>CM061752.1:145194284-146394284 GCA_030979885.1 Lolium multiflorum | reverse complement strand
ATGGTGTGGGACCCCCGGCGCCCCTTGCGCCGCCTCTTCGCCGCCCTCGTGACCCCCGTCGCCTCGATTGACGAAACTCTAGAAAGACTCCAGGGACGCCGCCATCACGAAACTCCGTTTCGGGGGACAGAAGTCTCCGACACGCCGGGACGGGAATTGCCCCCGGAGTCATCTCCATCGACACCACCGCCATCTTCATCGCCGTTGCTGTCTCCCATGATGAGGAGGGAGTAGTTCTCCCCGAGGCTAAGGGCTGTACCGGTAGCTATGTGGTTCATCTCTCTCTCCCATGTGATCTTTATGTGATCATGAGCTTTGTATCACTATTAATCTATGTGCTACTCTAGTGATGTTATTAAAGTAGTCTATTCCTCCTCCATGATGTAATGTTGACAGTGTGTGCATCATGTAGTACTTGGCGTAGGTTATGATTGTAATCTCTTGTAGATTATGAAGTTAACTATTACTATGATAGTATTGATGCGATCTATTCCCCCTTTCATAGCTATTGTTGACAGTGTGTATGCTATGTTAGTACTCGGTCTAAATTGCAACGGTCTATTATGCTCTAGAGGTTACTTAAATATGAACTCCGAATGTTGTGGAGCTTGTTTACTCCGGCTTGAGGGAGCTCTTGTAGCCCTACACAATGAATGGTGTTTGTTATCAAACAAGAGAGTGTATGTAGCACAAGTGAGGAGAAGTTATTTATTTGTTATGTGATCAATGTTGAGAGTGTCCACTAGTGAAAGTATGATCCCTAGGCCTTGTTTCCAAATACTGCAAACATCGCTTGTTTACTGTTTTACTGCATCTTTACTTCCTGCAATATTACCACCATCTATACCACCTGTGTTTTACTATCTCTTCGCCGAACTAGTGCACCTATACATCCGACAAGTGTATTAGGTGTGTTGGGGACACAAGAGACTTCTTGTATCTAATTGCAGGGTTGCTTGAGAGGGATATCTCTGACCTCTACCTCCCCGAGTTCGATAAACCTTGGGTGATTCACTTAAGGGAAACTTGCTGCTGTTCTACAAACCTCTGCTCTTGGAGGCCCAACACTGTCTACAGGAATAGAAGCGTGCGTAGACATCAGGGTGGGGGGGGGGAAGAAAGCTCCCCCCTCTTGGCTGCCGGCCCTAGATGGGTTGGGGCGCAGGGGGCCACCCCAACCGACCCTCCCCACTATATAAAGAGGGGAGGGGCAGGGGCGTAGCCACCCCTAACACCAAGTCTGGCTGCCCCCTCTCTTCCTCCACCATAGCTCTGCTCCGGCTTGGCGAAGCCCTGTAGTTTTTCTCCTCCACCACCACCACCACGCCGTCGTGCTGCTGGGATTCCGAGGAGAGCTACCGCACCTCTCGCTCCGCCGGAACAGGAGAGGACGGACTTCATCGACACCGTACGCACGACCGAGTACGGAAGTGCTGCCGGATTGCAGCACTGGACAACCGACTTCATCAACAACGAGATCTGATCTCGTAAGGCTTTGGATCTTCGAGGGTTGGTCTCCACACATCTCGTTGCTTCGATCTTCATAGATTAGATCTTTCTTCTTCCTAGATTGGATCTTGGTTTTTGTTCATGTTCACGGTAGAATTTTTGTTTTCCATGCAACGAACCCATTAGTGGTATCAGAGCCACGTCTATGCATAGATCTGTTGCACGAGTTGAACACAATGGATTTGTGGGCGTTGATGCTTTTGTTGTTTTTAGTTATGTGTACTTTGCATCTTGCGGGATGGTGGGATGAAGCGGCCCGGGCTAACTTTACATGACCGCCTCATGAGACTTGCTCCACACTTGACATGCAACTTGTATTGCATAAGTGGCTTTGCGGGTGCCTGTCTCTCTCACCATAGGTAAGATTCAATTTACTCTTTCTATTGACGACACTAGTATCACCGTTGTGGTTCATATTCGTAGGTAGATTGGATCTTACTCGAAAACCCTAAACCACGTAAAATATGCAAACCAAATTAGAGGCGTCTAACTTGTTTTTGCAGGGTTTGGTGATGTGATATGGCCATGATGTGTTGATGGTTGTATTTGATGTATGAGATGTTCATTATTGTATTATGGCAACCGGAAGGAGCCTAATGGTTGTCTTTAAATTTGTTAAGACCTGCGTGTCTATTCATCACGTAATAGCTTTATTTCAAGTAGTTGTTATAGTAGTTATAAGTGATGGACAACCATGAAGCCGCTCCATTGACCTTGACGCCATGCTGGTGATGACGGAGATCATGTCCGTGCTTTGGAGATGGAGATCAAAAGAACAAGAAGAAAGGCCATATCATATGACACATTATGAATTGCATGTGATGTTAATCCTTTATGCATCTTATTTTGCCTAGATCACGACGGTAGCATTATAGGATGATCCCTCTCACTAAATATCAAGATAATAAAGTGTTCGTCCTTAGTATGCACTATTGTTAAGACTTGTCGTTTCGAAGCATCACGTGATGATCGCGTGTGATAGATTCTACATGTGCATACAATGAGTGCAAGCCAGATTTACACATGCAGATACTAAGGTAGCCTTGACGAGCCTAGCATGTACAGACATGGTCTCGGAACATGGGATACCGAAAGGTAGAACATGAGTCATATGAATGATATGATGAACAGTTTGAGTGTTCGCCTTTGAAACTACATACATCTTCTCTCGTGAAGATCGGACTTGGTGTAGTGGATTTGGTTCGTGTAATCACTAAGACAATGTGAGGGATGTTGTTTTGAGTGGGAGTTCACCTAGTTAATTTAAGAATTAAAATGAATTCAATTTATCATAAACTTAGTCTAACTCTTTGAAAATATGTTGTAGATCATGGCGGCCCCCACCATAAATTTTAATCAGTTCCTAGAGAAAGAAAAGCTTAAGAACAATGGAAGCAACTTCGCTGATTGGTTCCGTCATGTGAGGATTGTCTGCACTGCTGGAAACATGCAATATGTGCTTGATGCACCGCTAGGTACCCCACCTGCAGAAACTGCTCCCAATGAGGTGAAAAATGTTTACCAAACTCGGAAAACTCATTACTCCCAAGTTCAGTGCGCCATCCTGTACGACCTAGAGGCAGAGCTTCAAAAGCGGTTTGAAACCCACGACCCCTGTGAGATAGTCCGTGAGCTCAAAGCTATCTTTGAAACTCGTGCGGTCGTGGAAAGCTATGAAGCCTCGAAACATTTCTTTGGCTGCATGATGGAAGAGGGTAACTCCGTTAGCGAGCACGTGCTCAAGATGTTTGGGCACGCGAAGAAGCTCAATGACTTGGGAATTGTGATTCCTAACCAGTTGGGTATTCATCGTGTCCTTCAATCACTGCCACCTAGTTACAAGAACTTCGTGATGAACTACAACATGCATAACATGAACAAAGAGTTACCTAAACTCTTCTCCATGCTTAAATCTGCTAAGGTGGAGATACAGAAAGAGCACCAAGTGTTGATGGTCAACAAGACCACCAGTTTCAAGAAACAGGGCAAGCCTAACAACAAGGGCAACTTCAAGAAGGGTGGCAAGAAAGCTGTTGTGCCTCCTAAGAAGCCCAAGGCTGGCTCTAAGCCTGATACTGTGTGCTTTTACTGCAAGGAAGAAGGGTACTAGAAGCGCAATTGCCCCAAGTACCTGGCTGATCTGAAGAGCGGCCACGTCAAGAAGAAAGGTATATTTGATATACAAGTTATTGATGTCTATCTTACTAGTAATCATAGTAGTACCTGGGTATTTGATACTAATTCGGTTGCTCACATTTGTAACTCGAAACAGGAACTGCGGAATAAACAGAGACTAGCGAGGGACGAGGTGATGATGCGCGTTGGAAATGGATCCAAGGTCGATGTGATCGCCATCGGCAGGCTCCCTCTACATCTACCTTCGGATTAGTTTTAAATCTGAATAATTGTTATTTGGTGTCTGCGTTGAGCATGGATATTATATCTGGATCTTGTTTAATGCAAGACGGTTATTCGTTTAAGTCAGAGAATAATGGTTGTTCTATTTATATGAATGATATCTTTTATGGTCATGCACCTGAGATGAATGGTTTATACTTGTTAAATCTCGATAGTAGTGATACACATGTTCATAACATTGATGCTAAGCGAATTAAATTGACTGATAATTCTACATATATGTGGCATTGTCGTCTTGGTCATATTGGAGTGAAGCGCATGAAGAGACTCCATTCCGATGGACTTCTTGAAACACTTGAATTTGAGTCACTTGATAGATGCGAAACATGTCTAATGGGAAAAATGACTAAGACTCCGTTCTCTGGTACAATGGAGCGAGCTACCGACTTATTGGAAATCATACATACCGATGTGTGCGGACCAATGAGTGTAGCATCGCGCGGTGGTTATCGTTATGTTCTAACCTTCATGGATGATATGAGTAGATATGGGTATATTTACTTTATGAAACATAAGTCCGAAACTTTCAAGAAGTTTAAGGAATTCCAAAGTGAAGTACAAAATCAACATAACAAGAAGATTAAGTTTCTGCGTTCTGATCGCGGAGGCGAATATCTGAGTTATGAGTTTGGCATGCATTTAAAGAAATGCGGAACACTTTCACAGTTGACACCGCCAGGAACACCACAACGCAATGGTGTGTCCGAACATCGTAATCGAACTCTCTTAGACATGGTTCGGTCTATGATGTCTCTTACCGATTTGCCGCTATCGTTTTGGGGTTACGCATTAGAGACAACCGCATTCACTTTAAATAGGGCACCATCTAAATCCGTTGAAACAACACCGTATGAATTATGGTTTGGTAAGAAACCTAAGCTGTCGTTCCTTAAAATTTGGGGTTGCGAAGCTTATGTAAAGAAGTTACAACCTGACAAGCTAGAACTCAAAGCGGAGAAATGCATCTTCATAGGATACCGTAAAGGGGTATACCTTCTATCACAGATCCGAATGCAAAGTCTTCGTTGCCAAGAACAGATCTTTTCTTGAGAAGGAGTTTCTGACGAAAGAAGTGACTGGAAGGAAAGTATAACTCGACGAGGTTATTGAACATTCTCTCGGAGATCAGAGTAGCGCAGCGCCGGAAGATGTTCATGTGCCTCCTGCACCGATAAGAGAGGAAGCAAATGATGATGATCATGAAACTTCGAACGAAGAAGCTACTGAACCTCGCAGATCGACGAGGGCTCGTACCACTCCTGATTGGTATGACCCCTGTCTAAATGTCATGATTGTGGATAACAATGATAAAGACCCTGCGATGTATGAGGAACCAATGATGAGCCCAGATTCCAACAAATGGCAAGAGGCCATGAAATCCGAAATGGGATCCATGTATGATAACCAAGTATGGATTTTGGTAGACTTACCTGATAGCCAAAAGGCTGTCGAGAATAAATGGATCTTCAAAAGAAAAACTGATGTTGATGGTAATATTACTGTCTATAAAGCTCGACTTGTCGCGAAGGTGTTCCGACAAATTCAAGGAGTTAACTACGATGAGACTTTCTCACCCGTAGCGAAGCTAAAGTCTGTGAGGATTTTGTTAGCAATCGCTGCATTTTTTGATTATGAAATTTGGCAGATGGATGTCAAAACGGCGTTCCTTAATGGTGACATTGAGGAAGAGCTGTATATGGTACAACCCAAAGGTTTTGTCGATCTTAAAAATGCTGACAAGGTATGCAAACTTCAGTGTTCCATTTATGGACTGAAGCAAGCATCCCGGAGTTGGAACCGACGCTTTGATAAGGTGATCAAAGATTTCGGGTTTATACAGACTCATGGTGAGGTGTGTATTTACAAGAAAGTGAATGGGAGCTCTGTAGCATTCCTGATATTATATGTAGATGACATATTGTTGATTGGGAATGATATAGAACTTCTAAGCAGTGTTAAAGGTTATTTGAATAAGTGTTTTTCAATGAAAGACCTTGGCAAAGCAACATATATTTTAGGCATCATGATTTATAGAGATAGATCAAGACGCCTAATAGGGCTTTCACAGAGTACATACCTGGACAAGATTCTAAAGAAGTTTAGAATAGATGAAAGCAAGAAAGGGTTCTTGCCTATGTTGCCAGGTAAGGTATTGAGTAAAACTCAAGGTCCGACTACGACAGAAGAAAGAGAGAGGATGAACAAGATCCCTTATGACTTGTCACTAGGATCTATCATGTATGCCATGATGTGTACTAGACCGGATATCGCACATGCTGTTAGTTTGACCAACAAATATCAGAGTGATCCAGGAATGAAACACTGGACATCGGTCAAGAATATCCTGAAGTACTTGAAAAGGACTAAGGATATGTTTCTTTGTTATGGAGGTGACTGATGCGCGTGAGACACACGTCCGTTGGGAACCCCAAGAGGAAGGTGTGATGTGCACATCAGTAAGTTTTCCCTCAGAAAGAAACCAAGGTTTATCGAACCAAAGAGGAGCCAAGAAGCACGTTGAAGGTTGTTAGTGGCGGAGTGTAGTGCGGCGCAACACCGGGATTCCGGCGCCAACGTGGAACCCGCACAACACAATCAAAGTACTTTGCCCCAACGTAACAAAGTGAGGTTGTCAATCTCACCAGCTTGTTATAAACAAAGGATTAGATGTATAGTGTGGATGATGATGTTTGTTTGCGAAGAACAAGAAAGAACAATTGCGTAGATTGTATTTCAGATGTAAAGAATAGGACCGGGGTCCACAGTCACTAGTGGTGTCTCTCCCATAAGATAAACAGATGTTGGGTGAACAAATTACAGTTGGGCAATTGACAAATAAAGAAGGCATAACACACATACATATATCATGATGAGTACTATAAGATTTAATCAGGGCATTACGACAAAGTACATAGACCGCTATCCAAAGATGCATCTATGCCTAAAAAGTCCACTTTCAGGTTATCATCCGAACCCTTCCGGTATTAAGTTGTAAACAACATACAATTGCATTAAGTATGGTGCGTAATGTAATCAACACAAATATCCTTAGACAAAGCATCGATGTTTTATCCCTAGTAGCAACAAGACATCCACAACCTTAGAACTTTCTGTCACTGTCCCAGATTTAATGGAGGCATGAACCCACTATCGAGCATAAATACTCCCTCTTGGAGTCACAAGTATCAACTTGGCCAGAGCCTCTACTAGCAACGGAGAGCATGCAAGAACATAAACAACATATATGATAGATTGATAATCAACTTGACATAGTATTCAATATTCATCGGATCCCAACAAACACAACATGTAGCATTACAAATAGATGATCTTGATCATGATAGGCAGCTCACAAGATCTAACATGATAGCACAATGAGGAGAAGACAACCATCTAGCTATCGCTATGGACCCATAGTCCAGGGGGTGGACTACTCACACATCGATCCTGAGGCGATCATGGCGATGAAGAGACCTCCCGGGAGATTCCCCTCCGGGCAGGGTGCCGGAGGCGATCTCCCGAATCCCGAGATGGATCGGCGGCGGCGGCGTCTGGAAGGTTTTCCGTATCGTGGCTCTCAGGGGGTTTCGCGATGAAGACTATATGTAGGCGGAAGGGTATGTCAGGCGTCACTAGGGGCCCACACAAAGGGCTCCGCGCGGCCAGGGTGGGCCGCGCCGCTCGTTGTGTGGCCACTCGTCCCACTCCTCTTCTGGACTCCGAAGCTTCGTGGAAAAATAGGCCTCTGGGCGTTGATTTCATTCAATTCCGAGAATATTTCCTTTGTAGGATTTCTAAACAAAAAACAGCAGAAAACAAGAACTGGCTCTTCGCATCTCGTCAATAGGTTAGTGCCGGAAAATGCATAATAATGACATATAATGTGTATAAAACATGAGTATCATCATAAAAGTAGCATGGAACATAAGAAATTATAGACACGCTTTGGGACGTATCAAGCATCCCTAAGCTTAGTTCCTACTCGCCTCGAGTAGGTAAACGATAACCAAGATAATTTCTGAAGTGACATGCTATCAAAATTTTGATCAATACTATTGTAAAGCACATGAGATGAATGCAGCGATTCGAAGCAATGATGAAGATAATGAGTAAACAACTGAATCATATAGCAAAGACTTTTCATGAATAGTACTTTCAAGACAAGCATCAATAAGTCTTGCATAACAATTAACTCATAAGCAATAAATTCTTAGTAGAAAGCTTTGAAACAACACAAAGGAAGATGTAAGTTTCAGCGGTTGCTTTCAACTTCAACATGTATATCTCATGGATAATTGTCAACACAAAGTAATATAACAAGTGCAATAGGTAAACATGTAAGAATCAATGCACACAGTTTACACAAGTGTTTGCTTCTAAGATAGAAAGAATAGGTAAACTGACTCAACAATAAAGTAGAAGATAGGCCCTTCAGAGGGAAGCATGGATTACTATATTTGTGCTAGAGCTTTTCATTTTGGAAAACAAGAAACAATTTTGTCAACGGTAGTAATAAAGCATATGTGTTATGTATAAGATATCCTATAAGTTGCAAGCCTCGTGCATAGTATACCAATAGTGCTCACACCCTGTCCTAATTAGCTTGGATTAACACGGATTATCATTGCATAACATATGTTTCAACCAAGTGTCACAAAGGGGTACCTCTATGCCTCCTGTACAGAGGTCTAAGGAGAAAGTTCGCATTGGATTTCGCTTTTGATTATTCTCAACTTAGACATCCATACCGACAACATAGACAACAGATAATGGACTCCTCTTTAATGCATAAGCATTCAACAACAAGTTAATATTATCATAAGAGATTGATGATTTGTGTCCAAACTGAAACTTCCACCATGATTCATGGCTTTAGTTAGCGCCCAATGTTCTTCTCTAACAATATGCATACTCAAACCATTTTATCATGAAAATCTCCCTTACTTCAGACAAGACGAACATGCATAGCAACTCACATGATATTCAACAAAGGTAAAAGTTGATGGCGTCCCCAGAAACATGGTTACCGCTCAACAAGCAACTTATTAAGAAATAAGACACATAAGTACATATTCTTCACCACAATAGTTTTTAAGGCTACTTTTCCCATGAGCTATATATTGTAAAGGCAAAGAATAGAAGTTTAAAGGTAGCACTCAAGTAATATACTTTGGAATGGCGGAGAAATACCATGTGGTAGGTAGGTATGGTGGACACAAATGGCATAGTTTTTGGCTCAAGGATTTGGATGCACGAGAAGAATTCCTCTCAATACAAGGCTAGGCTAGCAAGGTTGTTTGAAGCAAACTCAAGTATAAAAGGTGCAAGAAAGCTCACATATGAACATATTGTAACTATTATAAGACTTTACATTGTCTCCTTATTGTTCAAACACCTTAACCAGAAAATATCTAGACTCTAGAGATCAATCATGCAAACCAAATGTTAACAAGCTCTATGTAGTTATTCATTAATAGGTACAAGGTACATGATGCAAGAGCTTAAACATGATCTATATGAGCACAACAATTGCCAAGTATCACATTTTTCAAGACATTATACCATTTACCACATGCGGCATTTTCCGTTTCCAACCATATAGCAATGAATGAAATAGTCCAACTTTCGCAATGAACATTAAAGATAAAGCTAAGAACATATGTGTTCATACGAAAAGGAGCGTGTCTCTCCCAAACAAAGAATGCTAGGATCCGATCTTATTCAAACAAAACAAAAACAAAAACAAAATGACGCTCCAAGTAAAGTACATAAGATGTGACTGAATAAAAATATAGTTTCACTAGAGGTGACCCGATAAGTTGTCGATGAAGAAGGGGATGCCTTGGGCATCCCCAAGCTTAGATGCTTGAGTCTTCTTAAAATATGCAGGGATGAACCACGGGGGCATCCCCAAGCTTAGACTTTTCACTCTTCTTGATCATATTGTATCATCCTCCTCTCTTGACCCTTGAAAACTTCCTCCACACCAAACTCAAAACAAACTCATTAGAGGGTTAGTGGATAATTCATATATTCAGAGGTGACATAATCATTCTTAACACTTCTGGATATTGCACAAAGCTACTGAAAGTTAATGGAACAAAGAAATCATCAAACATAGCAAAACAGCAATGCGAAATAAAAGGCAGAATCTGTCAAAACAGAACAGTCCGTAAAGACGACTTTTTTAGAGGCACCAGACTTGCTCGATGAAAATGCCCAAATTGAATGAAAGTTGCGTACATATCTGAGGATCACGCACATAAATTGGCAGATTTTTCTGGGTTACCTACAGAGAACCATACCCAAATTCGTGACAGCAAGAAATCTGTTTCTGCGCAGTAATCCAAATCTAGTATTGACTTTACTATCAAAGACTTTAGTTGGCACAACAATGCAATAAAATAAAGATAAGGAGAGGTTGCTACAGTAGTAACAACTTCCAAGACTCAAATATAAAACAAAAGTGCAGTAAAATGATGGGTTGTCTCCCGTAAGCGCTTTTTAACGCCTTCGCTAGGCGCGAAAGTGAATCAAGTATTATTTAGAGATGAAGCATCGACAAAGGAGTTTGGAGTTTTCTCAACTATACATGTTATCTTATCTATGTAAGTTTCCGAGGCTCCTTTTTCATTATTCATAGGCTTGCTATTTATCAAACAAATTTTCTAGGAACAAGCCAACCATAGTTATTTTCTAGAGTTTCATGCATTCCTAGGAGCCTACAAGGTATTGTTGTCTTAATTTCCCCACCATCATTAACATTATTAGTGTACCTTATTCTATCCATGTCCATCTTTTCAAGGGTACTAGCAAAGTTGGTGTAAGAGCCAAGCATCTTATATTTAATAAAGACTTTTCTAGCCCCTCTTGCTACACCACCAAATTCTTTAAGAAGGGTTTCTAAAACAAAATCTTTCTTTTCTCCTTCTTCCATATCACCGAGTGTAAGAAACATATGTTGAATTATAGGATTGAGATTAACAAACTTAGTTTCCAACATGTGTACTAAAGAAGCAACAACAATTTCATAAGTAGGAGCAAGTTCTACCAAGTGTCTATCTTCAAAATCTTCAGTCGTACTAACATGAGTGAAAAAATCTTCTATATTATCTCTTCCAATGATAGACCCTTGTCCTACCGGTATGTCTTTCAAAGTGAACTTAGGAGGAAACATGATAAAATAAACAAAAGGTAAATAAAGTAAATGCAAATAACTATTTTTTTTGTGTTTTTGATATAGGAACAAACAAGAAGTAATAAAGTAAAGCTAGCAACTAATTTTTTGTGTGTTTTGTTTTAGTGCAGCAAACAAAGTAGTAAATAAAATAAAGCAAGACAAAAACAAAGTAAAGAGATTGAAGTGGAGACTCCCTGCGTGTCTTGACTCCCAAGAACAGCGCCTCATCACTTGATGCGCGTGAGACACATGTCCGTTGGGAACCCCAAGAGGAAGGTGTGATGTGCACAACAAGAAGTTTTCCTCCGAAAGAAACCAAGGTTTATCAACCAGTAGAGCTAAGAAGCACGTTGAAGGTTGTTGGTGGCGGAGTGTAGTGCGGCGCACTTGGATTCCTACCAACGTGGAACCTTCACAACACAATCACAAAGACTTTGCCCCAACGTAACGCTGAGGTTGTCAATCTCACCAGCTTGTGTAAACAAAGGATTAGATGTATAGTGTGGATGATGATGTTTGTTTGCGAAGAACAAGAAAGAACAATAGAGATTGTATCGATGTAAAGAATAGGACCGGGGTCCATACTCACTAGTGGTGTCTCTCCCATAAGATAAACAGATGTTGGGTGAACAAATTACTTGGGCAATTGACAAATAAAGAAGGCATAACAATGCACATACATATATCATGATGAGTAATATGAGATTTAATCAAAGGCATTACGACAAAGTACATAGACCGTTATCCAAAGATGCATCTATGCCTAAAAAGTCCACTTTCAGGTTATCATCCGAACCCCTTCCAGTATTAAGTTGTAAACAACAGACAATTGCATTAAGTATGGTGCGTAATGTAATCAACACAAATATCCTTGACAAAGCATCTATGTTTTATCCCTAGTAGCAACAAGACATCCACAACCTTAGAACTTTCTATCACCGTCCCAGATTGAATGGAGGCATGAACCCACTATCGAGCATAAATACTTCCTCTTGGAGTCACAAGTATCAACTTGGCAGAGCCTCTACTAGCAACGAGAGCATGCAAGAACATAAACAACATATATGATAGATTGATAATCAACTTGACATAGTATTCAATATTCATCGGATCCCAACAAACACAACATGTAGCATTACAGATAGATGATCTTGATCATGATAGGTGCAGTTCACAAGATCTAACATGATAGCACAATGAGGAGAAGACAACCATCTAGCTATCCATGATGACCCATAGTCCAGGGGTGGACTACTCACACATCGATCCCGAGGCGATCATGGCGATGAAGAGACCTCCGGGAGATGATTCCCCTCTCCGGCAGGGTGCCGGGGCGATCTCCCGAATCCCCCGAGATGGGATCGGCGGCGCGGCGTCTCTCGAAGGTTTTCCGTATCGTGGCTCTCTGTACTGGGGTTTGCGACAAAGACTATATGTAGGCGGAAGGGTATGTCAACGTCACGAGGGCCCACACAAGGGCCGGCGCGCCTGTGGCTTGGGCTGCGCGCCTCGTTGTGTGGCCACCTCGGCCCCACTTCGTTTCCTCTCGGTCTTCCCGAAGCTTCGTGGAAAAATAGCCCCCGGGGCGATTTCATCCAATTCCGAGAATATTTCCTTTGTAGGATTTTTAAACCAAAAACAGCAAAAACAGCAACGGCTCTTCTCGATCTCGTCAATAGGTTAGTGCCGGAAAATGCATAATAATGACATATAATGTGTATAAAACATGTGAGTATCATCATAAAAGTAGCATCGAACATAATAAATTATAGATACGTTTGGGACGTATCAGTGACCAAGAGCTCGCTGTAACCAGTTACACTGATGCTAGTTGGAATACTAATCCAGATGACTCTAAGTCTCATTCTGGGTACGTGTTTATATTGAATGGTGCTGCAGTAAGCTGGATGAGTGCCAAGCATAGCACGGTGGCGAAATCTTCAACTGAGTCTGAATACATAGCGGCTCTGGAGGCTTCGTCGGAAGCGATATGGATGAAGAGGTTCATTACTGAGCTTGGTGTGGTTCCTAGTGCATTGGACCCATTAATCATCTATTGTGATAACATGGGTGCCATAGCCAATGCGCAAGAGCCAAGGTCACACAAGAAGCTAAAGCATATCAAGCTGCGTTTTCATGTGATTCGCGAGTATGTCGAAGATGGTGACATAAAGATTTGCAAAGTACACACAGATCTTAATGTGGCAGATCCGTTTACTAAAGCTCTCCCTAGGGCAAAGCATGGCCTACACCAGAACGCCATGGGCGTTAGGTATGTTACCATGTAATCTAGATTATTGACTCTAGTGCAAGTGGGAGACTGTTGGACATATTCCCAAGAGGCAATAATAAAGTGGTTATTATTATATCTTTGTGTTTATGATAAATGTTTGCATCCCATGCTATAATTGTATTAACCGTAAACATTAATACATGTGTGTTATGTAAACAGAAAAGAGTCCCTAGTAAGCCTCTTGTAAAACTAGCTTGTTGATTAATAGATGATCATGGTTTCCCGATCATGAACATTGGATGTTGTTAATAACAAGGTTATGTCATTGGGTGAATGATATAATGGACACACACCCAAATAAGCGTAGCATAAGATCAAGTCATTTAGTTCATATTGCTATAAGCTTTCGATACATAGTAACCTAGTCCTTCGACCATGAGATCATGTAAATCACTTATACCGGAAGGGTACTTTGATTACATCAAACGCCACTGCGTAAATGGGTGGTTATAAAGATGAGATTAAGTATTTGGAAAGTATGAGTTGAGGCATATGTATCAAGAGTGGATTTGTCCATCCCGATGATAGATATACTGCTCCTTCTCGTGGAATGCCATCTAATTAGCTTGCAAGCATGTGACACGGTCACAATAGATGACATACCACGGTACGAGTAAAGAGTTCTTGTCGGTAACGAGGTTGAACTAGGTATGAAGATACCGATGATCGAACCTCGGACAAGTAAATTATCGCGTGACAAAGGGAATCGGTATCGTATGTTAATGGTTCAATCGATCACTAAGTTATCACTGAATGTGTGGGAGCCATTATGGATCTCCAGGTACCGCTATTGGTTATTGGTCGGAGAGGAGTCTCGATCATGTCCACATAGTTCACGAACCGTAGGTGACACACTTAAGGTTTGATGTTGTATAGTAGTTTCGGAATATGAGATGGAGACCGACTGTTGTTTGGAGTCTCGGATGGGATCCATGACATCACGAGGAGGGCCAGAATGGTCTGGATAATAAGATTCATATAAGGCAAGTTAATTTCTGGGGTTTCGGAAAAGTTTGGGATTTTCCGCTGAAAGACCGAGAAGTTCTAGGAGGTTCCGGAAGGGACCCCTAGTGGGCCCACGACCCTAGGAGGGGCCACATGGGCCGAGGGGGTGCTGCCTTACCCTAATGGGCCAGGCGCACCAAGCCCCAAGGACCAGGCCGGCCACCTCTTTTGGGTTTCCCAAAACCCTAGGTGGGGATCAACTTGGGGTAAGAAGTTCTCCCTTTGGTCAGCGGCCCTAGATTGGTTGGGGCGCAGGGGGCCACCCCAACCGACCCTCCCCCTATATAAAGAGGAGGGGGCAGGGCGCAGCACCCTAACACCAAGTCCGGCTGCCCCTCTCTTCCTCCACCATAGCTGTCCGGGCTGGGCTCGCAGCTTTCCACCACCACCATCACGCCGTCGTCCTGATGGGATTACGAGGAGAGCTACCACACCTCCGCTGCCCGCTGGAACAGGGAGAGGACGGATTTCATCGACATCGTACGCACGACCGAGTACGGAAGTGCTACCGGATTGCAGCACCGGACGATCGACTTCATCAACAACGAGATCTGATCTCGTAAGGCTTTGGATCTTCGAGGGTTAGTCTCTCATACATCTCGTTGCTTCGTTCTTCATAGATTAGATCTCGCTTCTTCCTAGATTGGATCTTGGTTTTTGTTCATGTTCACGGTATAATTTTTTTGTTTTCCATGCAACGAACCCATCATGATCCCTAGGCCTTGTTTCCAAGCATTGAAACACTGTTTACAACTAGTTCTGCTACATGTTTGCTTGCTGCCATTTTTATTTCAGATTGCAATCACAACTCATAATCATCCATATTACTTGTATTTCACTATCTCTTCGCTCGAACTAGTGCACCTATACACCTGACAAGTGTATTGGGGACACAAGAAACTTCTTGTATCGTAATTGCAGGGTTGCTTGAGAGGGATATATTTGACCTCTACCTCCCTGAGTTCGATAAACCTTGGGTGATCCACTTACGGGAAACTTGTTGTTGTTCTACAAACCTCTGCACTTGGAGGGCCAACACCGTCTACAAGAATAGAAGCGTGCTTAGACATCACAAATATATCACATATGAAAAATATGAGACAAAGAGATATACAAGTTGAGATATAGTGACCATACCCTTCCATAATAACAAACTCAACCATGTATAATTCTGAAAGCCATATGTCTCAAGATCATACCATGCATCAATGTGGGATATAGCAATTGTCAAGTTGAGATATATAAATATCATACCTGTCGGGGGGAAGACCCCGGGTAGGGCAATGGACGTGGAGCAGCCGGCTTAAGGTCGGCCGGCTACACAGGGTCGTGGCTGAGGAGCAGCTACTGGAGTCGTGGCCGGCCGACCCAGGAGCCTACCGGCTCTAAGTCCTAGTCGCCCGGCTGCGGCCTTCAACGCGTGGCTAGGCCGGCTTTTACAAGCCATATCCGACTGGGTTTACACCCTAGACCGACTCGAGGTCAGAGTCTGCACAAGAAGGAATCAGTAGTGGTCCCGGTTCAAAGGTCCACGCGACTCATCTCTCGTAGCGCGGCACCGTGGAGCAACAGTGCCTCGCGGACAAAGCCATCATGGCGTACGTCTCCCGCACGGCCACAGGCATGATGGCGACATGGACACTTCTCTCCATACCGCCGACCGGGCAGGCGGATGGGATGGGCCACTACGCTCAACGGCCCGTGACGTCAACACTCGGGAAGGAGTTTAGCCGGAGGCCAAGCCGGCCCCTAGACTCTAGGGATCTTTATGTAAAATGCCAGCCGCCTATATAAGCTAGCGACCCTCGTGCGGGGGAGGATCGATCACTTCCCATCCCATTCTAGTCTTAGCGCTGCCCGTGAGAGAGACCTTGTCTACCTTAGCCTCCCAGGAGCAGCCGGACACCTCTAGGAGCACCATTGTACCGTGATATCATCATATACACACATAGCAGAGTAGAGGTGTTACTCCATCGGAGGGCCTCGAACTCGGGTACGTCGCCGTGTCGTCGTGCCCATACCCGCATCCGGATACCGCCGTGAGTCCACTAGGAACCACCTCGATTAGCCACCCTATGGCATATGCCGTGACGATACCACGACATTTGGCGCCCACCGTGGGCCTCGGCCCGCGCCGTGTCTTCATCCGACGGCCTCACCATCACCACCGGCGAGCGGGTCGCTTCAGCTTGATCTCGGAGATTCGGATCCCTCGACGTATCGCCGACAACGCTGGTTGCTTCGCCGACTGCCATTCTTCGCGGCGGCAACATCATCGCCTTCGGCGGCTTCGACGTCTACGTCGCCACCGTCTCACCACCGCTACCCGCGCCGTATCCCGCTGCGCAAGGCCCTCCTCCCGGAGCCGGCGCCTGCACCACCTCAGCCCCCGCATCATGCACGAGGTCATGGCAACCGGCGACGAGCTGCCCACCAAGTCCGCGCGCATCCGTGGCCCGGAGCTGGAGCGTCACCTCGCCCGGCGCGTCCGGCTCGGGCCCAAAGGCGCCGCAACCACCGTCTCCGGCTGGACGATGTCCGGCAAAGCGAGCACTCGCTCACGCCGGCGCGACCCCGCCACCATCGAGGCGGATTTGGAGGCGCACCGCCAGCTCCTCCTCAAGCCAGAAGAACCGCGCCGCAGCCGATGGAGATCACCCAACGAGTACAACCGCGCCCACTGCCCACCTGTGCGGCGACGGTCCCACCCGAGCCGGCCAGATCCGCCGTAGGGCCGCGACCTGCGCCGAAGTTCGCCCGCGACGGCGCTCCCTCCTCGCGGTCTCGAGGAGCAACCCATCTACAACACCCCGACAAGAACATGCGCGCGCACAAGCCGCCGCAGAGAGCTGAACCGCCTTGAGGGCGAAGAGTTACGCCGCCGACGCGGTGACTCGAGCTGCTCAACGCAGCCACCGTGCGGGCGGCCGACCCTGTGTATGTCAATGCCCCGAGAGCTCACGCTCGTGGCGCCGCAGCAATGACAGAAGGCGCCGTGGACACGGCCGAGTCCGCTCCCGCACCAAGCCGGCACCGTGACTCCCGGCACACACGCAAGCTCGAGCCGGCCGAGCCACCAGCCGAGCGCGCAGCCGCAGCCCTCCTCTGCTGGAACCAGGAGCAAGACTCCGAGCCCGCCGCCAGGCCGGCTCCCGTAGCAGGCGCACGCCAGCCGGCACGTCCCGGCTGGGCCCGCATCGAGCCAACCGACGCCGAGACCGCCTCGATCGGCTGGTCGAATCCCGCATCGCGAAGAAGAAGGGCCGGCCCAAAGTGCTTCGGACCGCGCATCATCAATGAGCCCATGATCGATGGCTTCCAGCTCCCGCGCGACACCCCCAAGTACGACGGCACTGCCAAGCCGGAGGACTGGCTGCTGGACTACTCCACCGCAGTCGGCATCACCAAAGGCAACAAGCGCTGGGCCGTGCGCTACTCCCCTCTGCTGCTCGGCTCCGCCCGCACATGGCTCAACAACCCGCCACCAAAGATAAACGGCTGTTGACTTTGAAGCTGCCTTCATCAGCAATCCCCACCGGCCGGCCGGGTCGGCCCCAACAATGAGATGTGCAAGCAGGGCCCGGACGAGACGGATCGCGCGCACCTAACGCGCGGGTGCGAGATGCGCAACTCGCGAGGGCATGCACGAGATCCAGCCACGCTTTTCATGGGAGGCTGTCCCAACACCATGCCGTGGCACAAGCTACGCCGCAGCGACCCCGCCGATGGCCGCTTGATGGCCATCGCGGACAAGCGCGCTAGCGAAGGAAGCTCGGCTGAAATTTCGCCGGCCCCACCAAGGGGACAACAACAACAAGCCGGCCGAGGGCGCTCGCATGGCACCGGGACAACTACCGCGAAGCGGCACAACCATCAAGCACGGACGGCTCTACCTGTAGCACTCGTCGGACCATGCGGCGCTAAGCCGGCCGCGGAAGACCGGCCCTGGAAGCCGAGTACACCTTCGAGCAGATGCTCGACTCGTGCAAGTACCACAACAAGAACCCCTCCAACCACACCACCCGCGACCGCCACTTCATGAAGCGGCTGACAAGCGGTGAACCTCTCCCGCCTCCACCCCACCTCCACCAGCGGCGGGTGGCCAAGCCGGCGCAGAGAACGCCAACCTCGAGCACCACGAGGCTAACCAAGTGCACCATGGCGGCCGATACTTGGCCCAGATGCTACCTACATCATCTTCACCTCCGAGCCCGAGGACAAGACGAGCCACAGAGCCGCCTCGAGGTCAACGCGGTCATACCGCCGGTCCCCAAGTACCTAAATGGTCAGAGCAGGCCATCACATTTGATCGCCGCGACACACCGGCTGTCCTGCCGAAGCCCGGCAGCTACGCCATGGTCCTCGACCCCACCATCGGCACAACCCGGCGCAGCGTGCGCTTCTCGCGCGTCCTCATCGACGCGCGGCAGCAGCATCAACATCCTCTATCGCGACACCGCCCGCAAGCTGGGCATCCAGGAGGCCGAGTTGCGCCCCCCCCCCACCGTCTTCCATGGCATCGTGCTAGGCCACGCCGCCCGATCGGCCGATCACGCCGGAGGTGATGTTCGGCCGATCACTTCCGCACCGAAAGGATCGAGTTCGAGGTGGTGGACCTCGTGAGTCCCTACCACGCGCTCCCGGGCAGGCCCCTGACCAAATTCATGGTGGTGCCCACTATGGGTACCAAGATGAAGCTACCGGCCCAAAGGGGTCATCATCGTAGCCGGCGACTACCGCCGCTCCATGGACTGCGCCACGCAGCTCCAAGATGGCCCAGACGCCGGTCATCGCCACCGAGAAAGCCTCATCCACGACGCCGTCGCCCTGCCAAGGCCGCGCAGGGACATGCCGGCTCAGGGCAACCCGGCTGGGACGACTCACTTCCACCGGCCGACAACACCAAGAAGATCCGTCGACCCGCGCAGCCGACAAGTACGTCACCATCGGGCCGGCTTGAGCAGCAAATAGAAAGCGAGCTCACCAGCTTCCTCCGTGAGAATCGGGACATCTTCGCATGGTCTCCAAGGGACATGCCGGGTGTGCCGGGAGTTGGCTGAGCACCACCTCCACCGGCCTGAAGCCAAGCCGGTGAAGCAGCCTCTCAGGCGCGTCGCCGAAGAACGAAGGAAGGCCATCGATGAAGAAATCGCCCGCTCCTAGCTGCCGGCTTCATCATGGAAGTGCTGCACCCGGACTGGTTGGCGAACCCGGTCCTGGTTTGAAGAAGAACGCTCCCCGGCGCATGTGTATCGACTACACCAGCTCAACAAGGCGTGCCCGAAGGACCCCTTCCCCCGCCGCGCATAGATCAAGTTATAGACTCGATTGCCGGCTGTGAACCGTTGTCTTTCCTAGATGCCTATTCACCAGATTCCTTTGAATCCGGCCGATCAAATAAAGACTTCGTTCATTACCCCGTATGGGGCTTACTGCTACACGACTATGCCATTTGGCTTGAAAAATGCAGGCGCCACCTACCAAAGGTGCATGCAAAAGTGTTTGCAGGATCAAATCGGCAGATATGTTCACGCATATGTGGATGATGTCGTTGTAAAAACCAAGGAGATGCCTACCCTCCTTGACGACCGAGAGAAACCTTCACCAATCAGATTCCGGATGAAGCTCAACCCGGCCAAGTGCACGTTTGGCGTGCCAGCCGGCCAACTCCGGGCTACCTCGTCTCTCACGAGGAATCGAAGCCAACCCGGAGAAGATCGCCATTGAGAAGATGGAGCTGCCGCTGCCTCAAGGACGCCCGTGTTCACCGATGCTCCGGCCTCCTGAGCCGCTCGTCACCGGCCGGGGAGAAGGCACCGCCCCCGTACTACCGCCGAAGAAATCGGACAAATTCGTCTGGTCACCGCAGCGATGAAGCCTTCCGTGACTTGAAGGGCGTGCTCTCGACCGCGCCCATCCTCGCATCGCCGGCTTCAATGGAGCCGATGCTGTTATACATCGCTGCCACCAATCGTGTGGTTAGCGTCGTCCTGGTGGTGGAGCGCAAGGAAGCCGGCAAGGAAGCCGAGTGGGCCATCGCGCCGCCTACTATCTCAATAAGTGCTGTCCCGTCGAAGCAAAACTACCCCCACTACGAGAAGGTCACCTACGCGTATACATGGCGGCCAAGAAGCTCAAGCACTACTCCAGAGCACCCCATCAAGGTGGTGGCCACGACACCCTTGGCGGAAATCATTGGTAGAAAGACGCCAATGGCCGGTTGCCAAGTGGGCCCTGAGCTAGCCGCCCACACCATCATCTATGAGCCACGCACGGCCATCAAGTCGCAGATCCTCGCGGACTTCTTCGTCGACTGGGCCGAGATGCAATACCTGCCGCCGGTGCCCGATTCCACACACGTCCTGCAGATCCACTTCGCCGCATCCAACAATGTGGCAGAGTACGAGGCGCTCATCCATGGGCTGAAGCTGGCCAAGGAGATAGGCGTGCGCCGCATTCTCTGCTTCAGCGACTCCGACTTGGTCATACAACAAGCATCCGGCGACCGGGACGCGAAGGACGCCAACATGGCCTCGTACCGCTTCCACGTCCAAGCTCCGGCTTCTTCGATGGCTGCGAGTTCCATCATGTGCCGCGAGCAAACAACGAGGCGGCCGACGCGCTGTCCAAGATAGGCTCAACCCGCAAGCAATTCCGCCGGGGTTGCCTTGGCGCATCTGCGGAAGCCATCCATCATACCGTCACCGGACTCGATTCCATATTCGTGCTCTTGACTCCGGGGCTTCTCACCGAACCCGGGCTTCATCGCCCAAGTCGGGGGCTCATCGCCAAACCCGCCGCTCCACAGCCGAACGGGGGCTCTCCCAACCCGGGGCTTCTCAGCCAAACTCGGGGGTCTGCCGAACCCGCCTGGCCCACAAACAACCGGACCACGCAGCCGAATCCGAAGTTCGAAGATGGCGGCCTTGGTGGTCAGCGTGTTTGAAATAAAATGCGTACCATCATGGGCACAAGAATTCCTCTCCTACCTCACCGATGGTGTGCTGCCCCATGACAGGGTCCAAGCCGCAGATTGAGAGAAGGGCCAAGGCCTATACAATCATCAACCACGAGCCGTACAAACGTTAGCGTAAGTGGGGTGTTCCATGGCGTCGAGTCGGCTGGGGGATTGAACTCCTACGGGAAATCCACAGTGGAGAGTGCGGCCATCACGCCTCCTCCGAGCCATAGTGGCCAAAGCCTTCCGGCATGGTTTTTACGCCGCGCCAGAGACGCAGAATGAAGAAGTGCAACGGCTGCCAACGCTTTGCCAAGCAAAAGCACACGCCGGCTTCCTGAAGACCATCCCCATTACCTGGCCGTTTGCCGTATGGGGCTTGGATATGGTGGGCCCATTCAAGACAGCCCGAGGCGGCATGACACATCTCTTGGTGATGATTGATAAATTCACTAAGTGGATCGAGGCCAAGCCAATCAAGAAGCTGGACGGCTCCACAACCGTCACATTCCTCAAGGAGATAATCGTGAGATACGGCTACCCCCATAGCATCATCACCGACAACGGCAGCAACTTTGCCGAAGGCATTTTTAAACGCTATTGCGGGGAGATGGGGATCCGAATGGACCTATCATCCGTGGCGCATCCAGAGTCAAACGGCCAAGTGGAGAAAGCAAACGGCTTGATCCTAGCCGGCATCCGGCCCCGGCTGGTGGAGCCGCTTGAGCGCTCAGCCGCTGGCTGGATTGAAGAGCTGCGCAGTACTATGGAGCCCGCGCACGACGCCGAACCGCTCGCCGGCTTCACACCCTTCTTCCTCGTATATGGGGCCGCCCGCCGACCGACATCGAGCACGACGCGCCAAGGATCAAGCGAAGCTGAAGCCAAAGAAGCTCGTGAAGATGGAGTCGACCTGGTTGAAGAGGTCCGGCTGATGGCCGAATCCGTGTCCACCGTATACAAGAAAGCCTCCGTCGCTATCACACCGGAAGGTCCAGCCCTAGCATTCCGAGAAGGAGACCTAGTGCTCGGCTGATCCAACGGACATTCTGACAGCATAAACTGTCATCTCCATGGGAGGGTCCCTTCATCGTGAGCAAGGCAGTAGGCAATGATTCCTATTATCTCATAGATGCCCAAGAGGCTAAGAAAACAAGGCGAACAAAATCGACGAGGAGACTAAACGTCCCCGGAATGTCAATGTTTCGACCATTTTACACTTGAGAGCAGGAATGTATGTATCCCTTGTACTCCCTTTTGTAAGCTATGAAAAAGCAAGCGCTGAGAGCGCCGATTTCGACAAGTTTTTCGTGCACTCTATTGTTTTCACCAATTGGCTAACACCCTCTCACGCGCCGCTCAGAACGTGATCCGGTTTCCGACAACCGGCTTCCGACCAGCTACAGACCGCAACCCGGCTGTCCGGCCGGCGGAGTAAGTGCCTAGGGAGCCGGCACACGAAAGACGGCTAAGGGAAAGAGTGAAAGCGAATTGATTCTTGCACAACTTTTCATAAGTGTCGGACTGCCGAATTCGACTCGTTCGACTGAAATACTGTCGGCCGCACCCAGCGGCCCGCTCTTGATCCGGCAACGGACCGCAAGTTGGACGTACGATCGGCAAGGGCAAAGCCAAAGAGTGGGGCGGATGGGAAAAAGCGAATAAGTTGAAAGAAAGCAAGCCGGCACACAAATGATTAACAAACACATTAAAGTGTGCCATAATGAAAGGATAATAACATTGTCTCACATATGCACCCGGCATCCCGGGGATTTAACAAATTTGTCTTGTCAAAAGCAACATGTTTAAACAGATACATATGAGCACTGTCTGAGCTGGCAGGTCAGCCTGCCGGTCGGGTCCCCTCAAAGGTCCGCCTCCTCCGCTCCTCTTCCTCCTCCTCGTCGAAGGCTCGTCGATCCTCGATGAAGATGCGCTTGTCGACGAAGTCGGCGATGGCGCAGGCGCGGGCAAGCCGGGCGGTCTTGTTCTCCGCCGAAAGGCCTTCCTCCACGTCAGCCCGCCGGCACTCCAACTGATCAAGGTTGACTTCGTCATACCAAGAGAGCACGAAGGAGAGGGCCATATCAGCTCCGGCACGCGCAGCCGACTCCTTCCAATCGAGGAAGCGGTCAGGCGCCGTCTCCAGCCACTTGATGAGGTTGGCGAGGTCCTGCGGCAGCGTCTCCGCCACAACAGCCGGATTAGCTCTTCCGCCGCCTTCCGGAGCCCTGCCGAGCTTGGTGATCGGCTCCACGCGGCGGCCATGGACGCCGATAGTCATCCATCGTGAAGAAGGCAGAGCTCTGCTCGCGCCCGCCGGCGCCTCCCGCGCCTTGCCAACGGCCGCTAGTGCCGCCTCGCCTCAGGGAAGGCCGCTGCAAAGAAGAAGCACGTCGAAAGCCCGTAGAGGCAGGCAAGAACCGACCGCCCGCCGAAGATGGAGATTGTTGAAGTCTAGAAGACCGGCGCAGCCGCAAGAACCGATCGCCTCTACTCAAGATGGAGATTGTCGAAAGATCGGCAGCTGCAAGAAGACCGATCATTTCCTCAAGATGGAGATTGTCGAAGTCTAGAAGACTGGCGGCAGTGCAAGAACCGACCGGCCCCACCAAGAAGGAGATATCGAAGAAGTCAGGGCCGCCGCCACCTGCCGGCACCGACGGCCGAAAGCCGACAACGGGGAAGGAAAGAGAAATAAGACTCACCCGCCAAGCCGCGGTCGAGCGCGCTAATTCATCCACCCACCGCTGGCGGGTCGACAGGTCCCTGACTTGGAGGTCACCTCTTGGCGAAGCGCAAGCCGCTGCTCCACCTCCTCCAGCCGCTTGCTCAGACCCTCCAGCTTCTCCTCCCCATCCTTCTTGAGGGCGGCCAACCCTTGAGGTGGTTATCCTCAAGACGGCGCAGCCGCGCCAGCCTCCCCATCAGCCACCTTCAGCTTGGCAGCAGCCCGGCCCGCCTCCTCGCTCTCGAAGACATGCGGGTGCCCGAAGGTCCGACTCCGCTTTGGGACCCGTGCAGCCTCGCTGCAAGTCGACAAGAAAAGTCATCAGCCGAGTGAAATCAAAGAAAAGGAAGCTAAGTCAAAAGGAAGAAAACCTTACCCTTGGCAGCCTTCCACTCGCGAGCCAAGCCGCCCCGCCAATTTTGGCCTCGGTGCCAAGCTTTCTCCGTGGTGCGCCCGAGCCAAGGCCGGGAGTCGAGGCGGACGGCGCAGTGCGCAGCCGGGCCCCCTTGGCCACATGGAGGCCCCTCGGACGGGTCCGACGGGCTTCTTCCTCACCAACGCCCGGAGTCGGCGCCCTCGGCGCGCTGGCTCTTCCTTGCCGGCTCCTCCTCGACGGCCGTTTGAGGCGGCACGGTGGCTTCGGACTTGGCTGCTGGCCGGCGCGTTTCCTCCGGCGGGCAGCTGGCGGCTTGGCTAGCAGCAGCCCCGTGGCCCAGCTCGTATCGGCGTAGCTCGCCGGCCCAGCCCGGCCGGCGGCACTTGCCGGCCCCGGCCAGCCCCAACCGGAGCGGCGGCGTGAAAAGCTTCATCCAAAGTGGGCCGGACCGCTCACCCTCGTGCCGCGGCCAGCGCCGAAGGAGGTGCCAAGAGAAATGCAGCGCACGATCACAACAGCGGCGCATTGAAGATCGGGGTCGACTCCCTCCTCTGCCACGAGAGCGTTGGCTCAACGGGGAGGCGGCCGAGAGCCGCCGCCCTGGGTGAACTTGATGGCAGCCCTAGTCGAACAAACAAGAAAAGATAAATATAGAGAGAGAGGAAAGAAAAGGAATCAAACAATGAAGAAAAAGGACTCGCCCGGCTGCCTCTGGAACCTTCTTGGGCTCCACCCGGTGCTGCTTCTTGGCCCTAGCCTCCAGCCGTGGACCCGCCGCCGGCTCGCTTCCTCCCCCGGCGCGAGGCTGCCGAGGCGCCAGCGGCCTCGAGCGCAGGGCACCGCAGTGGATAGGCCCCTGCCGACTCGCCGCTCCTCTGCTCCGGCTCGTGCTCCCGGTGAAGGCGGCGGGTTGTGCTCCCCCGGCCGCCTTGGTCGGCACCACCGGCAGATCGTCGTCGCCGGCCTGGTCGTCGGTTGGTCGCCGGATCAACATGATCCGGCGTCCAGATCTTCTGCGCCAGATCGCCGTCCTCAACACCTTGGCGGTCGAAGAGCTGAAAGCAAAGCAAAATAAGTAACAAGTCGGCCACGCAGCCGCAAGCCGGAAGTCGGCCAAAACACCAAACTTACCAGTTCGGGCGGCGATGCCCGGTCGTAAGGCGGCAGCCCCAATCCCTTCTCCGATGTTGGCCTTGGTGATGTTGTTCACCGGGCGGCAACCTGGGCCTTGGTGAGCTCCACCTTCGACGTCCGGGTCGGATCAAGCCGGCCGGACATGTGCCCGATCTTGTGGACACGCCTCTGGAGCGGCAGCACCCGGCGCCATAAGTGCAGAGGAGGTCCTCGCTCACCGGCCCCCGTGACGCATTCTCCCAAGAAGTCCCACAGCTGATTCACCTCCGCGTCCGGGTCCGCCGTCCTGGGGTTGTGGCCCCAGTTGAGCCGGCCGACTGGCGGAGCCGGGTTGTATTCCGGCAGGTTGAGCCGGTCGAAGGCTGGGTTGTCGTTCCGCACATAGAAGAACGACATCTCGCGTTCTTCACGAATCCACAGTCGGGATCCTCGGAAAAGACGTACCCGTGCGAGGACATATGGAGGCGGCGCCGCAGGTCCTCGGGCCTCGTCGTCTGCGCCTTGATGTAGAAGAGCCGGCTCCAGAACTCCACATCCGGCCACAAGCCGGCGTAGCCTTCCATGAAAGCCACGTAGCAGCTGAGGAGGATGAAGGCGTTGGCCGGCAGGTGGTGAGGCTGCAGGCCGAAGAAGTCGAGGAACCGGCGGAAGAAGTTTGAAGCCGGCAGGCCCAACCCACGGTCGAGGTGCGCTCCAAAGACCACACGTTCGCCGGGTTCCGGCCTGGGCTCCATCTCGACGCCGGGCGCCCTCGTGATCACCCCCGCCGGAATCCGGCGGAGACGCACAAGCCGCTCGATGTCGTCCTCCCGCATGTAGGAGTCCCTCCAAGAGCCGCTTGGTTGGGCCATCGATGAAGAGGAGGAAGAAGAAGACCACGAGAGGCGAAACGGTGAGGAAGAACCGCTCCTCGCCGGAGGAGAGCGCGGTGGAGAGGAGCGTACCATCGACACGCGCGGCCCCGTGGCGCCGGATTGGCGGAGTGGCGGCGGCGGCTCGGCGGAGGAACGTCGGGGCGGCTGCCCGCCGGAGTTCGCCAGGGAAACGATGGAGTAGCCGTGCCGGAACGATGAAAAGCTCGAACGAGAGAAAGAACGGAGTGGGAGCGCGAGGAAGAAGAAGGACGCCTCGATACCGCTCCGGGGGCATTTATAGCCGCCGCGCGCCAGTTGCGCGGCCACGTGGCGATCGTGGGCCACGATTGGGATTTACTGCGGCCTTAACTACCCCCCACGATGGCAGCGGTTACTGGAAACGGACGCGCCACTTCCTCCACGACCGCACCGGATCCGGAGGAAACATCGATGTGACCATACGTAACGGCAACAGGAGCCAGCCGTCAGACCGGTCAAGTCGGGCGCAGGGCCCGAGGCGGCGGAGACACCGGCGCACCCAAGCCGGAGCCAGACATTAAAGTCCATCCGGCCCCAAACTCTCTCAGCCAGGCGGAGACACCGTCAACACTTGCGAAAAGGCGAAAGCTGCAGAAGCGAAAGTTGCGTTCGGCTGGAGGCAGCCGGACAAAGCAAGCCGGTTAAGGGCGCAGCCGGCTGAATGAAAATTTCGCCGGCCTTCGGGTGCCGCAAACATATTCGAGAGATCTAAAGCCGGAAACCTGCCTAGGTCCCTCTTAACGCAGGACCTTGCCAGCTTCGGCTAGTGTGGAAGACCCGGTAGGGCAATGGACGTGGAGCAGCCGGCAAGGTCGGCCGGCTCGCGGCAAAGGCCGGCTGAGGAGCAGCCGCGGAGTCGCGCCGGCTGACCCGGAGCCTCTAAGTCCTAGTCGGCCTGGCTGCGGCCTTCAACGCTGTGGCTGGCCGGCTTCTACAAGCCATATCCGACTGGGGTTTACACCCTAGACCGACTCGAGGCTGGTGAGTCTTGCACAAGAAGGAACTGGGTAGGTGGTCCGGGTTCAAAGGTCCACGCTGACCTCATCTCCCGTAAAGCGCGGGGCACTGTGGAGCAACAGTGCCACGCGGCGGACAGGCCATCATGGCGTACGCGGTCCGTACCGGCTACGGGCATGATGGCGACATGGACACTTCCTCTCCATACTGGCAGGCGGATGGGACGGGCCACTACGCCTCAACGGCTCCGTGACGTCAACACCTCGGGAAGGAGCGGAAGCCGGAGCCGGCCAAGCCGGCCCCTAGACTCTAGGGATCTTTATGTAAAATGCCAGCGCCTATATAAGCTAGGCGACCCCCCTCGTGCGGGGGAGGATCGATCACTTCCCATCCCATTCTAGTCTTAGCGCTGCCCTGTGAGAGAGACCTTTGTCTACCTTAGCCTCCCAGGAGCAGCCGGATACAACTCTAGGAGCACCATTGTACTGTGATATCATCATATACACACATAGCAGGAGTAGAGGTGTTACCTCCATCGGAGGGCCTCGAACCTGGGTACGTCGCCGTGTCGCTCGTGCCCATACCCGCATCCGGATACCGCCGTGAGTCCACTAGGAACCACCTCGATTAGCCACCCTATGGCATATGCCATGACGATACCACGACAATACCATCCATAATGAAAATCTTAGCCATATAGAATTTTGCAATCCATAATAATATGTCTCACAATAATATGTCTCGCCACCACACATAGAACAAAGTTTTAAACATCAAGGAAAACAACAAATTGTTCAAACATAAGCACAAATGATAATAAAGAGGGCACAAGCTCTTAAAGAATGGTAAACACATATGCTTGTGCCCCAACCCTTGCAAGTCTAGCTCGTGCAAGTCCTAATAGACCTTCTTCTCCCCCTTTGGCATTGAAACACGAAAAAGGATAAAAGACGTGATGCTACAATGTCCCATGGAGGCTTAAGGATCACCGGATTCGTCACCACTGGAGGACGCTTCCGTCTCATCGTCGTCTCCGGACTTGGCGGGCTCAGGCTCACTTTCCTCATCATCCCTATCAACATGCTGTCGGCGAGAAGGGCCGGGTAGCCCAAGCTGCTGAAATTATGTCACATTGCCATGCTTGGACAACCACTGTTCCTTAGGAGTAATGGCCTCTTCTGACCCGCTCTCAACAGGAATATCCAAATTGCGCATAATGAGCTTGGTGTTCCTTCTATCTATCTTTCTTGCAGTGTGAGCTTGATATTTACGCTTGTTCATGTCAGCCTTGAGACAAAACATCTTGGCAAGCTTGGCCTCAATGCGAGCAAACCAACCACTGTCAGATCCAGGAGGGATATACTCCTCATCAGAGTCTTCTTCGTCCTCTTCGATAGTGGGCTCAGCAGTGGGAGCACCAGGAGGAGAGGTATGGGGCTTGACCATGAGATCCTTGGGTTTGAGAGGCAAAGCGAGAGCATCTTCAATAGATCGCCAAACCCCGCATTTTCCCAGCGGGAACAAATGAACCTCATAAAGTATGGTGCAAAGACAAGAGACTTGCGAGATATGGTGCAAGTGCAAAACTCCTCCCACAGATAATCCATCACATCAAGCTGAAGGTGGGTGCCACAGTGCTGGTGAGTGAGATACAGAAGATTCACCAGATATCCATAAATCTGATCAACGCACCCAACCTTGGGATTCAGGACTTCTCTATAGATGCGAAGGAGAATGTCATATACTGGAAGAAGGTACTTCCGAGAGCCATACACCACCTCACCAGGTAGATAGAGATCAGGCAGAAGAGTGTTAGCAAGGGGCTTTGGAGTGTAGTGAGCACGAAAGTAGCCTTTTGAGTTGGAAGGAAGCATAGGGTAGCTTAGATAGTTGGCAAAATGTTCGGAAGTTCCATGTAACATGCGACCCTCGGTCAACCAAGTCATTGTCTTGGAATCATCATTGTCAATGTACACAGTGGCATAGAATTGGTCAATGATGTCAACATTGTAAGGGTGATGAAATTCAATCAGAGGGATGAGACCAAGCTGCTCACAAATCTCCCGAGCCTCTGCGAAATACTGAGCGTGCTTGTCCATGTGAGCAAAGTTGATGTGGTGCATAGGAGCAACACGATAGGAAACCTCAACATATAGATCCATATATATCTTCTCTTGATAGCGAGTCCAGAATTCCATGGAACAGTTGTTGGCCTTGGGTTTAACATATATATTTGTCTATCGCAGCCGGTCATACTCATGATCAGGCAATTTCCCTATAGGTGTGCGTTTCAACCTTGTCACGGTGATGTTGCGAGGTTCTGTTTCAGCCATACCCTTCTCACGGCGAGATGACTTCCTCACCGGCAAAGTCTCAGCTTCAAAGTCTTCATTAGTAGCTCTTTTGCCCATGTTTACCCCATGGCGAGGGTGCTGATCACCTGTACCTGAAATAGCAAGAGATAGAGGGATATAAAGGTAAAGTACATTAGATGTAGAAGAAATAGACCATAAATTGCATCACAGATGAAGTTGAGGGATACAAATGTAGAAACCAAGATAGGTCAAGCAACAATAGCGGCGGCAGTGCCGGACAGAGAGGGGCGACAGTGCCGGCTCACCCGGTAGTGCCGGAGTGCTGCGGGCGGCAGTGCCGCTAAGGAGTGGCCAGCAGTGCCGGTTCGAGCAGGAATTTTTTCTGATCTGTCGAGGGTTCACACATTGTGCCTAAATATTTCATACTCGCATTGCAATTCATCATCTAGCCCCATGGCATTTCCTACGGAGCAGATCAACCGCCAATCTTTCTTCTAGGCATGTCTACCAAACCTAGAGAGGGAGAGAGGGGGAGGAAAAGTTTACCGGAGGATGAAGCCATGGAGGAGGATGGCCGGTCGGAGCTCCGGCGACTAGGGGCCGAGGGAGGGCTCAGGGCAGCGACTATGGGCTGGGGCGGCATCAGTGGCGGCTGGGGCGGCGCGTGGGAGGAGAGGAGCACGGGGGGGGGGGAAGAGGGGCAATTGCCCTAATTTTCCCTGGGCCCGTCACTTAATCCCTCGCGCCAGCGGCAATGCCGGCCGACAGTGACCGGCAGTGCCGGCCAAAACGCCCCAGGCACAAAAGTTCCTCTTTTTCAAACATCTAGTGCATATAGACTGTGGAATGTTTTCTTTGATAAGATGGGGCTTGGGATAGATGATCCGAACTGTGAGATGGTACATGATCACTCATTTTTGTAAAAGTTGCAAATAAAGACCAAAAACGAGTGATTTCCCATAAGAACATGTAGATGGCAAATAAAATCCATTAAGACCCAAATAACACCAACTCTTCACGTAGAAGCGGGCGGTGGCCTAGGACACCATGTATGAGTGTTATGGTATGGCACCGTAAAGATATATTTTGGGTCCAAAACCAATACTCGTCATTTAAGCTCACATATCAACACATGATATAAAAAGAATGATTTCTTACTATTGGCATTATGGGGGGAGGGATAGCTCAATAATTTATACCGCACTCCCCTATCTCCATGCCCACATCTAAACCAAATAAAGTTTTGAGAAAAATGTGTGTTTGCAAGATGGTCAAGCTATACTCCTCGAATCAATGATATTTAGCTCATTCCTCAAATAGCAATGCTTCATCAAAATGCTTCATGCATGAATATATCGGCGAGTTGGTATTTGGTTGGAACATAGCATAGCTCACTATCATCACGGGCAACATGATCCCTAATGAAATGATTCCGGATCTCAATATGCTTCGTTCTTGAATGTTGCACCGGATGATAGGCAATCTTGATGGCACTTTCATTGTCACATAAAAGAAGCACTTTGTCCCAAGTGACACCATATTCCCTTAAACTTTGCCTCATACATAACAATTGAGTGCATCCACTTGAGGCGGCAACATATTTGGCTTCGGCGGTGGAGAGAGATATACAATTTTCCTTCTTGGAAGGCCAACATACCAAGGACCTACCAAGAAATTGGCAAGCCCTGGGAGTTGATTTCCTATCATCCTTATCCCCCGCCCAATCCGCATCCATGTATCCATTAAGAGAGAAACTTGAGCCTTTAGGATACCAAATACCATATCTTCGGGTATCAACCAAATATCAAAAGGTTATCTTGATAGCAATCATGTGGCTCTCTTTAGGAGAAGCTTGATACCTTGCACATACACCAACACTCAACACTATGTCCGGTCTAGATGCACAAAGGTAAATCAAGGATTCAATCATGGAGCAATATACCTTTTGATCCACCTATTTACCACTGGGATCTAGTGCAAGATGACATTTGGTAATCATTGGAGTGGCTACACCCTTCATGTCCTTCATCTTGAACCTTTTGAGCATGTCTTGGATATATTTTGCTTGATTGATGAAAGTCCCTTCTCTCAATTGCTTGATCTCAAAACCAAGAAAGAACCTCATCTCTCCCATCATAGACATCTCAAACCTATCGGTCATAAGCTTTGAAAATTCATCATTGAAAGCTTTGTTAGTAGAGCCAAAGATAATATCATCAACATATAATTGGCAAACGAAAAGCTCCCCATTGACCCTCTTAGTAAAAAGAGTGGGATCGATTAGCCCAACATCAAACCCACGGTCTATCAATAATTCTTTAAGGTGTTCGTACCAAGATCTAGGAGCTTGTTTAAGACCATAAAGTTCTTTATCAAGCTTATAGACATGGTTAGAAAAGTCGGGATCCTCAAACCCCGGGGGTTGCTTAACATAAATCTCTTCATGCAAAGGACCATTAAGAAATGCACTTTGCACATCCATTTGTTGCAACTTAAAATTATGATGTGATGCATATGCAAGAAGGATACAGATGGACTCAAGGCGAGCCACAGGAGCATAAGTTTCACCAAAGTCAATTCCTTCAATTTGGGAGAAACCTTGAGCTACCAATCTTGCCTTTTTCCTCACAATAATTCCATGCTCATATTGCTTGTTTATTGAATATCCATTTAGTGCCTATACCATTGCGGCACTCCTTTGGCTTCTCTACTTATGTCCACACTTTATTGCGCTCGAAGTTGTTGAGTTCATCGTGCATAGCATCCAACCAATATGGATCTTTAAGAGCTTCAAATACTTTCTTTGGTTCCACTAAGGAGATATACACATGATGATTGCTAAAGTTAGCCAATTGCCTTCTTGTGGAAACTCTTCCTCTTACTTCATTTAGAACCTTCTCATGAGTGTGTTTAAGAATTTCCAAATTCATTTCTCTTCTAGCAAGACGACGGGCCTCGATCTCTTCCTTGGTTCTTCTAGTCCTTGGAGGGATCACTTGATCAACTTGATTGTTTGGGTCCCCGTCTTGACAATCAACTTGAGCTCCCTCAATTTCTTGAGTTTGCTCAACATCATGTGCTTGATCTTGGACATCATTCGGTGAGTAGCAAATGTTAAATGGATACTCATCGGAGCCATCATGAATCCTTGGTTGATCTTGTCCTTGATCTTGCACACTAGAGGAAGGGTCTTGTGCCTGTTCTTGGGTTGGTGCATCATTAGCTTCAAGAGTTGGAGCTTGTTGGTGTTGTGAGGCCGAGGGCTCCACAATAGTAGAGCATAGTCCTTCCCGAGACGCCACAACGAGTCCCTCAATGGGGTGGAAAAATCCCACACCAATTCTTACTATGGCATCTTGAGGTATTTCATCACCTGCACAAACATCAATTTGCCCCACTTGGGAGCCATCATTTTCCTTGAATTTCACACTACAAGATTTGATGATAAGCCCGGAGGCTTTGTCAAAGACTCTATAAGTGTGAGATTCAGCACTGTAACCAACAAATATACCCTCCAAACCTTTAGAAGCAAATTTAGATAAACGAATTCCTTTGATTTTATAGAAACACTTACACCCGAACACCTTGAAGTAGGAGATATTAGGATTGTTCCCGGTGAGTATTTCAAATGGAGTCTTGTTCAAGCCCTTACAGAGATAGAGCCGTTTTGAAGAATGACATGCGGTGGAGATGGCTTCGGCCCAAATGTTGTAGCGCGATTTTTACTCCGCCATCATATACCTTTCCATATCCATAAGAGTATGGTTCTTCCTCTCCACAACACCATTTTGTGGAGGGGTGTATGCAGCGGAATATTGATGTCTTATCCCCTCATCACTAAGAAAATCATTGAGTGTGTAGTTCTTGAACTCGGAGACATTGTCACTTTTTATTGCCAATATATCGAGGTTGTGTTGACGTTGCACCTCGGTGGCAAAGTCGATGAAGATTTGTTGAGTCTCATCTTTCCTCTTGAGGAAATAAACCCAAGTATATCTTGAATAGTCATCAACAATCACCAAGCAATGTTTCTTCGCACCAAGACTTGCATGAGTGGTAGGACCAAAGGGATCCACATGAAGGACCTCCAAGATCCTCTTGGAAGAGATAATCATCTTGCTTGAATACGGAGAGTCATGCATTTTTCCTACAACACACGCCCTACAAACACGATCTTTGGCAAAAGAAACATTGTCCATTAGTCCCACAATATGGTTTCCCTTGTGAAGACTTTGCAAAGTTCTCATGTTGACATGGGCCAAGTGGCGATGCCACAACCAACCCACGTCCGCCTTTCCGAATAGGCACATCGCACTTGAAGTGGTGCCCCCCCGAGAAGTCCACAACATACAAGTTGTTTTCGCGATACCCAACGAAAGCGAATTTTTGAGTCTTGATCCACAAGAGGACCACATTATCTCTATCAATAAAGATGGCGAAACCCATCTTGCCAAGGGCGGAAACGGACAACAAATTATAACCAAGGGTATTGACAAGCATCACATCCACAAGAGTAATGTTGTGTGCAACCACAACCTTGCCAAAACCCAATACCTCTGATGTTGAATTATCGCCAAAGGAGACGGTGATATCATGAATGTTGGGCCTGAACTCCTTGACGAGATCCTTGCCGCCGGTCATATGACTTGTTCATCCACTATCAAGCACCCATTTTGAACCTTCGGCATCATAGTCCTACGTGAGATCATTTCTTGGATTTAGGTAGCCATTTTTCAATGGGTCCTCTTTTGTTAGCAACAATGGCCTTTGGGATCCAAATACACCAAGCAATATAATCATCATAAGGGCCAACATATTTTTCATAAATATCACCATAATAATCTTTAAATAAAACATAGTGAGGGTTAACAATTCCTGCATGATCATCATTAATGGCTTTTCCCTTTGGGGCATCACCACTAATGACAACCTTCTTCTTTTCTTGTGCGGGCTTGTCCTTCTTATTGTTTGCTTCTTTGCCTTGGCATTATAACCAAGTCCCTCCTTTCCATTGTTTGACATTTTCTTACTCAAGAGGTCATCCAAAGATAGCTTATTTTGGGGAGAGGAGGCCTTAGCAAGTTCATCCTTCAACCTAGCATTTTCCTCACCAATATTTGCATGATCACAAGTAGAGGTAGAAGAGCTAGACACACCATATTTAGCAAGCCTAATTTGAAGTTGCTCATTTGACTTGGAGAGGAGGGAGTGTTCACTCTTCAAGGCTTTGCGAGCCTTGTCTAGATCATCTAGATCCTTCACAAGTTTCTCATGATCAACAGCAAATTTGGCCTTTTCATTTTTAAGCACTTTTACCTTAGCCCTACCAAGATCTCTTTCTTTGATGAGTTTGGTAATTTCATCTTGAGGCTCTACAAGAATTTCTAGTTTCTCTTCAAGATAAGCTATACTTTCTTGTTCTTTCTCAAGAGCATTTTTTTAAAGAGGCAATTTTAAGAGAATCCTCTCTTTCTATTTGACATTTTTTTATCAAGGATGTCTTCTAGTTGTGCTATGGGAGACATGAGAGCCCCAACATTCTTTTTGTTGTCACCTTTCAAGTTGAAGATGAACTCATCGAACTCAAGCATTTCTTGTTTAACTTTTAAGCTAGCATGATCAACCCCTAGAGTATTTGGCATGTTAGGCATAGAGGGGTTAGGGGATGATACCTTGGAAGATTTAGCCATGAAGAAATTCTCTTCCTTCATGTGAATATCCTCATTGGGGGATTCAATTGGTGATGAAGAGGTGGCGGAGATGGACGCAAGAGCAACCAACCCGGCCATTGGAGGTTTCATCATCTTCTTCATCATCATCGTCCCCGGAAGTATGTTCTTATTGAGTTGAGATCACAATAGATGTATCCAAGGAAGATCTTGCCATGAAGCAATGTGCATTCTTGATGTGAGGGTTCTCATTGGGGGATTCAAAGAGGGATGAAGATGGAGTAGTGGTAGTGGCAATAGCCGCCAATTCCTTTGAGGTTTCTTCATCACTATCACTATCGTTGTCCTTGGAAGAATACTCCTCTTTAGTGAGTAGCACAATCCTTGATGGCCTCTTGTTCTTCTTATTCTTGATGAAGAGTTTCTTGTTGGGAACCTTTGAATCTTTTCTCTTGTCCTTGGGAATGAGCCTCCCACCACGAGTTTCTCTATTCTCATATGGGATTCGACAATGAAGTGGAACTTGTCACCACAATTGAAGCAAGATCTTGATCTTGGGCCTGAGCTCTTGAACCCGCTTGCTTTGTTCCTCTTGATGTTTTCTTCTTTTGCTTTGAATGGATCAACCCAAAAGGTTCTCAAGGATGTTTTCATAGACTTGAGATCTTCCATGGAAGCCGGCTTTCCGGCCCTTCCGAAGTCTCATCGTCCGGCATACTCTTAGGCGGTTAAGCCCATAAAAAGAGTCGAGGCTCTGATACCAATTGAAAGGATCGTATGCCGCACCTAGAGGGGGGGGGGGGTGATTAGGTGCTACCCAATTTTTAGTTCTTCTTCAATTTAGGCTTGACACAAAGGTAAATTATCTAGATATGCAACTATGTGAATTTCGCTAGATGATAAGGTATACAACTAAGCAAGATATAGCTAGACAAGATATAATAGTGCAATCAAGGATATAGGTAACCGAGAGTTGAGCACGCGAAGAGACATGGATGATTCCCATAGTTCCTTCCTTTTTAGACGAAATACGTCTACGTTTGGAGGGGTGTGGTCGCCATAAAGGCATAACCAATGGCACGAAGGCATCACCCTATTCTCCAGTGAGCAACGCCACAAAGGCCTAGCTCACTTGTCCACTAAGGGATTTCCTTGAGGAGGAAACCGAGCTTTTACAAGGTTCTTGGGGCACACATCCACAACCGAATTGGAGGCTCCCAATATTAGTAACAACACAACAACAACAAGAACAATCAACCACAAACAACTAGGGTTTCCAAATGGAATACTAGCAAAGGGCCTTCAAGCAATTGAGGGGGAAATGCAAATCGCTTTGGTGAAGATGTAGATCGGGGTCTTCTCCTTCGATTCTCCAAAGCTCAAGATATTTGGGTGGTTGAGGGAGGAGATCTGAAGATTTTCGTGTTTCTTGTGGCTCAACAATGGTGGATGAACTCTTCGGGGGTATGAGCAACTTCCCAAGGTAGGAGAAGGGTTACTTAAATACCCCTCAACCATTTCTACCCGTTGGGGATGATTCAGCGGCAGTGCCGGCCTCCAGACACCGGCATTGCCGCCCTGTAGAAAACCTAGGTCAGCTGGTCGAAAGAGTCTAGCCGGCAGTGCCGGAGTGCAGCCACCGGCAGTGCCGGGGTGCATCCACCGGCAGTGCCGGGATGCAACCACCGGTAGTGCCGACCTCTTGTTACCGGTAGTGCCGGCCTGGTGTAATTTCAGCTCAACCCTTTTCTTCCTTTTTGGGGGATCGATTTTATCAGCGGTGACCATTTACTTTATCTGTCACACACTTAGCAACATGTTGGATCATCACCGGTGTTGTTATCAAACACACAAAACCCTAGAGATCATGAAATGTTCTTTCATCGGTCACTATGCGTCGCCCCGCTGGAACATGGTGCAAACGTATTTTTCGCCCGCGCGGAAGCAAACGGTCGAGTCGCCCCATTGGAGATGCCCTAAGTGTAGCATTATTGTATCTGGCCTGGCCTGTTCGCGAATTTTGGCATTACAAAGGCAAAACAGAGAGCACGTTTGAAGTCGCGTTTTTTTTTGTTGCTGTACACCGACAAACATCGCTTTTCGAGTTTACAATGCGTTTTTTTTTGCTGTGCAAACTTTCGTGTTTCAACTTAGTAAATATTTTGGGAATTTGAACACAAATATAAGACAATATTTCAGTACGCGGCGGCAGCAATGATCCTCGTTAGATCTAACAGCAACTAAATGGAAAGCTAAAGTAAGTCGGATGACCGAAATTATGAAGTTAAACTAATGGCACGATCAGTGTTTGTCCTCTGGAAATTAACTTGATCCTTCTGAAATTACCCAAAACTAACAGCAAGTCATGAACTCAGGATAAGCTTTAGGGAAGCTTTCCTTAGCCTGACTTGCCATTACCAGCTTCCAGAAGGCATGCATGTCTCCTGCACAGCACATTTGTCTCTGCCGAGTGTCACTCGCCCGGCGTAGCTAGCAGAGCTAGCCGGAAACCTGGGCTGAAACACAACAACGAACAAGACTCTGACCTAATTCCGGTTCCCTTGCTAGCTCCCTCCCCCTTTTCGACTATTACTAAACCTACGGATTAGCTTCTGCCCATCATTCCATGCCATTGAAGGGCGAACTCCAGTTGTTGGCGTAACCATTAGCCTTAGCGACGCTCACGGTTGATGCGGGAGCGTACGGGTCCGCGCCGCCGGTGCTGGCCATCATCATGGCGTCGTACCCGACCAACTTGTTCCCCTCTTCCTCCCCGTAGCTGCAGGTGCTTCCCTGGTTGGTGGCCGTGCTGCTGTGCCCCTGTTCAGCCACGACGGTGCTCGCCGGCATCAAATACGCGCTGCCACCGAGGCCTTGCTGGTACCCACCACCACCACCGTTATAGACCGCAGAGCTCGACGATGCCTGGAAGAAGTTGTGAGCCGCGGTCCCGAGGTGCAGCTGCTGGATGTCCTGCTCGGGCTTGCACCACCCGGGAGGCGGCTGGGCGACGTACGGGTAGTGCACGGAGAGCGGCGACGGCTGCTGAAACGCGATGGTCGGCCAGCCCTGGTGGTGGTGGTAGGACGCGTAGGCGCTCATCCCGGCGTCGGTCAGCTGGGGGATGACGCCGCCGTCCATGCCGGCCCGCCAGATCGTGGCGCCGGCCGGGTGCTCCACGGAATCCTTGAGGCGTCTCGCCGCGCCGCCCACCGGCAGCGTGCTGCTCTCGAGGATGCTCTTCACGTCGTAGCGGTTCATGTCGAAGTTGGTGACGGCATTGAGGCCGCGGAACTTGATCGCGGCGATGTCGTAGGCCTCCGCCGCCTCCTCCTCGGTGCCTAGTACGTACGAGAGGATGTGCACGGTTAGGAACTTAGATGCTTGACTGACTAGCTATAGCTAGCTTTCTAGCTAGGGTTGTTTCTAGATGCATGTGTTGTGTATGTTTCATATTGCATGCATGCATTGAGCCTCTAAAGGGTAGTAAGGGTACAAATGTGTGATTCAAACCATTAGGGTTTTCATCTTGGCCCTTGACTCCATGCCCGGTCTTTTTAGACAACTTTGAGACAAAAACTTGGAAAGGTACAATTGGGACATAGTTAATGCAGTAATCAGTATTTTATTGTCCCATATGGCTACAGATAGATTATTCAAACCTTCAACTCTACGAGACGGAAGGTTCAAGAAAACTGACTAAATATACAAGTAGCTAGTACTAGTCGATGGCTTAGATCTTGGAGCTATAGCGCTATGAGTCATAAGTTACTCTTAAGAATCTTCATTAGTCCAGCAATTAGCTAGGCTACGATGAAAGGGCTAACTTACTGAAGGTGCCTAAGTAGAGATCCTTGTTTCCTGCAACCCGCCCTATTCTTGCTTGCCACCTACCATGCTGATGGTGCCTGATAAATATCTCATCCTTGATTAACACGACACAATATTACAAAGGAGTGTCTATAGGATGCAGAATTTTTGAAAGCTTCCGGCATTTTCGTGCCTCACCATTAAAGTGCAACTGATCTAAAATAAAACTGCAATTGCACAAAGAATACACAATTGCAACATACACACCAAGAAACTACTATAACAAAAAAGTAAAGCTTTAGAATTTCAAAATAGTGCAACTCCAATAAAAAAAGAGAAACATATAACAAAAAGTGATTGGAACTTTGTAGACGTGACCAAATCTTCACAAAGAGTGGTTCCCACACCATTAATCAAACAAAGAAGTGACTAAGCTTAAATCTGGCTCTTTCTAATTATAAACTTACCTGTAAAAGATGACCGACCGGATTACCTAGTTACATACCTAGTTACACCACGATATTTTGACGCACCCCGAGAAAATCCACTGCTATTTCTGCAATCGTTAAATCAAGTTATTGCTAGTGAACAGTTAAGTGTCTGAAGATTCAGTGTGGCAGAGTGTGAGCTAGCCAGTACCTTCTTAGGTGTGCAATATATTCCTGTCTGGTCATATGTTTCATTTCATCCACCTCCTTTTCATAGGTATTTATCTGCAAATGTACATAATCAACATTACAGATCTAATCCAAACCTACTTTAGGTATTGCAGAAACAAATTATTAGCCAAGAAAAAGGACAACAATGATATTTCTGGAGAACTTGCTTACTGGGAAATTTGTTGTTGTAGTTGTTCCCCAATACTTGAGAGCTGCCAAATCATAAGCCCTTGCTGCCTTGTCCTCCTTGTCATAGCCACCTATGTGTTCATGATTACAATCACAGGGAGGAACCAAGTAACAGTGAATTGCAATGAAAATAAAAATGGCTAGAGCTCGGTAAGCATACCCAGATAAACTGCAGATTGTCAGGGCAATACAAGTGTTTCCGGAGGCAGTAGATAGAATGTTGAGGCAAAACACGAGATATAATGCTTAATTAGTAGAGCAAGGTGTAAATATTGTTGTGCAATGGATGGTAAAAAATTAAAATATATAGCTATTTTTATTACCTTGCCTACCCTTGCGACTCTGCCCTTCTCTTCTGCAGCTATTGTCCCAGAGATGAGCCTCATAACGCCCTGTCCATCTATGTCTGAAAAAAAAATTAAGAACATGGTAATATGCACATTAAAAAACTTAAAATGTACACGCTGTTTCACATATTAAAGCACAACCATGCATGTATCTTGTGGGTATGCTAGCTCCATGTGTGCAATAGATAATAGAAAATAAAATATTTGACATTTTCTATGGTATTCATCATTATTCAACAAAACCATCAATTTAGAGAGGTTAAAACTTCCATATTAATAGATATGCAAGCAAATTAATGTATGTACTTATAATTTTTGTTGGGCCAATTAAGGGAGCGGCTATGGCTCATTTGAGTAAGAATTAGCTTAATTCTCACCTAATTTCAGTTGCAACTCACGTGCAATCATTGATAAGTAGGAAAAACCGAGTTGGAACTCTAGTGCAACACATGCATAACAACAAAATTCTAAGTTACATCTCATTTGAAACCCATGTGTAACTAAAAGCATCTCAGTTGCAACTTCCGTGCAACCCATGTGCAACGGGGAAAATCTTAGTTGTAACTCCCCTACAATCAATATGCAACTAAGAAAATCTAACTTGCGACACATGTGTAATTCACATGCCACACAAATCGCGATACAAATCCGATGATTCTACAGTTGAATGGTAGCTCTAAATTAGTTGTCACTTGAATGAGAATTAGCAAAACCGTTAGTAACATGTTCTTTTGGTGGCCTCAGATTACAAAGGCCATGTGTAGAACTCCAGAAAAGAACAACACTGTTATCCACCCAAATTGGGTGGTGACTGTAGTGCCATGAATCATGCCATATGAACAAGTAATTTAGTGCAACTGTCAATTAGCTATATTGCACTCTCCAAACACCTATATATACCAGTGAATGGAAAATGGGAATATATAATTTAATTATTCCACATGAACAATTAGTTGATCTATCCCTTTTTATTTCTTAGTAAATGGATTGATCCAGTCTAGCTAGCATAACACACAAAATCCAGTACGTCTAGCTAGCATCACAAAACCTACAGGCTCAAAAGCATAGTAGATTACTAGTCTACCCTAGAGGCCTACTAGATCTCTTGTGATCGCTTTCATCTTCTAGATTTGGTTAAAATCCCATAACAGTTAATGTGCGAAGAAACTACAAAGTAAAACCCAAGACACTTATTCTGAATCTGAGGGAGTACTAATTAGCATTCTAACCTTGTTACGCCTCGATATATTGATGTCCTTTGCCCGAACGTGTCGATGGACTTCCTCGCGACGGCCTCTACCGCGCTGCCCTGCGAATCCATGGCTCCGCTCGCCCGTTTGTTCTCCGAGGAGGTGCTCTCCGAGGCTACCCCACTGACGCCACCCACGGTCACAGCCATCGGCAGGTGCGAACCCGAGCCGGAGCCCGTGCTCATCGAGAGCGCCAGGCTCCCTGTCGCCGCCATCACGCTGTTCCCCACAAGCCCATCGGAGCTTTTCGCGCTCGCTTCAGTGCTCATAATTTCCTCGTGTAGCTGCGGCTGCTGCGCATGGGGCGCCACGGTCTGCAGATGCGGCGCCTGGGGATTGTTCCGGAGCCAGCTATTTATCATGGAGAGTTCCATGGTGTTGCTCCCGCCGTTGCTGATAGTGCGATTGTCCACCGGGACTCCAGAGAACAAGAAGCCACCGGCCTGATCTTGCTCGGAAACGAACGAGTTGCCGCCGAGGAAGTCCTCTAGCTTCGGCTCGGTCTCATCCTCAACAGCCCTCTTGCCGCCGACGGCACTCGACCCGACTAGCATCGAGAGCTCGGAGGCGCCGCCGTTATAGTCCAGATTCCATTCTGCAACCACATCAAATAACAAGAAACCATGAACGGGCTGGAGAAGTGCACCCTACGTACTAGGCTACTAGCTATAGCTTTCTACAACTCGTTGGGCCCGCCGGGCTCCATGCAGGTAGCTAGAGGCCTATAGCTTCTTCCTCTCACCTTGGGTTTCATGAGCTCCCCTATTGAAGGCCTCCATGATCCCGTACGGAGCGTGATGTCCTGGCACGCCCAGTTGAGCGTCGGGAGCCGACTGCGTGGGGAGGCCATAGAAATCGGTGGCGCCAGGGATGTCGTCGATGGTGGCTGGCGGTGAGCTATTCTGATGGGGCTGTGGATTTTCTTGGCTGGAGATCGAGAACCCCAACCAGTTGTTTCCAGAAGCCATTTTGCGGAGGCCGATCGATAGAACAGCCCGCGCGGGCTAGCCGTGAGAGTCGGGTTCTTTCTGCTCAGAGTAGTGGACACATTGGTGAGTTCAGGTGGAAGCTGATATGGAGGAGGTATTGCTCTTTCAGAAGCAGCTAGAAGGCTAGAACACTACATTTGGGTCAATGTGAGAAGAGTGCAGGAGAGTTGCCAGAAAACTACTCCTGATTCTGGCCACCTGAGAGAGAAGGAGAAAATGCTCTCGGGGGTGAGTATTTATATGAAAACAGAGAGTAGTACGTATGGGCAGCGCAGTCATGTTTTTGATTCTTTAGAATAAGCAGTTCAAGGGAAAATGGATAATGTATAGGATGTAAATTCAATATAATCAAACGGGAGAAAGTTGAGGAGGATGGGGTTGCATTTCCATACTTAAGGTTTTTGTAGTTCTTGTCTTGTTCTCCCCATCTCCATGCATGTTTACGATGTTCAAAAAACCGTGCTAAGAGAAATAGCGGTGGCCTCTTCCGAATGCTACACACGCTTTATCATCCTAATAGCGTGCTATATTTCAATGGCGTTTTGAAAGAAAAACAAATATAGGAAAAAATAAAGGATTTCAGCAAGCATAAAGGATACAATGCAAAATGTCTTTCTTCAATTGTCTAGCAGCCTAACATCGACATTTTATGGGGCAACAACATATCATACACTACTTATTAAGAATCATTATCATTAGCGATGTTATCTTTCAATTCAGACGAAGAGGAACTAGCATATTGCAGTTTATCACCATGACACACAGAAAGCAACTTTTTCTTCATCCTAAGGAGGGAAACTCTAACCTTTCGGCCAAAGGCTGCAAAAGAAATAGCGAGCTAACGCTATGAAGTTTTAGCGCGGTGTAGCATACTATTTCGTAGATAACGCCACATTGAGAAAAAAATTCTAAATTTTACTGTCGGCTCTCCAGGTATGGTATAGAAAGCTATTAATGCATCTGTAGGATGCTAATTTTTTTCCATGTGCTTACAAAATTGTTAGTTCTATAAAAAGTTGATAATCATAGTGTTAGGTGCTTAACAAAAAAAAACTTGTAATGCAGAGGTTCTACCATGGTTTAAATATATTTTTTCTCTTTTCGCCACACAAAAACTTCAATTACATATACCACTAAGCAAATGAAAGTGCACTTAAATTCTCTTTTCAAGGACACAAATGTGCACTCTGTGTTTTTTTAGACTTTCTCTCCCTCCAATTAGTCTTGAAAATTCTAGAACAATTGGATATGGTGTGCATATTTTGATAACAAATCATCCAAATTGTAGCTCATATGTTTTAAAATTAATTCTTGCAATATTACAAATCCAAATAATCTTAATTAGTGTGAAGTTATAATGATATAAGAGTTGCATTGTTCCCATAAGAATGAACAAATAGTTCAAGGTCGAATCATACTTACTTATCTTATGCACATCTTCCTCATTTATTTTTCTTTAAACTTACTTATTATTTCTTGAATATAGAATATTAACTACCGGGTTGCCTCTCTGTTAGCACTTTTATTAAGTCCATGTAGTCTAATAGTGCTCATTCAACCAAGATTATATGGGATATCCAAGCACATAATAAAATATCTAAGCCAAAGTAGAATGCACCACATAACATAGAACATGTAGCAACAAAGTCTTACTCTCCTACTATGCATTGGCATTTCATACATTAAATAAATTATAGTAATAGAGTGGACACAATTCATCTTAGAAGTATTTGCTCATCACTTAGATATATTGGACGCATAAAGAAGGATCATAAGTTCATAACTCATTTCCCTCTCCCTCTCTCTCTCTCTCATAATGGTTGCATGTATTAGAAAAAAAATCAATAGTGCAGCTACCACTAGAATCACTATGTACATTCAAATCACAAATTGTAATCCTCAACAAAAAGCATATTTATCCACTAATCTATGTTTGTGAGAAATCTAAAATAAACTATCATACATGAGAGTAACATAATTATTGTTAGTCATATATTTGTATTAAAGAATTATATATTTAATATTATTATCTTAAAATATTTCTTTTCTAGTTGCATCACAAGATCCATCGTAACATTTACCACTATCGTCAAAAGAGGGTCCTGCATTTATATTAATGACCATAAGAGTAATGTTTTTATTTTTTTATTAGTTTCATCCTTCCATAACTATTCATAATCGTACCACATGGAGCATCATGAATCATAATGTATTCATATATTTATAATGTGTCCTCATTTGATCTCTCAACAGATTCAAAATTATGTTTTTCATCCAAAAGAGAGCATTCACTTCAATATTTTTTATTATAGAAGTATGATTAAACATCAGTGAGAGCACCATATCGTGTTAGAGAAGTATTATCATGATTGGGAGACAGGGATGGATATATATATATACTTCATCTTCTTTATATTCGTTCCATTGGTTCCTCATTCTATTCCTCCTCATTTTCACTTTCTATATAATTAAGTACTTCTCTTTTACTATCTTATTCCCCAGCTGTTTTTTGGGTCCCTGCCAAATGTTAGTCCTTCGTATGAGTAGAGATGGCCCTATTGTTATAACTAATAACATATTCATTAGCACTGAATTTTTCAATGCAATAATCAATGATATGGTTTTTTTAGTTAATATTATGCCTATAGGCAGAATTTTCAAATCTTTCATTGTAGAATAAATATCATAGGCTGTCATAAGGATAACAAATTCATCAATTTGTTGTGTGTAATAGTAATTATGTTTTTTCTTCCCAAAATAAGAAATTTTTGGGTTGAATTTTATTCTCACGTTTAAATTATAAGTGCTTATCATGTTGGTGAGAGCAAAAGGTTATACTATATAGATCACACATTTATCTAGCAATATGAATCAATAATTTTGACAAGCCTTTGATAAATTTTCCTTAGAAATAATTCATATTCTCATATATTTATACAAAATATCAAACTATTAGGAGGTTTGGTGGCATCCATATAACATATATTGTTTGAAAATTTTGCAAATATACCGAATCTCCATACATGGGAGTTTTAGGAGACCCCTCAACTCTATTCATACCTAGAAAACATAGTATTTTTTTTGTAATTTTACCATTAAAAACAGAAAAAGTACAAAAGAAAGCAAGTTCAAACGAGAATAACAATCCTAGTGATATGCTCACCGGAAACAAAGTGGAAAGAGCTTGATAACCCCCAAGTACAAGGAGTAATCTTAGTACGTTTTAAATGTGGATGTAATGAGTTTTAAATGGCAGGAGCTATAGGAGGTAAACCTCTTACTTTCTCAAGATACATGTGCAAATTAAATAGTTCTCTATGGACTTATGTTGTTTACTTCACTAGGACAGACGATGATACAAAACTTTTTCTTCAAAATTGTCATGACTCACTTAATGTGGGCATACCTCGCATGGAATATGTGGGGACTATGCTTTACGTACGATAAGTGGTGGTTGTCTTTGTTTATTTCTATTTTTTAGAGTGGAGCCGTAGTTTAGTATACTTACCCCCAATACAATGGCAACATACTAAATTATTAAATACCAATGACACAACATGCCCTATTAGAAACAAGGGTGCCCTAGAAACAATTAAGGAAAAATGCTATCATTAAATTTAGTTCTAAGGTCCCCATAATTCCCCTATGTAACGAATCTGAGATTTGGGATAAGGTTTTTGTCACTCGTGTCCCTCTGAACTCATCATATTAGAGTGTAGACCCTTATGTGATATTGTAATATGCACACATTCATATACTAGTACAAAAGAACGCTAGCTATATAAATTATCATACATGTAGACAACAAACATCACCGATTCCATAAAAGAAAACAGTACATTAGTAATGATGTAAATATACAACAATTTTGCGGAAATAATTTATAGCACAAGCCATCATGTTTGCCAATGGATTACAGTGGGGAGATGTGATAGAGATGGTGGTGATGGTGCGGATAGGTGGTTGGAGAGGTGAGTGACCTTGTCGGAGAGAGGGGAGGTGGTGTTATTCCCCCCCCCCCCCAACACACACACACTTGTCTTGTGTTATTCGTGCTATGTTCCTCCCCGAGACACAACAACAATAAATTGCAAATAAACAGGTGCATTAGGTTTGGCGTAGTTCATTGCCCGAACCGCAGGAGGCAACTCCTATGGGTCTTTCCTAGGGTAGGTGCTTGGGATAAGAAGAAAATGTGTTCATATAATTACCGGAAAACCGCTATTGCGTAGTTTTTTTTGTAGAAAACCTGGCGAAAATGGGAAAAAAATATTCGCACCAGTATCAACAAAATATTGTTGTATTTCTTACACAACCATGTAAGACACGTGATTAATTTGGGATATAAGTTTTCATTAGATTAAGTATAGATACCTTACTAGGTATTGCTGTATTTCTTACACAACCATGTAAAGACACATGATTAATTTGGGATCTATATTCATTAGAAAAGGAGAAAATAGGTATACGTTCTTCTTCAGCAGCAAACAGGTGTTAGCTGCGCTCTATAAATTATACTAGAACTTTAGATGATAATAGGTATGATTCTGTTATCTGTATATACACATTTATACTAGTATACTGTAACTCTACGACGTTGCTACTGCTAAACGGAATCTGGCTTACTTCAGAAGTCCTAGACATGCCAGCCTAATCTCCAAAAATGTGCCAACATATCCTTGGATCCTAATCCAGGGGCAAGAAGAATCCGATAAGAGGACCATCGATCGTCCAACCATATGCGCCCGTGTGCATGCTTATGTACGTTGTACGTGCGCGGACGGTTCGTCCCGTCCAACGGAGACGAATCCAGCAAAAGATTCCCGTGGAAAAAGAAACTAGCAGATCGATGGAGCGGTCAAACCCGTCGCGCACGCACACCTGTAGAAATCGATCTCTGACATGTCGCGCGCGCGTGCACATCCCCTCTTCCTCCGCGAGCTGGGGACGGCAGCCTAGGCTTGCTCGCCTTATAATACGCTGCTGCCGAGGCAGATCACTGGATTGCATGGACTGCTGGTGCGACCTGCTTGGACTGGCTGCCCCAAATCGTGCAACTGATCATGGACTAGCAGTTTCAGATTTCGCTGCAAGAAATTCAGAGTGTCGCCAAGCACTACTGATCAAGATCTTGTGCCGATCGGAGTACTCTTCACTTGAGGTTCTACGTAGAATCAATCTAGCCCTGTAGAATTTGTTCTTAACTTTGAATCTTGAAAGTACAACACCAGACTGAAATCTATGATCGGCTCAACGTACATGTATCAAAAACCTACTACTACTTGCTATATCCTGCAAAACGCTAGATCAACTAGAAACTGAAAGTATGGATCTAGTGTGCATCTCACTCTGAACATACTATATTGCACTCCACTCCACTGTTATCTTGATCTCTTGATCATTCCTTGGTACCAATAATCAAATGATCCAAACCCACTGTCTTCCCCGCATCAGTCGGGCGTCCCTCTTTCTCTCTAGAAACGCCCGTCCAGCCCCAAAGAGCGAGAAAGGTTAACCCTAAAGAAAGGTCACGGTGACTCGGATTAAAGTAGGCGAGCTGGGGTTGCAAGCTGTGCCCTCTGCAAGGACACACGCCCTTGTCTTCCGGGCACACCAGAGGAGATGAACAGTGCTACCATGCACGCACTGAAGGAGTGCCCTAAACGTCTCTGCGAACATGCCTGATCCAGGGCCCGTCCGCCCTAGCTTCGACCTCGATCTCTCGCGGCCGGATCATGTGCAGCACTGGAGTCTGGAGGCAGGGACCAGTAGATGATTACATGAAGAATGTTAATAATCCTACTGCAACTAGCTAGCTTGCTACTAGGTGCTGGCCGTCATTTGAATATAATTAAACAGCTACAGCAGGTGCTGGTATCATTGCCGGTATTTGCTGTCATTGTACGTACGTATAGATCTGCTTAGCACTATCTTTATGAAGCATCTACATGGAGAAGAAGAAGAAGAATCTGTTGCCAGATCATACTAACTTACTTCCTCCATTTTATACTAGCTGTCGAAGATTCGGATGTATCTATACACATAACATGTCTAGATACATCCAAACCAATGGCAACTGCCGCAAACCCCATCTAGGGTTCCGTTCTCCTCACCGGTGACGCCACCGGTCCACTCTGCTTCCGGTGTCCTTGGCGCATTGGAGGTATGTCGGACCACTGCCCTTTGCCAGCGGGGATTTTCAACTTTTAGGTTGTTTTTGGTGTTTTTTTTGGGATGGTGAGGCGGAGGCTAAGGTCCTGCCTTATCCTTGCTCCAGTGGTGCATCAAGGGCTGGCGGAGGGCGTGTGGAGTCGTGTGCTCAGGGGATCTTCCGGGATCCGGTCGGTTTTCGTGTTCGTTCATATGGTTTCATGCCGGTATATTTCGATCTACGACTGTCATCATTGGCGTTGTCGTGGTGGTGTCAAGACAGATGCCATGGGTAGGCTTAAGTTGGGGGCGGATGTACGCAAGGGGATCCGGGTGAGGGGTAGATGAAGGGAGGAAGACCTATGAACTCAAGAACTTCTATTGATGAACCTGGCCAAAATGGCCAGTGGTTGAAGATGAACAGGACTACAAGGTGAGCACCTCTATCCTAGCAATATTCCTGCTGTAAACTCTCTGTTGTCTCTCCCGCGCAGGGGTGTGCTCCCTCTCCTTATATAGGGGAGAGAGTGGCTTACAAGGGAAAAACCCTAATGGCATCTTTGGTGACCTAAGCTACTTTATAAAGCTACTTTGGCCCCAGATGACACCGGTATCGTCTTTAATCAGGAGCAGATGACCTCCTCCGGCTTCTTTTACGTCATCAACCTCTTTGTCGTCACTGCTTCGTTTAAAGCTGAAGCGCTTCGCTCATAAAGTACCTTCGGTCCTTGTGGAATCTTTGACTGGAATGCCGGCATGCTACAGTTGAGCCTATGCCGGTTCTCCGGTATCCCTACCTTAGAGCTCCGGCATCTTTACCTTACTCGTATGTTTACCGAACCCCGGCATACCCTCCTGGTATACCGGTTTGTACTTATCCGGTTTAATCATTAATCCGGTGCATCAAGGCCTAAACATGGCTATCTTGCCATACTCTTGGCCTACCCGGGGCCATCCCCTCGACATTAGTCCCCGAAGCTGGTGCGGTCCGACGGATCTTCCGACGGTCCACGCCAGTTTCACTATCGTACCGGATTAATCCTTCCGATTTCAAGTTAAACGTTGGCTGGTAATACCGAACCCCTCAGAGAATCCCAGCTTCATTTGGCCGGTATCTTCGTCATTAAGACTCACCTCTACGGAGTCTAGAATAACTCGAAACATGTGCCGGTCAGAGACATGCGCGCTGTTCCTGATGCGCCAGTGTCAGCCGTCAAATCCTTCGTCTCCCACGCGCAGTTAATGCAGCGCACCGGATCCGTGTAGACTCCTGTGTGGCAAGCTTCTGCGGAACGTGTATTTCCGCGCCACGTGGCGGCCCATAAGGCGAAACGATGCGGGCCTAGCCGTTTTTGGCCCACGAACTCCCTCTCTATTAAAGGGGGGACGGTTCCTCGTCTCCACTTCCGCTCTCCAGTTCTTCGCCATTCTCATCGTCTCCCAAGCTCCTTGCGCCCAGACCCTCTGCGTAGCCGCTCGCCCTCGTTTCCACCGATCTCCGGCGAGCTGCTGCAGGATCCGCGCCGCTTGCCTTCGTCTACGCCAATTTCCCATCTGCATTTCCTTCCTTCTGTGGTGCGTTGCCTCTTCGAGTCCCGTGCCACCGCAGTGCCTCGCCGCCGTTCGCTTCTCCGGCGACCTCTTGAGTTCGAGCTTGGGAGACCCCGCGCCGCTCGTTTAAGGTTAACGTCGCTGACAAGGTATCGACTTGTCAATGCCTACAAGTTGTAGACTAGGGTTTCGTGGAAAGTAGAGGGCAAGTAGATCTCGAGGGTTTCAGCCGGAAAAGTACTCGACTGTTAGAAAACTAGGGTTATGTTGAAAATGAATCGATCCCTTCTTTCTCCCTCGACTCCCCCTTATATAGGAGGCGGAGCCGAGGGTTTCGTGATGTACAAGTTACAAACATCGGGATATTCTTTGAGTTCGTCCCGTAATAGTTACAAGTCATTATTCCTAATACAACTCTATCTTTCCAAACCGACGCTTAATTGGGCTTCCGGGCTTCATATTCTTCGAGTCATGGGCCTTCAGTGAACCCCGGGTACCTTCTTCGGCAGGCCCATTGGGGATGCCTATGTCAGTAGCCCCCGAGATTTTACTTGAATCGAAGAATCAAGCAAAATCTCCATCATTACAATTAACAAATGATTTCTTCGAGTCAGTAAATAACTTTTATAAAATAATCATATATTGTACATGGATAATGGTAGTTGGGGCTGGTTCATCTGACGGATCAGGTACCATTTAACTGCTCTCGTGGCAATCCCGCAAAAACCTACTTCAAGATCAAGTCCTTGGACATGATCTCGGTATACTGGCGTAATTCGACATGTGCCGCTTAAGGTCTTACCATATGCCGAACTCCAGTCATATTTTATCGGGTACCTAACGCGTCCGTTAGGATTTTTCTTTGCATGTGTTGATACGGAAAAAAGTAGCAGAGCGCATTCGTGTGCGATACCACGCCACACAGGACGGATCCCGGGGTCTTATCTTCGTAAAGTATTACGGCATTCAGAGATTTAATCGCAACTGAGGCGCTCTGAGAATATATTGTCGAGTGCCTTTTTCGGCTGTTGGAATAGCCTATTTATTCGAGTCATATGATGACTTTTTTATCTTGACCTCCCGATGGGAGTATATGAAGAGTTATATCATAACTCGACATATACTCACTTTAACTCCTTTATTTTCATCGGGTACGCGACCAGCGTTCCCGATGGGAGTAGCCCCCGAGGCTACAGCCAAGTGCTCGTACTTGGTTGTAGGCTCACCTTTTTATTATCTTGTCGCTATATTGTCAACTCTTCTACTATTTCCATCTTTATCGGGTGCGCGACCAGCGCTCCGATGGGAGTAACCCCCGAGGCTACAGTCAAGTATTTTATTCTTGGTTGTAGGCTCAATTTTGTAACCTCTCTGAACCACCATTTATCTTTGTCTTTTATGACGGCCTCTTATCAGAAGAAAAACTTCGGATAAGAGTAGCCCCCGAGCGTTTGAACAAATATAAGTATTTGATCAAAAGCTCTCGAAGTTTCTCTTATTTGAATCATCAATAGTTCCTCTGCCGCTATTTTGAAATACTTATCCGATATTTTCCAATGATTACGTCAGTACTGACGGCAGCCACGAACTCCGTATTGGGAAGGCGCAAATCCTGTCACTTCGCTGACATATGGGCCCAAAACTCTGCGTCGTTGGACACGTTATGCAAGTGGGGGACACACGTCCTCCGCTTTTCCTGGCACGCACGCTGCGGCGTTTGCCCAGTAACTTCACAGTGAATATACGATTATACCCTTGATAACACGTGTAAGGCATCCGATTCATTTCCTTTTTATCCAACGGTGCGACGGATCGCTTTCTTTGGTATAAATGACCTCCTTCTCCCTCAATCTTTCCCTTCGCTGCGCCGCTCATCTTTTCTTCCTCTCTGCAAAAGCTCCATTGCCGCCCCCAAGCTCGTTGCGCTTCCTCTCATCTCCTACTTTCCTCCAACACTTGCTTGAATGCCACCGTGCACCAAACTCCTCAGGCAGACCGCTCCAGGAACCCCCATGGCGACGGAGGAGATTGAGATCTCTGGATGGGAGAGATCCAAGATCTCAAACCAAGACGCAAACTCCCTCAAGAAGCTTGGGCTGTTGAAGAAGAAGGACGCCTTAATCTTCCCCAGCGATGAAAGTTTCCCGACGCCACCCATTGGATATCGGGTAACCTTCGTTGACCACCTCATCCGCGGCCTTTCCACTCCTATCCACAAATTTCTTCATGGACTTCTCTTTGTCTATGGGATTCAGCTACACCAGCTGACCCCCAACTCCATCCTCCATGTTTCGATTTTCATCACGCTATGCGAATGCTTTCTCAGGACCCATCGTCATTGGGGCCTGTGGAAACGCATCTTTTACCTCGGCGCAACAATTCTCGCAATGTCACCTACAACGTGGGTGGCATTGTTATCTATGTCCGTGCCGATGTTGACTATTTCGACGTCAAGTTCCCTGACTCTGTTCAAGGATGGCGCCGAAGATTGTTGTACATCCACGAGGAGGACGTCTACTCGCAAGAATACAACATTGCTCCCTTTGATGGTGCCGCAAAAATTCTCCGGCGCCGATCATGGGATGCCGAAGCCACCGACGAAGAGAAAACGGCGACTGATGCGCTGATGAAGCGTATCCATGAACTTCAGAACACCCGCGGTAAAGAACCGTCGGGTGTTCAAATTACTGCGCACTTCCTTAGGATCAGGGTGCGGCCTCTTCAGGCTCGCAAGAACCCCCTTTGGTTGTATACTGGCGAGAAAGATGTTGATCGCATATCCAAGGACCTTTCTGTGAAGGACTTGGAAAAGTTCGTTCGACGTTTCTCCTCGCTTAGCAAGAAGGACGGGGTTCCAACCTCATGTCGCGTTGAGCCATATAGCGGCAGCCACGCCCTTCCTGAAGTAAGTAATTTTTCCCTCGAGTTGTATATTGTTTCGGCTGCTATATTGTTTCCTGTTATCCTTGTACTTATGTATTGCTTATTCGACAGAACCAGCAACCTCTTTTTTCTCTTCCTCCCTTACCTGAGGGTGGAGAAGTGGATGAGCGGACCGTCATTACTGACGATTCGCAAGAATCCTCTCGCCCTGAAGCAGAAGTGGCGGGATCGCACAAATCCGCGACTTCCTCCAAAAAAGACACGGAATCAGAAGCTTCTGACTCTGTGCACTCTCCCCCTTCCGCTGTTTCTCCAAAGAACAAGCGAAAAAGGGATGAAGTCGAGGACTCCGGCGCCTCCAAACCCAGCGAGTCACCTGCCGAGAAAACCTCTCCCGAGGAAGAAAGTGGCTTCTGTCCTTATGAAGATGCCATTATTAGCTCGTAAGTTTACGCTGCCTTTTACTCTTGCACATTCCTTGTGAATATTCTCATGTTTCATTGTTCATAGTGGCGAAGAAGAAGAACCCACTGCTAATGTGACGGCTCCAACGAGCACGTCGCATACTTTTGTTCTTTCGGAAGCTCGCCGTGCTGCGGAGGAAACCTCGCCTCCTCATCATCAAGATCCGGATAATGTCGACTCCTGTCGCCAGCCCCCGAGCCTCTTCGCCAAAAAGACCAAGGATTGGGTTTAGTGAGAGTGTTGCCTGCCAAAACCCACCGGCGAGCAGTGGTTAAGCAACACGAAGAGCCGGGAGACTCCCAAGACTGCTAAGTGGGCCCTGGTGCCTCGCGTCGTCCCGCAAAGTCCCGGCACACGTCCCGGCGGTTGCAGGCGTGCCACGACCTATACCGATCAGGAAGGTGTTGGATTGCTTCGATTAGTCTCTGCATGGTAGACACGTAAACATTAAATACGAGCCCGATCGGCTCTCAGGTTGCCCTGTGGATCGGCTCAAAGAGGCGATCGCCCCATGGTCCGCGTTGGTTACGATGACATGGGGATCCTGCTTGATCAACACAAAGCTAAACCAATCTACGACAGTTTAGGGTTTTCACCGCATAATCGGAACATCCTACGCGTATGGGCCTAGCAGATACGAAAGATGATGGAAACTATTCCTAAAAGAGGCCTAAAAACCAACATTAAGTCAATTCCCGGAACATCCCTTGTAGGAACGTAAAACAACACCTCACGCCACCGGATCATCCAAAAGGCCTAATCATGCAGATATTAAACTAATCCTTGAAGAACAAGGAACAACTATAACGGATCGGATCTACTAAGTAACGAACAAGCAAGGTGCTGCCCTTACACCTAGATAGGTGTATGGGCAGCTAGATATCGAGGGACGGCATTGCTAAGCAAATATGCATAAGAAAAGCATCAATGCAAGCCCCAAAACATCTATGACAAGTAGTGCTACTCGCCATCAACAACGCTTCAGCACGAGTAACACAAGGTAACGAATAAACGTATACTGCCTAGATCGTAAGATGCGATCTAGGCAGCATGATGCTTACCCGGAAGAAACCCTCGAAATAAGGGGTGGCGATGCGCTTGATTTGTGTTTGTTGTGAACGTGATTGTCCTCCTTTCTCAATAACCCTAGGTACATATTTATAGTCCAAGGGACTTTCTAATTCGGAAATAAACTAACCCGTGTACGGGCTAGACTCTATAATTCTAACCGACACAATCTAATAATATACAGATACACGGGCAATCTAGCCCAAACTTCTTGTACAAGGCCGGTTCGAGAGCATCTTTCATGTATATCTTCTAAGCCCATCTCAATTACGGCCCATCTCTTGATTTGGCCAAAATCTGGTGATAACACATGCCCCCCTGGTTTTGGCAATGATAATTTCAAAACCACTCTGTTTTTCTTCGTCGGGTCATGTCGTGGCAGAGCAGAACCGTCGCAGTATCCTTCATCATGACGCCTTGCCTTCTCAACTCTCTGCACGATTTGACGGTTCTTTGGCACCACTTCCTCGGAAACTGCTGCAACATTAACTCCCCATATCCCATTATTTAACCGCGTCGAACAGTTCGCCACTTCATCCTTGCTCTGCTCTGGCCATCGGCACCAAGAAACCCCAATCTCAGAGCAATGCCTTCCTCCTCTTCCTCCTCCGCCTCGTCGGATCTCTCCTCCCAGTCCTTCTCCTCCTCCTCCTCCTCGGCCACATCAAGTCTCTCCTACATATCGTCTCCCTCTCGTGAGCCGACGCCAGAGTGGGGCTCATTGGCGGCGCACGACATCCTCGCCCCAACAACATGGGACAAGGAGGACCACGATTCCTCCGTCTGGTCCGAGGATGACAAGTCCTTGACCGACAGAGAGGACGACCTCCAATTCCCCGTCGACGGGGAAGAGGAGGCGGAGAGCGAGGACGACCGCTTCTCCTGGGATGACTTCACCTCCTCCGACGAGGAGGAGGAAGAGGAGGACGACACCTCCTCCGACGAATATCCGCCGGCAAAGCGCCTCCGCGCCTGGTGGGACGACGACGACGACGAGGAAGACGAGGCTCCCGTAGAGGGCTACGGGAGCAGCGACGAGGAGCCCGCCAGCAGCTGCGCGGCAGCGATGACGATGACGAGGGCAGCAACGGCCCGTAGATTTAGGAAGTAGTGCAGGACCAGTAGTAGTAGTAGTGACATCGGATGATCCTTTTGAGAGCCATCGGCTCTTTCTTGTAAGATCTCCTCCTCGAATCAATGAAAATCGTTCGTCCAATGTGATTCTCCATTTGTTCGATTTCAAATCTTCCGACTGCCAAAACAAGTCAACGCACCAAGAACCGATAGTGACATATCGGCCTTTCACCCTCAAACGCCCATAAGGCCGAGCTCAAATCCTAAATCAGACAGATATCCAAGCAAACACTCCTTGAATTCAGACTGTATCTGATATCTGACCACAACATCTTGCAACTCTAAAGTCGATGGCTGTACATCGGCTGTTTTGTTCTCAAGTCGATGTCCGTGCATCAGCTGTTTTATTCTTAAGTCGAGAGTGCATGTTGACTTGTTTTTTCTGGCCGATTTCATGAATCGGCCCCCACATTTCACTGTTCGTCATCCCACATGCTTGGGAAATACCTCTTGAGATGTTGACCATTGACGGCTACTGGAACTTCACGCCATCCAGCTGCTCGAGCATGTATGCATTACCCTTCAAAACTTGATCAACTTTGTACGGGCCATGCCAATTTGGAGACCATTTACCATATGCCTTGTCCTTAGTCCCCAACGGCAATACAGCTTCCCATACCAGATCACCAACATGAAACTCCTTTGGCTTCACCTTCTTATTATATGCGCGAGCCACCTTGGCTTTATTCTCCTTGATTTTCTCAAGTGACCATAGTTTGAGTTCCGTTGCATCCTCAATCTTGTCGCTCATTAGGGCTGCATATTCTTCAGTTAAATCATTCGAAATGTTATCCGTCTCGACCCAGCCTTGATTTCCCAGGGTAACACAGCTTCTTGTCCATAGACCATGGTATGGCGAGGTTTTTATTGCTCCATGATACGACATGCGATAAGCCCACAAAGCTTCTGACAATACCTCATGCCATCGTCTAGGGTGCTCGTCGATTTTCCTCTTAATCAGCTTGATCAGGCTCTTGTTGGACACTTCAGCCTGCCCATTTGCTTGAGCATAGTATGGAGACGATCGGATCAGCTTGATTCCCATATCCTCGTTTTCTAAACTCCTTAGAAACGAAGACCGAACCTCCATCGGTCGTGATAGTCTGGGAATCCCGAATCTATGAATGACATGTTCCAACACGAAACTGATAACATCTTTCGATGCTACTGACTTCATAGGGATGGCCTCCACCCATTTAGTAAAGTAATGTGTGGAGAACCCATTCATGGCCTTTGCTCGATGCAGGATGAATTTTCTGATCATATCCATGCCCCAACCTCGGAATGGCCAAGGTTTGATGATAGGATTCATTGCGATGCGGTACCATCCGAATGCTCCCAAACTTCACATGCTTGACACCCTTTATAGTCTGGAAACAATCTTCAAGCATGGTGGGCCAATAAAATCCCGATCGCCTGATCAGCCACTTCATCTTATGAGCCGATTGGTGAGTTCCACGGCACCTCATGCCTCATGCAAGAGCCGATTGGACTCGGCTGGTCCCAAACATTTGAGAAGTAATCCTTCCAATGTCCTGTAGAATATATCATCGTGATCGTACGTACTTCATGGCCCTATATCTTATCCGTTTAGGTGCCCCCGAGCCGGATCTTTCAAGTAATTGAAGATATCGGCTCTCCAATCATCTGGTTCCATGAACTGCACCTGAAAATCGGCTTCATCGGCTACGTCCTTGTATCCTGACGCTGTCTGTGCGAGATCGTTTGCCTCGGTATTTTGCGACCTTGGGATCCAACTGAAGTTTATATACCTGAACTGTGCCATCAGCTCACGGCATTTGTTGGGGGGATAACCCCCGGTATGCCAAAGGCATGCCAAACCGGATGGTTTGAGCCATCGAGATACCGGTTTAATGTTCTTACCGGAAGCCTGGTAGGAATTTGGGAAAGCAAAGCTAGGCCGGTATCCCCAAGGGGTATGCCGGAACCCGGTAAAGAAGATAGGAAAGGAGCTGTCGGCGGGCCCGGTCAAAGATTCTCCCAGAGCTAGAGGACAAAGATGAGCTAAGCAAAGTAACTTTAGACGAAGGGCTGACGATAAAGAGAAGGGTGACGGTCAAAGAAGCCGGAGGACGTCGGCGCCCCTGATTAAAGAGGACTCCGGTGTCATCTATGATTAAGGTAGCTTTGTAAAGTAGTTTGTCTAGTCAAAGATGCCATTAGGGTTTCTTCCAGTGTAAGCCACCCTCTCCCCTATATAAGGAGAGGGGGCAGCCCTCTATACGGGCGCGATCCAGCGCGAGACCACAGAGAGATCGGTGAACAAGAACTTGTAACCATGTTGAGATCAATGAAGCTAGCGATCTAGTAAAGAGCTCTTCCTCTTGTCTCTCTTCTTGTGTACCGGCCTTTGGCTGTGTTCTTGAGGAAAGCGTCCGGAAGTTCTTCCCATCTAATCGCAAACCCTCCCCCGAATCCTCATACGTCCATTCGGCCCCAACTTAAGCCATCCCATGGCATCTGTCTGTTCACCACGACGACAGTTGGCGCCCACCGTGGGGCATGAAGTGGCGCATGCTGGAGTACACATTCGGCGGGCCTCCTCGAGTTCGCCGGCGAGTGCCGCGCTCGTCCAGCAGCTTCTACTCCATGGACTTCATCAACGACAACGCGGGCTGCTTCGCCAACGGCGGCATCTTCCAGAACGGCCGCATCATCGAGTTCGGCGGCCACCGCGTCTACTTGGCGCGTCCTGTGCTCCGGCCTCTCGGCGGTGCTGGTGGCACCGGACCCGCCAAGATGGCTCTGTGCTGGTCGCGCCGCCGGCAGCGTCGAGGTAATGATGACCGGTGTGGCTGGTGCAGGAAAGGAGGTCGCAGGAGAAGGTGCTGGTCGCGCGGTTTCGACCCGCGCGGCCAAGTGCCGGCCCGGCGCAACGCAGCGCGGGGGCATCATCCGCCACCGGAGACACCGCTCCGGCGGCGATGAACGTCCTCGCCACCTATCGCGCGCAGAACGTCGATCCGGCGGCGGCTCAGGCGGAGCTGAGGCGCAGCGCTAGAAGATACTCGAGAGCGGCAAAGACGTCGTCGGGCGCGGCGCGAGCTGAACCTACCGTGCGTGAGTATAACGCTGCCCATGGCTTTGTCGTCAGCGCTCATGCCGCTAGGATACCGGGAAAACCGGCTTAAAGCTCGCAATCTAGATCGGGATTTGCGCAAAGAGATTCTTACCGCAAGAGTGCCTCAGCATCATTAGCATCGTGGAAAAACCTAAGTACAGCCCGGATAAAACCATAAAAGCTGCTAAGGCTGCGTAGATCTCTGTGTGACTCGCTTACCGAGAGGCTCTGGCAAAACAACAAGAGCGTGTCGAGAGCTGCTAGATACGCAGAGACGACGCCGAGCCGGCTAAGCTGAACAAGGCTATAGCCTCGAAATCCGCGTTCAACAAAGAATGCCGGAAGCAAGTCCCATGGGCAGGCCTCGTCCCCCATCCGAGAAGAAAAGAAAAAGAAGTAAACGCACGGCAGATGACTGTATGATCCGGTCCTTGCCGGTAAACAAAAAGCCGGCAACACGATGCGGTAGAAAAGCCAAGAGAGCGAGGCTACGACAAGGAAGGCTATGCCGGAAACAATCATGCCGGTAGACACGAAACCGGGCAAAACTATAGCTGCAAGGGCAGCGTACGATGAAGAGGAAAGAGATCCCACCAAGGTACCGGCAGGCAAGGGCCGCGGCACCAGAACGTTACGATGAAGCCGATTCTACAAGACCGGACATACCGGAACCCGTTGGAACCGCAGGAGAGATACTTACCGGAACGGATGCGAGGCACCGTCGGACAGATGTACTTGTCAGAAATGATCGAGGAGGAAGGTCCTCCGGGTCCAAAGTGCTTTGGCCCAAGGATCATGAGAAAAACCACCCGTGCGCAATTTTCAGCTGCCCCGGGACACAAGAACGTATGATGGCACGACCAAGCCGGAAGATTGGCTGGCGACTATGTCACAGCGGTGTACGTGGCTGGTGGTGGAGTGAACCGGCGTTGGGCGGTAAGAATCATACCGTCCTACCGTAGGCCGGCAAGAATCTGGCTAAACAACTTGCCGGCAGGAAGCATAATGGCTGGCTGGATTTTGAGGAGGCTTTTGTGAGCAATTTCAGCAGCCTATCAAAGGCCAAACAGGCCGCAGCAACTTGCTACGTGTGCAGGCGCCGGAAGCAGCCGGGATTATCGGCGGTGGAACTACAAGGAACTCCAGAAGGGGTAATCGAGGCAAGCCATTGCTTGGTTTAGCATGGGTGCGAAGAGGTTCGCCGTTGTGGCAAAAGTGCAGCGAACATGCCGACAACGTTGGCGAGATGATACGTGTGGCGGATAGCTATGCGTTGGGAGACAACGCAGCCGCGTGCAACCTGAACCGGAACAGCTACGCCAAGAGCAACACGGGACAACGGAACAACAAGAGGAGGGAAGATTTCCGGATCGAAGGTATTCATGACAAGTTCTTCTTGTGGAAGAAACTCGATGCCGGCGGCAAGAGGCAAAGAACCGGATCGCAGCCATGGGGGGTCCAAAAACAGTGGGTTGAAAAGAAACCCTGGGTCAGAAAAGAAGCGGCAAGAACCCGCAAATACACCATGGAAAGCTGCCATGGACTAACCATGCCGGTGACGCCAATCCGGCTCATCCGTGAACCACTTGACAAAAGATTGTACCCGACCAAGTACTTGATGGAAAAAGGGGCGGTAAAAGATGCCCAAGGGCGAGGAGGCAATGCAATGATGCCACCACCGACATGCAGCAGCGACAGCATTCATACGCAGCTCCAAGACCCAAGCAGCCAAACAAAGCCGATCGCAAGTTAACCGGGTGGAGCAAGATGATAACCAACCACCTCCACCAGCACCTTTAGGCCGGAATGTTTACGAAGACCCACATTTGTGCTGTGTTGTCTTTTGCCGACAGCATGCGAGAGCTGCGCCGCCGCTCCATGGAGGTGAACGCGTAATGCCGGCAGTGCCAAAATACATGCCTTGGTCAGAACAGGAACTCTCGTGGTCATACCGGGATCATCCTAAAATCATGCCGAACCCGGGTGGCTACGCTCTCGTGGTAGACCCAATCATGAAAGGGCCGCAAACTCGAGTGAAGTTCAGCAAGGTGCTGATAGACAATGGCAGAGCATCAACATCATGTACAAGCACACCATGCATACCCTGGGCATAACAGAAAACATGCTTCAGCCAACGCACACGACTTTCCATGGAATCGTTCCGGGTTTGTCCTGCGCACCGGTTGGAAAAGTCCGGGTGGATGTGTCGTTTGGAGGACGTGACAATTGCCGGGTTGAAAACCTGGAGTTTGAGGTGGTGGATTTAGATAGTCCGTACCATGCTTTCTTTGGGGAGACGGCGCTGGCGGCCTTCATGGCCTCAACCCACACGGCGTATCTCAAGATGAAGATGCCGGCACCTCGTGGACCACTAAGCGTGGTGGGAAACTACAAAGTCTCGCTAGAAACAGCGTCTCGGATCAAACCTAGCGGAATCGCTGGTGATCGCGGAGGAAAAAGAAGAATGCAAAACGAGCTGGCAGCTCGATCCTCACAGTTGAGCTTAGCGGCGATGAGTCGAATCTGAGCGCTCCGCGTTCAAACCGACAAATGAAACGAAAGACACGTGCTGGACCCGGCTTTCCCGAGCGTACCGGTCGACGGCGGCCTCGGAGGCATAGGAAAGCGCGCTCGTCCTTCCTCCGTGAGAATCGGAATATCTTTGCTTGGTCAACTGAAGATTTGGTAGGTGTTCCGAGGGGCGACTGAGCACTCCTTGAACGTTCGAAAGATGCCAAGCCGGTGCGACAACCCTTGCGCCGGTTCGCTGAAGATAGAAGAAAGACTATAGGAGAAGAGGTAACCAAACTGCTTGTTGCCAAATTCATCGTGGAGGTCACGCACACAGAGTGGCTGGCCAATCCGGTAATGGTTGAAAAGAAGAAAGATGAGAACCTGGAGGCAAAGGCTCCGAAGGTGTGGCGCATGTGCATCGACTACACCAACCTAAACAAGGCTTGCCCAAGAGACCCTTTCCCTTTGCCACGAATCGATCAAGTGATTGATTCCACCGCTGGGTGTGAGTTGTTGTCTTTCCTGGATGCCTACTCCGGTTTCCACCAAATCCCCTTGAAAAAGGAAGATCAAATAAAAACTGCGTTCATTACCCGCACGGGGCTTACTGCTATATCACTATGCCTTTCGGTTTGCGCAACGCTGGTGCAACGTACCAGCGCTGTATGCAAAAATGCTTGTTTGATCAAATCGGGAAGAATGTGCAGGTGTATGTGGACGACATCGTGATAAAAACTAAGGTAAAAGATACCCTAATCGATGATATCCGGCAAACGTTTGATAACCTAAGGAGGTTCCGGATGAAACTCAATCCGCAAAATGTACCTTCGGTGTTCCCGCCGGCAAGCTGGGTTTCCTTGTCTCAAGCCGAGGCATTGAGGTCAATCCGGTAAAGATCCGGCAATAGAGAGAAGGTACCGCAGATCCGAAGGACATACAAAAGTTTACGCTAAGCTTAGCATCGCTAAGCCGGTTCATGCGGTGTTAGGAGAAAAGGCCTTGCCGTTGTATGCCTTAATGAGAAAATCCGATAAGTTCGTCTGGACCCCTCAGCAGACGCAGCATTCAAGGAGCTGAAGACGATGTTAGCTACCGCGCCAATATTGGCTTCGCCGTTGGAAAGAGAGCCGATGTTGTTATACATAGCAGCAACCAACCGGGTCGTAAGTGTTGTTGTGGTAGTGGAAAGAGAAGAGGAAGGAAAAAACCGTCCAGAGGCGGTATACTACCGAGCGAGGTGCTCTCCCTCTCAAAACAAAACTACCCGCACTTCCAGAAAATGACCTATGGCGTGTTTATGGCCGCCACAAAACTCAAGCATTACTTCGAGGAACATCCTATGAAGGTGGTGAGTGAGGCACCCATCTCCGACATCATGAGTAACAAGGACGCCAGCGGCAGGATTGCTAAGTGGGCAATACAGATATCGCCATATGTTCCGGTGTACGAAAGAAGAGACGCCATCAAATCGCAAGCTTTAGCGGATTTTCTGGTCGATTGGGCGGAGATGCAGTACAAGCCCCCGGATCAAAGACTGGAATACTGGAAGATGCACTTTGATGGATCCAAGCTCAAGGAGGGCCTAGGTGCCGGTGTGGTGCTAACCTCACCAAGGGGAGATCATCTCCGGTATGTTTTACAAGTGCATTTCAGGCATCAAACAATGTCGCTGAATATGAGGCCTTGATCCATGGGCTTAAGGTCGCAAAAGAAATCGGTGCACACCGGATCATTTGCTATGGAGATTCAGACCTTGTGGTGCAGCGGTGTTCGGGGATTGGGACGCAAAAGATGCCAACATGGCCTCGTACCGGTTTCACGTGCAAAGATTGCCGGCTTCTTCGAAGGCTGTGAATTTCACCATGTACATGGCAGAAAATGAAGCTGCGGATGCTTTGTCCAAGATAGGCTCATCCCGACAAGAAATTCCTCCCGGAATAGCCTTGGCACACCTGAGAGTACCATCAATCAAGTCAAGTCCAGAGTCGGAATCAATTTTTGTACCGGAGTCACACGTGGTGCCCATGGATATAGATGAAGGGAACCCGGGGACTGTTCCGGCAAGCTCGGGGACTAAACCGGAAAGCTCGGGGACTGCCGCGGCAGGAAGAAACGATGCTAATAGACGCATGGACATAGACGCGTTTAGTATTCCGGTTGGAGACTCGTCCTGGTTAAACCTATTAAGGAATTAGATCAACCGCACCTTGCCGGTGACGAATGAATCAAGGAGAATCCAAAGAAGGTCCAAGGCGTATACGTTCATTAATGGTGAGGTGTACAAGAGAAGCGTTACCGGTGTCCTTCAAAGATGTGTGGAACCGGAAGAAGGGAAAGAAATGCTTGAGGAAATTCACCAAGGGGAATGTGGGCATCATGCCTCATCAAGGGCGCTGGTAGCAAAAGTATTCCGGCATGGGTTTTATTGGCCCACTGCTTTGGAAAACGCCGAGGATTTGGTAAGAAAATGCAACGGGTGCCAGAGGTACGCAAGCAAAATCATACCCCAGCGTCCGGTTTAAAGACAATACCGTTAACATGGCCATTCGCCGTTTGGTGCCTTGACATGGTTGGCCCATTCAAGACTGCAAGAAGCAGCATGACCCACATCTTGGTTATGGTGGATAAATTTACCAAGTGGGTAGAAGTGAAACCTGTCGCAAAGTGTGATGGGCATACAGCAGTGAAGTTCTTAAAAGATGTCATTTTGCGGTATGGATACCCGCACAGCATTATCACTGACAATGGAACCAACTTTGCTCAAGGTGAGTTCAAAAGGTTTTGTGAAGACAAGAACATCCGTTGGATTTGTGCTCGGGCACACCACAAGGCAACGGCCAAGTGGAAAGAATGAATGTTGAACCCTTCCGGCATCATCCAGACTCGGCCTCGCGGTGGAAAAATCACGGGTGTTGGCTTGATGAGATACCATCGGTGCTATGGAGCTAAGAACAACCCCAAACCGGGCTGATACACTCCGCTCTTCATGGTTTAGGAAGCGGTGGTATACCAACCGACATCATCCATGATTCACCAAGAGTGCAGCTCTATACCGAGCAAGAGGTCAAGGAGGCTGAGAAAATGATGTGGACTTGCTAGAAGAAGCAAGAGAGCTAGCTTTGGCAAGAACAGCCATTTACCAACAAAACCTCAGACGCTATCATGACCGGAAAGTTAATCCAAGAGTTTTCCGGGAAGGAGATCTTGTGCTTCGCCTAGTGCAGCGCACTGAAGGCCGGCATAAGCTCTTGCCACCTTGGGAAGGTCCCTTCATTGTAAGCAAGGTGCTTCACAATGATGCATACTATCTAATTGATGCACAGGAGTGGAAAGAAGGGCGGACAAGTCCCGGAGAGGAGAGCAGCGTCCATGGAGCGTAGCTCTGTTGCGTCCTTTCTACTCTTGAAGTGGTGGTGTAGAAGTTCCTTTTTGTACCTTATATGCTATGAATAAAAGATGCCGGAACCTTGAATGAATCTCGGGGACTACCCCAATAAGATTGCATGCAACTTGTCTATTTTTTCATTGCCGGTTGCTTATTGAACGTTTTTTTTCCGGTTTAGTAGTGTGCTAAATCCTACCGGAGTCTTCGACTCTGCTGTCCGTAAAACCGGCTTCATGGCAAGCAAGATAAACCGGTAGGAGATAAGCACATGAACTGCGAAAGGGAGAGCGAGGAAAGAACAATCGGAAATTTAACTAACCCGGTTAACCCGGTTTTTTGCAAATTTCGAAGTTATTTCCAAGTTCAAGAAAATGCTTGTTTGGTGAAAGAACCTTGTGCTCATACGCCAAAGAACGCCCAGAGAAGGCAGGCAGAGCCAAGGCAAAAGAACCAAGTATGCATCAAATTGGATGCGGAAACAATTGGGAAATCTTTGCAGTGCAGGATAAAAGCAGAACCAAAAGCAAATGTGCTAAAGCAAACTTAAGATAATTAGCTACCGGTATAACTTACCGGCAGAAAATGTACCACAACCAAGAGAATTTAAAGTCTTACATCATAGACCCCGGCATTCCGGGGCGAATTTAACAAACATTGTTTCAAAGTAAACAGGACAAACAGACACAGCAGGCACACATATCACAGAGGATCATCACGCAGCGGGGGCTTCGAGGAGCATCGCCGGCATCGGCGTCGTCCAGGCTCTTCTTCGGCATCCTCCTCCTCGTTGAGATAGTCCTTGACGCGGGAAGGAGGGATGAAGGTGCGATGTCGGCAACTCCGCAATGCGGTACGCGCGATCCGCCGCAGCGGAGAGGATCGGGTCCGGATCGGTTTCGCGTCTTCACGCACGCCGGTGAGGGCGTCCGATTGAGCTCCGGGTACGGGGCAGGCAACGAGGCGAGGAGTCCGCGCCGGCGCGGCAGCGAGCCTTGCCACTGCGGATCCGCAGGCGCCTTAAGACGATCACGATGAGGAGAAGGTGTCCGGCACCTCTCGCTTGAGCCATAAGGTCTGAGAGCTGAGTAGCTACATCAGGGATGTCCGATAAATTGCGGTCTATGGCGCGCATATGGGACACCCGCGCGTTAGCGCGACCGGATGGTCGTTGGGCGTCCATGGCACGGTAAGATCCGCTCGGCCTTGGTCCTTGCGGCGTCGACCTTCTTGACACGTACCCACAGGAGTCCGGAAGAGGCCGTGTAAGAAAGAAAAAGGTCAGGAAAGGGACCGGAAGAAAAGAGAGGAAGGAAAAGAGAATAGGAAGAAAAAGAACCCAGGAAGGAAAGATAACGGAAAGAAAATGGGGTCGGAGGAAAAAAGGCTCATATGCAGTAGTCAGAGTGTAAAGTAAAAGAACTTACGGTGGGCGAGGGTGTCGGTCTGCATCAGCTGATCGCATTCCTTATGCTCCTCCTCCCGCCGCGCGCCTTCTCCTCGGCACCCTTCCGGGCCTTGGCCGCTCCTCCTCCAGCTCAGCCAGCAGACCACGTTGGCGTTGCGGCATCCTCGGGGCCTCCTCCATCTTGGCGCTGCGTCGGCTTCCCGGCCTTGAGGCGTTGGCATGGTCAAGCCCCATTGGATGAGCTGGGTCTTGAGCTCCCGGTGGCTAGTCTTGAGGGCGTCCAGCTCCTCCTTATGTTGCCGGATGAGCTGGTCCTTCTCCCCTGTAACCGGAAAAGAAAGTGTTAACAAGGTTATACTAGTAAAAATGGAAAAGAAACCAAGTTTAAAGGAAAAAGGAGAGAATCATACGTTGGGCGGTGGCCAGCTGCTCCTTGAGGGCATCGATGGAAGCTTCCGGGATCACTGTTAAGCAGAAATTGTGAATATCAGGAAGAAAAAAGGTTTCCGGCATGAAAGATGCATCAGAACAAATTACCTTGGCATTTGTCGGTGTGCCTGGCGAGCTCCCGATGCTCCCATAGAAGCTCCTCGAAGAGGGCCTTCCGAGCGTCACTGTGAGCTGTTCAAGGAAAAGAAGATTTTAAGTTAAGTTTTGCGCTAAGAACAAGGTTCTTAACCGAAACTCTGGGACAAGTGCCGGTTTTGCGCGTTTTAAGATAAGTTTTGCGCTAAGAACAAGGTTCTTAACCCAAAACTCGGGATCGGCAAAGTGCTGGTTTTGCGCGTTTTAAGATAAGTTTTGCGCTAAGAACAAAGTTCTTAACCCGAAAACTCGGGGACTGGCAGTGCCGGTTTCACGCTAAATTTTTAAGTTAAGTTTTGCACTAAGAGCTGCGCTCTCACCACAAAACTCGGGGACTGGGAAGATAGACAAGAGAAACCGGCATGAAACCAAAGAAAAGATAAGACAAAGCCGGAAACGAAGAAACCGGTAAAGATTGAGACAAGTTAGCAAAACATACCATCAAGTTGTTCGTGGCGTCATACCACGCGCTGTCGAGCTCTTTCACGGCGTTGCGGAGCCGCATGAAGTGCTCCTCAGACGACCGGTCCCCACGGATCGGGAGCCGGCAGCGGTCCTTGCCCAAGCTGGTCGCCCGGGGTTATGTCGCGGCGTTCCACTTGGGCGTAAGGCGAGGTGCCCTGTGTCCCGAGCGGCGGCGGAACTCGGTGATGCGGCCAAGAAGACCGGTGGCCTTCGTGGCGTATCCCGGCGGCCTTGGAGACGTGCGAAGCTACGGCCGGCCGGCGAAGAGGCGGCGGAGGCCGTCGGCCTTCCTCCGCTTGCAGGGAAGCTTGGCGGCCCGGCGCGGCCGGGCAGACCCGGAAGGCTTGGCGCGAGGAGCACCGGCGGCGGCATCGGGAGGGTGCGTGGAAGGGAGCGCTAGGAGCGTCACCCGTGTTGGAGCTTCCGGCGCGGAAGATCCGGCGCGGAAGTTGTCTTTCAAGGACGGGGGAGGCAGAGGCTCCGCCCGCCCGGCCTTCTTCTTCGGCACCGATGTTGCCGGCGGGTGTCCCGGTGCTGGAGGAAGGAAGGATCCTCCTCCGTGCGGTGATCGATGATGAAGGGGCCGCACGCCCCAATTTGTTGTGCCCCCCGAAAGGGAGGCAGAGATGTTGCCGGCACCAGGTGGTGCCGGGCTTGAGCGAGGAGGAGGGGTTGAAGTCCTTGCGGAGTCTTCAGAGCCCGACTCTCTTGGACCAAGCTTGAGCGCAGGGCTGAGAAAAAGAGAGAAAGACGGTTGGAAAGAAGAGGAAAAGACTTGGCGAAAAGAAGCGAGCGGAGAATAAGTAACTTACCGGAAGAGGTTGGCATTGCTGCGCCCGTAGCGACGCATGCCCGCTGCTTCTCCCAGGGGCTCGATCCGGAGAGCGCTTGGAGGGACGGGCCAGGCGCGGCATCGGATGCCTGGCTGCTTGTTCTTTTGGCCCTGGGCCATGAGCTTGTCCACAAACTCGGGGTAGCCTCGGCGCGCAGGGGTGGCACGCGCTCATGGATCTATGAATTAAATTTGGATAAGAAGCAATTCACAGGAAAGCAATAACGGAAGGTAAAGGAAACCGGAAAAGAAAATACCTCAAGCGTGGTCAAGTCGTCAGCGGACCCGGTTGGCTTTGGCGGAGACCGGCCAAGACGCGCTGCCGGGGTTTTGCCCATCTTCAGATCCTTCCAGAAAATATAGGGATCCGGGTCAAAGGAGTCAAGGGCGCGTTTCCGGCAAGGTCCTCGCCGCTCTGCCTCAATGAGGGGGAAGCGGTCCTTGGCCTGAAACATGGAGAAAGAAGATTAACAAGAGCAAAAAGCTACCGGCCAAGAACAACCCCAGTCGCATAATCCCTTACTTCTTGGGTCGGAGGATTATCAGTGCTGAGGGGAAGAAGGCCCCATTCCCAATCAGATGGCATAGCAGTTTGGCAAATGCTTAGCCTTGCGAACAACATCCCTTTTGCTAAGGGGACGGCTGTGATCTTGGTAGGATCTCTGGGCCATACATCTCGCTCCTCCTATGTCGTGGCGCTTCAGAGGAAGCACCAGCGCGAAATAAAAGTGCGGATGATATCATCGAGCAGATGTTGGTCTCCTTCTTCAAAGAGGCCAGGCGTACCACCCGGTTGGTTTCAACATGATCGGACTTCGGGTTGTAGCCCAGTTGGTCCTGGCTGGGGGCCCGCTTCGAAGGGAGGAAGATCGATGAGATCGGCGCGCCGTGTTCTTCACGTAGAAGAGAGTCCTTGCCACAACCGGCAAGATTCGAGGCCGGAAAACTTAAAAAAGGGGCCTTGACGGGAGCCGATAATGCAAGACCCGCAGAACGGGGGTTGGGTTTAGGAATATCCTTGCCCTGAACGGAATTGATCCGAAGAGCAAAGAAGCGGGCAAACGTCTCGCGAGTGGGACGAATGCCGATGTAGGCCTCCATGAAGGTGGCGTAGCAAGAGAGGTAGAATGGCGTTGCCAGGAAGGTGGTGAGGTTGGAGTTTGTAAAAATCTAAAAACTCCCGGAAAAAGGGAGAGGAAGGCCAAGCCACGCTCAAAGTGAGCAAGAAAGACAACATATTCGTCATCTTCGGGATCCGGTTCGATTTCGCCATCCGGAATCCGGCAAGAAACTCCTTCGGAATCCTTCGAGACCGGTATAACCAATCGATCTCGAATTCGGTAACACTGGAACCCATCCAGGCTCGCGGGTGATTGGGAAGGCTCCTCGCCGGAAGATTGGCTGGAGCTGCTGGAGCTTGAGCTACCGGAAGCTTGGCTAAAGCTACCGGATTCTAGACGGTCACCGGACTCTTGATGGCTACCGGATTCCTGCCGATTGCCAGAATCGGTCTCCATCGGATCTGAAGCCGTGGATTCACCGGGAGATGGTCTACGGCGCTTGAGAGAAAGGGAAGAAGAAGATGCAGAGGAGGATTCCTCGTCAGACATTGCAAGGGGAGGTGAAAAAACAAGAATCCCATTGGACCCCGTGAAGATCTACGAGTAAGAAGAAAACCAAAGAAAAAGAAGAAATAAGAACACTAAAGACCCAAGATCTGAAAAGCAATCAGATACGAGTGAAAGCGAGATTGGTACCAACCTTGAGCGGCGGAGTCGCTGGGGAAGTGTTTGCTGGTGGTGGAGCGGACCTGCGGTCGTCGTGAGCACCGTCGACGGCGAGGCGGAGAAGCTCCGAAGAAGCAGAATGCAGGGAGCAATGAAGTTGCTGATCTCCGCACGGCGAAGTCCGGCGGAGGTACGGCGTGAGTTCGCCGGGCGCCGGAGCTTGAACGAGCGACGGCGGACGGAGAGCGGCGAGGCGCAAAGGCGTACTGTAGAAGGAGGAGAATGCGAAGAAGATGAAGAAGAAGGGCGGTTGTGTTTATAAGGGAGAGAGAAGGTGGGCAGACCGCTGGGCCGTGGCGGTTCGCCTCGCGGCCCGCGATGGTTCGCGCCAGGCCGCCACGTGGCAAGGGAATACACGCGAGAAAATGGGGAGCCACACGGAGGCGCACGGATCCCGAAGAGGTAGTGGGATCCGCTGCGTTGCATTAAATGAGCGCGCGGAGTCGAAGCGATATGACACTGACACGCGCGACAGTCACAGGCGCATGTCTCGTCAGGCGCGGGGCCCGAGATATTCTCGACAGAGGAAAGGTAAAGACACATGATACTAAAAGAGAGATGTAGGAGCAGCCTTGCAAAGAGAAGAGAAAGAACAAGGGTAAAGGTGCCGGAACTAAGCTCAAGACATGAGTAATTAAACCGGTATCCTAAGTAGATGAGAACTGGCATGGTGCGTAGGGATGGGAATCCTCCGGGCTATACCGGCCAGGGACTAATGTTGGGGGATAACCCCCGGTATGCCAAGGCATGCCAAACCGGATGGTTTGAGCCATCGAGATACCGGTTTAATGTTCTTACCGGAGGCCTGGTAGGAATTTGGGAAAGCAAAGCTAGGCCGGTATCCCCAAGGGGGTATCTGAACCCGGTAAAGAAGATCAGGAAAGGAGAGCACATCGGCGGGAATTTGGTCAAAAGATTCTCCCAGAGCTAGAGGACAAAGATGAGCTAAGCAAAGTAACTTTAGACGAAGGGGCTGACGATAAAGAGAAGGGTGACGGTCAAAGAAGCCGGAGGACAGTCTCCCTTAAAGAGGACTCCGGTGTCATCTATGATTAAGGTAGCTTTGTAAAGTAGTTTGTCTAGTCAAAGATGCCATTAGGGTTTCTTCCAGTGTAAGCCACCCTCTCCCCTATATAAGGAGAGGGCAGCCCTCTATACGGGCGCGATCCAGCGCGAGACCACAGAGAGATCGGTGAACAAGAACTTGTAACCATGTTGAGATCAATGAAGCTAGCGATCTAGTAAAGAGCTCTTCCTCTTGTCTCTCTTCTTGTGTACCGACCTTTGGTGGTTCTTGAGGAAAGCGTCCGGAAGTTCTTCCCATCTAATCGCAAACCCTCCCCCGAATCCTCATACGTCCATTCGGCCCCAACTTAAGCCATCCCATGGCATCTGTCTGTTCACCACGACGACAGCATTGCATCCATAATGAGAAGAGCGACTCGCTCTCACACTTGTACTCTTCCGTGAGTTGAGAAATCACCAATTTGGAGTCTCCAAAGATCTCAACCACTCCGGCGTCCAATAGCAACTCCATTCCCTTGCATATCGCTTCATACTCGGCAACATTGTTGGTGCAAGGGGTAGATATCCTGATGGAGAAGGAAAATGTTGCCCCAAGGGCGCACGAGTAGCACGCCGATGCCGCAACCATCCTCACGAGGACCGATCCATCGAAGAACATGGCCCATGCACGCACAGATAGTGCTGCCACGTTCGTGTTTATTCGTTCAAACAATAAGATCGGCCCGCGTCCCTTCTGCTTTCGCGGGTTGATACCGGATATCAAATTCCGATAGAGCAAACATCCATTTGCCGAGTCGGCCTTTCAACACGGGGGCCGAATGCTTGATGACATCCGATTTGCATATGACGATGATTTCTGACGGAAGATGTCAATCTTGGTGCGGTGAAAAATGAAGCAGGCACGACTTCTCAATCTCGGGTACCTCGTTTCGCATCCAACATCCTTCTGTGAGGTAGAAAACCACTTTCCCAGACCATCATAAACCTGCACCACCAATGACGCGATGGAGGTGTCAGCCCGACAAGTAAATATAGAATGGGCTCCTCTTTGTGGCGGAACCTCGTGTGGTTTCGTTAGGTCCTTAATATCGTCAAATGCTCGTTGTGCTCTCCCCCCAGCGAAACTCCTCATCAGACTTGATTTTGACCAATCCCATGAACGGCTCGATTCGTCGACAAGTTGGAGATAAACCTTACGACGAAATTAATTTCTTGAGTGAGACATTGGAGCTCCTTCTTCGTGGTGGGTGGCTTCATCGTTGCAACGCCTCTTGACTTTTAGGCCGATCTCAATTCCACGTTCATGAACCAAGAAACCTAGGAACCGACCGGCCGTCACACCAAAGGCACACTTCTTTGGATTCATTCTTAGTCGAACTTCCTAGTTCGGTCCAGGACATGTCGCAAATGGCGCAAATCCTCCAAGTGTCCATCCATCGAAACAGACTTGACCACCACGTCATCGATGTAAATTTCCACCAATTTGCCGATTAAATCATGAAAGATATAATTCATGGCTCTTTGGTATGTTGCGCCAGCGTTCTTCAATCCAAAAGTCATGACTACATATTCAAACAAGCCCACCGAGCACGGCACTGAATGCGTCTTGTGTATATCTTAGGAGCCATAAAAATTGGTTGTAGCAGCATTGCCATCCATGAAACTTAAAATTTTATGACCAGCAACTGCATTGATCAATGTCTCCGCCACGGCATTGGATATTCATCCTTTGGAGTGGCACTATGAGGTTCCGAAAATCTATGGCGACGCGCCATCGGCCATCTTTTTCTCCACAGTGCGACATTGAAATCCATTCGTGACTGCATGTCTGATGAACCCTGTCCAACATCTTCTGGATCTCCTTCTTGACTTCCACCAAGATTTCGGCCTTCATCTGTCGTGCTCGGGCTGGAACAGCCGAAATCCTTTCTTGAGAGGAGACGATGCTCAATGATGCTCCTGTCTAACCCAGGCATCTCCGTATAATCCCATGCAAAACAATCTGGGTATTCTTTCAACAGGGCTATCATCGGGCCCCTCAGATGCGGATCTAACTTTTGCTGATAAATGTTGGTCGTGGCTTATCCCCAGGACCAATGTCATCTCTTCTAGCTCATCAGCTGATGTAAACCCATACCCTAGCTTTCATCGCCTGCTAGATCAATGCTGAACACAGGTAAAATGCATGTTGAGGATAATTTTGGCCGATTGCTAGAATCGGCCTCTTTTTTCATTGCAATGCTCGATGAGGGTTTACAACTTCTTGGTTTTCTACTGGCTACGTGACATGCTGAGATGAGATTCGTGCTTTTATTTTTTGGGGCCGATCGCGTGGATCGGCCTTGCCACGTACGTCTACTGATTTGGATCTTGCTACTCTTGAGGCCATAAGACCAGCCTCACCCCGTTTTTGAAGCTTCGATGCGCTCACAGCCGTCCCAACTGAGCGGCTCTTGGTCGTGCGCATCCCCAAATATTCATGGCAGCTAGTGAGATCTCGATTGAGTCATCTGCCTGAACAACCTCCACTTCATCTCCATCCCTTTGTATGATGCATTGGTGCATTGTGGATGGGATGCAACAGTTAGCGTGAATCCAATCCCTTCCTAGCGGGACAGCGTAAGTGCTTTTGCTGTCGACGATGAAAAACGAGGTAGGTATGGTTTTTCGGCCTACGGTCAGATCTACATTCAGAACACCTTTTGCTTCCGATGCTTGGCCGTTAAAATCGCTTAATGTGACGTTGGTCTTGATCGGATCGTCATTCGAGCGTCCAATCGTCGTAGCATGGAATACGGCATTATGTTGTTGCAGCTCCCGTGTCAACCAACATCTTCTTTGACAGGCTGCCCATCGATATAACCTTTTAGGTATAGAGCTTTCAAGTGCTTGTGCTTCTCTCTCGTTGCTTCTCAAAGATCACTGGCCGTGGCCGCAGTCGAATTGAGCCACCGATACTTCCTCGTCGTTTGGAGCACAAAACTCGACGGGAGTATGAACACCATGTTTGTATCAGCCGATGCCTGCGCATCGGCTTTTGTCTGTTAGGGCGCCACACTTTCTTTAGCGGGCGCATCTCTGTCTCCAACGTTTGCTGAATTTTCACGGCGGTCCGGGCCGTGCCTTCTCAACGTGTACAGGTGCGTGCTTGCTTCCTCCGAGGTTTCGTAGCCGCTGCCCTACGCCGAGAATGGTGAGTCATCGGGGCACCACCTTGGCCGGTGGTACCTATCTTCTTCTCCATCGACTCCTCCAAAGTCTTCATCTTGGGATGACTCGATTCGTTTACTATGAGGTGGGAGAGGCCCTAGGCAGCAGACACGAAACTTCATTTGTTCCCTTCCTCTGCTGTCTACATTCCTGGCAGTTCTCGATTGAAGGTAATCGGCTCATTCTGAGTCCTAGCGGAAGAAAGGACAGTTTCAATGCCTATCCATGTCTTCTTGCTCTCTTGACTTCCCTCTTGCGTGCGCTCGTACCTTCATCGTCTCTATCATATCGACGATACCTCCATCATCGCATCGACCGACGATATCTTTCGTCATCCACGTCGTAGCGCCGACGTCGGTCATCCGCTGCTCATATTTGTTAAGGAGATGCGGAGAGTGGTCGTTGATACGCACGCTTCTCACTTCTTCTTACGTCGGTGTCTGTTATCATATTGGGGCGGTCGCGTGGATTGGCCTCCTCTTTCTCCTTGCCACGGGAGATTCACGCTTTATCCTTGCCATGGCGGTTACCAAGCCCTGCCATGTTGACATCAAAAAAGAAACATGGCTCACATCTTATGGAGTGACTGAGATCCACCATGTTGGCGCCTGAGAAACGGATGTGTGTCTACTTTCATGGCAAATTGTCCAAAAGTTAATCGGCCGACTCTATCGCCATTTGAATTGTACGCAACACTTTGCGTCGTTGGTGGCGTGGGTGAACGTGTGATGCCATTTGCGTATGGCCTACCGTTCATCTCTTGTGACGTAGGAATTTTGTGGCCTTCGGGTAACCTCAGGTTTCTCCTTCAGCGAGGAAATCAAAAATCTGCTCCGTTTGCTTAAATCAAAGTCAAACCCTTTTGGAGGCCTTGGTTGTTTCACCCATTTGCGGGACACGGGAACTGCGTCCGAGCCCATTCAGCCACGGTGACTTCCTGACTGATCTTCCGCGAGGTCTTCATCCTCTTCAGAGCATCGACCGGCCTATCGTGCGCTTGAACTTGTCTTGGTACAGTGGGTGGCGCTACTCATACAATGTCAGGTTCTGGACCATGTGTTGTACTCCACTTGGAGCGTCAGATCCTTGAGTGGCGCTCGAGGCTGCCACGGCCAGCTGCTTCTTTCTCGGATAAATGAACGAATAACATCGGTTCTTGACGATTCTGAAACGTTGAATGTACTCAGACACCGTCTCTCCTCGCCTTTGCCGAACCGTCGGATCGGCAATGCCAGCGGTAGCTTAAAATGATATTGTATGTGAAAGCGCTCTTCAGTGCTTCCATGTCAGAACTAATACGGGGGTAACGAGGTGTACCACCCAAAGGCTGGACCCCGTGAGAGATTGGGCAAAGAACCTCACACGTAGTGGTTCTGATGCTGAAACCATGCCCAAGCTGTGCCAAGTATTGGCTCACGTGCTCGTGGAGCTAGATCCTTCGAGCCAGATTTTGTGAAGTCGGGGAGCCGATACTTAGGCGGTAGTGGGATCAGGTCATACTCGTTGGGGTACGGCTTGGAATAGCCGATTGTTCTCTTCTTCGGCGGGATGCCGAATGATCTCTCAGATTGCGATCTGATCCACGGTGGGTAGGGGTTGAGCTTTCATGACTCGTTGGCGGTGGCATATTTAGTTAGCCACGCTTGTTTCTCGCATCTGCTCAGAACTCCCCGCGAGCTCAGCAATCCCCTCTAGTAACAATCGCTCTGTTCGGCAATTCCTCTGGCTGAAGTGCGGATCGCGTGCGTCCGGTTGTTGCAGTCCGGCACGTATGTGCACACGTATCCATGTGGGATCTCCTTGGGCGGCTCATACAGGAATTGGTAGTCGCCGGGATCACCTCCCGACCTTGTAGACAACGTATGCTGGTGAACCTTGTTGTTGTGGAGCTGCCATCGCGAATGGCGGTGGTGGCCTAGTGTGGAATGGTATCTCCCCTTGGTGAGTCCCTAGAGCAGGTCTGACGGAGAATATCGATGTTTCATGATTTCTTGCACCACACGAGCGCAACCCGCTCAAGAGTATTCACCAGGCTCTCAATGCGATCTAGAGAATGAGCCACGACATAGTTAATTTCTGGCGCGGGGGCTCGGTACGTTCCTCGAAGGGAGAGGCAGTCTAATCCCTCGAACGCACCTTCGGGTGTGAATCCTTTGAACTCGATGCCGTGCGAACGGGTCTTCTCAAAGAGCCGATGAGATCGGCTTCAAAGATGGCCTTCAGCTCATCGTATTTCTTCTTATGCTCGGGAGATCCTCGTACTTGATCGGTTCGTCCGACATCTTGGCTACCGATGTTGATGTGGTTGTTGGAGAAGTGTCCCAAAGTGTACCCAATGTGTTGCTGCCAAAACCCACGGCGAGCGGTGGTTAAGCAACACGAAGAGCGGAGACTCCAAGGCGCTAAGTGGGCCCTGGTGCCTCGATCGTCCCGCAAAGTCCCAGCACGTCCGGCGGTTGCAAGGGCGTGCCACCGACCTATACGGGGGAAGGTGTTGGATTGCTTCGATTAGTCTCCTGCATGGTAGACACGTAAACATTAAATACGAGCCCGATAGGCTCTCAGGTTGCCCTGTGGATCGGCTCAAAGAGCCGATCGCCCCATGGTCCGCGTTGGATTTACGATGACATGGGGATCCTGCTTGATCAACACAAAGCTAAACCAATCTACGACAGTTTAGGGTTTTCACCGCATAATCGGACATCCTACGCGTAGTTGGGCCTAGCGGATCCGAAAGATGATGGAAACTATTCCTAAAAGAGGCCTAAAACCAACATTAAGTCAATTCCCGGACATCACTTGTAAGGCGGTGAAAACAACACCTCACACACTACCGGATCATCCAACCCCAACATAAGGCCTAATCATGCGAGATATTAAACTAATCCTTGAAGAACAAGGAACAACTATAACGGATCGGATCTACTAGTAAACGAAAAGCAAGGTGCTGCCCTTACACCTAGATAGGTGTAAGGCAGCTAAATATCGAGGACGGCATTGCTAAGCAAATATGCATAAGAAAAGCATCAATGCAAGCCCAAAACATCTATGATAAGTAGTGCTACTGCCATCAACAACGCTTGACACGAGTAACACGTAACGAATAAACGTATCTCGCCTAGATCTAAGATGCGATCTAGGTGACATGTCTACAGGAAGAAACCCTCGAAATAAGGGTGGCGATGCCTGGTTTGTGTTTGTTGTGAGCGTGATTGTCCTCCTTTCTCAATAACCCTAGGTACATATTTATAGTCCAAGGGACTTTCTAATTCGGAAATAAACTAACCCGTGTACGGGCTAGACTCTATAATTCTAACCGACACGATCTAATAATATACAGATACACGGGCAATCTAGCCCAAACTTCTTGTACAAGGTCGGTTCGAGAGTATCTTTCATGTATATCTTCTAAGCCCATCTCAATTACGGCCCATCTCTTGATTTGGCCAAAATCTGGTGATAACAGAGAGCCACGACTTTTTGGCCGAGAGTTCGACGACTCCTTCCTTGGATGATGTAAGTACCCTTGCAACTATTTTTATCGTTTGTCGATTTTTTTTCCCATTCTGAACCTTTCCATCATCTTTCTTTCTAAAGCCTCTGATGAAACATTTCATCAATCTCGATACTCAATTTATTGGGTACCGTGATACTGTCGAACATTTGAAAGGTAAACCTTCCTTTCTGCGAGTAAGATTTTTATTTTTCATCGAGTAGACTATATTGCAATTTTTGACTTAACAATCCTCAATCGTCTCCTTCTGCTAGAGGCTCTCGCCAAAGCTAACAAACACGCTGATGATCTCACCCTCAAGCTTGAGCAAAGAGAAAAAGTTCGCAAGAAAGCTGAGTAAGACGCTGCCTCTGTCGGAGATCTTCGAAAAAGGCTGCATCATGCCGAGACTGCTTTGAGCGAGAAGAGGACTCAACAAATTGCGCGTGAATAGGCCATCATAGGTTGCTTAGAGTCGCAAAATCGGCGCTTTGTCAGTAAGTTCTTTGATAACTTTTCTCAAGTTTCTTCTATGATTGGCTCTCCACATATTTTTGATGAACCCGAATTTTGTTTCAGCAGGAAAGATGGGTGAAGATTTTGCCCTTCAGGAAGCTGAGGACGATCGTCTCCTCGATGCCCTCTCCATCCTCGAACTTCATGGGGATCTGGCGCGCAACAGTATTGTCGATGCGTGGACCGCGTTCACGCGCCTATTCCCCTACTTCTTCCCCAAGCAAACACAACCAACTACCTTCTCCGAGCTTGCCAGGCGCTTTCTTCCCCAGAAAGATCTTGGCTTGGCTTTTCGACAGGAAAATTTAAAGGTTGGGGTCGAAGGAACCATAGCCCTGGTTGCCGAGAGTCGCCAACATGTCGACTGGGTGAAGGCTGGTGAGACGAAGGGAATAAACAAAGAGAAGTGGAAGTCCTTGGTGAAGGCTACCAAGCCACACTCTAAGAAGATCATCTCCTTCCTGGGACACCAACCAGCTGCTTCCTCCAGTTCCGCCAAGCCGGAGGTCAAGTAGACCAACTTATTCCTCTGTTCTTTTGCTTTCTCTTTGGTAGTTGTCGATATCTTCATGATGTACAATTACTTTCGTCGACTCGCTAGGAGTCGACCTTTTGTAATGGGCCTCTACTCTTGTAAATATCGCGACTTATCAATGAAAAGGAATGAAACATTGTGTGGTAATTGATGTCGACTTTTTCTTTCTTCAAGTTGGTGTTTGATAATTACTCTAAGACTGCTGGACCATCACCTGCTTCCCCTGCTACGTCTCGCTCTAAACGGATAGCTGACGACGTTTTCTTGGACGATTCTTCATGCGTTAACTCTGAACAACTGGAATTAGCTGAACTTCGACAGCAACTCCAGGCCATGAAGAAGCAGTCCATTATTGTCATGGATCAATCCCGCAAATCTTCCGAACGGGAGAAAATAGCTCTTCAACAAGCTCAAGAAGCTTTAAACTTAAAAGAATCTGCGGTTGCCGAAGCTTTACAGGCTACTTCTCGAGAAAATTATATGCTTGAACTGCTGAATGACGCAAGCCTGGATATGGAGGGTAAGTTTCACCTCTTATATTCTTCTATATTGTTATCCATGGCCACTTTTTTGCAAAACTGACTGTATCTTTCGACATGGTTAGGCTCCTTTTTGGATGTTGCTGCCGAAGATCAACATGTTGACGCGAGATCCGAGGTTCTTATTCGACTTGCTCTGCAGAACAACGCCAATTTTTGGGCTACCCCGGATCGAACCCGACAGATTGTGCGGTTTCAGGATCGTGCAGGTCAGGTCCGTGAGTATCTCGACTTCTGCACAAAGACACTTGCCATGGTTTATAATGTTATTTTTCCTCGAAACACTCAGCCCAAAACTCTCCCTGACTTCATGGATAAATTCGAAAGTGTTCGTCGAATCCATGGTTTTGTGAAGGCCCAGTTAATGGCTGGTGCTAGATTTGCAATGATCATGTTGCAGATCTGCTACCCGAAGTTAGACATGTCCAACATTGTTGATCTTTGTCATGCCCGATTGAGCAAACGGAGAAGGAACATCGACAAGATCAATGATGCGGTGACTCCCGTGGCTGAAAAAATGATTGAAGATCTTCTTCGGATGGACACTTCTTACTTTACTGAGAGTCATTATGCCAACTCCATGGGTGCTTCTGCAGAGGATGAAAGGATAAACATAGATGACCTAATAAAAGAGAACTGAAGATTTTTCCCTCCTATCAAATCTATTGCGAGAAATAAAGGCGAGATCTTGTATATATTGCGAGAGCTATGTATAGTCAAAACGAGTTGTGTTTAATTTTTCCCCTCCTTTAGCCCCCGAGTGTTTCGGTAGGCATATGTATGTTTGTTGCTTGCGAGGTGTTTAGACCAAAGCAAATGAGTTGTAAGTTATATATTGTAAGGATCGAGTATATATTGTTCAATCTGCGGGTTGCAAGCCCCCGAGCCCGTCGAAGAAAAAGATGTATATCACCAATATCTTTACTATATTGCAGCATCGCGAGCCCGCCTCATTAAAAACCTTTCAGCCCCACTCGGTGCCCTGAAAGGAAAGAGTGCGTCTGAAAACTCGCGAGCTTTTCAGTACATTGTAAGTTTACATGTATAACTCTATTTTGACTTATGCGTAAAAACGCCGAAGCTGCGCCACGTTCCAGGGGTTTGGTTCTGCGACTCCTGTCTTCTTGTCCTTTATTTTGTATGCTCCTTCCGCGATCACCTCAGTGACTATGTATGGGCCTACCCATGGTGACTCGAATTTTTCATGGCTTTCTTGCGTGAGCCGAAGAACCAGGTCGCCAACTTGGAAAGACCTTGATCGCAAACGTCGACTGTGGTAGTTTTTCAAGTCTTGCTGATACTTGGTAACTCTTGACAACACCTCATCTCTAGCTTCGTCGAGTGCATCGACGTTATCCTCCAGTGCTTTTCTCGAAGTTTCTTCATCATATTCCGCCACTCTCGGAGAATTGTGTTCTATTTTTATCGGGAGCACTGCCTCGGCTCCATGGACCAGAAAAAACGGATTTTCTTGTGTTGATGTATTGGGTGTCATCCGTATACTCCATAGCACGCTAGGCAACTCTTCTGGCCAGGTGTGTCGAGCTTTTTCTAGTGGTGTTAGCAGCCGTTTCTTGATACCATTGCAGATGATACCGTTTGCTTTCTCGACTTGGCCATTGGTTTGCGGGTGCGTAACTGATGCAAAGTGTAGTTTTATGCCTACCTCTGCACAATATGCCCTGAATTCCTTGGAGGTGAAATTGCTGCCGTTGTTCGTGACAATGTTGTGTGGGACACCAAATCAAAAAACGATGCCTTTAATGAAGCTTACCACCGATGCTGCATCTGGCGAAGTTATTGGTTTTGCCTCAATCCACTTAGTATTTGCATCAACTCTGTTGCTGGGGAGTGAGGTTTTGCTGCAAATCTTTGGCACGCATCACAAGTGCGTACTATGTCCTTTGCATCTTCTATTGTAGTTAACCAGTAAAATCCTGCTCTAAAGACCTTTGCTGCTATTGCTCGGCTGCTTGCGTGGGGTCTGCATACTCCCTCGTGTACATCCTTCAGGATAACTCTTCCTTCTTTGGGTGTAACGCATCGCTGCAATACTCCCGATATACTTCGCTTATACAGTTCTCCTTTGACCACGGTAAAGGCTTTGGATCATCGAATAACTCGCCTTGCTTCTACCGGATCTTCGGGTATCTCTTTCCTTAGGATATATGCTATGTAAACCTGCATCCAAGGAACTTGCACCACCATCACCTCATGTGATTCCTTTTCATCTCCCAATGTGTTTGCTTCTAATCCTGCTAGAGCCCCCGAGTCTTTCTCAAGCTTCTCATTTTTCTTTAGCTGTTTCTTTGCTTTAGTTGATCTTTCATTTATCTCCTCCCAAAATACGCCGGGTGGTATTGCTAAGCATTGCGACCCGATGTTTGCCAAAACATCGGCTTCATTGTTGCTGAGTCTGCTAATATGATTCACTTCACACCCATCAAAGAGTTTCTCGAGTTCGTTGTATACCTCCTTGTATGCTATCATGATGTCATTGACTACATCGCACTGGTTCATCACCTGTTGAGCCACTAGTTGGGAATCGCCGAAGATTTTTAATCGGGTTGCTCCACAGGCTTTCGCCATCTTTATCCCATGTATGAGTGCTTTATACTCCGCCTCATTGTTGGACACATTAGGAAACGCCATCCTCAGCACGTATTTCATCTTATCTCCTTGAGGTGACACTAATATCACGCCTGCTCCAGCTCCTTCTAACCTCTTGGACCCGTCGAAGTTCATGGTCCAGGTTCTCGACAGGTCTGGGGGTCCCGTATTTTGCAGCTCCATCCACTCTGCGACAAAGTCTGGTAAGATCTGCGACTTTATTGCTTTTCTTTTCTCATACGTGATGTCCCGAGGGGAAAGTTATATTCCCCAAATGGAGACACGGCCTGTAGCTTCTGGGTTGCTTAATATGTTTGATAAAGGTGCCTCGTTGACCACTATTATCGGATGCGCCGAAAAATAGTGTTGCAATTTTCTTGCGGTTGTAAACACTCCATACGCCAACTTCTAATACTGCGGGTACCGCTGTTTTGAAGGCGATAAGACTTCACGATGAAATACACCGGCCTCTGGACTCCATGAAGTTTCCCTTCTTCTCTTTCGACCACAAGTACCGTGCCTAACCACGAGGTGTGGCTGCGATATATAACATGAGAGGTTCCTTTTCCTTAGGCGCCACCAGTATTGGCGGTGTCGAGTTGTGCGCTTGAGGTCCTCAAAGGCTGTCTGCTTCTTCGTTCCACTCGAACTTTTCCCTTGCTTGATCAGCGTAAAATGGCAACGCCTTTTCTCCCAGCTTTGCGACGAATCTGCTTAAAGCTGCGACTCGCCCAGTTAGTTGTTGTATTTCCTTTAGCTTGGTTGGCTTCCACATCATTACAATGGCTTGAATTTTCTCTGGGTTAGCCTCAATTCCTCTTGCTGACACCAGAAACCCGAGAAGCTCTCCTACAGGGACGCCAAAAGAGCATTTCGTCGGGTTCAACTTGAGGCAGAATTTGTCGAGGTTGTCGAAAGTTTCCTTGAGATCCCCGATCAAGGTTGATCCCTGCTTTGTTGTTATGATGACATCGTCGATGTACACTTGAACATTTTTGCCAATCTGTGTGGCAAGACATTTCTGCATCATCCGTTGATATGTTGCTCCCGCGTTTTTTTAGCCCAAAAGGCATTGTAACAAAACACGCCATAGAGTGTTATGAAAGCTGTTTTGACTTCATCTTCTTCTTTTAGTCGGATCTGGTTGTAACCAGAATATGCATCCAGGAAGGAAAGACGTTCACAGCCTACCGTGGAATCGATAATTTGATCGATCCTCGGGAGGGGGAAGTGATCCTTTGGACAGTGTTTATTGAGACACGTGAAGTCGACGCACATGTGAAGGACCTCTGTGTTTTTCTTCGGGACCAGCATTGGGTTAGCTACCCACGTGGCTTCTGTGTGTAACTCTTTGATAAATCCTGCTTCTCTGAGTCGATTAATTTTTAACAACATAGCTTTGCGGTTTGGTTAAACGCCGCAAAGGTTGTTTGATTGGTCTAGCCATTGGATCCAAGTTAAGAGGGTGCTCGGCAAGTTCCCTGGTACTCCTGGCATGTCGTGGGCACCATGCGAAGATTTCCAGCGCTCACGGAGGAACTCGACGAGCGCGCTTTCCTATGTGAGATCCATGTTTGTTGCTATAGCTGTCGTCTTCTTAGGATCTGTCGGGTGAATCTGTACTTCCTTCGAGTTTTTGGTGGTATCAAAGGTTGGCTCCTTCAGTGGCCTCCTTTCTTCAGGCATCACATCATAATCAGTTGTTAGCCTTGACGCCATATATTCTGCTTGCATCCCGAATGTTTCTGACATCCGATAAAAATCCTTGTCGCACTTATCTGCTAGCGCGAAACTTCCTTTTACTGTGATTGGGCCCTTGGGTCTAGGGAGTCTCCACAACAAATATGTGTAGTGTGGTACCGCCATAAATCTGGCATAAGCGGGTCGTCCTAGCAAAGCATGATATTGTGACGGGAAATCCACGACTTCTAACTCCAGCTTCTCTCTTCTGTAATTCTCTCGGGTTCCAAACTGAACGTCGAGATTGATCTTTCCCAATGGATAACTTGGCTTATCCGGTGTGATACCATAGAAACGCGTGTCAGTTGGTGTTAAATTCGCCAAGGATATATTCATCTTCCTCAATGTATCTGCATACATGAGGTTTAAACTGTTGCCTCCATCTATGAACACCCGTGAAACGTCGAATCCTGCAATCACTGCTGGTAGGATCAAAGCTGATTGCCTTGGTCGTGGAACTTGCTGCGGGTGGTCCGCTATGGTGAAGCCGATGTCCTGCCCCGACCAATTCATGTACTCGATTGTTGGCGGAGGCATCTTTTCTACCATAAAAACTTATCGCGAAATCACTTTTTGAGTTCTATTGGATGGCCTGCCCTTCTGAATCATCGAGACCGCCCTATTGGTGTCGATATAAGGACCATTGGTTGGAGCTGCCAGTAATTGCAACTGGTGTGGAAGGTGAATTTCACTCCTTGGCCCCTGGGGGTTCCTGTTTGCTGCCTGCGCGTTGGTATGCCCTGCATATCTATGCAGTGATAGGAAAGTTCGGCAGTCCTTCTGCAAGTGCCCTGACTGCCTCTTCCCATTATTATCAAGGAAGAAGTGCATTTGGCATGGTCCGTTCAAGAGATCCTCAGGTGACACGTATGCCTCTGGAACCTTGGCCCATTATTTTTTCTGCTGGGACGGGGAGCATCCCTTTGGTCGCTGCGCTGCTCGTTACTTCTCTGATAATCGTCTCGATTATTACCTCCACCAGTTATTCGGAAGCCAACATATTTGGCCAGGACCGTCGTAATCTGAAAACTGCCGAGAAAAGCATCGTCTATTTTGATTATTTCGGCTACGGTCGTCCTCAGGCGACTTATGCCGTCAACGACTTCTCCATCTGCCCAGCGATTCGCTATTTCCATGAGCGCTGCTATTGTTTTTGGATTAGTCCTTCCCAAATCCTCGACTAAGTCCTTTCTTCGGATTCCAGCAACAAATGCATCTATTGCTCTTTCGTCAGATATGTTCTCTGCCGAGTTTTTGATGATGTTCCACCTCTGGATATACGTCCTCATTGGTTCATCATACTTCTGCATGCAGGCCCTCAGTTGCTCTAATGACGCGGGTTTCTTACATGTGGATAGGAAATTATTCACAAATATGTCCTCGAAAGTTTCCCAGTTGTCAATAGATCCCGGTGGTAGATTTTGTATCCATGATCGCGCTGCTCCACTTAAGTGTACCTGGATGCTCTGCATGGCAGTTGCTTTGGTTCCACCGTCAATTTTACTGTTTCCAGGTAGTCGACTAACCAATCCTCAGTATCTTGCAAGCCATCGAACTTTTAGTTGTCGGGCAATTTAAAACCAGATGGGACCCGAGTTTTACGAACTCGTCGAGTGAAACAAGGGAGCCCACACATGTCCTCCTCATCTACCTCTGAATGTCGACGTTCTCTCCTTTCATGCCGCGCCCTATCGACCCGCGCCTGTGTCGTTGTATCTCTCGCTGCGCCCGTTCTTGGAGGGTCCTGCACTACCACTGTGGGTCGTGGACTATTTTGCCTTGGAGCACCTTCAGGAGGTGTACTTGTGCCCGCGAACGCTGTTCCCATGACTCCAACACCTGCCATAGCCATGTTGTACAACGCTTCTCTTGGATCTCCGGGAGGTGGCCTAGATGCCAGTATGTAAGCCTGAGTCGCCATATATCCAGCTTTCGGTGTTTTGGGAATAATGTTTCCCCTTGTGTCTATCGACATAAAGGACATGTCGCAGTTCTGGACCAGATGCTCCCTCTCGCCTTCAGGTATATGCTGCAACCGAGATCTTCCCCTATTACGAGCTGCTCTATGACTATCTCCCGAAGTTCCTGATTGTCGACTCAGCTCAGCTCTTCGCCTGCTTGACGCGGAAGCTGCGGCTTTTCTCTTCTCAAGTATCTCCCTTTCTTTCTCTATCTCTCGGCTAGCGCGCGCGAGCCTGTACTGGAATGCTTGCAACTCTTCCACCGTAGCGGCGGTGGTCAACGGATCTGTACCGTTCAAGGCTGTTGTCGCTCTGTCCCAAGCTGCTTGCGGGAGTTGCAACCTCTGGCGTGGTGTAGTCCCGACATACTTGGTGCCTAAACCTCGCGTAAGATCAGCGGGACCGACGTATGGATTTGCCAAATCATCGAAAGCCTCTGATGTCTCCTCCTCTGGGTGACTCGTCTCTCCAACTACATAGACTTGATGATATTTTGTCGGGTTGGTCCTCCTGAAGCTGGTGACACCGTCGCGCGGATCGGTAAGACCCGCTCGAACTGAGGTGGATCTGATGATGATTCCGAGAATCAGAGTCAACCACCGACGATCCCGGCGAAACCGGTGTCGTGAGGCGATGCGATCCTTCCTTCCCAATGCGGAAGTGGAAACTTCCGAACGTCATCCCCATTGGCTCCTCCAGATACGCATATGCATCCACACGGGCGGGAGGGTGAGGTACAAAATCAACGGGACCAGTTTCGATCTGTTTACCTCCATCCATCGCATTGCTTGCCACCGAAGATGTCGACGATGTTGAACGTGCCATCGAGATCAGCTCCTTGTCGCCTCTAATTCCCACAGATGGCGCCAATTGACAAGGTATCGACTTGTCAATGCCTACAAGTTGTAGACTAGGGTTTCGTGGAAAGTAGAGGGCAAGTAGATCTCGAGGGTTTCAGTCGGAAAAGTACTCGACTGTTAGAAAACTAGGGTTATGTTGACAATGAATCGATCCCTTCTTTCTCCCTCGACTCCCCCTTATATAGGAGGCAGAGCCGAGGGTTTCGTGATGTACAAGATACAAACATCGGGATACTCTTTGAGTTCGTCCTGTAATAGTTACAAGTCATTATACCTAATACAACTCTATCTTTCCAAACCGACGCTTAATTGGGCTTCCGGGCTTCATATTCTTCGAGTCATGGGCCTTCAGTGAACCCTGGGTACCTTCTTCGGCAGGCCCATTGGGAATGCCTATGTCAGTCGCTCTCTGGTTCTTGTCCCTTCTGTGCGTTCTTCATGTTCTTCAGTGATGCGGTAGTGGTATGTATCCTTTCTTTATTTCTCCTTTTCTCTTTTACGTAGATCCTCTCGGGCAGATAGATCTGGGGAAAACTGTTTGTGAGTAGTTTCACACTTAGGGAAACATGTCATCTGAAGATTCCCTGCCAGAACTTTCGAGTAGCACCCGTCTCAGCGAAAGCCCAGAGATCTCTTTGGGCGAAGAGCAACCGGTAGATGAGGGGAATGATGGGCTAGAGGAAGACCTCGCCCAGATGGCGAAGCTACCAGGAACCAGAAGGAAGAAGCCGGCACCTCGAACCGGGGTGCCGGTACTAACTCTGTCGGTATTAACCTTGCTGCATACACACTAGGGGCCTGGAAGGGCTCCACCATGACTCAAGCTGAGATTGATTGGCTCTATCGGTCCCGCAGAATACCGGAACAGGTATTCAGCCGGATTCCCGGCAAAGAGCAAGAACATGTGCCTCGGCCAGGAGAAATCGTTGTCTTCGCCGCTCATTTTGAGCGCGGCTTAGGCCTCCCGGTGTCGGATTTCTTCCGGCACTTTCTTAATTGTTATGAACTTCAGCCCCACCACCTTCCGGGCAACGGCATTTTCTACCTTTCTTCCTTTACCTCCTTCATGGAGGGTTTCACCGGTCTCTCCCCTATCGTCGATAATTTCGCTTGTTTTTCAACCTTCGAAAAAACTCTCTTCGGGACAAGAAGATTCCGGCCCAAACCTCCTGTGCGATGCAGGGCATGCATCCTTCCGCCCCGCCCAGGGAGCATCTTCTACAAGTTTGCCGGCCTGGAATCCGTTCGGGCCTGGCAAAAATCCTTCTTTTATGTTTGGAACTCCGGCCCGGTTGATTTCATCAACCTGCCGGCATACGTTCCCGGACCTCCCTCCTGTAATACATTGAGAGGCTCAACACCAAGACCAACATCAGTTCTGATGATGTCATCCGGTTACCCATCACGCGCCGGATCTTGCCTCTTCAGCGCCGTGCGCACAAGATCAGCCAGATGCACGGCTTAAAGGATCCGACAAGGATCACCACCCACCAGATAAGCAAAACTAACGTGGTCCTTAAGGCCAGGCAGATTTGCCGAACTGAGATGCCGGCTAACTGGAAATGGGGCCTGCGGCCCTTCAGCCGCTCAAACCCTCCTGCGCCCCAAGTAAGATCTCGGGATTTCCGGAAAATCTCTTTCGGCATGCTTATAAACCATTGTTTTTAACTTGCCTTTTTTCTAATGTTGCAGAACTTCGTTCGTATCACTTTCGAGGAACCGGCCTCCTACACTCCCAAGCGTATCTTTGACGACGACGTGGACGCCGACCCTTACGTTAAGGGAAAGCACAAAATGGGTCCGACGCACTCCCGGCGCCCCGGTAACTTCTCTTCCCAGAAACCGGCAAATGCCTCCGATTCTGACGACGACGAAGTTGTTGTCCTTGAGGTACTTTGTACACTTTATTTATCTCATATATTTTCTCTTTGTGACATACGTTTCAGCTGACCAGAACTCCCAGGTCCTTGAGCACGTGACTCCCCTCTCCGCCGAGGTGGGTCCAGAGTTCGGGAGACCCCAGGCTCCCAGAGTTCGCAAGACCCGGGAAACTCCGGCCTTGGAAGCCAGCGCCAGCGTGGAGCCGCCCTCTAAGCGCCGGAAGTCCTCCAGCTCCGGACCTCCAAGGCCAAAGAGGAAAAAGGATATCCCGAAGGGCTCTGGGTAAACTTTCTGTTCGAATTTCCTGGTATGAAGTTTGTTTTTGGCGATCATAAGGGCTAACTCTTTTTCATTTTCCAGGCCTGCTCTTGTACTGACCAGGAGCGTGCCCGGTATGCCGCCGGAGGCCTCCCAAGACACCAGCACGCCCGAGCACCCTCTGCAAAGTCCAGCACACTCTGGTGCCAACAAATCTCACTCCTCCCTTCGGGGAGGCAAAACAAGTTCGGGGAGCGCGTCCCCTAAACAGGGACATTCCCGCGCGGAGGATTTTACTTCCCCTCCAGATCTTCAAGACACCGGCGCCGACAACATGGGTGCCAATTCAGAACCAACCGAGCGGTCAGAACCTTTGGTTCCGTCCGTTCCTGAAAAACCGCAACAAGCACCTGCCTCCCCACCTTCCAAGACACTCGCTACAACCTCTAAATCTCCATCACCGGCCAAGAGCGTAGCTATGCCGCCGCCGACCCCTGTCAACAAGCCTCCTGCCCCCGAGGTGACTGCCGAGCAACTCTCTGCCGCAGTTGCAGTTGCAGCCTCTCCTGCCTCCGGCTCTCAAGCCCAATCCTTGGTCCTTCATGCCGGGCGCGCTGCTGATACGTCCCAAACGTATCGATAATTTCTTATGTTCCATGCTACTTTTATGATGATACTCACATGTTTTATACACATTATATGTCGTTATTATGCATTTTCCGGCACTAACCTATTGACGAGATGCCGAAGAGCCAGTTGTTGTTTCTGCTGTTTTTGGTTTGAAATCCTAGTAAGGAAATATTCTCGGAATTGGACGAAATCAACGCCCGGGGGCCTATTTTTCCACGGCTTCGGAAGACCGAAGAGGATAAGAAGTGGGGCCACGAGGCGGCCACACACCAAGGCGGCGCGGCTGGGCCTTGGCGCGCCGACTGTTGTGTGGGGCCCTCGTGTGGCCCCGACTACCCTTCCGCCTACTTAAAGTCTTCGTCGCGAAACCCCCAGCAGAGCCACGATACGGAAAACCTTCCAGAGACGCAGCCCGCCAATCCCATCTCGGGGATTCAGATCGCCTCCGGCACCCTGCCGGAGAGGGAATCATCTCCCGGAGGACTCTTCATCGCCATGATCGCCTCGGATCGATGTGTGAGTAGTTCACCCTGGACCATGGGTCCATAGTAGCTAGATGGTCGTCTTCTCCTAATTGTGCTATCATGCTCGATCTTGTGAGCTGCCTATCATGATCAAGATCGTTTCTTTGTAATCCTACATGTTGTATTTGTTGGGATCCGATGGATATTGAATACTGTGTCAAGTTGATTATCAATCTATCATATATGAGTTGTTTATGTTCTTGCATGCTCTCCGTTGCTAGTAGAGGCTCTGGCCAAGTTGATACTTGTGACTCCAAGAGGGAGTATTTATGCTCGATAGTGGGTTCATGCCTCCATTAAATCTGGACAGTGACAGAAAGTTCTAAGGTTGTGGATGTCTTGTTGCCACTAGGGATAAAACATCGATGCTTTGTCTAAGGATATTTGTGTTGATTACATTACGCACCATACTTAATGCAATTGTCTTTTGCTTGCAACTTAATACCGGAAGGGTTCGGATGATAACCTGAAAGTGGACTTTTTAGGCATAGATGCATGCTGGATGGCGGTCTATGTACTTTGTCGTAATGCCTGATTAAATCTCATAGTACTCATCATGATATATGTATGTGCATTGTTATGCCTTCTTTATTTGTAAATTGCCCAACTGTAATTCGTTCACCCAACATGCTATTTATCTTATGGGAGAGACACCGCTAGTGAACTGTGGACCCTGGTCTATTCTTTACATTTGAAATACAATCTACTGCAATACTTGTTCTTTACTGTTCTTCGCAAACAATCATCTTCCACACAATACGGTTAATCCTTTGTTCACGGCAAGCCGGTGAGATTGACAACCTCAACATTACGTTGGGGCAAAGTACTTTGGTTGTGTTGTGCAGGTTCACGTTGGCGCCGAATCCACCGGTGTTGCGCCGCACTACATTCCGCCACCATCAACCTTCAACGTGCTTCTTGACTCCCTTGGTTCGATTAAACCTTGGTTTCTTCTGAGGAAACTTGCTCTGTGCGCATCACACCTTCCTCTTGGGGTTCCCAATGGACGTGTCAACTACACGCATCAAGCAAATTTCTGGCGCCGTTGCCGGGGAACTCAAGACACGCTGCAAGGGAGTCTCCACTTCCAATCTCTTTACTTTGTTTTTGTCTTGCTTTATTTTATTTACTACTTTGTTTGCTGCACTTAAACAAAACACACAAAAAATTAGTTGCTAGCTTTACTTTATTTACTGTCTTGTTCTCTATATTAAAAACACAAAAAAATTAGTTATTTGCATTTACTTTGTTTAGTTTGCTTTATTTACTACTGCTAAAAAATGAATACTCCTGAAAACACTAAGTTGTGTGACTTCACAAACACTAATAATAATGATTTCCTATGCACACCTATTGCTCCACCTGCTACTACAGCAGAATTCTATGAAATTAAACCTGCTTTACTGAATCTTGTTATGAGAGAGCAATTTTCTGGTGTTAGTTCTGATGATGCTGCTGCCCATCTTAATAATTTTGTTGAACTTTGTGAAATGCAAAAGTATAAGGATGTAGATGGTGATATTATAAAATTGAAATTGTTTCCTTTCTCATTAAGAGGAAGAGCTAAAGATTGGTTGCTATCTTTGCCTAAGAATAGTATTGATTCATGGACTAAATGTAAGGATGCTTTTATTGGTAGATATTATCCTCCCGCTAAAATTATATCTTTGAGAAGTAGCATAATGAATTTTAAGCAATTAGATAATGAACATGTTGCTCAAGCATGGGAGAGAATGAAATCTTTGGTAAAGAATTGCCCAACCCATGGACTGACTACTTGGATGATCATCCAAACTTTCTATGCAGGACTGAATTTTTCTTCGCGGAACCTATTGGATTTAGCTGCTGGAGGTACCTTTATGTCCATTACTTTGGGGGCAGCGACAAAGCTTCTTGATGATATGATGATAAATTACTCTGAATGGCACACGGAAAGAGCTCCACAGGGTAAGAAGGTAAATTCTGTTGAAGAAACCTCCTCCTTGAGTGATAAGATTGATGTGATTATGTCTATGCTTGTGAATGGTAGATCTAATGTTGATCCAAATAATGTTCCTTTAGCTTCATTGGTTGCTCAAGAAGAGAATGTTGATGTGAATTTCATTAAAAATAATAATTTCAACAACAATGCTTATAGGAACAATTCTGGTAATAACTATAGGCCATATCCTTCTGCTAATGGTAATGGTTATGGTAATTCTTATGAGAATTCTTACAACAATAATAGGAGTGTACCCCCTGGTCTTGAAGCCATGCTTAAAGAATTTATTAGTACACAAACTGCTTTTAACAAATCTGTTGAGGAAAAGCTTGATAAAATTGATATTCTTGCTTCTAAGGTTGATAGACTTGCCTCTGATGTTGATCTTTTAAAATTGAAAGTTATGCCTAATAAGGACATTGATAATAAGATTGTTACTACAGCAAATGCCATCCAAGTTAGAATTAATGAGAATATAAGATTGATGGCTGAATTGCGAGCTAGGTGGGATAGAAAAGAAAATGAAAAACTAGCTAAAGAGAATAATGTAGCTAAAGTTTGGACTATTACCACCACTAGTAATGATAATGATTCACATGTTGCTACACCTCCTACTATCAATGGTGAAATAATTGGTGTTGGCAATGTTTCTACTCCTAGTGCAAAGCGTGCAAAATTACCTGAAATTGATAAAACTGCTGAAATTTTTTCCAACATTGGGGACAATGATCCCATTGCTGTAGCTCATAATGGTTTAGATTTTGATGATTGTAACATCTCTGAAGTTATAAAGTTCTTACAAAAACTTGCTAGAAGTCCTAATGCTAGTGCTATAAATTTGGCCTTTACAAAACATATTACAAATGCTCTCATAAAAGCTAGAGAAGATAAACTAAAACTTGAAACTTCTATTCCTAGGAAGTTAGAAGATGGTTGGGAGCCCATCATTAAGATGAGGGTCAATGATTTTGATTGTAATGCTTTATGTGATCTTGGTGCAAGTATTTCCGTTATGCCTAAGAAACTCTATGATATGCTTGACTTGCCACCATTGAAAAATTGTTATTTGGATGTTAATCTTGCTGATAATGCTATAAAGAAACCTTTGGGGAGGATTGATAATGTTCGTATTATGGTTAACAATAACCTTGTCCCCGTTGATTTTTTGTCTTGGATATTGAATGCAATGCATCTTGTCCCATTATATTGGGAAGACCTTTTCTTCGAACTGTTGGTGCTACCATTGATATGAAGGAAGGTAATATTAAATATCAATTTCCTCTCAAGAAAGGTATGGAACACTTCCCTAGAAAGAGAATGAAGTTACCTTATGATTCTATTATTAGAACAAATTATGATGTCGATGCTTCATCTCTTGATAACACTTGATTCACACTTCTGCGCCTAGCTGAAAGCGCTTGGGAGACAACCCATGTTTTTACTACAGTACTTTGTTTTATATTTGAGTTTTGGAAGTTGTTACTACTGTAGCAAACTCTCCTTATCTTTATTTTATTGCATTGTTGTGCCAAGTAAAGTCTTTGATAGTAAAGTCAATACTAGATTTGGATTAGCGCAGAAACAGATTTCTTTTGTCACGAATGGGCAGAATTCTCGTAGGTAACGGAAAAATCTGCAAATTTACGTGCGTGATCCTCGGATATGTACGTAACTTTCATTAAATTTGAGAATTTTCATCTGAGCAAGTTAAGTGCCCTGTAATTCGTCTTTACGGTTTGTGCTGTTTGACAGATTCTGCCTTTTATTTCGCATTGCCTGTTTTGCTATGTTCGATGGATTTCTTTGTTCCATTAACTTTCAGTAGCTTTGTGCAATGTCCAGAAGTGTTAAGAATGATTGTGTCACCTCTGAATGTGTGAATTTTCAAATATGCACTAACCCTCTAATGAGTTTGTTTCGAGTTTGGTGTGGAGGAAGTTTTCAAGGATCAAGAGAGGAGGATGATACAATATGATCAAGAAGAGTGAAAGTCTAAGCTGGGATGCCCCGTGGTTCATCCCTGCATATTTCAAGAAGACTCAAGCATCTAAGCTTGGGATGCCCAAGGCATCCCCTTCTTCATCGACAACATTATCAGGTTCCTCTAGTGAAACTATATTTTTATTCAATCACATCTTATGTGCTTTGCTTGGAGCGTCTGTTTGCTTTAGTTTTTATTTTGTTTGAATAAAGTCGGATCCTAGCATTCTTTATATTGGAGATATTACGCTCCGCTGTTTCGTATGAACACATGTGTTCTTAGCTTTATCTTTAATGTTCATTGCGAAAGTTGAACTACCTCATTCATTGATATATGGTTGGAAACGGAAAATGCCGCATGTGGTAAATGGGTTAATGTCTTGAATAATGTGATACTTGACAATTGTTGTGCTCATATAGATCTTGTTTAAGCTCTTGCATCATGTACCTTGTACCCATTAATGAATACCTACATAGAGCATGTTAAAATTTGGTTTGCATGATTGTTCTCTCTAAGTCTAGATATTTTCTGGTTGAGGTGTTTGAACAACAAGGAGACGATGTAAAGTCTTATAATGCTTACAATATGTTTATATGTGAGTCTTGCTGCACCATTTCATACTTGAGTTTGCTTCAAACAACCTTGCTAGCCTAGCCTTGTATTGAGAGGGATCCTTATCGTGCATCCAAATCCTTGAGCCAATAACCATGCCATTTGTGTCCACCATACCTACCTACCACATGGTATTTCTCCGCCATTCCAAAGTACATTACTTGAGTGCTACCTTTAAAATTTATATTCTTTGCCTTTACAATACATAGCTCATGGGACAAAATAGCTTAAAAACTATCGTGGTGAAGAATATGTACTTATGTGTCTTATTTCTTAGTAAGTTGCTTGTTGAGCGGTAACCATGTTTTTCTGGGGACGCCATCAACTTTTACCTTGTTGAATATCATGTGAGTTGCTATGCATGTTCGTCTTGTCTGAAGTAAGGGTGGTTTTCACAATCAAATGGGTTGAGTATGCATACTGTTAGAGAAGAACATTGGGCCGCTAACTAAAGCCATGATTCGTGGTGGAAGTTTCAGTTTGGACATAAAACCTCAATCTCTTATGAGAATATTAACTGTCGTTGAATGCTTAAGCATTAAAAGCGGAGTCCATTATCTGTTGTCTATGTTGTCCCGGTATGGATGTCTAAGTTGAGAATAATCAAAGCGAGAAATCCAATGCGAGCTTTCTCCTTAGACCTTTGTACAGGCGGCATAGAGGTACCCCTTTCTGACACTTGGTTGAAACATATGTTATGCAATGATAATCCGTGTTAACCCAAGCTAATTAGGACAAGGTGCGAGCACTATTAGTATACTACGCATCAGGCTTGCAACTTATAAGATATCTTATACATAACTCATATGATTTATTACTACCGTTGACAAAATTGTTTCTTGTTTTCAAAATGAAAAGCTCTAGCACAAAAATAGTAATCCATGCTTCCTCTGCGAAGGGCCATTCTTCTACTTTATTGTTGAGTCAGTTTACCTACTTCTTTCTATCTTAGAAGCAAACACTTGTATCAAGCGTGTGCATTGATTCTTACATGTTTACCTATTGCACTTGTTATATTACTTTGTGTTGACAATTATCCATGAGATAAACATGTTAAAGTTGAAAGCAACCGCTGAAACTTATATCTTCCTTTGTGTTGTTTCAAAGCTTTCTACTAAGAATTTATTGCTTATGAGTTAACTCTTATGCAAGACTTATTGATACTTGTCTTGAAGGTATTATTCATGAAAAGTCTTTGCTATATGATTCATTTGTTTACTCATTATCTTCATCATTGCTTCGAATCGCTGCATTCATCTCATGTGCTTTACAATAGTATGATCAAGATTATGATAGCATGTCACTTTAGAAATTATCTTTGTTATCGTTTACCTACTCGAGGGCGAGTAGGAACTAAGCTTGGGGATGCTTGATACGTCCCAAACGTATCTATAATTTCTTATGTTCCATGCTACTTTTATGATGATACTCACATGTTTTATACACATTATATGTCGTTATTATGCATTTTACGGCACTAACCTATTGACGAGATGCCGAAGAGCCAGTTGTTTTTATGCTTTTTGGTTTCATAAATCCTAGTAAGGAAATATTCTCGGAATTGGACGAATCAACGCCCAGGGGCCTATTTTTCCACGAAGCTTCCGGAAGACCGAAGAGGGATAAGAAGTGGGCCACGAGGCGGCCACACACTAAGGCGGCGCGGCGGGCCTTGGCCGCGCCGGCCTGTTGTGTGGGGCCCTCGTGTGGCCACCTACCCTTCCGCCTACTTAAAGTCTTTGTCGCGAAACCCCCAGCATCGAGAGCCACGATACGGAAAACCTTCGAGAGACGCAGCCGCCAATCCCATCTCGGGATTCAGATCGCCTCCGGCACCCTGCAGGAGAGGGAATCATCTCCCGGAGGACTCTTCATCGCCATGATCGCCTCGGATCGATGTGTGAGTAGTTCACCCCTGGACCATGGGTCCATAGCAGTAGCTAGATGGTCGTCTTCTCCTAATTGTGCTATCATGCTCGATCTTGTGAGCTGCCTATCATGATCAAGATCGTTTCTTTGTAATCCTACATGTTGTGTTTGTTGGGATCGATGGATATTGAATACTATGTCAAGTTGATTATCAATCTATCATATATGAGTTGTTTATGTTCTTGCATGCTCTCCGTTGCTAGTAGAGGCTCAAGTTGATACTTGTGACTCCGAGAGGAGTATTTATGCTCGATAGTGGGTTCATGCCTCCATTAAATCTGGGACAGGATGAGAAAGTTCTAAGGTTGTGGATGTGTGTTGCCACTAGGGATAAAACATCGATGCTTTGTCTAAGGATATTTGTGTTGATTACATTACGCACCATACTTAATGCAATTGTCGTTGCTTGCAACTTAATACGAAGGGGTTCGGATGATAACCTGAAAGTGGACTTTTTAGGCATAGATGCATGCTGGATGGCGGTCTATGTACTTTGTCGTAATGTCCTGATTAAATCTCATAGTACTCATCATGATATATGTATGTGCATTGTTATGCCTTTATTTGTAAATTGTCCAACTGTAATTCGTTCACCCAACATGCTATTTATCTTATGGGAGAGACACCGCTAGTGAACTGTGGACCCCGGTCTATTCTTTACATCTGAAATACAATCTACTGCAATACTTGTTCTTTACTGTTCTTCGCAAACAATCATCTTCCACACAATACGGTTAATCCTTTGTTCACAGCAAGCCGGTGAGATTGACAACCTCACTGTTATGTTGGGGCAAAGTACTTTGGTTGTGTTGTGCAGGTTCCACGTTGGCGCCAGAATCCCTGGTGTTGCGCCGCACTACATTCCGCCACCATCAACCTTCAACGTGCTTCTTGACTCCTACTGGTTCGATTAAACCTTGGTTTTCTGAGGAAAACTTGCTACTGTGCGCATCACACCTTCCTCTTGGGGTTCCCAACGGACGTGTCAACTACACGCATCAGCTGCCGTGGCTGCTGGCGAAAAGGTCTCGGCGCAAATGGGGCGGGTGACGCAGCTGAGCCGCGGCAACGCCAATCTGGGCGCGCTGCAACACCTTGTGGAGCGGTGGAACCTTGCCGATGTTACCGAGGCCACTCGCGGCGTTGGTAAGGATGGTAAGGTAATTGTTGACGAGCGCGGCCCTCGCAACACCGTGCAACATCTCCGCCGGCTCAAGCACGCGGTGAAGGAGTTCGACATCGCCTGCCATGATGCCAACCAGAACGTGCTGGTATGTTTCATACTGGAACTTGAATTTTTTTATTTCATATCGAAACTTTCTTTAACTTCAGCACTTGTAGATATATCCTCATAGTCCCCGAGTTTCGGGTTAAGCACATAGTACTTAGCGCAAAACTGCAAAAAACCGGCATAGCTAGTCCCCGAGTTTCGGGTTAAGCACATAGTACTTAGAGTGAAACTGCAAAAAACGGCATAGCTAGTCCCCGAGTTTCGGGTTAAGCACATAGTACTTAGCGTGAAATTGCAAAAAACCGGCATAGCTAGTCCCCGAGTTTCGGGTTAAGCACCTAGTACTTAGTGCGAAACTGCAAAAAAACCGGCATAGCTAGTCCCCGAGTTTCGGGTTAAGCACATAGTACTTAACGCGAAACTGCAAAAAACCGGCATAGCTGGTCCTTAGCATGAGGTTTGCCTTAGAAAAGCGGTATAGCTTACGACATCTTCATATTTTGCAGGGCGTGTTGGACTCCCGAAAGGAGGTGTTCGAGGAGCTGCTGTGGGAGCATCAAAGCTTAACCGCGCGTTCGCCGCCCTCCAGCTCAGCCATAGCAACTGCCAAGGTTCGCCCGAACCCACCGGCTTATTTTGTACTGGTGCCTTTCTTAACAGATTTTGTTAACCGGTTTCTTTTTGTGCAGCTGCCTTGCCGGAAGCTTCCGTTGGTGATCTCACCGCCCAGGTGGCCACACTCACAGGTAAGCCAAATCTACCGGTTTGCTTTTTCTCTTTTCATCTTTTTGTACTAGCTCCATTCGTCCCGAATCCCAGCTGCCTAGAACAAGCTTGCCGCCCAATACCAGATCGAGCTCGAAGCCTAGCAAAAAGAAACTGCTAAGCTGAAGGATCAATTGATCCAAGCTGGGCTGGAGCACGCTAAGGCGCTCAAGGATGCCATGGCAGCCGGCGACGCCAAGGTGGAGGAAGCGCGAAAGCACTTTTCTGATGCTGAAGAACAGCTGCTCCGCGACCTGGAGGACGAGCGCAAGCTGCAGGAGCGGGAGAAGGAGCGCGTGGCAGCGGTGGAAGAGTACATGTCCGGCATCGAGGCCATGGTAAGGGATACCGACGCCAAAGCTCTGAGTAAGTTTCTTTCTTTTGCTTGAAAGCTTATATGTCTTGTCCGGCCTGATCTGATACCGTCCATTCTATGTTTATATAGAGCTCTTCCCGGACTCCCAGGAGCATGCTGAGGCCGCTGTCGCCAAAAGCCGGGTGGAGGACGTGGTCGACGCTGCCCTTGCCTAGACCGCCAAAGATCACCTTACCGCACTGTACTCCCGAATTACGCACATGCGTGCCGTTGACCGAACCCTTGGCCTGCTACCGGAAGCTGCCCTTGTGGCCTTCAAGTGCTTATGGCCCGGAGAGCCCGTTCCGGACAACACAAATCTTGTTGCCGAACGGCTCCTGGAGACCGGCACGCCGCTGAGGGAATGGCGTCGTTTTGCGGCTCATGCTGGAGCCGACATGGCCTTGCGCTTTGCGTGCTCATGGTATGAGGGCCTGGATCTAGACGCATTGCATAGCATGCGCGAGGATGCCCCGACCAACAAGGATCCGGCCAAGGCTAAGGTGCGTCGTCCCGGGCTTATCAGATCGCCAGCTACGCCACCACCAGCACCTTCATTCCTCCTCCTGCTGATCTTGCAGAAGAATCCTCTGATGAAGAGGAGGATGAAGAAGCCGGTGAAGACGAAGCCGAAGCCCCGGTGAACCCTGAAGAGCCTGCTGCTGATGCTCCGGAACCGGCGCCAGAAGCACCGGTTAACCCTGATCTCGTACTAGAAGCACTAGAAGTACCTGCCCCTCGTCAATCAGCCCCGGAGAGCTCATCTCCCCTTTATCAGTGACCCTTGATCATGTCTCAGTATAAACAATCATGAAATTTCCCCGGTATGCCGGGTGAGGGAATGTAAGACAAAACTAAGTCCTTTTGGTTGTGTGATATTCAAGTAGCATAACAGGTTCGCATGTCGGAACCTTTAATCCTGTTATGCTTTAATATGCTAAGTTTGGTTTTTAACGGAAATCTTTCCGGTTTGCTTTTCTTGCATGGTGAATATTCCGGATTTGTTCCCGAATTCAACTTGGTGGATGCTTGGTTCTTTTGCTTTGGCTCTGTCTACCTCTTTTGGGTGTTTGACGTATGAGGCCCAAATTTTTTTTGCCAAGCATGCACTTTCTTGAACTTAGAAAAAATTCGAAACTTTTCACAAAAAACCAGTATGACCAGGGTTAGTTAAATATTTTCCGGATCCTTTGTTCCGGCTGCCTTTTTTGTTTTTCGTGTGTTCAAATCCTTCCGGTTTGCCTTGCTTGCCATGAAGCCGGGTTGCGGACAGCAGCAGAGTCGAAGACTTACCCTTAGGTTGAACACACTTCTAAACCGGAAAAGAGCAACTCCAAACCAAGGTACCGACATACAGAAAAAACAAATACATTGCATATGATACCGGTAAAGGCAGTCCCCGAGATACACTCGAGGTGCCGGCATGTTTATTGATACATAAGGTACAAAAAAACAACCCCTTACATTACATCTTCAGGAATAGAAAGGGCGAAGTAGAGCTATGTTCCACAGACGTTTGGTTTCTTCTCCGGACCTGTCCTTCTTTCCTTTCTTGGGTTCCTGTGCGTCTATCAGATAGTAGGCATCATTGTGGAGAGCCTTTCTCACAATGAAAGGTCCTTCCCATGGAGGTGAAAGCTTGTGCCGTCCCTCAGTGCGCTGCACCAGACGTAGCACCAAGTCTCCTTCCCGGAACACCCTCGGTTTACCTTCCGGCTATGATAGCGTATGAGGTTTTGCTGGTATATGGCTGATCTTGCCAAAGCCATTTCTCTTTTCTCCTCGAGCAGATCAACATCATTTTCTCTGGCCTCTTTGACCTCTTCTTCGGTATAGAGTTGAAATCGTGGTGAGTCATAGAGAATGTCGGTTGGTATGACCGCTTCTGCTCCATATACCATGAAGAATGGTGTGTATCCGGTTGACCGGTTTGGTGTGTTTCTTATGCTCCACAACACAGATGGTAGTTCATCAAGCCAACATCCTGGCGTTTTTTCGAGTGGCTCGATAAGCCGCGGTTTTATACCGGACAACACGAGTGCATTCATCCTTTCCACTTGGCCGTTAGCCTGTGGATGTGCCACTGAGGCTAGATCCAACCGGATTTTGTTATCCTCACAGAACCACTTGAATTATCCTTCGGAAAAGTTTGAGCCATTGTCCGTGATGACACTGTGCGGGTAACCATACCGGAGAATGATGTCCTTTAGAAATTTTACGGCCGTATTCCTATCACACTTCTTGATCGGTTTAACCTCCACCCACTTGGTAAATTTATCGACCATGACCAGAACATGGGTCATACTTCCTCTTGCCGGCCGGAATGGTCCGACCATGTCCAGACACCAAACCACGAAGGTCCAAGTTATCGATATTGTCTTCAAGCCGGAGCCTGGGGTGTGATTTTGTTTGCTGTATCTCTGGCAACCATTGCACCTCTGGACTAAGTCCTCAGCATCTTCCAAAGCCGTGGGCTAGTAAAATCCATGCCGGAACACCTTTGCTACCAAAGCCCTTGACGAAGCGTGGTGTCCACATTCTCCTTGGTGAATTTCCCGGAGCATTTCTTTTCCTTCTTCTGGTTCCACACAGCGCTGAAGTACTCCGGTTACGCTCCTCTTGTACATTTCACCATTGATGATGGTGTACGCTTTGGACCTCCTTTGGATTCTCGTTGATTCCACTTCATCCACCGGCACACAACCATTGACCAGGAATTGCTTAATAGGTTTTACCCAGGTTGGTGGCTCCCGAACCACGAAGACCGGCATATCGACCTCCATGTCGTCCACCGGTATATTTTCTTCCGGCTTAGACCTCGAAGTCCTCGGGTTTGATGCCGCAGTCCCCGAGCCAGAGGGAGCAGTCCCCGAGTTTTGGTTATCAACGTCCATCAGGACAATGTGCGATTCCGGTACGAAAATTGACTCAGATTTCGGCCTCGGCTTGATGGAAGGCTTCCTTAGGTGGTATAGGGCTATTCCGGCGGGTATTTCTTGCTTGGATAAGCCCAATTTGGACAAAGTGTCCGCTGCATCATTTTCCGCGCGAGGTACGTGGTGAAACTCGCACCCTTCAAAGAAACCGGCAATCTGTTGCACGTAGAAACGGTAGGATGCCATGTTCGCATCTTCTGCGTCCCAATCTCCGGAACATTGTTGTACCACGAGATCCGAATCACCATAACATATAATCCGGTGCACTCCGACCTCTTTTGCCACCTTAAGCCCATGAATAAGAGCTTCGTACTCAGCGACGTTATTTGATGCCCTGAAGTGTATCTGCAGGACGTACCGCAGGTTATCTCCCTTTGGCGAGGTGAGTACCACACCGGCACCCAGTCCTTCCTTGATCTTGGATCCATCAAAGTGCATATTCCAGTAATCGAGTTCCGACGGTGGCGGCTTGTATTGCATCTCAGCCCAGTCCACCAGAAAATCCGCCAATGCTTGTGACTTAATCGCGTCTCTTCTTTCATATCGCGGCACATATGGTGACAACTGAATTGCCCATTTTGCGATTCTTTCGCTGGCATCTTTGTTGCCGATGATTTCTGAGATGGGTGCCTCACACACCATTGTCATTGGGTGCTCCTCGAAGTAATGTTTGAGCTTTGTGGCGGCCATGTACACACCGTACGTCATTTTTTTGGTAGTGTGGGTAGTTTTGTTTTGAGAGGGATAGCACCTCACTCAGGTAGTATACCGGCCTTTGCACGGTTTTTCCTTCCTGCTCTCTTTCCACTACAACCACAACACTCACGACCCGGTTTGTTGCTGCTATGTATAGCATCATGGGATCCCTTTCCAAAGGTGAAGCCAATACCGGGGCCGTGACTAACAGTTTCTTTAGCTCCTTGAACGCTAAGTCTGCCTGCGGGGTCCAAACGAAAGTATCCGATTTTATCATTAAGGCATATAACGGCAAAGTTTTTTCCCCCAACCGGCTTAGCGATGCCAAGCTTCCTGTAAATTTTTGCACATCCTTAAGATATTGAGGTATGCTCATTCTTTCTATAGCTCGAATCTTTACCGGGTTAACCTCTATACCGCGGCTTGATACCAGGAAACCAAGAAGTTTTCCGGTTGGTACTCCGAAGGTACATTTTGTCGGGTTAAGTTTCATCTGGAACCTTCTTAGGTTATCAAAGGTTTGTTTCAGATCATCGAGCAAGGTGTCTTTTACCTTAGTTTTTATCACGACGTCGTCAACATAAACCTGCACATTTTTCCGATTTGATCGTGAAGGCATTTTATATAGCAGTGGTATGTTGCGCCGGCATTTCTCAAACCAAAAGGTATAGTGACATAACAATAAGCCCCGTGCGGGGTAATGAACGCAGTCTTTATTTGATCTTCCTTTTTTAGGGGAATTTCATGGAAACCGGAATAAGCATCTAGAAAAGACAACAACAACCAACGGTGGAATCGATCACCTGATCAATCCGGGGTAGTGGGAATGGATCTTTAGGGCAAGCCTTGTTCAAGTTGGTGTAGTCGATGCACATGCGCCAAGTCTGGGGTGCTTTGGGGTCTTCCTCCTTTTTCTTCTCGACCAGCACAGGGTTTGCCAACCATTCGGTATGCAGGACTTCGACGATGAAGCCGGAAACCAGCAGCTTGGTTAGTTCCTCTCCAATGATCTTTCTTCTATCCTCAGCCAACCGGCGCAAAGGTTGCTTTACCGGCTTAGCATCCTTCCGGACATTCAGAGAGTGCTCAGCCAAATCCCTCGGCACACCCACCAAGTCATCAGTGGACCAGGCGAAAATGTTCCGATTCTCACGGAGGAAGTTGACGAGAGCGCTTTCCTATGCCTCACTTAGGCCGGCACTGATGCGAACGGTGTGCTCTGGGTGAGCCGGATCCAGCACGATGTCTTTGGTTTCTTTTGCCGGCTTAAAAGCCGCTCCGCCCAACGGGCTACTCATTGCCGCTAAGTTCAGTTGGGAAGACTGAGCCAGCGCAACAGCAGTTTGGATTCTCCTTTTTTTCTCCGCTATGACCAGTGATTCGGCCAAGTTTGAGCCGGCTGAGGCGGTTTCGAGTGACACTTTATAGTTTCCCACCACAGTTAGGGTACCCTTGGGTGTCGGCATCTTCATCTTGAGATATGCGGTATGAGTCGAGGCCATGAACTTGGCCAACGCTGGCCTGCCAAGCAGTGCATGATAGGGGCTGTCTAGATCAACTACCTCAAACAGGATGTTTTCAACACGGCAATTATCCCGGCTGCCAAACAACACATCAACCCGAACTTTTCCCATGGGTGAGCAGGACAATCCCGGAACTATGCCATGGAAGGTCGTGCGGCTTGGCTCCAGCATGTTTTCAGTTATGCCCAGCGTGTGTATGGTGTGCCGGTACATGATGTTTATGCTGCTACCATTGTCCACCAACACTTTGTTGAACCGGACTCGCGTTGACGCTCCATGCATAATTGGATCTACCACTAATGCATAGCCGCCCGGATTAGGCATCACCTTTGGATGATTCTTGAACAACCAAGTGATCTCTTGTTCTGATCACGGCATGTATTTCGGTACTGCTGGCATCACATCGTTTACTTCCATCGAGCGGCGATGCAAACTCTGCCGGTCTCTTGGTTCAGTCACAAAGACTACACAACATACGTCCGGATCGAAGTAAACGTTCCGGCCTAGCGGCGTGGGGGTGGGGCTTGATTGTTGTTCCCCTACACCACCTGGTGAACCGCCTCTTGCTGATTTGTTGTGGGAAAATTGGCTGCGCATTTGCCCCGGTTAACGGAGGTGGCGGTAGCAATGCGTCGAAACCTTGGTTTCTGGCGTCTTTTACTGCGCCTCTCAGGAACAAGTGTTTAGTCCAAAAACAATCTTTCGTCAGGTGGTTCGCCGGCTTCGAGGGATTAGGAGTGTGCCAGCGACACGGTTGCTCCATTGCCGCTTCCATAGTGTACTTCGGCTGATCTTGCAAGGGTTTTTTTTCTACCCATTGTTTTTTCTGCCCTGCCCATGGCTGGCTTCCGGTTTTTTGCCTCTGGCTGCTCCCGGCCCCAGAGTTATCTTGCACTGCGGCAACATGGTGCATTCCGTACCTCCTATCCGGAAAGTCTTCCCTTCTCTTGTAATGATTGTTCCGGTACTGGTCCTGGCGTGGCTGGTTCCTCTGCACCGGATCAGCCTCGATCGCCGGTTGCATTGGATCACTCAATGCGTAGCTATCTGCCACACGTATCATCTCGGCCAAAGTGGTTGGCATGTTTCTTTGTAACTTTTGCCACAAGGGCGAGCCTCTCCGGTATCCATTGCAGAACGAGGCAATAGCTTGTGCTTCGATCACACCCTCACAGGAGTTTCTCATTGAGCTCCACCCAGGGCCGGTCCTGAGATTCTGAGGGCCCGGGGCGAGACTAGAATCAGGGCCCTTAATACTTCTATTAATTTATGACACTTAGATCCAAAAACATGTCTCAAAAAAAATTTAGATCCAAAAACAATACCGATACAGAAATATTACATATATTATGTTAAAATTTGTTTGAACATTACTAGATGCAAACTAACTGATGATGCTATCAATATTACTCTTGTCGATTATCAGATTCACTCTGCTTTGAATTGTATCGTCGGAGTGATCATTGGATCCAATAATTAAGGTATCCTCTAGGCATTGAGGACCGACGATGATTCGACCGAAGCTCGACGAAATCGCACCGCGTAGGGAATACAACATAGAGAATTGTATTTGTACCTAATTATGGTATTCCCTTCGATTCAAAATAATTCGTAAAAATAGATGTATCTACACATGTTTTAGTCTATAGATAAATCTATTTTAGAAAATTACTTTAAACCTAGAAAGTATTGCATTTCTTGTTCTTTCTCTCAGGTTTTATGTAAACTAAAATTTTATTGTATAATTTTTTTTTTGGTTTAGAGCATATATTTTACGACCATCAACTGTCGCTACCGTCTGGTAATTACTGGATCGTCTATGGTTTTCGTTGCACGCTGCGGCCTTCCAAATCCATTTTCTTGAGCCTCACATTGGATTATCGGCCAGCTTATCTTTTTTAATCATGCTCATAACACTAGGGTTAATTGTTTTTCTTTGTACATGCTGGTTGTTCTACTTTTGACAATGATTGGAGCAACTAATGTAAACACGACATTTTTTTTGAGAATAACGAAAACACATTTACATAAATAAGCGGTATGACAAGAGAAATAATTTATTGTCTACACTCACCGGCCCTATCAGACTTAATATTAGCTAACACCAATGGAGAAACGGCCGGGCCCAAAGCAAAAGAAAAGCTCAAGCAACAAAGGAAACAAAGCCCAAGGATCAGCCCATTTGAAAAGCAGGAGGCAATAACGATTCATCCTTGGTCTCCCTGAAACATACGACGGTTCGACAATAAACTAGATCGACCTACTCTAATGGTGACGCGCATGAACTCCCTCCTACTGAGCTACTGCGTATGTCATACCTAGGCGGCCCCCTTGGATCCCAGGGCCCAGGGTGGCCGCCCCGCTCGCCACCCTCAGGGCCGGGCCTGGCTCCACCGGGTCAGATACTCCCGGTCTGTTTCGTTGTCGCGCTGCTGGCACAAGGCGAGTTGCTGCGGCTGGTTGGGTCTCCGGTATGTGCTGCTGAAGTTGCTTACAAAGGCCTCCTCAAAATCGAGCCATCCATTTATGCTTCCGGCTGGCAAATTCTTCAGCCAGATACGTGCCGGTCCAACTAGAACTGACGGTACGAATCTTACTTCCCAACGTCGGTTTCCTCCGCCAGCTGCAGTTCCTCCGCCACCGGCAACATATACTGCGGTCACATAATCCGCGAGCCAATCTTCCGGCTTAGTCGTGCCATCGTATGTTCTTGTATCCCGGGGCAACTGAAAATTGCGAACCGGTGGTTTTTCCCTCATGATCCGAGGTTCAAAGCACTTTGGGCCTGGCGGTCCCTCGGACTCAATCATTTCAGAGAGATAGACTCTATCAAGCCTGTGCCGAGCGTCTCGCTCTGGCAAACACATTTCCCCGACACGCTCTCCCAGTGGGTTCCGGTTGTATCCGGTTCTCTCCAATCCGGAATCTGCTTCATCATATCGGTTGGGAATTGCAGCATTTCCCCTTGGTTGTGTGGGTGGTGGCATTCGATCATCCGCGTATGCATTTCCCCTTGGTTGTGTGGGTGGTGGCATTCGATCATCCGCGTATGCTGCTCTGGGCGCGCGATAGTTTTGCCCAGTTTCGCCTCTTCCGGTATAATCTTTTCCGGCGTAGCCATTTCCGGCATAGCCATATTCTGCCCCTTGGCTTTTTCTTCCGGCATAATGTTGCCCGGCTTTTTATTTTCTGGCCAAGACCGGATCGTACACAGTCATTTGCTGCACATTTTCATCTTTTTTCTTTTCTCTTGTCCGGATGGGGGGACAAGGCCTGCCCATGGGACTTGCTACCGGCATTCCTCGCCGAACGCGCGGACTGCGATGTCGCGGCTGCTTTGTTGTTCCGGGCTAACTCTGCATTTTGTGCCTGAATGATAGCAAGTAACTCTTTTACCCGGTCCTGTTGTTTTGCTAGAGCCTCTCCCGATAAAGATTCACATGCCTCAACTGCAGCCCTAGCAGCTTTCATAGTTTTATCTGGACTGCTATACTTAGGTTTTTCTATGGGACCTATGGATGCCGACACGGACTTTCCGGAAAGAACTTCCCGGCGCAGGCCTTGAGCCAGTTTCCTGCTGCTCTAGTGGGGTTTGCGCTAACAGAAGCAAAGCCATGCGCTGCATTGTACTCACGTAGGGTTAGGTTGAGCTCCTGCTGGGCTCGCAGAACATCAGCTCCTCCGCTGAGTAGTGCCTGACGATGCGCCTCTAGCTCCTCCCGTGCAGCTGCTGCATCGGCGTTCTGCGCGATGGGCGTTGCCAGCACGCTCATGTCAGCTTGGAGCGGTGTTACCGGCGGCGGCATGCTGGAGGTGCCGGCGGGAAACTCATCACGCTCGGTGGGTGGTTTTGCTGGACGCGCGGACTTGGTGTGCGCTGCGCCCTCCTCCACGGCTGATTTGCCAGCATCACCTGCGCCGACCATCATGACCTCGACGCTGCCGGCGGCGTGGCCGCCGCGTGCTGAAGATCTTGGTAGATCCGGTGCTACCAGCACCTGTGATGGGTACTAGCGCACAAGCACGGTGCCGAGGTAGACACGGTGCACGGCGAACCCGATGATGCGGCCGTTCTTGGGGAAGCGGCCGCCGTTGGCGAACCAGCCGGCGTTGTCGCTGACGAAGTCCAGCGAGCCGAGGCGCTGGACGAGGCCAGACACCACGCGCTCGCCGGCGACGAGAAGAAGATCCGCCCGGATATGAACCCAGCATGCGCAACTGCTGGCCCCACGGTGGGCGCCAACTGTCGTGGTGGTGTCAAGACAGATGCCATGGGTAGGCTTAAGTTGGGGCCGGATGTACGCAAGGGGATCCGGGTGAGGGGTAGATGAAGGGAGGAAGAGCTATGAACTCAAGAACTTCTATTGATGAACCTGGCCAAAATGGCCAGAGGTTGAAGATGAACAGGACTACAAGGTGAGCACCTCTATCCTAGCAATATTCCTGCTGTAAACTCTATGTTGTCTCTCCCGCACAGGGGTGTGCTCCCTCTCCTTATATAGGGGAGAGGGTGACTTACAAGGGAAGAAACCCTAATGACATCTTTGGTGACCTAAGCTACTTTATAAAGCTACTTTGGCCCCAGATGACACCGGTATCGTCTTTAATCAGGAGCAGATGACCTCCTCCAGCTTCTTTTATGTCATCAGCCTCTTTGCCGTCATTGCTTCGTTTAAAGCTGAAGCGCTTTGCTCATAAAGTACCTTTGGTCCTTGTGGAATCTTTGACTGGAATGCCGACATGCTACAATTGAGCCTATGCCGGTTCTCCGGTATCCCTACCTTAGAGCTCCATCATCTTTACCTTACACGTATGTTTACCGAACCCCAGCATACCATCCTGGTATACCGGTTCGTACTTATCAGGTTTAATCATTAATCCGGTGCATGAAGGCCTAAACATGGCTATCTTGCCATACTCTTGGCCTACCGGGGACCATCCCCCCGACAGGTGTTGGTTGTTGGTCTTGTGCCTTTGGAGCCTTAGCACGACAACTTCACATTTGTCTACTACACCAAAATCTACTACGATAAGCTTTGTCTACTACACCAGTGATGTAGGGGCGAGGATTGTGGCGTGCCTTCAGCTCGTGCTTGTTTATGTAGTCATCCCTACGTGGCTCGAGTACCTAATTGTGATTTTTATTACTTTTAAGGCTATTTGTACTACTACTGATAATTATCAATAGATCGATGGATTTTTCACAAAAAGAACATCAATAACTAATATGGAAGGTCGGGTATCTAGGTATGCAAGTAATCTACTCCGCACATGCATGATACTAATACATTGGCCACGAACAGAAGCACAAAGGGCGAGTTTTGTTGCCCTCGAACCCGTTTTTTAGGCTCCACATATGCAAAAGTAGGATGTTTGCTTGTCAACCGGGTTGCGCATTCTTGGTTGGCACAAACATTAAAGAACCCTTAGGACAGGTGATACGTCTCAAACGTATCCATAATTTCTTATGTTCCATGCTAGTTTTATGACAATACTCACATGTTTTATACACACTTTACATCATTTATACGCATTTTCCGGCACTAACCTATTAACGAGATGCCGAAGCGCCAGTTCTGCTGTTTTTTTGGTTTGAGAAATCCTACACAGGAAATATTCTCGGAATTGGACGAAATTAACGTCCAGGGTCTTATTTTCCACGGAGTTTCCGAAGACCGAAGGAGACGAAGTGGGGCCACGAGGTGGCCACACCATAGGCGGCGCGGCCAAGGAGGCCCGCGCGGCCTATGGTGTGGGCCCTCGAGCACCCCGACTCGCCCTTCCGCCTACTCTAAACCTCCGCGAAAACCCTATTACCGAGAGTCACGATACGGAAAAGTTCCAGAGACGCGCCGCCGCCAATCCCATCTCGGGGATTCGGAGATCGCCTCGGCACCCTGCCGAGAGGGGAATCATCACCGGAGGGCTCTACATCACCATGCCCGCCTCCGGATTGATGTGAGTAGTTCATCCTTGGACTATGGGTCCATAGCGGTAGCTAGATGGTTGTCTTCTCATTGTGCTATCATGTTAGATCTTGTGAGCTGCCTATCATGATCAAGATCATCTATTTGTAATGCTACATGTTGTGTTTGTTGGGATCCATGAATATTGAATACTATGTCAAGTTGATTATCAATCTATCATATATGTGTTGTTTATGTTCTTGCATGCTCTCCGTTGCTAGTAGAGGCTCTGGCCAAGTTGATACTTGTGACTCCAAGAGGGAGTATTTAAGCTCGATAGTGGGTTCATGCCTCCATTGAATCTGGGACAGTGACAGAAAGTTCTAAGGTTGTGGATGTGGTTGCCACTAGGGATAAAACATCAATGCTTTATCTAAGGATATTTGTGTTGATTACATTACGCACCATACTTAATGCAATTGTCTGTTGTTTGCAACTTAATACTGGAAGGGTGCGGATGCTAACCCGAAGGTGGACTTTTTAGGCAGATGCATGCTGGATAGCGGTCTATGTACTTTGTCGTAATGCCCTGATTAAATCTCATAGTAATCATCATGATATGTATGCATCTCTATTTGTCAATTGCCCAACTGTAATTTGTTCACCCAACATGCTATTTATCTTATGGGAGAGACACCACTAGTGAACTGTGGAACCCGGTCCATTCTTTTACATCTGAATACAATCTACTGCAATCTATGTTCTCTGTTTTTTTCTACAAGCAAACATCATTCTCCACACCATACGTTTAATCCTTTGTTTACGCAAGCCGGTGAGATTGACAACCTCACTGTTAAGTTGGGGCAAAGTATTTTGATTGTGTTGTGCAGGTTCCACGTTGGCCGGAATCCGGTGTTGCGCCGCACTACACTCCTTCACCAACAACCTTCACGTGGCCTTCATCTCCTACTGGTTCGACAACCTTGGTTTCATACTAAGGGAAACTTGCTGCTATACACATCACACATTCCACTTGGGGTTCCCAACGGACGTGTGCTTCACGCGTTATCAAGCTAAATTTCTGGCGCCGTTGCCGGAGAGATCAAGACACGCTGCAAGGGGAGTCTCTCACATCCAATCTCTTTACTTTGTTATTGTCTTGCTTTACTTTATTTTATTTACTGCTTTGTTTGCTTTCTTTATATCGAAAACACAAAAAAATTAGTTGCTTTACTCTACTTTATTTACTGTTTTGTTTGCTTTCTCTATATTAAAAACACAAAAAAATTAGTTACTTGCTTTACTTTATTTTATTTAGTTTGTTTTACTTGTTTTTATTACTGCTAAAATGGGTACTCCTGAGAATACTAAGTTGTGTGACTTCACTAGCACAAATAATAATGATTTCCTATGCACACCTATTGCTCCACTGCTACTACAGCAGAATTCTATGAAATTAAACCTGCTTTACTAAATCTTGTTATAAGAGAGCAATTTTCTGGTGTTAGTTCTGATGATGCTGCTGCCCATCTTAATAATTTTGTTGAACTTTGTGAAATGCAAAAGTATAAGGATGTAGATGGAGACATTATAAAACTGAAATTGTTTCCTTTCTCCTTAAGAGGAAGAGCTAAAGATTGGTTGCTATCTTTGCCTAAGAATAGTATTGATTCATGGACTAAATGTAAAGATGCTTTTATTGGTAGATATTATCCTCCTGCTAAAATTATATCTTTGAGAAGTAGCATAATGAATTTTAAGCAATTGGATAATGAACATGTTGCTCAAGCATGGGAAAGAATGAAATCTTTGGTAAAGAATTGCCCTACCCATGGACTAACTACTTGGATGATCATCCAAACCTTTTATGCAGGACTAAATTTTTCTTCGCGGAACCTATTGGATTCAGCTGCTGGAGGTACTTTTATGTCCATCACCTTAGGCGCCGCAACAAAGCTTCTTGATAATATGATGATAAATTACTCTGAATGGCACACGGAAAGGACTCCACAAGGTAAGAAGGTAAATTCTGTTGAAGAAACCTCCTCCTTGAGTGATAAGATTGATGCTATTATGTCTATGCTTGTGAATGGTAGATCTAATGTTGATCCTAATAATGTTCCTTTAGCTTCATTGGTTGCTCAAGAAGAGAATGTTTTAAAAGTAATAATTTCAACAACAATGCTTATAGGAATAATTCTGGTAACAACTATAGGCCATATCCTTCTAATAATGGTAATGGTTATGATAATTCTTATGGTAATTCTTACAACAATAATAGAAGTACACCGTATGGTCTTGAAGCCATGCTTAAAGAATTTATTAGTACACAAACTGCTTTTAACAAATCTGTTGAGGAAAAGCTTGGTAAAATTGATATTCTTGCTTCTAAGGTTGATAGTCTTGCTGCTGATGTTGATCTTTTAAAATTGAAAGTTATGCCTAATGAAGATAAAGATATTAAGTCATTTGCTACAGCAAACGCTATCCAAGTTCGAATTAATGAAAATATTAGATTAATGGCTGAATTGCATGCTAGGTGGGAAAGAGAAGAAAAAGAAGAAAAACTTGCTAAAGAGAATAATGTAGCTAAAGTTTGGACTATTACCACCACTAGTAATGTTGATGCTTCACATGTTGCTAAACCTCCTACTATCAATGGTAAAATAATTGGTGTTGGCAATGTTTCTACTCCTAATGCAAAAGCAAAACTGTTTGTGATAAAACTGCTGAAATTTTTCAAAATATTGGGGACAATGATCCCATTGCTGTAGATCATAATGGTTTATATTTTGATGATTATCATATCTCTGAATTTATTAAGTTCTTACAAAAACTTGCTAGAAGTCCTAATGCTAGTGCTATAAATTTGGCCTTTACAAAACATATTACAAATGCTCTCATTAAAGCTAGAGAAGGGAAACTAAAACTTGAAACTTCTATTCGTAGGAAGTTGGAAGATGGTTGGGAGCCCATCATTAAGATGAAGGTCAATGATTTTGATTGTAATGCTTTATGTGATCTTGGTGCAAGTATTTTTGTTATGCCTAAGAAAATCTATAATATGCTTGACTTGCCACCATTGAAAAATTGTTATTTGGATGTTAATCTTGCTGATAGTTCTACAAAGAAACCTTTGGGGAGGATTGATAATGTTCACATTACGGTTAACAATAACCTTGTCCCCGTTGATTTTGTTGTCTTGGATATTGAATGCAATGCATCTTGTCCCATTATTTTGGGAAGACCTTTTCTTCGAACTGTTGGTGCTATTATTGATATGAAGGAAGGGAATATTAAGTATCAATTTCTTCTTAAGAAAGGTATGGAACACTTCCCTAGAAAGAGAATGAAGTTACCTTTTGATTCTATTATTAGAACAAATTATGATGTTGATGCTCCATCTCTCGATAATAGATGATTCATACTTTCTCCGCCTAGCTGAAAGGCGTTAAAGAAAAGCACTTCTTGGGAGATAACCCATGTATGTTTTTATTACTGTTTTGTTGAGTCTTGGAAGTTGTTACTACTGTAGCAACCTCTCCTTATCTTTATTTTATTGCATTGTTGTGCCAAGTAAAGTCTCTAGTAGTAAAGTTGATACTAGATTTGGATTGCTGCGCAGAAACAGATATCTTGCTGTCACGAATTTGAGTAGAACTCTCCGTAGGTAACTCAGAAAAATCTGCCAATTTACGTGCGTGATCCTCAGATATGTACGCAACTTTCATTAGTTTTGAGCTTTTTCATCTGAGCCTGTTAAGTGCCTATGAAAAATTCGTCTTTACGGACTGTTCTGTTTTGACAGAATTCTGCCTTTTATTTCGCATTGCCTCTTTTGCTATGTTGAATGGATTTCTTTGTTCCATTAACTTTCAGTAGCTTTGTGCAATGTCCAGAAGTGTTAAGAATGATTATGTCCTCTCTGAATATGTGAATTTTTGATTATGCACTAACTCTCTAATGAGATTGTTTTGAGTTTGGTGTGGAGGAAGTTTTCAAGGATCAAGAGAGGAGGATGATACAATATGATCAAGAAGAGTGAAAAGTCTAAGCTTGGGGATACCCCGTGGTTCATCCCTGCATATTTCAAGAAGACTCAAGCATCTAAGCTTGGGGATGCCCAAGGCATCCCCTTCTTCATCGACAACTTATCAGTCACCTCTAGTGAAACTATATTTTTATTTACATCTTATGTGCTTTACTTGGAGCGTCTGTTTGTTTTTTGTTTTTGTTTTTGTTTGAATAAACTCGGATCCTAGCATTCTTTGTGTGGGAGAAAGACACGCTCCGCTGTTTCATATGAACACTGGTGTTCTTAGCTTTACTTTTAATGTTCATGGCGAAGGTTGAACGCTTCGTTCATTGTTATATGGTTGGAAACAGAAAATGCTTCATGTGGTAATTGGTATATTGTCTTGAATAATTTGATACTTGGCAATTGTTGTGCTCAAATAGATCATGTTTAAGCTCTTGCATCATGTACTTTGCACCTATCAATGAAGAACTACCATAGAGCTTGTTGAAATTTGGTTTGCATGATTGGTCTCTCTAAGTCTAGATATTTTCTGGTGAAGTGTTTGAACAACAAGGAAGACAGTGTAGAGTATTATAATGCTTGCAATATGTTTTGTATTTGTTTTGTGTCGGTTCATACTTGTGTTTGCTTCAAACAACCTTGCTAGCCAAAGACTTGTACTGAGAGGAATTCTTCTCGTGCATCCAAAACCTTGAGCCAAAACCTATGCCATTTGTGTCCACCATACCTACCTACTATGTGGTATTTCTGCCATTCCAAAGTAAATTACTTGAGTGCTACCTTTAAAATTTCATTCTTTGTCTTTGCAATACATAGCTCATGGGAAAATAGCCTTAAAAACTATTGTGGTATTGAATATGTTGCTATGTATCTTATTTCTTATAAGTTGCTTGTTGAGCGGTAACCATGTTTGGGGACGCCATCAACTATTACACCTTTGTTGAATATCATGTGAGTTGCTATGCATGTTCGTCTTGTTTGAAGTAAGGGCGATTTATCATGATCAAATGGTTTGAGTATGCATATTTTTAGAGAAGAACATTGGGCCGCTAACTAAAGTCATGTATCATGGTGGAAGTTTCAGTTTGGACATCAATCCTCAATCTCTTATGAGAATATTATCTGTTGAATGCTTATGCATTAAAGAGGAGTCCATTATCTGTTTTCTATGTTGTCCCGGTATGGATGTCCTTAGTTGAGATCTATCAAAAACGAGAAATCAAATGCGATTTATCTCCTTGGACCTTTGTACAAGCGGCATAGAGGTACCCCTTTGTGGCACTTGGTTGAAACATATGTTATGCAATGATAATCCATGTAAATCCAAGCTAATTAGGACAAGGTGCGAGCACTATTGGTATTCTATGCATGAGGCTTGCAACTTTTAGGATATCTTATACATAACACATATGAATTATTACTACCGTTGACAAAATTGTTTCTATGTTTTAAAAATAAAAGCTCTAGCACAAAAATAGTAATCCATGCTTCCCTCTGCGAAGGGCCATTCTTTTACTTTATGTTGAGTCAGTTTACCTACTTCTTTCTATCTTAGAAGCAAACACTTGTGTCAACTGTGTGCATTGATTCCTACATACTTGCTTATTTGCATTCATCATATTACTTTGTGTTGACAATTATCCATGAGATATACATGTTCAAGTTGAAAGCAACCGCTGAAACTTATATCTTCCTTTGTGTTGCTTCAAAACTTTCTACTAAGAATTTATTGCTTTATGAGTTAACTCCTATGCAAGTCTTATTGATGCTTGTCTTGAAAGTACTATTCATGAAAAGTCTTTGCTATATGATTCAGTTGTTTAGTCATTGTCTTTGCTTCGAATCACTTCATTCACTTTATATGCTTTACAATAGTATTGATCAAGATTATGATTGCATGTCACTTCAGAAATTATCCTTGTTATCGTTTACCTACTCGGGGGCGAGTAGGAACTAAGCTTGGGGATGCTTGATACGTCTCAAACGTATCCATAATTTCTTATGTTCCATGCTAGTTTTATGACAATACTCACATGTTTTATACACACTTTACATCATTTATACGCATTTTCCGGCACTAACCTATTAACGAGATGCCGAAGCACCAGTTCTTGTTTTGTGCTGTTTTTGGTTTCAGAAATCCTACACAGGAAATATTCTCGAAATTGGACGAAATTAACGCCCAGGGTCTTATTTTTCCACGGAGTTTCCAGAAGACCGAAGGAGATACGAAGTGGGGCCACGAGGTGGCCACACCATAGGGCAGCGTGGCCAAGGAGGGGCCCGCGCCGGCCTATGGTGTGGGCCCCTCGAGCGCCCCCCGACTCTGCCCTTCCGCCTACTTAAACTCTCCGTCGCGAAAACCCTATTAGAGCCACGATATGGAAAAAGTTCCGAGACGCCGCGCGCAATCCCATCTCGGGGATTCAGAGATCGCCTCCGGCACGCCGAGAGGGGAATCATCACCGGAGGGCTCTACATCACCATGCCCGCCTCCGGATTGATGTGTGAGTAGTTCATCCTTGGACTATGGGTCCATAGCAGTAGCTAGATGGTTGTCTTCTCCTCATTGTGCTATCATGTTAGATCTTGTGAGCAGCCTATCATGATCAAGATAATCTATTTGTAATGCTACATGTTGTGTTTGTTGGGATCCGATGAATATTGAATACTATGTCAAGTTGATTATCAATCTATCATATATATGTTGTTTATGTTCTTGCATGCTCTCCGTTGCTAGTAGAGGCTCGGCCAAGTTGATACTTGTGACTCCAAGAGGGAGTATTTATGCCCGATAGTGGGTTCATGCCTCCATTGAATCTGGGACAGTGACAGAAAGTTCTAAGGTTGTGGATGTGTTGTTGCCACTAGGGATAAAACATCAATGCTTTATCTAAGGATATTTGTGTTACGCACCATACTTAATGCAATTGTTTGTTGTTTGCAACTTAATACTGGAAGGGGTGCGGATGCTAACCCGAAGGTGGACTTTTTAGGCATAGATGCATGCTGGATAGCGGTCTATGTACTTTGTCGTAATGCCCTGATTAAATCTCATAGTAATCATTATGATATGTATGCATCTCTATTTGTCAATTGCTCAACTGTAATTTGTTCACCCAACATGCTATTTATCTTATGGGAGAGACACCACTAGTGAACTGTGGACCCCGGTCCATTCTTTTACATCTGAATACAATCTACTGCAATCTCTGTTCTCTGTTGTTTTCTACAAGCAAACATCATTCTCCACACCATACGTTTAATCCTTTGTTTACAGCAAGCCGGTGAGATTGACAACCTCAATTGTTAAGTTAAAGTATTTTGATTGTGTTGTGCAGGTTCCACGTTGGCGCCGGAATCCCTGGTGTTGCGCCGCACTACACTCCTTCACCAACAACCTTCACGTGGCCTTCATCTCCTACTGGTTCGACAACCTTGGTTTCATACTGAGGGAAACTTGCAGCTATACTCATCACACCTTCCACTTGGGGTTCCCAACGGACGTGTGCTTCACGCGTTATAAACAGGCCCGTGAGGCACGTTCAAATAATCGAGCATTGTCGTTAGGACAAGCGTCTGCGGGTGCAAAGAGAGGGAGGGAGTGGGGGAGCAAGCTTGCTGATGGCGAGGCCCGAAAAATTAGCTCCGCGCTTTGGTGCCCTCGCCGCGCCAGTGGAGAACAAACCCATCCCGACTTTCCCTCTTGGGAAGCGATGGCAGCGTCGATTTCAATCTGAGACGACGACTGCTCTGACTTCGCTGATCTCCAACACCGTATCTAGCTCCAACACCCTCTCACCTCTCGCGTTGGCAACGGCGGGGCTCGTAGATCTTTGGCACTAGTGAGCCCTCATTGTCTCCACCTCCCTCTTTTCTCTGTCCTCACCGGCTCCAACAACATGCCGTCGTCTTCAATCAAGGTTAAGCACCTATAACCACCTCGCACCTTACGTATGCAAAATCAACATAATTAGGATGCCCATATCAAGCTTTTCATTGAGGCGGCTGCCCTTATATATAGCTGTGATTTGGGCCTACATGCTTTTGATCCACCATAGATCGATTCGTCGCAATGCCAGGACATCACATATGCTCCCATGTTTGTGGATGTTGATTTTGATGAGGTTCACATATGTATTAAGTCGATCGGAAGGATCAATCCATGATGCAATGATTCTGACTCACATCTTGGAGAGACTTGATGGCCTCAAAATCCCAGTGGGTAAGTTCTACCTAGATGATGTCGGATGTGCTTGCCTTCCTGATATTCTGCCACCCTTCATTTTAAAAAGGTACCATATGAATTCTCTTCAAGGCACTACCCAAAAATGTCAAGAAACTTTTCAATCTCAAACACTCAAGTCTTAGAGAAACGATCGAGAGGGCATTCACTGCTCTGAAGAACAGGTTTCAGATCCTTGATCAGAAGTTATTCCTTTCTTTCTCCACCCAAATTAAACTAGTTCGTGCATGTTACATTCTTCATGAATGAGGAAGACGTGGCGCCTACGACATTGATTCTTGCCATGGTGTCGGTCTCAGTGATAGCCATGCTTGGAGGAACAAGAGGGAGGAGTGAGACGATGCTATGTGGGTTGCTAGAGGCACGTCTGGGCTCTGAAGAGGAAGAAGTGAAGAAGAAAAATAAGAAGATTGCCATGCTGTCATGTTCTATGAATAAGCCCATATTTGTGTGTATAACTGCCATGATGTCATGTTCTATGAATAACCCCATATTTGTGTGTATAACTAGAACTTTTTAGTACCTGGGTAATAGCATGGTGAAATTCGATTTGATACTAGCTATGTAACATCTTGATGAACTGCTATTTGCTAGTAGCTAGAGCTTAACGAAGCTAATTTAGTGGTGTATGTTAGTTTGATATGCTACTTGTTATTTCGTAATATAGCCTGATAAGGTCACCACTTGTGAGAAGTGGTTACCCCAACACATACATGCGACCAAAACAAAGTGCACAAATAAGCACAAAATAAATTGATGGCAACCGCAACATGATTATTTTTTGAAACAAAGAAAACATGATTTTGGACTCGGTCCAGTAAATCCTATCTGTAGGAAAAAGATCTTTCTAAATGCAGAAAAGGGTGTGAGCAACAGTTGACCCATAGTGAACTGGGACGAAGCGGACGGCGATTCAGCACTTGTGCGAAATTGGTCGGTGAGTGGGAGAGCCAACTGCGACCACCACCCTGCTTGGCTGCTTGGTGTGAGAGCCACAACTGCCACTCTGAGCTTGCATCCATCTACACAGGACATTGATCGTTGGTGTTTCCCACAGTGCACGTGAGGAGCCGTGTAGCTTCCCCACGCACGCACATCAGCTAAGCTTGCAATTGCATGGGATCCTCCTCGCGCGGTACAACGGCGGCGAGTAGAGTATTCCTTGCGCGCCATAGAATATCTACCGCCACGGCAGGTCCGGTCCGGTCCGGGGGCCTCGCTTGCCGTGCGTCCTGCCCAAGCTTTGACCGTCAAGGCGCAGCGGGGGAACTATGCAAAAGTGAGCGGTTAAAAGTGAAACACATGCATGCTTGCCGAGTAAGTTCACTGCTCGCTCCTTCTGCCTGCGTTGAACAGAACTACAGAAACAGAAGGCAGACTACTTAGGGATGTTTTTCTGTTAAATCGGTTTACCATGAAGAATGGAGAGCAAGGTATAGTCGAAGAATGGAAAGATGTGACGGTACAAACAGAGAATCACCGCATGTGGATTGGAAGAAGATCTGGAATGCTAAAGTACCAAGAAAAGTTCAGATCTTTAACTCGCGTGCACTGGACGGTATTGTTCCTTGTCATTGCATAGTTGCTAATAGACACATAAATACTGATGTTAGCTGCCCAGTATGTAATGTTAATCCTGAGGACTTGAAGCATATGTTTTTTCGTTGTGACAAGGCAGCGGAAGTATGGAGACAACTAGGGCTTCAAGAATTAATTTGGAATGCCTTAGGAGTTGACCTTGCTTGGTCGAATCTTTTGGAAGAGATTCATTGTTCTGAAATCCCGGATGATGAACAATACACTATTGAAATTGTGATGGTCTCATGCTGGTACATTTGGTGGATGAGGAGACAAACCAAGAATAATGAAGCAGCGCAAAATCCGCGAAGAGCAGTAATGAGTATTAAGGGAATTGTGGCTAATAATGCTAAGGTGAAAGGACATAATAATAATATGGCCAGACGTCATGGATGGTTCAAACCACCTTCTGGAGTTCTAAAGAGCGATCATCCGAGATTCGGGGGGAAACTTCATTGCAGCTTCATTTGAGTATAATAATGAGCATGAAATTGATGTTTCTACAATGGAGGCCATGGGTGTGCTTGCTGGGCTACAACTAACTGAAACGATTGGAGCAAGATCAATCATGGTAGAATTAGATTCTATGGAAGTAGTAGTAGCGAGGTACTAGGGCTGTTATCATTGATGATTGCCGGGAGTTACTGATGGCTCTAGGCATGGCAACTTTGAAGCATTGTCCACGAGAGGCCAACGGAGCGGCACATGAGCTGGCTAGCCGAAGTGCTCAACATGGTACAACAGAGACTTGGTTCGATATATCTCCTGATTTTCTTATATCTATGCTTGTAAACTATACAATTATTATCCAATAAAGTTGCCGAAAGTTTCAAAAAAGGTACAACGAGAAGAGGCTTTATTAATTTAAAATAGTACATTATGCCTTTCATTTTTAAAAAGTACAAAGAGAACAAAACGCCTCCTACTACTAGGGTGACGTTGACTGATATTGCTAGAGCAGTTCTGCAAATACTTAAAAGTAAGTGGGAATTTCAGGTATGGTGGGGATTATTTCCACTAATATTCACAAAAACTCTAGTATCAAACAATATATTATTACTAACAAGATGTTTGGTACTAGAGTATTGAGAAATTTTAATCTTCGCTTATCCTCACTTTTTCAAAATTTTAGTGTATTTCTCAATCCCTAATGCTCCAACACTACCTAGTAGATTGGGGACGGGGTGCTGTGGAGAATGGGTGAATTAGGAGTTTCACCCAATACTCCAAAAAGTTATTTCCACTAATCCTCACAAAAATCCTAGTGCCAAACAAGGTCTTAGGGAACCAAATATGCACAAAATAGATGAAAAGGTAAAATGGATCAGACATCCCAAGTTCAAAGCCATCATGGCTGCAAAGTGAGCGAGCACAAACTAAACCAAACAAAACATTAACAAGAACATTAACAAGAACATTAACAAGAACATTACAAAGTTTAGCATTGAGATATAAGTTGTTCTCATCATCTAAGAGCATGTCTAACAAACCCCCTATTTTTCTGCCCCTAAAACGCGAGTAGAGGGTCCTGTATTCACTTTCCACCGGCCAAAAACTCGTCCGAGCTAGCAGCCCCCGTATCCCCACCCCGTAAAACAGAATCCTACGGAAGATTCTATTTTACGGGGTGAGGATATGGTGTCTGCTAGCTCGGACGAGTTTCCAACCCCTCAAAACAGGGTTTTAGACAACAATTTCAGACAACTATTTCTGATCAAACATAGCACATCCAAAACATGTGATGCATAATTCATAGTTTTTACATCACAACGCGATCAACGCGATCATAGCCAATGTTGAAGCCACGGAGGTTCCCAAAATTTTGCCACCACCAACACCATCAATGCGATCAACCATCAACGAGTCCATCGCCAGCGCCGCCACCACTCGCCGAAGACTCACCTCGAGGAGTCGACGCACCAACATCACTTGCAGCATGAGCTTGACGCGCGAGCATCTTCCTCGCCATGATATCCGCCTTGGTCTCCTTCCACCACGCTAGTTGATCCTCGTCCATGTCATCGGTGCGCATCATCATGATCTCCCTCTCCTCGGCCAAGAGCTCCTTCATCGCCTTGGCTTTTTTGAGTGCGATCATCCTCGATTCCAGTTCGGCCTTCACCTTGGCATCTTCCCGCCTTGCTTCCACCATGGCAAGCTTCACCTCCTTCTTCTTCTCGGTGATGAGGAGCTTAGTCTCCAATGTCTTCATCGTCAATGCCTCCTTGGACTTCATGAGTTGATCCAACTTCTCTTTGAAGCTAGCTGCTTCGCCTTCTACCTTCATCCTCTCCTTGGTTTTCTTGGAGCCCTCGGGCTTGCCTTTGTTTCTCGCGCTCATGTCCTCCGCTTCATCATCCATGCTGAGCATTGCTTCCTTCTTGAACTTTGGTTCATTGTCCCTCAACTTCCACTTGGGAAGATGTTGAAGCAAGGAAAAGCAATGTTGGAACTGAAATTCCTTGTGCTTGGAGCCGGCCATGTCTTTGTACCTCATTTGAGCATACTTGGGCTGCGCAACAACAATATTAATGTGATGTTTGCACATCATCAACACATATTATGGACAACAACAAACTTGGAAAACTTACATAGTCCTCCGGCACGGATCCACTAGGGGAGTTGTCGGCCACTTGGTCCATGGCAGCACTCCAACGAGAACAAGTTGGTTTGATGGTGTCCCACCGGCCTTCAAGGGAGCGGTAGGATCTGTCGGCCATACTCTTGGTGCGAGGCTTTAGCTGGTGGTAGAGATCCTCGATGCGCTGCCAATAGCGCTTGCCGTCTTGGTCCACTCCGGTGCACGCATCCATCCCCACCCTACCCCAAGCACGTACCAAGGTCACGTCTTCAATCTCGATGTAGTTCGAGGTGCGTGGCTTCGGCGGCGTGGAAGAACCGGCGGCAGCTGGATCAACCCCAACCACCTCCTCTTCATCAACCGCTTCGTCACCCTCACCCTCCTCCTCCTCGGCATAATCGTCAATCCCTTCGACATTGTCCTCCCCATCGAACGCATAGATGCCGGCGTCCAAGTCCATCAAGGAAACGTTGAGCATGTCCATGTATGATGTTGTGGACTCGACATCGAACACCTTGTCGACGTCCATGGAGGGTGGCGGCGGCGCGGTCGTCGTCGCGGACGGAACGGAGGGAGGAGTGGCCGTGGCCTTGGAGGGTGGTGGAGGCGCGAGGCCGATGCGGCTGACTGACTTTGTCTTCACCTTGCTTGGCGGGGCACCCCTCGGCCCGGCCACCTTCGTCTTCGCCCTGTTCCCCTTCTTGGCAGCTCCAGCAGTCACAGCCGGCAGAGCTGCGGCCGCCGCAGGGGCTTCAAAGAAGTGCTTCGGGATCCTCTTCCTCTTCAACGGGATGGTGGCGGAGATCATGGCCGACACATCGCCGGTGCTTGCGGACCTTCGACGGGGACATCAACCACCACGGGCGAAGGTGGTGCATCGCCGGCGGTCGGCGGGGCTTGCGGGGGATTCATGACAGCGAGATTCGGCTGCGTCGTTGTCGGGAAGGGCGGGGCGGAGGAGATCGGGTGGCGGTGGTTGCGTTTCGCTGAAACCCTTCGCGCACAGTGCATGGGAGAATGGTGGTTTGGCCCTATATTCCCCTTCCCACCCCGCACAAGTAGGGGGCAAAGAGCCACCCCGTAGCCAAAATTGAAAAAATTCGATACGGGGGGCTGATTTACGGGGTCTGCTAGACGGCCGGGTAGAGCTCTACCCCGTATATCGGCGGTTATTTTACGGGGTTGAGCCTTTTAGGGGTTCTGTTAGACTTGCTCTTAGAGTCCACGCCCACGCTTCCTCCACCCTCTCGGGTCGCTTGCGCGGAAGCTCCGGTAGTGGTGGAGGTGCCCGCCGCCAAAGGCGAAGGGCTAGGAGGCACACCTAGCGGAGCCTCTATGCATGGGGAGGCAACACATCAGTGGGTTGTGCGGAGGCGGAGCGCCCGTCTGCGGGTGCGTAGGCCCTACGGGGATGGAGCAGCGACAAGGGATCGGCATGGTGGTTTAGATAGAGCGAAAGCGCGGCCTGATCTAGATTGCACATGTTGTAAGGGCATCTCCAACGGGGCGACCCAAACCGCGCCCGCGCGTCCGTTTGGGTCGAGCCGGACAAAAATGCGGCCCAACGCGGGGACGCACCGCAAAAGCGGATGGCCGCGGCGTCCGGAACGACGCAAACCCGGCCCAAATCTGGGCCGGGTTTGCGTGGCCGCGGATGGCACGCGCCGTCCTCGCGTGTCCGCCTGGTCCGCGTGGCTGGCCCACATGTCGGTGCCCGGTCCTATTAAATGTGGACTAGGGAGGGGATGTCCCTATCTCCCCACTATCCACCCGCCGCACGCGCGAGCTCAAAGCTTCGCGCCGCCATGGCCCCGCGTGAGTTCGCGCCGTCCGCCAACGACCACGAGGCCGGCAGCAGCCGGCCGGCCGCGCCGGCGTTCGCCATGGGGCCGCCGGCGACGCCCGACGCGACCGGATCTACGTCAGCAGCGGTGGTGGATGTTCTGGGACGCCGGCGTCCCAATGCCGGGGGACGTGCACCCCCACGGCTGGCACCTGAGCCCAGATCGGGTTCGGTGCCGCCCATCCCGCGCCCGGCCGCGCCCGCCGCGGAGATCCGGAGCGCCGCGCGCAGCTGCCGGCGGACCTCGAGAGGACCCCGCGGCGGACGCAAGTCCCAATCGGGACTTGTGGTTCGAGTGGAGCACGATGCGCGCCGGCACACGTGCTTCACGTCGGCGACGGCGCGGCCTCGCGCGCAGCCGCGCACACCTGCAAGGCGGGCAGGCCGCCGCCCCGGCGGCCTGTACATCGACGAGCCGCAGCCGCAGCCCCAGCAGCAGCCCCTGCCGCAGGCCCAGCAGCAGGAGGACGAAGACGACCCGGAGCTGCAGGCGGCGCTCGCGGCGTCCCGCGAGCAGTGCGACCTCGACGAGCTGGCCAAATGGCCGCCTCGCCGAGACGCTGCGCTCCGCCCTGGCGGAGAAGGCCAGGAAGGCCCAGGAGAACGCCCAGGCGGAGGCGTGGGCCTTCCTCGAGAGGGCGCGGCCGGAGGAGAGGACACGCGGCGGCGCTCCGGGAGGAGGAGGAGCGCCGTGCCGCGCTCTGGCGGAGAGGAGCGCCGGGCCGCGCGGCGGAGGAGGAGGAGCAGCTCCGCAAGGAGTCCGCGAGGGCGCGCGGGCCGGCGAGCCCGCCGAACCCGCACTCCGGCTGGGAAGGGCGCAGGTCTCCCGGCCGGGTCCCCGCCCTCCGGCGTTTCTAGCGGGGCGCCGCCGGGGGCCTCGTCGTCATCGGCGACGACGAGAGTACTGCGGGGTAGTACTGCCGGTGGCCACCGCCTGCTCGCAAACCCTAGCTAGGGTTTTTTTTATTTAGTTTAAAGCCCATATAGGGCTTTCTTTTGTGTAAAAATTGCCCAAAATAGGGCGAGGTGCGGCCATTTGGCCAGCTCGTCGAGGTCCTGCTGCTCGCGGGACGCCGCGAGCGCCGCCTGCAGCTCCGGGTCATCCTCCTCCTGCTGGGCCTGAGGCTCGTGCGGGGGCTGGGGCTGCTCGCCGATGTAGAGGCCGTCGGGGCGGCCACCCAGCGTGTGCGCGGCCGCGCGGCCGCGCCGTCGCGGAGGTGAAGCACGTGTGCCGGCGCGCATTGTGCTCCACCTCGAACCACAAGTCCGGTTGGGACTTGTGTCGCCGGGGGTCCGCGGCAGGGCCGCCGCCGGATCTCGCGGCCGCGGGCGCGGCCGGGAGACGGGATGGCGGCACCGGGACCCGATCTGGGCTCGGTGTGAGGTGCACGTCCCCCCACGGCATTGGGACGCCGGCGTCCCAGAACTCTGCGCCACCTACGGCGACGGGTTGTCGCGCGCCGCCGGCGGCCCCATGGCGAACGCGCCGTAACGGCCGCTGGCCTCGTGGTCGTTGGCGGATGGCGAACTCGCGGGGGCCATGGCGCGGAAGCTTGAAGCGCGCGCGGCCGAGTGGAAAGTGGGGACCGGAGAGGGTCCCTCCCCATCCACATTTAATCGGACTAGGACACCGACAGGGCCAGCCGCGGACGCGGACACGCGAGGACGCCGCGTGCCATCGCGCCACGCAAACCCGGCCCAGATGGGCCGGGTTTGCGTCGTTTCGATGCCGCGGCCGTCCGCGCGCGGTCGTGCGGGCCGGTTTTGTCCGGCTCGACCCATCCGGACGCGCGATGGGTCGCCCGGTTGGAGATGCCCTAACCTTCTACGTGCAATGGCACCTCATCGGTCGGGGGTGCTGGCTTGCTGCGCCGTCGCTGCGACAGTGGGCACGATGTCTGTGTGTGTGCCGCTCATCTGGATGTGTGGTGCGTCTGTTGATTCATGCCGCGGTGGTGGTTGACCACAGAACTACGACGACGACAAGGTGTTGCACCAGTTCTCACGGCTAGAGTTGGCTATATGTTCTCCATGGGTTGGTGGATTGGATGTACGGCATTTTGGACAAAAGTTCAGCCTGACTGGTGTTGGAGCCGGCGAGTTTTCTCCCTCAAGGTGTTTTTTGAAAAAAACGCGAAGGGCTCTCGCGACGCGAAGGCGTCTAGGGTTCCGTCCCGTCGCGCCGCCGCCGCCGCCAGGCCTTCCTCGCCTCCGGCCCCGACCCCCACCCCCTCCTCTTCCCCGGCCCTTGCTACCGCTCCCCACAGGCCGCAGGAGGGCACCCAGCACCTAGCGCCCCCTCGCCCTTCCTCCGGCCTCCCCAGCCGCAGGCGTCGGCGCAGGCCGCCGGGCAAAGCCCCGTGCGGTGCCGGTGGCGGCGGAGCTGCTCTTCCCCGCACATAAGAAGGGGAGACGCGAGGTCTCCTCGTCTGGTGGCGGTGCTCCCAGGTCGGAGCGGTTCCGGCGGCGGCGTTTCCTCCTTGGCGGCGCGGCGGCGGGTGACGACGACATGGTGGCGAGGCTCTTTGGCCTCGGGGTGGCGCGGTGGCTCGGGGCTCCACTTACCTGGCCCAGATTTGGGCCCTTCGGGCCCCATCTGGGTCCGGGCGGGCCGGCTCCCTGCCCCGTGGTGCTCCTCTAGGCGGACGGAGGAAGGCCGGAGCTCGGGGCGGCGACATCGGCGGCGCGTACACTGCAGCGCATAGACAGGAACTTCACGAGCCCGCTCGGGCTCAGCCGGGCCAGGTGGGCTTGGTGTGTTCCGGTCGCCGCGTTCGGTCGGTGTCCGCAGGTGGCGGTGGAGGTGGTTCCTCCGGCGTGGCTGCTGACGTGCTGCCTCTTGCTCCCGGTTGGCTCGTCCTATTCGTGATGATCCCGCTTTGTTGGTCACGATGAGACGGCGGTGGTGCTTGCAAGGCCGTGGTGGCGCATGGTGGTGGGTGGCGAGTGTGGTGGATCACGATGGAGTGTCCAAGGCGAGGTTGCGAGGGTCGGGAGAAATCCCTGTCGGCATTGCCGGCACCGACGCGGTGACGCCCGTGGGCACCACTCTTCCTTCCTGAAGGGTGTTGGGTGAAGCCCTGTTTCCTTGTCCTTGCGCGTACCGGGGGAAACCCTAGGACTACTCCGGGCAGCAGTGGCGTCGTCGTCGCACCCCTTCTTGAAGGTGTTGCTTGGTACGCGGAACTTCAGAGTGCTAGAAGCGTGGTGGGCATTGCAGCGGTTGCGAGGCATCTCCGTTTTCGTTGATCTGACCCTTTCAACATTAGTTTTTTTTTTTGTGTTTTTTTTTGAGCTTGCTTTGTGCTGTTAGCCCCAGCAATGGATCCTATGTTGTATCGGTGGTGTGCTATATTAATATAGCGGGGCGGGGCGAAAGGCTATTTCGAGAAAGAATACCATGATTCAGCGTGCCGTATCGGGCGATGGCGGCATCTTCGATCCCCCCTGTTTTTTAGGGAAAACAGTGGCATCTCGTCCTATACAATTCATAGCGAGGCCGCATCTTTGGCGTGGGCTCGGAAGCTCCTGTCCGCATCTTCGGCCGTTCGGTCCATTATTACTTCACATATCCAGGCCAGCGTCTGCCGCGTGGGCTCTTGACTTCCTGCCTAAATGGCCGCGGCCCATTAGGCCATCTGTCTGCAGACTTCAGTCGACACATTCCTCCACCATCTCAGCTCTTCTTATCAACCGAAGGACGGCTCCGCCGGTAGAGCACACGGAAGTGGGGAAACCCGAATTCCATCCCGACTTCTCCACTCCTCCGCTGCTCCGGCCGCCTTACCCTTAAGCTCCCTTGAGCTCTCCCCATGGCGTCCTCCTGGTGCCTCGTGGCCCCGGCCGCCGCGCCGGCGGCGGCGCACGGCGTTTTCGTCACGCGGGCGGCGGTCCCGTCGAGGAGGCGGCGCAGGTGGGACGCGCTTGTGGTGTGCGTGGCACCCGACGAGGAGAAGATTACGCGGCGCTCGCCCCTCGATTTCCCCATCGTAATTCTTCTTCCCGTTTCCCCTAGCCATTTTGGTAGTCCTCACATGCTGAAATGAATCCTATCGTTGGGAATTTTGTGGTTATTTTGTGCTTTGTGATTGGACAGGACCATTTCTGATGCAAGTTAGTTTGTGCCTGTGGGTGTTACGAAGGTTCTCAGTAGATATTGAGTTAGTGACATCCGGTTTAATCGTTGTGCCTATTTCAGGAGTTTAGCTATAGGTCTGTATGAGAAAACATAGTTTCTACTTAACTGGTTGTGTCTTGCAAATGAAGTTGTGATATGGTGATATCCTTGCTCCATACTTCTTTCAATTTGTACTGACTGCTGGCTTAGATGTTCCATTCAAAGAAGATTCCCCAATTAGAAAACACATGCTATATACTGAACTGATTGCCTTTAGAACGGAGCTGTGTTATAGTGACACCACCGTCTCATCCTTACATTTTTAGTTGCAAAACTGAGTTGTTGGAGTTGAAGCAATGATATCTGGTTCGGGCATTAGAGCAACTCCACCGGTCCTCCCCATATCCCTCCCAATAGCACTTTGGGGGTCCTAGAGAGAGAAAGTGTCCACACCGGCGGTTCCAAAAAAGCGCCGGCCACTTTGAGACCCCAATAAAAGCGCCGGCACGCCCGTAGCAATCCCTTTGCGAAGGGAGCCGATTGGGAGCGCCGACGTCTAATTTCTGCTGAAAAGTTGCATGTGCCCCACTTGTATATGACCCAGCCCTCTAAAGATTCTCCTCTCTCCTACTTTTTCTGACCCCACTTGCATGTGCATGCATGGTGCCGGCGCCTCTATTGGGCTAATTGGTGTGAGACGCGGTCCCCAAAGGCTAATTGCATGCAGCCGGCACTCCCCATAGCCTACTGCCGGCATGCATGCCGGCGCTTTTTTGGGGAGTACCGGTGGAGATGCTTTTAGAGATTGTCCTGTATATGGTGCTCCATGCACTGAAACAGTCATATGAAGAGCGTGTAAGACAAAAGCTGCTTTGGAGGTTTCCACCTAGGTTAGCAGGTTGTTGAGCTGATTTGCAACTTGTCATGCAAACTGAGGTTCAAATGTCAAAATCGTCGCACAACAAATATGCACATGTGCTAAATATTCTAGTACCTGAATTCTTGTCTTTTGAGTCGTGTCGCGTGTACTTTAACGGCGTTTAAAACAATCAGTCAATCACAGTTATTAGAGCTCGGATGTTCGATCATATCATTTTCTGTGGAAACTTTCCATTTTCCAGTGGTTGTCTTCATGTCATGGTGCTAGTAATTTTGATTTCTTACAAGCAAGTTCTGATGCATATATGGCCTACTGACCTAAGAGCTTGTTGCTGTTTTGCTTGTTTCATAAAACGAATAAATATCTTGTGTGACCCTAGGGTACTGTGGATGCACTAGTCCTTTTAGGGCACTTAATACGAAGGAGAAATTATGTTCAGGTTGTCTTGTATTTTTGCCTGCAGTTGTGCTCCATCTGTGGGTTGTGATATATTGAAACTTAACTCTATTTACTGTTACGCGGACTTGCTGAGCTATGCTGCGACAGTCATCATGGTTATAAGCTGCTATAATATTTTTGCTGTGTTTCTACTAATATTTTGTTGTATCAAGATTGCCACTATCTATTGTCATGTGTGATTTAGCAAAGTTCTTCGAGAACAATGTCAATATACTAGTTAATTGTTTAGAGAATATTGTTCCATCAACCATTCTTCTTTTGTGCTACAATTGAATCTGATGCCCACCATCTATTGAACATTTGCAGGAATGGGAGAAACCTAAGCCTGGGAGGAGACCTGACATCTTCCCAAAGTTCAGCCCTATGAAAACACCATTGCCCCATCCATTACCAGCTGACGATCCTCTGGATGATGATGAGGAAGAAGAAGAGGAGGAAGCACAACCTCAAGAAGAACCACAGGAGGATGATCCTGACAAGGAAGATCCTGAGGAAGATGACCCAGACAAGCCTACTGAGTAATTTTGGATGAGGTGGGTCGTGGTAGATAGAAGCAGAATTTGTGGGGTTTGAGCTAAGTTCGGAAATGTTAGTTCTGTCGGCTTATATAGGCTCTAGACATAAGTTTGTTCTGCAAAGACCTTTGAGCTTTTCTGAAGCTATGAAGTTTTGTTCCACTGGTATCAGTCTGAATTGGGTATATTATACAATAAGCTGTTGCGTGTTCGACAACTATGTTCCTTAAGCTGATGCTGCTCTGATGCTCCAGGGTGCTAAACGAGCACTATGAGCTATTTTAACTGTCATAATATCATCTAAACTTGCACCTGTTGTTTCTCTGTTAAACTGAAGCTACAATAACACACAGGATAAACTTCTCATGCATTCTGATATACGGAGTAATATGTTTCACCTACGCTGAGATGATAAATCTTTGAGAACCACTTCTTGGTGATGCGATTGGTGATGTAGTCAGAGAATGTATCTTTTTTGTGGGAAATCCATCATGGCAACTTTATTGATTCTCAAATAAGGTTACATCGTTTATCAAGCTAGAAACAATAAAATCAGGAGGATCTTCTGTCAAGAAAAGCTGGCTTGTGTGGAACATAAGTACCTAACCTCCATTCCAAACTTTTCCTGTTAAAAATGGCAGTTGTTCCGTTTCAGGTTATCTCGTTCTTCCTTTTTAAGACGGAACACCACTCTGTCGACACCTTGTTTTACAGTTTTTTTCTCGAAACATGTGTCATAATATATTACGTAGAAGACGACGTTAGAGTACAAGGCCCGAGCCAAACAAAAAGAAGTGTAAAAATAATTGTCAGCAAATCGTTTTACAATTCGTTGCTCCTCTAGAAATGGCAGTCGTTGTTGTTTCATTCGTTTCAGGTTATCATCTCATTCTTCCTTTTTGAGATGGAACACCACGGTGCCTACAAACAGATATCGCTATACATTTTATTACCTGAATAGTTTTTTTTACGCGATTACCTGAATAGTTGTTCGAATAGTACTCAATGCTACTCTTTGGGAAGAGAACATAATACAGAGAATAATTAGAGCATCCACAGGATTCATCGGAGGCTATTACTTGGCAATTGTGACTGGCACCTATATTTTTCAAGGAGGGGAATTTGGCTTAGGATTAGGTGCAATAGTAAAGAGACTCTGCGATGGCGCAAAATGCTGAAATCTTGTTGTATTCTATTTCCTTGGCCAATTAATGGCTGTTCATTCATGTTCTACCCAGGACAACTGGAGTCCATAAATGCACACACATGAAAACCTACAAAATTTCTCTCCCATAGGCAGGGAGCAAACAGCATGATGAACACTACTTCGGTTAAGCCATACTGCCAATATCAGTATCTACTTCACTTTGATCCGGTGGACGTTAATATCTACTTTCCTTTGATCTTGCAGTAGGCATACATGCCAGAGCCAAAGAATCCAAGCCCTTGGCCAATGACATTAAGCTGCCATAAGGGGAAAAAATGGGTCATCATTCATGAAAGGAATTAAATAGCTAGTGAGTGGTGGATGAGCAAGAAACTAACCAGATCAAAAGGAAGCCCACCAAATAATGCCCAGCCAAGTCCAACAGTAAAGAAATCCTGCAGGAATATAATCATGAAGAGCATTTCAAAGTACTTCGCGCGTTGAGCAGCATGGAAGAACTGGATAGAGATCATACCTTCAAATTGCCACACATTGATTGTGTGAGTGCAGAATTCAGGATTGTGTTCCAGAAGATGGTGTAGTTTAGAAGAAACGCTAGCATACATGAAAATAGCAACACCACCTACAAATGGAATTATGTCATAACGAATGATACAAATAGGCCCTAGCTATCCCGAGGAAAAAAGTAAAGTAGACCGCTTTACAAAATTTGCATACAATATAAACACACAAGTGTTGCCAAAAGGATCCTGATAAGTCAAAAATTAACTGTAATGAACTAAAATCAGACGGTAAGGATATAAGTCAGGAGTAAGATTCATCAGCAACCCACAAGATTTAAGATGTTGCGCAAGAAGCGGAAATTCAATTCAGCTCCTGGGAGCGTATGCTCCCTCTACCTAAAAATTATATTTCGGAATATCGAAAAAAAATTGACAAAAAAATCTACATGTACATCTCCAGAATATACGTGTGCTCATCAAGTTTCGCGAGGAACCAATATTTTTTGTGATCTATGTAAAAATGAGAAAATTTATCTTCTGAAAAGACTTATTTTTAGCATTGAATTTTGTCTTTTGTATGCACGCCACACGACAAGTCGATTTTTTATGAAACGACTTTGTGAACACATAGCACGTGAAGATGTACGTGCAAATTTTCCGTTTCAATTTTTAAATTTCAAAATGTGTGTAACATGTATTTCAAAATAAAGGGAGCATATGCTCCTATGTGCTAAAACACCACTCCCCGCAAGAAGAGCAATTCTATTAGAATCATAAACTTTTAGCAGTAAATATGAAATTAAGAAGAGGCTTAGAAAGTGGTACTATGTGAACATAGCAGCCATAGGACCTAAGCTAGTGTAAGCATGTCACTGGCTAAACTGCAACAATATATGTGCGCAACCAAACTAATTTCTGGGATCGAGTAAATACTTCATTACGTGATCGCGGAAATAATAGGAAGCTGCAAACTGATGCCCCATGACCTAGTGTAACAGCCAAATATCAACCCTTAGCAGTAACTGATTAGCCCGCAAAATGACAGTGATACAAGCATCTCCAGTGAAGTCGATAAGGAACAAAACAAGATTGTGTGTTTTTTGTGCATCCAAAAGTGCTGCAGGAGGGTAACATAAAAATTAGCTATTCAATTTCATGTACCTGGAACCCTGGAGAATAAAGGTACGGAAATTCAACAGTCCGCTTGAGGTCACCCTGAATATACGTCAAGAACAGTACACAAGGTCCACAAACAAGTCCTGAAATTCAGATAAACACTTATGTAAATTTTATGACACGTGAAGTATAAGGTTGAATCTTGGTTTGGTACTGGTATTAAGATTATACCATTGCACCACATCAGGCCAAAGCTATTCAGGCCACTAGATTTTCCTGAAATAAAAAAACAAGTGCTAATTAGAAAATTATGCAACTTGGATTGGAAATATGTGTGGCAAAAAATGCGCATTACCAATACGATTTATCGTTGCAAGATAAACAGCTGTAGTTATATTGGCGACGAAGACAATGGCATACCCACGAGCATCAAACGATAAGTCTCGAGCACCAGCGATAAACGCTCCAAATACAATCAAGGCCACACTGATAAACAGTTGGTTAGAAACCAGAAAATGGAGTAATGGCACATTCATAACACAACTATGTTCTGAAAAATGTTCAGCATAACAGAACACAAGGATCATCATATTACAAGCTAAACCAGTATCCTTATTCCAGACTACAGAATCAGGGTGTGGTAGCGATAAGAGCGTCAGACAGATTCTATTGTTATTGATAAAAAAAAATAACGATCAACAGGTAGTCAAAAATAGAAGTAATGAATTAATGTACATGTGGGCACTGACTGGGAGAAAAGTTCATTGCACAAAAGAGGTCCATAGTAGCTAGCAAGCACGTGTATTCAATTCTAGGTTTGTCTGCTATGTAATAACTATACTGAAACAGTACAAAAAAAAAATCTGGACATTCACCTGCCGATTATAGGTGGGGTGTGCTTCTGCTTTGCCAAGAAATACTCCATGATCATTGTAAATGCTACTGTTGTGCGCCTTAGAGTTGTATACATAGGAACATTTACTCCACGCACAGATTCCATTGAAGCTAGCTTTTAACAAAGCATCATGGAAGGTAAACATTATTCAGAATTAACAGCAAATAGTAATACAATTTCCTATTTGTAGATCAGCACTGGAATTGTGTGCAAGGGATTTAGCATACCATGTACAGTAAGTAAGACAATGAAAGAGGTGAAGTACGCAACAATATTCTGAACGGCACGAAGAATAGTGAATCAGAAGGCACTGATGGTTCACTATTTGTGAAGGAAATAATCTTTAACCGTCTCAGAACATAAAGTAGGCATGTTGAGCACACCATCTGCACCATGTTGACTAGGTGTCAGAAAAGAAAACAGGAGGAAACAAATCATATGATAATAAGTTCAGACAACAGGTCCTATAGTTAAAGGAAGATACTTAAGACATGATACACCATTAATAACTATATAACTGCGATATTTTAGAGTCTGTTAATAAAACAGAGTCCATTGTCTACAGCGTCCTGAATAAGAATGGGAACATTCTTCAACAAAAATAAGAACTGGACAGTACATAGAAGCTGGAATATCTTGTCCTTTCGAATAGGATGTAATATCTACGTCAATTAATTTGGAACGGAGGGAGTAGTTGCTAAGCATTGGTGTTTGTTTACTACTGATAAGACAGATTGCGGGCACACAACATTTATGCACTCTGTTGAGTGAATTCACAAAAAATCAGCAAATTAACCATATGAGCTAGAATGAGAAGAGGGCATTAACACTACAAAATTTCCCAGAATACGTCCAAACAGAATTAAGTACCTGAAGGAGTGTAATGATGTTCGCGCAAGGGAACTTATAAGAAGATAGAGCTGCCTTATTAAACATCACCAGCAAAACTGCACATTGCAAAGTAAAGAATATCAGTAAGGGAAATCCAGACTACTACAACATAAAGAAGAGAAACAAAAATGTCATCGGGAAGTTACTGCGTGGAAACTGGTTTGTAATGCTTCCGAAGAGAGAAGAAAACTACGTAAAGAATAGTATCATCGAGAATCTTCATTCCCAGTTGCGTTTTGCAATGAATCATGTGCATATGCTTGCTTATTAATTCTGCCTAAATGGCAAGGGATTTTCCAGATTCTGTTTCTTTTCTTGTGCGTGTGTGTGTGTTGTCGGTGGGCCCACCTGAATTTGCTCTGTCCTGCCATGCCATTACAACAATTTGGACAGATACGCAGGCCCACAATTCAAGTTCGCTGGGAGTCGTAAGTGTTGGATTGAAAAGTTATTCTCACTGAAGCCTAAATTTTAACGGGGTATTCAAATTATTCCTCAATAGTACAAGAAAATCCAGAATACCTTTTAGGTGCAATGAAAATGATTTGTAGTAAAATCCCTGCTATGTAATGAGATACAAGTAAACAAAGAGCAGCTCTTAACCTATCCCCAATTCCCCGCGTGACGCCTAATAGAGACAGCGTGCAGTTAGTGCTAAATCACAATACCAGACCACGTGCTGTAATTCGTAAAAAGCATTAAAAGGAGCCACCCCAAACATGGCAAGAAAAAAAATACTCTGGTCTTATCCACAAGACAGAGCGCAGCCAATTATCATTTAACTCCCGAATCAATGTCGTTATGTTTACAATTGGCAGATCAGGTATTGTGATATTCACTCCAAGCCAATTGTTTGAGACCATTGATAGCCCTTCCAGCACTAAAACATGAATATGTAGTTTTCCCTGATGCATACCTATGGTGATAACGTTTGTGCAGTATGTATTTTGCGTGCAACTTGCGGGATTCAGCAATTGAGCTAGCAGTAGTAAAACAGGTTTATGCAAGAAATTCGGCTGAGCTGCAAGACAAGCCACAACCAAGCAGCGCTGACTCCAACTCCAACTCTAAGTTAGCTACTACGATGAGCACAGAATCAGCAGGACAAGCTACCAGTTTCACAAACTGCCATATTTCCGTATCGTCGTATCCGTGCTTTTCCAAAATGTCGTATTTCCGTATCCGTATCGGTGCTGCGTAGCACACATCACAGACAATTATCATGTAACTCCCGAATCAACTTCATCGCCTTAGCGGTTGCAGCACTAAAACTTCAATATGTAGTTTAACAGCCGGTTTTCGCTGATGCATACCTATGTTGATAATGTTTGTGCACTATGTATTTTGCACGCAACTTGTGGCAATTGAACTAGCAGTACTAAAGTGGTTTATGCAAGGAATTCGGCTGAGCTGCAAGACAAGTCGACAACCAAGCAGCCCTGACTGTCCAAGGAGCTGCGTAACGGATGTAACGCTTAACGGAAGCAAGCGAGTTAGCTAGGATTAGCACAGAATCAGCATGACAAGCTACCCGTTCACAAAACTCGCCACAACCGTGAACGATTACAGCGCGCCAATTCGACAACAGCATAAGAGAAACCGTCCCGAGAGAGGCGCGGATCGAGAGAACTCACCGGAGCAGGACATGTAGGAGAGCGCGGCGACCGCGCCGCGTCGGGTCATGGCGGAGCCCTTGAAGAGCTCAGGCTCGCCGTCGCCCTTCCCCGCGTCCGCGGAAACCGGGAGCAGCGCCGCCCCGCCTCCGCCGCCGCCCTTGGCCATCTCTCCCCGCTCCCGGATCTCCGCCCGCGACCGCGCCGAGGCAGCAGGGCTCAGGAGGAGGAGGAGGAGGATATTTTGTCGTGCGGATGCGCGGAAGGGGAAGAGAAAGTGGCCGTTTGGGAAAGAGGCAGCGAACTCGCCTTGGGCACCCGATCGGAGTCGGACGGCTTCGGCGACTGGGTCTCCGCGGCGTGTGTGTGAGGGGAAACTTCTGCCGGCGACGACTGCCTGTCAGCGGCCCTGGCCAGCGCGGCGGCCGCCTTTTTATACTCCAGCGGGGATCGCCCGCTAATTACGAGCTTTAATAACTTGCCATCTTTTCTGAGAATTAATAACTTTCCATATGCTGCGTTGTTGGTCACGTCGGGATGAGATGAGATGAGATGGATCGAACCCACCCAAAAGCACAGTTCCAAGCAACATGGGGGCAACACCAACAGGGGTCGGGTGGGTGGTGGAGGCTTATCTCAACCTCAACCTCAACCTCAACCTCAACTGTGCGATGTCACCACATGCCACTAGCGTCGATCGACTAAACAAAGAAATCCATGGACAAGGGAAGGGATGAGATCCACAGGTCGGATATGGTGCCCTTGTGTGTCACCATCTGACGGGATGCTTGTGGTAAAGGAATGAACAACACATTCGTGTTTTCCAGTTGCTCCAAATACGCAGGCCTGGTTCGGCGAACTGATTTTTTTGTCCCCCAGCGGGGCCGGGGAATGTTTGTTTGGTGTCGATTAAACAAGCAAATCTTGGGAGGATCCGTGCCTTTCTATCTTTGATCCGGTGATAAAGAAATTTTTATGAGGCAAAGGTGTCAATTACTCCCTCTGCATTTTATCGTAAGACGTTATGCCACACTGTTTTATAGTAATCTAAAACGTTTAAATTGTGTCGTTCCGCTCAGCGCCGCCTCCTAAAACCCTAGCCTCTCCTTCACCTCCGCGTTAGGAGGGGTGGGAAACTCAATCTATGCATGAAGTTTTTTTATTAAACTAGTATTTGCATAGATTAGATTAGAGTTAGATTATCGTTTTCTTCTTGGTCTCTACCTCAATGAAGATGACATCGTTTACAAAAGCGATCTTCAACTCTTCTTTCGACGATGTCAATGGTCATGTTGGAAGATTACAATTCTCTACGTATGGACCTTCAGATCTTGCTTCCCCGGATTAATTTTGGATCTTCTCTCAAGGTTGTCACGAGGAAAATTGTCCTTGCAATATCTGCCACGGCTGCTATGCCATCGACAATGGTGATTTGTCTTCTTGGCTCTCCAACGGCGTCGACCAAGTTGTTCGGTTATTTTTCCCTGGCATATTGGTGTTGGTAATCTTGCCAATATTGCTTGACTACTTTAATGGTTACGCGCGTGCACGTACTTTTAGCATTGAGGCTCAAATTTAAATTATGGGAGAACCTTCATTAGTATTTATATGTCTATGGTTTGGTGTTTATCAGTGGCCGCTTTCAGAAATGTACAAGATTGTGTCATTAAAGAAGAAAGAGTTTGAAGACCTTCAAGATTTGCTCGTTTCTTTTAGACTTTATTTTGTAATAGTTGAAATCAGCTCGTGTATCTCTACCATCTACCATGTACTATTTCTTATAAATATATGGTATTGATTGTCAAAAATAATCTAAAATGTCTTACATTCTAATGCAGAGGGAGTGCATCTATATATATTTCCAAGCGCTTAAGTGTGTGCATGTTTTCATGCGAGGGATTTTTATTGTTAACTTTCCTTTTGCGGGGGAAAACATACTACCTTCCATGCTCCCACCTATATTATTTGTCGTTCAAATGGGCAAATGAACATAGTAGAATCTGTTTTGATACATGTGAATCGGCAATAAGTAATATGGATCAGAGTGAGTAACAATTTCTTTTGGCACAAGAGATTCTACTATCCATCTAAATTTTAAAAATATATAAATATCATATTTAAAAGTTTTAAAATTGAAAACAATTCCAAACTTTGTCAATGATATATCCACATAAACATGCAAAATGGCAACACGATTCTTATTGGCTACACAAAAATGAAAAGGTGGGATACTTTATGGAGATTTGACAATGCGATACTTGGATCCATACGTTTGTTATTTTTGTGTAGCACAAAACACAAATGATTTCTAATTTGTATTTTGCAAGTTTGTGGCATACATCACCAACTATAACCTGGTTTTTTTTAGATATTTTTTGAACTCTGAAATATGATTTTTGATTTTAAAAAAGAACATAATCGTTTGTACTATGTGCAACATATCTCCGCTCATAACTAAGTGTTAGGGCATACATCACCAGCTATGACGTCAGTCTTCCCTTCAAGTTGGCACGTCAGGTTTTTCCCAGTTGGGAAGAGAAAATGTTGTCTTCTCTTAGCAAATGGATCATCTCTTAAAAAATAAAGTAGGGATATTTTATCCTTTATACCACATATCTTCCGTTAGCAACATAATTTTATACCATAATTTAATTAACTAACATTAATCGCTAGGGATAGCTATAAGAGATAATGCATTGTATGATTTATATCTATTTCTTTAAATTATTGACTTGTATCTCTAGAGATGGATATATGACTTATATCATATTTTATTCCTTAAATTATTGACTTGTATCTCTAGGGATGGATATATGAGTTATATCATATTTTGTTGCTTAACTTATTGATCAAAGTTTTTCTCAAAGTACGTAGTGGCCCAATAAATTGATATGGAAGGGGTATTATTTTTGGAAGTAATTAAGTGCTGCCTATTTTTGGTGCTATGAATTTAATTGTTATTTGGGTAGGGGTCAAATGAAAACTCTCTTTTTGGTGAAAAAAGCAAAGATATATCTTTGCAATGAAGCGTGTGATACTAAGATGATTACTTATATTTAAAGCATTATTCAAATAAGTGATTCGTAATCCGGAAATTTAATTCGTCTCACGGGTGCATATGCTGCCTCCACCAAAAATAACATATTATTAATTGTTAAAATATTTCAACAAAAAATGGCATTTATATATTGACAATCTACGTGCCTTCGTACAGTTTCGCCAAAAAACAATTTTTTATGACTAATGTAAAAAACAAGCATGTCTAAAAAAATTGTTTTTAGCACCAGATTTTGCTTTTTACCACAGCCCAAACAACAATAGGCATATAGTAATAACTTATACCTATATGAGAGCTGAACGTTTTTGCCATGCCGAGAGCCACTCGGGGTACTATTCATGCGTGCATGAACTGTACTTCGTCCTTTTTTACTTTTTTTTTGATAAAAATCACAATTTTTACTTTTTGTTTGGTTTTATGATAATATTTTTGGCAGGAATTTGCCGGTGGAAACGTTTAACTTCAGCAGTAATTTGTAGTCACTAGAAATATTGAACTTTTCGTGGTAATTTATCTCGTGTCGATGGCAACTACTAATAGTAATTCTTTCATGGTGAGTATTTCTATGACGGTAATTTCTTAACACCGCATAAGTGTAACAATTTATACCGAATCTTCAACCTCAACCGTAGTTTTTTGTTTGTCATCAGTATAAATGTTCAACTTTGGTAGTATTTTTTCTTTTTTATTTTCCGAAAATAATTTTTCAATCTGTCTTCCGTAGAAATATTCAACTTTTGCAGTAATTTGTCGCGTATCTATGTTAACTACTAATAGTAATTCTTTGAGGGCGCGTATTTATACGATGGTAATCTCGCGCGCAACGACGCACAAGCGTGGGAACTCTTACCCGTATCTTCAAACTTAATCGTACTTCTGTTTGCAGTGAGTAGAAACATTGAACTTCGCGTCCCGACGTCAACTACGAAATAGACCATTAACTACCTAATATTAGTTCTTTCAGGGCGCATATTTCTGCGACGTAGTTTCTCAGCGGCGTACAAGCGTGGTAACTTTAACACGAATATCCGCTAATTCCCGCTAAGGACAGTAGAACCACAAAATTAATTTTGATTTAGAAGATTGCTTGTCTATTCAAGCACTAGAACTGCTACAGTCAAGGATTGCTTGTTTGTCCTTTTCTCTTTGTTCTATACTTCTATATATGGAACAAATGCAGCCTGCCTATTCAATTTCATTCCATCCCCATGTCATATTTTTTAGAAATAAGGATTATAGATAGAATTGGCGTATCTAGTTTAGGTCCGCAACAGATTATAAGCAATGCAATAGTCCTGAAGACCAAGAAAAATATTATTTTCCATAATGGTTCTCTATTTCTAAGACTTATATTGCTTTTCTTAGGGAAACCCGCTAAGTGGTTTAGCTTACACTATAGCACTGCTATAGCTCATACAGCTTCTGGATGAGGCGTCCCCTAAATCAGATAGTTCACTACCTTTTTTCTTGGTAATTGCCCTCCAGTATTTCTTCATTGGTGCATAATTCTTCGACAGTCATTCCAAAAAAAACCAACATTCACCTTATTTTTTAACTAGGGAAAATAATATTGTACCTTTCTACGGCACTATCAGAGAATATAATTACTCCACTTTCCGTCGCCTCTTTTACGCAGGAAGAATACTATATTCTCCTTCTACCATACATTTACAAAGGTATACATACTTCACCGGCTAGCTCTTTCAGTCGGAAAATGTACAAGCATTTTCTTCTGTAGCAACTCCAGAAACAAAACACACTCCATCATCCACCGCATCTTTTCATCACCTTACGATCATTCGGTATTTTTGTACATATTACCCTTATTTTTCAATACCTCGGGATTACCTATGGGCGATCAAAAAATGAGTCATGGTGCTACAATACCACTTTTACGTTTCTTGAACACTGCTTCCACATCAATGTTCCTATAGTAGTTCAGTAACCTAGACATTGTATCACTTCTACAATATTACAACCAAAGGTCTAACGGCCAAGTGGGAAGAGTGCCGTTGCGGCAAACTTCCTATTATAAAAGAAAGTACGGGTTAGGATTCACGCAAGCCATCTCAAACGTTTACTCTGGGACTCCGGGTGAACAATGCCATGGTATCGGAGGGGATTTCTATTTCCACCCCATCTGTGTAGACATTCTTGTCTCTCTACGCCGGCACTTGGGACTCCCTTTGGGACAAGGTTTTCTAGGTTTCTCCAATCGTGTATAGAGTTCCCCCAACTGAAAATTTCAGGATACTCTACATCAATCTTATCTGTTCACTTCGGTTAACTCGTTCATCCTCTTTCTTCGTGCGTGTTTACCTTCTTTACTTGATTGCTAGTGTAACATTGCCATATTTTTAGCCTACTTGTATTTTAAGAGCTAATTTATATAAAATTTGTAGTCGCTATTCATCCTTTTAGGCGATAATTTTTTTTAACACATAACAACGCACATGCTCACAAATACGCACGTGCATTCACCCTATTAACGCGCGAACACACCCTACACCTATGAGCACCTTCGAGACTGAGCCGGCAAACGAAGTCAGCACTCGCGCCTCGCTTTTAGACTAGCACATCACCTATCACTAAAAAAATAACGCTGGTTAAATCCTGAAATAAATCTAGGTAAATACAAACACCCATGCTAGGTCTAGAACTTAAACTTGGATGGGCTGGTTCCACCACAAGGAACCAAACCACAAGAGCAAAGTTCAGTTTGCTTCTAGCCGATATCTTTGATTCTTCACTCCTTTGGATCTTGTTCGACGCCTGCGAATTCATCATGCTCGGCAACAATTTGGTTTGGCCTGGCAAAGGAAGAAGATGTTGGCAGAGTCACTTGAATGGGCTCCATGTGTTTTGGTGGAACAACTATCCAGTCGTATTTGTACATGTCAGATGTATTCGTATGAGTGCTTGATGTTATGGATACAAGTATTTCTTTTAAATACATCAAAACCTTTAAAGTGCACACAATGATGATGAACTCCTCGGCAGACATGGTTAGACTTTACAAATTTGCTTTTGACTGAATCTAAACCCCAGGATAATTTGAAAAGGAAGAAGTAGTTGCCAGTTATTGTTTCCCATGGTATATCTTCAAACAACCCCCCCCCCCTACCGTCTTTACAAATTTGCTTTTGACTGAATCTAAACCCCAGGATAATTTGAAAAGGAAGAAGTAGTTGCCAGTTATTGTTTCCCATGGTATATCTTCAAACAAGATCCCCCCCCCCCCTACCGTCTTTACAAATTTGCTTTTGACTGAATCTAAACCCTAAACCCCCACATGATAATTTGAAAAGGAAGAAGTAGTTGCCAGTTATTGTTTCCCAAGGTATATCTTCAAACAAGATCCCCCCTCCCAAAGAGATCTTAAGTCAAGACGGTGTCGTGATTCCAATGTCACAAGATTACCATCATCATGGCAGTCAAGATGGTGTCGTGATTGCCAATGTCACAAGATTAGCATCAACATGGACATGCAGGAAATGGCATCTAAATTCATAGGAAACTTGTGGTTTTGCCACATGGAGACATGGAGTGGCAAAATCCCCAACGCCAGAACCTTGATATCTATCACAACCTAAATTAGTTTCATTGATGAGGTAACCGTATAAATTGAAATGATGCATCTAGCTTTGAACTCTAGGTTACAGTCATAATGACCATGAGATGCTTATACAACTGCAGTCTGCAACTAATAGAAAGCAAAAAGACAGAAACAAAAAAGAGTAAGGTATATGTTGATGAAGCCTGCTATGTGAAACTGAACATTCAGGCATCACGTCTCAGTCTATCACGAAATCTTAGCTGCATCAACATCGCTACTCTGTGCAGGTTCATAGTTAAGTAGCTCGTGCATCGGGAGGAAATAAGGTGCAACTGATGCCAACACAATGCAGAGAAGTGCTGCAATTCCAATCCACCAGGCAAAGTGCGGGATACCGAGCACAAGTTCATCACAAACTGCACAACAATGGAAAAAAACAAAACACATTTTGGATTAGACACATTGTTTAAGTGTTTGCAATGATATTTATTGAATTGATGCACTAGCCAACGCGATGATAGCTATAGTACAATGTGAAAGAACCTGTTCAGATATTTAAGATTGAGTACTGCTTCAGTGGAAAAAAAAAATTAGGGAAGCTTCTTGGGAAATTCATAACTCAAAAACTCAAGATCTCTACAAGGCCCAACATTATCAAGATCATCGTCGATTTTATCTATAGCCAATGAAATATCATTCTCCAAATGAACACAGGTTCAGCTATCCTCTATCTTTGATATGACGAAATGGAGAAAACCTTCAGTTATGATTGTTTATCAATGAAGCATAATTTTTTATGATTCGATCTGTACCAATGCAAATTATATGTCACAAAATTCATCAGATTGAACAGTCACGGCAACCGGAACAAAAAATAATTTATGAATAGAAGATACAAAAGAAAGCCACTCCGTTTTCTTATAAGGAAATAGCAGAGCCTTGTACTAAACTTACTACAACAACACACAGCTCACTACCACTTACCCTAAAAAAGAACTCAGTAGTACTAGACTACTAATCATGCCCAATGAACAAAAGATAGACTGCATACCAAGGAAAAAAGTTAACATTGGAGATTCTGATAGTAACTGCTAGCCTATTAGGTTGTTGAATAATGTTACTTTAGGTGGCTTATGTCCATAGAATTTAAAATTTCTGGCTGCAGATCATCTTCTTCACCAATACAAATAATCATGCAACTTTCCAATTAATTCTTCGATTGAGAGAAAGAAAGAGAGTACTAAGAATTCTCTTATCCCATTTGGAAGGATACCGCCTTTATAACTATCCATGACTATTTTTGTCTCAAGCATGATGACCACTTGATGAAACGTGGAGGAAAGTACGGAAAATGGCCGATACTACTGGAAGAATTCCTGTTTGGTATGTAGGTGTTGTAACTGGTATTCTTTTTTTTTGGTAAGCATTGATTTAGTAGGTGTTCACTTTTACGGTTCGTATTCTGGATTGTTTTCATTTCTACAGCAATTAGAGGGACCAGATTGTAAGAATGAAAGAGTAAGAGCTTAGCGGGTCCTGACCCCCTTTATCTGATTAGAGCGGAAAGGACCCGTGGAATTCTTCGGCTAGCTAGTAGAAATTTGTAAATTATTTTGTTGTGTAAGAACGATGTTCTCCAAATTTCAAACAATGCATCAAGCAAATTAGGATCGACCTTTTCTTCCTAGTCAAACTGGAAACGGAAACAAAGATTTGTTCTATGGGATTGCACTAAAACGACCAAACTACTGACCAAATAAGCCTAATGATCATTACAGTTACTAAAATTTCTGTCCTAGTTAGACTAATCTGATATGAATATCAGAGGTAAAAGGAAACGTAAACAAACACTGCTAGCATACCAATGACTAATCAGTTCTGAATATCACTAAAGGGAAAATGAAGTGTAAAGGAACAGAAGTAGCATACCAATATTGAACAGGGCAAGCTCTCTCTCTGGAACATCTGGTTTTGCAACCACGCCCTCAGGCTCCACCGTGACAAGAACATACACCTAAAATCGAATCACAAACAGCCATTGTAAAGTTACAATTGCAGCCAAACAACAAATGTAGTTAAAGAGTTACGGAATACCAACCGGCTTGGTGCTCTCAGCCTTGAAAATCATCTTCTCCGTGTTCAGCAACCTCCTGTTCTTACTCCCCCATTCCTCCGCAGCATGAGGATCGTTCACGATCCGAATCGAAAAGCTGGATGGTATCTACAAGCACAAGCAATTCCTTCAAGAACCAGAAGCTGTAAGTCATTGGTGAAGCAAAGGATCCTTGTTTTTTCATATCCAACGGGAAGGGCCAGATCGTACGGAGGTCGGGTAGGAGATCTTGATTTCGTACCACGCGGGCGGCCGCAGGCCGGCGAGCCTGTAGAACCTCCGGCCGCGGCAAAGCGGCATAGTCTCTCCCACCAGCTCGTTCCCGACTCTAAGGGCCTTTGCCTCCTCCTCCAGGCTGCTGCACGGTGGAGCTGTTAACACAGAATACCTGGTGATGGAGGCAGTGAAAGATACGCACCTACACGCGGATGAGAGCAGGAAGAGGATGCTCAGGAGGAAGCCCACCCTGCGGCGGCGGCGGCGGCATAGTGAGAAGAGTGGAGGCGACGGCGATGGCATTCGCAGGCCGGCAGGCGGAGCACTCTGCGACGGCAACCGGGGGGCAGTGAGGCAACGGAGTCGTCAGTTGTCTATTGGTGAAATAAAATACGAGTACTGAATTATTGTCGTTGTTCAAAAGAAGTTTCGATTGAATTTTGGAAGATACCACGGGTCCTCAAATTTTATTTCTCAATATACATATATAATTCACAATCCACTATGAAATTTAAAAAAAAAATCAGGGATATCATAATGTAAAATGATAATATCGATCGCAATAACAAGATAACATTTTGTGCATTTACGTGGTTCCAAGTTTTAGGTCTTGTTGTTACTCTTTCGTGGTAAGTTCCACACATATGTTCTGTGTCACCATAACTGTCAACTCAACAACCTCTACTTTTAGATGTATTATTGCCTCACAAAACATGGATGCTGCAAACATAGGTAAAATGAACCAAGCATAGCCCGGTGGTTGGGATGGGCTATTCGCAATTTGGTGTTTTGTACACAATCATTTCTAGTAAAAACACAGCATTTTGGATTTTTTTTCCCTTAAAACCAAATCAGAAATTTAGGTACAATTGAAGGAATACTTCATCAAACAGCTCTTTGATATCCATAAAGGAGTAATCTCTCGAGCTCACCCACTTTATCGAGCTCCACCACTCTCTCAAGAAGACCGAGTGGAGACCGGTCCCTCCCTTGCCTCTCCATCACCAGTGCGAGGACCGTCGTAGTTCCGCATTCGAGGGTCTTTGGAGACCACACCTAGTAGGCTCATCGTGAGCTGCCGCCCCACCATCGTCGTCATGGCCGTCCTCCATCCAAGACCATGGATCTGGCTGTTCCTGGTCACTCCCACCTCTCTATCCACATCTTGGTGGTGGCCATCAGGGAACTCCAATTCTGGCCGTGCAATTCGGCCTCGGCGTCCTTACCTTCAAAAAAGAGACATTCAGTGACAAGGTACTGCTTTCCCCTTAACTGAAATGTGATATTCAAGTGTCACGGTTTTCCCCAATCGGTACAAGTATCTATAGAAATCTAGATATAATCAACTCATAATAACCTCCTACTCTATATAAGTATGTAAGAACGAATTGCAAAATGCATCAAGCAGTAAAATGATACATGCCAGTTTTCTTCTTTACAATGTCATTTTCCTTACAATCTCAATATTTCTCCCTTGCTAGCATTAATCTATCTCTACAGGCAAGGATTGAGTCGTCGGGGCCCTCCGTACCTTCATACTTACTGAAGCAAGCAGGCCCAAACTGTCCATCCAAAAACATGTTGTTCCTCATCAACAAAAACCATCAGTGTTAATTTTAAAACAATTGTCATCCATTTCCGCCACTTCTTCACGATTGTATTTGTATTAGCTTTCTCTTTACTACGAAACTCAGATTTTATCAGTCCATTCGCTCTCCTTGGCCGGTACTTGTCTTCTCCATGTCCATGATGATAAACTCAAGTCTTGTCAAATTTGAGATCTTACTTTATCATGACAAATAAACATTATTTCTCTTTAAAATCATCATGGAGTAGAGGGAGAACACAAGGAATCATCAATGCCCAAAACTGAATCTCCAGAACCTTCACAAAGAACCTTATCTCCTGCATGTAAAGATTCAAGGGTTCTCAAGTATATAATCTGTAGAAAATATTGGTAAAGACAGTTAACACATAGACTAATCAGACAAGATCGGTACATTCTAACTATATCCTTAGGAAAAAGAAAAATTAATTAAACCAAACTGTACCTATTTCAGCAGCTCCTAACAATATACAGCATGTAGGCAATACCGCCATGTTTCAGAAAGAAAAGTTCCCAAAATTTTGCTATGTGCTTCCCCTATATGTTAGTGTTTGAAATAGAATTAAGCTTCCAGTAGCAAAGAATGGTTTCCGCATCACTAAAAAACATGATAGTGAAGCCCATGATAGTGAAGCCCATTTGTGAGGCAATTTAAGTAATGAAGATATAGATATCAAAAAGTCAACATGTGGCAAAAACTTTGTATGACTAAAATGACGTGACAAGTTGTAATAAAGCTAACCAATTATTGGCAACTTCACAACATCAGTTAACTTGAATAGCAAGATATTGGCAACGTCAACATCATCGGCTAACTTGAGATGGAAAGAAATGTGAAACTACTGACTACACATAATTTAAATGACAGACCAAATTAGGGGAAAGTAAATTATTTCCATGGTAACGCATGTCTTGAGCAATAAAAAATGCAATCATGATGAGATAAAAATATATGTAGCACATGCACAGAGAATAACATTGGCTAAATCATAATCATAAACTAACTCTGGTATGCAGCAATCACCTTTACGGATGAAGCTTGCTACCCGCATGGGTAGCTACACACCCATGCAGTATACCAATATGCAAGTAGTAGAACGTGGAATTCTAGTGTATAAAAGTGGTTTCCGAATTTTGATTTGAACTTTTTTTGTCAAAGTCAACTCAATATTTAAAAAGTCAATGCAAAATACGTTGGTGAGTTGACTTTGATCAAAAAATATTCATATCAAAATTCGGAAACCACTTTTGTACACTAGAATTCCACGTTCTACTAGGAAACCGAGCTAAAACAAGTTAATATGGCTTGCATATTGGTATACTGCATGGGTGTGTAGCTACCCATGCGGGTAGCGAATGCACTCTCATCACCTTTATTGCAGTTGTAATGGCTGGTTTGACATTACACAATCACAAAAACCACCCATATGGTCAGAACAAACTTGGTGTTTTGGGACAAATGGATCTAAGGTTGTTCACAATAAATTGTCGTATCTGCAGGTAATTAGGTTTAAATATCACCAGTTTTCTAGTGGTAAATACATCAGCAGAATCGTATTTCCTTTGCAAACAAATAGCCCAGTTCACAACAGTAATTGATTGGGTTGTTTTCAAAAGTGGTGTGTGGGGTATCTCAGATGCAATTCAGGGTCACTTGGTGAAGAGTTCTAACTAAAGTATTATGACTGTTCATGCTCATACAAGCATATATGCCATAAAATGCTGATGTGTCCATTAATTCAGATGATATTGTACTTCACCACTAATTCCTTCTGTAACAGTTGCCAAGTTATCCAAACGAACTTCATAGTGGATACTACTTCCGGTTTCCGAGTTCATTGAGTGCAAGTGCATGTCAGGCTAAATCGAACATGAACTTTAATCATCTCTGCAACTACTTTGCCACTGATCTGGTGACAAAGTTGTGGACAGCTTGTCATCTCACCTAATTTGTAGATGTCTTGCTAACAGCCACTGCTTCGCAACTCGAAAAAGGTGACTATAAGGTAGAGTCCTCTACCTCGACGCATCGTGTGTGAAACTGCACACATCAAGACATGTTAGGATGGGATTATATCCCTGTGAAAACTGAACCTAATCGAACTACTTTTCTAAGCCTTTGATCAACATCCAACTATTAACATTCCAACCTAACAACGACTATTACCCGCAGAATAAAAACTGCACCAACGTTTTTCCAGAATATAAATGATCATATTCTTTCATAAAGGACAGAGGACATTGCACAAAAAATGAACTTTTGGGGGAGTTTCAGTCACTAAGCAAGTACAAAAAAAAACTGGACCAAAGAGAAGAACCAAAATACCATATTTTGGCAGGCAGTAACACTACCTTACCTATTAACTTGGAAAGGAACTAACTAAGCAGTGGCCAGGAATCTTAAGATGTATCTGAAAAGAAAATGCTATCATACTGAAGTGGGTGAGTGGCATCTTGACAAAATGTGAGGTCTCTTGAAGCAAGATTAATACTCATCTAACTAAATAAAAATATGACAAATGATGTCAATTGAGCAAGACAAAAGTCCAATGGCAATCCATGTTTTGCCATGTCAAGTAGTGCAATGGTTGGTAAAAATAGCCGAGTATCCTTAGAGATAGTGGACCGAAGCAAAGAAACAGAGAAGAACTTATATTATTACATTTGTTCCGAAACATAAGCCTTGTAGTAGCATATTACCACTCTTTTACAAAATGATATAACAGGAAGCACATCAGCAATATGAACTCTAACGTTCTGCATTTCAAGTACTATAATTAGCATGTAAGACAGGAAAATAATTGTTGTCTTCCCTGATATGCGATCTAAGCACAGCTGCCAACTCTGTCACCCAACGATTTGCCAAGAAACATACCAGTTGAAGGCTAATAACCATAGAATTTTCAATAAAATACAAAACTGGGAGGATAATCCATGGAGTGGAGATTAAGCCCATATTAAAACAACTTACAAAGTATGTAACCTTTGCTGGAAAGACAAAGATTCGGTAATTCTAATTTCTCACCTCTGAACCCAAATAAACACTCAACAAAGGTGTCAGTAAAATGCAATCCAAGTTCCAGTGATAGGATCAGTACAAATAAATAGGGAACGGTATAGGCATTGTTGATTTGGACATGAAAAAATTCTAGTTTAACTCATCCATTCAAAGACCTACTTCAAAATCATTAAGACATGTAATAGCTTCAGGGGACAAATTTTCTACATTCAAAGACCCACTTGATGCTTTCTTGAATCATGTATGCATTTGGTTTTTTGTGATCCCAAATTAACAACAAATTCAGATTACAAAATTTAAGGTTATGAAGATTTAATAACTGCACTACATTAAATTATACATGTATTGGTAGTCTGATGAAAGCATACAATTAAGCCTGCATGTTGATGATCGATGAAAGGTGAATTTCATGCCTCTGAAAATCAACAATGTATCAGCTCAATGCCCCTAACTCCTTACTCTAATTCTCCGCATTTTGTTGCCCAAATCCTCTCCCTAGGTCTCTATTCTTCCACAAAACAGAAGTAGTGGTGCATCAGCTAGAAAAAAAATGATAGGGGCCGTCCATTGATGCCCAAATCTATCCCTAAAAGATCCATCGCCCGCAGTGCTTCTCGATGGTAAGGAAGCGATATTTTTTCCATCGGTAGATGAGTGGACAGTCAAACCCGTGTGTGGGCAGCCTGTTTCTTACCGACAGTAACTATATAGTGGGAATGTCTCATGTATAAGAACAGTTACGCTCTATTGCAAATACATGAAAGATAAACAAATTGTAAAGCTAAATAAAAGAGGAAGCAAACCGTTGATAATAAATGTGGGAAAAAGGTAAATCTTACAGCTTAAGAAAATCTGAAAGAAATCCATTTTAGCAATATACAAAGCACCGCACGTAAACTGGTATTGCTTATAGGAGAAAGCAAACATACAATCCAATGCGCTAGAAAAAAAAGAAAAAAGAAAAATAGGAACAAATGAATTTTAACTGGCTAGAAATAAAAGTACAATACCCAGATACATACCAGACAGAAAATCTATACCCACAGAAGACCACTCCAGCAAAAATGGAAGACAATGCGCATGAGATGGGAAAGATGAATCCCTGCATAGACTGGTACACAGCCTTCCCTGAAACGTGGACAAAATCATAGTATTTATACTTCATATAAGAGACAATCTAACTTGCTAACAAAGAGTTCTACAGCAGGAGCATGATTTTATATTTGTAACTGGGTGCTGATCATTTACACATGCAAATACTTGAAACATATACATTGTCTATATTGATTAGTGAAAGATTTGAAAAGTGTGCGCAGCAGGAAACCAAAAGATTTACTAAACTGGCATCTTGGACCCGAAGACAAAACAAACAGCAAGATATCCCAATAAATCATACCAACAACACAACGGGACAGTAGGAGCACCAAACGGAGCTAATCACCCATGGCCTTGGCCACCATCCAGCTATGCATCTTTGATTCAGCCGCCCCATCTAAAGAACACCAGCCCAGAGCGTTGGCTTTGGCATGAAGCATCAACGGTGTGCTCAACCCCGCCGCAGCGGCTTCAGGGCATGATGAGACGATCCCTACACCAACGGCGACCGCGACCTCCCCTCCAAGAACGGCGGTTGCGGGAACGCGATCTTGGACGGCTTCTCGCGGCCTGGCTCCTGCGGCTTCGGCCAAAGGCAAAGGTGCACGAACCCCAACGAACGGATTGAGACGGCTCCCAGCGCGAGTGACACCGGGACGTCGGCGACATCACTGCTCCCATCGGCGGCTGCGTGGTGCGCACGCCAATGCAGATCCACAAATTCTATCAAGTCCCGAAGGTGCCGGTGGGTACACGCTGGTGCTGCCACCATGAAGACTCCAAATCAATCAAAATCGCAGGGATAATTTGAAGCAAATCGGGGGAGAAGAAGATGAGTCGGTCATGGACACTCACCAATGCTGATGGGCTCTCCTCGCCGGCGACGTGCATAGTGGGCGCAGCGGACCAGAGAATGGTCGAGGCAAGAAGCCTTGACGCCCATCTGCCCCTGTAAGGCGCTGAGGAACTCCACGACGGGAGGCAGAGACCTCGAATCTGTGTCTCAGGAAGGAAAGCTTCATCTTGACGGGATGGTAGCGGAGGAGGATGCACAGATGCGATAGGGATTGGGGAGCAAATCTTGCCCGGAGTGAATGGATCGGGGCGGGGCGGATCCGGGCGCTAGAGGATCATGGAGGACTGTGGGTGTGAGCAACGGACGAAACGAGCGAAATACTCCTACTGCCGAGACTCCTCGCCCCACTCCCCGCGGGAGACGACCACGGTGTCGGGTGGTGGCGCCGGCGCACGAGGTGGAGCGATGGAGTCTGTCGGCGGCCGCCCGGGAAAGAGAAAGGGATTGCTGGCGGCGGATGGGGAAAAATGTCGGCGTGGGCAGACTGTGGAATAATTTCGGAATTTGCAAGGGGTCAAAGTGTAAAATGCAGGTGACGACCAAAACCTGACGTATTGCGGAGAGGCAGAATAAGGAACCACTTTAGTCTTTTTAAGTAGTAGAGATAGAGATTAAAAAGATAGAACTACGATTATGGAAAGTACGAGTACCAAATATCTCACATATAATGTAACGATCTCTTCGTAGACAATGCTCTTCGTGTATGTACCAATAGATTTTTTTATTACAAACATCCGAGACACCGGGAATCTTTATGTTCTTTCAAGTAATGAACCTTGATAGCTTCATTCAACTGATCTTGAGAGTACACCGACTCGGGCTTGTGATGTAATCTGACAGCTGTTTGGTGGTATGCAAAACTACTAAAAATAGCCTTTTATGTTATGAACTTCCACTTGATTTTTAGTACTCCAACCTTTCCCTAAAATAAGTCTTAGATTTATGTAAATCTGAATGTATGTTACATTCTTTATGGCAAGGAGGGAGTATTTTTTTGCCTGTTCCCTTCTATAAGATGTTTTTATAAGGAGGGACACAATACTTTTTGCGGGTAAGTTATTAAACATTTCAGTTTGTAGTAGGATAAAAAATAAAAAACCTATAGTTTGGAGTACTGGCAAGTGAAGCTAAAATAGCTAAAACTAGAACATGAAGGCGCGCGTTGCTGCGCCCGTGCATTTTAAGAGAAATGATAAATTGTTCTGGGAATTAAGACAATGAAAGAGAAAACATGAAATCTGAATGGTTCAAATAACGATGCATCAATATAGGTGGTGGAGTAGTTATTATTGCTATTTTCAGAATCAAGAAACTGTTATTCCCGCTTGTCCATATTAAGTGTCAGGGTTTTAATTCAAATTTGAAGTAAACCTCCAATACTTATTATGAATAGGAGGGAAAATAAAAAAACTGGACGATTATCCAGTGAAACAAAAAGGTTGATAATGCTCAACAATTTAAACAAAATTACCAGTTAGTGAGATACAATATTACAGGTTGATAACGAGTTAGGTTGTATCACTAACTAATTGTACGGGTACCACAATCTCTATTCACTTAAACAAAATTACCAGTTAGTGAGATACAATATTAGCTTCAAGTGGGCAGTAATAAGTAATTAAAGGGTGGAGCAATCCCGGTCAATCGAAGTACCTGGTCCCGGATTTGCTTCTTCTACGCCCAATATACTAATGCCGGAATCAGGATAGATAAGAAGCCCGTGGCAGCCAACACGGGGTGTTAGCCATAGACGTTGGCAATTACCAGAATTTCCTAATCAGCACTACTTCTCTTGTATGTATAATAGAGACTGAAGAAAGCATGAATTACAAATCAGCCCAGATAATCAAGCCGCCGGAGATTGTTACAGTCCTGGGGAAACCAACAAAAGTGAAATCAATCATAAGCATCGCAATGAGATTCTAACACAAGAATGACCAGTATAAGCAATGCAATCAATTCAGTAACATTTATTGAGTTTGCGAAGAGAAGCAATGCAAATTCTTTAAACTCCTTGTCATATTGAAGTCCAATGATATTCTTTCTAAATTTAATTTTTTAGAAGATTTTTTCTGTTTCGAAAATGTTTCCTTGAAGATTACTACAACCACTTCAGATAGAGAGAAACTTATTTAAGAAACTAAAATAATAACATGGAAAAGCACAAGCCTAATCCTTTGGTAGAGAGTATCAGAGGAGTGAACCTTATTATGGCCCTAAAAAGAGTACCAAGCAAAATATACATTTTCTAACAATCACGTGATTTCAATAAATTCATTTACTGAAGAGGTTGGAGACACTTTGGATAACAGGGAGTAAACCCCAGCCTGCATGCAGTATATCCAAAACCGCTAAAAGAGGCGTAAGTAATGTTGTTCTTTTGTTATCCACGAACATTAGGATTAGAAGTCTGCACGCCGAATCTCGACTGGGAACATTAAATAGTTACAATTTTAAGACAATATGAAATATGATTGCATACCAAAATACGTGAACAACTATAAAAACCCATGCATAAAATATTAGCATCGTTAAGGAAGGGAAATCCTCTAAAAGAAATATGTCATGCACGAAACTACATCTCGTGAACTAAGACCAGATTCTAACTTCATTCCAAATAGTGAAGTTTCTGTTAAAGAAACTATCACCCTTTATCCGTGAAAGAAAATATATAAATAGTAGTTGTGCTCATAAAATGCAGGAACAACTTAAAAAGAAGTACAATCAATCAAACCATGTATTTTGAGATAATATATTTTCAATACATGGAAATAAGACTGCTAGGTGCAGGGGAAGTTTAAAATGCATGAACTGTAGAAAGAGAAGAATGATGCAAGACTTTCATTGTGGAAGTTCACTAATAAAAATAAAAAGCAATGGGAAAACCACTTGACAAACTAACATCAGTCTTAATAAAAATGGGAAGGACCACTTGTACCTGGATATGTTTTTGACAAGGCTAACTATATTCATCAACATTGTCATCTATGTCTTCATGTCAAAATAGCAGTCTCAAGGGAAACAAGCCAGTCTATCGCCACTGGAATGTTTCATACGGGACTTGAAGGCAAGGATACACCTGAGATATTAGACTGAACCCTTGTAACATAGTTCATATCTTTTTTGGATTAACAACGAAAACTTAACAAACTAACATCAGTCTTAAAAATTGGAAGGACCACTTGCACGTGCATATGCTTTTCAGAAGGCTAACTATATGCATCAATACGGTCATCTATGTCTTCTTGTCAAAATAGCAGTCTGAAGGGAAATAAGCCAACCTATCGCCACTGGAGTGTTCCCTAATAGTTGTTACACCATATCATATGGGACTTGAAGGCAAGGATATACCTGAGATATTAGACTCCCTTTTCCATAGTTCATAGCTTTTCTGGTGTGAAGTAATAAAAAATATTCAGATTGAGTTGATAAGTCTCGCAGCTCCTCAATCTCCTAAAGTTGACCAAAACAGCAGAGGAGCAACTGAAAGCATGCTGATGCAGATGAATGCCACCTTTGGGAAATAAATCTTACATAGATCAGGGAGTCTTATATGAGTAATGCCCATTATTTACGAACTGGAACTTTTTTAACTTCAAAACAGTAAGAGACAAACCATATATTACCCATGTTTGTAATTAACATCAATTTGTTTGAAGAAAATATATGTATAAAAATCTCAGAAGGAACCGTAATGTTTGAGAAAAATGCCAGATGGTATAATATCTATGATACGAAGAGGCTAAGTTGTTGTGTGTTGTTTCTTGGGTTATTAATCCATAACCATATGAAATTACTTACCATCCAAACCCGCAAAAACCAAATCCACTCCAATACTTTTTTTTCAAATGAACAGAAGAACTCAGGGGTTCATATATTCAAAAAATGGCATTTATTCATACTATTCTATCAGTGAAGTTTTCTGTTTGCTTTCTGGGAAAAGATGTAGAAACCTCAGTTTATGTGCTCACAAAACAGAAGGAAAGGAGAATATGAATACATTGAGTCGTTTTTGGATAGTCATATATAGAAAACTGAGCCATAAAATTCAGTAACATAACATAGTCGATGTACATATCCAAGCTAAATGTGAACAAAATAATAGGAAATACACGTATAACTTACATGGAAAAGTTCCCACATATTCAAAATTTGGTGAAACACCATAGCAGCACGTAATCTCCAGTAATGTGCAAACTGATAGTTCGCAGTAAGGAAGAAGTATTGAGCTAAGAATATATTACCTTTTTTCCAGTGATGTGCAAACTGATAGTTCACAGTAAGGAAGAAGTATTGAGCTAAGAATATATTACCTTTCTTTCAGTGATGTGCAAACTAATAGTTCCCGGCATGCAATATATAGGTGATTACACCCGGATGCTTCCCATCTGCAAAAAACAATGTTTGGTTACTTGACAGTTAAGTCAAAAGAGGGTCGGTTGTGACAATACCTACTACATGATTGCGCATCATCGATCACAGATGGAAATAACAATCTTTATGTGAGATGAGAGAACTCATTTCAGAAAGATGGAAGAGAAAAAATAGTATTGGTGATTGATGGAAGAACTTAACTCAACTAAGGTCTGAAATGATAGCACTGCTACCAATAGTTGGAATGCTAGCAGAGAGTAAAATAAAGAATGATCAATCCATTGGTGAGAAGAGGAAATGCAAAAAATGGATAAACCAGAAATCTTAAACATTCTATACTCCACAGGCTAGCATCTTTTGTTCCTCTACATGATTCAACTCTTCAGAATTGGAATGCCTTGTTCTTGAAGAATTCTCGCAGTGGAATATCATTCTGAAATTCCTTGATATGCATAGAAGTGACAGCGCATTCCACCTACTCTGCTCCGTTTATTGAACATAGGCACAGAAGAAGTCTGATTTTCATGGGCATCTTCGCTTTCAATAAGATATAAACCATAAGCAGTTGCATGCCAATAAGAAGATGAGTCACATGAGTCCTCTGTATCGTGAGAATAGGATACATTTTCTGCCACCTCCAAGCATGAACAAATATTTTGTGGAAAATTTTAGTGTTATAAAGTATTAAATTACAAATAGGAATAAAGGATCGAGATAAACAAACCTTTCATATAATCTTTCCGCTGCTTTGATAGAAAATGAGAGCGTTGATATATCGGCACCATGCACCTACACTATCACACCTAAATTAACACACACTTACACACATAGCGCCATCATCCTCGGCCAAGGTGAATTTATTGGAGATGCAGTAACAATGAAACAACTTATGTCTCTGTTTCGACTGAATCAGCAATAGCAATTCTTAACATATTATTCATATGGGGCACTTAGAAGAAACACAGAATTTTCCATTTGAGCATAGGTAAAAATAGCGAACACTTGAAATATAAAATAAATCTAAATAGGAATCAACACATGGTCTCTTATTAAAATTCAGCCTTATACATAAACAATAATTGAGAGTTGATACACTGAAAATATACCATACAGCTGGTAAAGAGCTATTGCTGAGATTGTAGCAAGAAACAAAACACAATCTAGGAGTGCTACTCCTCATCCTCGCGCATGCACTGGTAGAAAAACAGGCTTCCGGTGAGCCCCATAAGTCGCGAAGCTGTAGGAACCGCGACTAATGGTACCTTTAGTCGCGGTTCGGGAGGCGAACCGCGACCAAAGGCCTGGGCCCAGGGCGCGGTGGCTGCCGGTGCACGTGGTGGCGGTTGGTCAGGCCACCGCGACTAAAGGTTCCGGCTTAGTAGTGCCAACCGGGACTAAAGCCCCCCCTATATATACCCATCCCAGCCAACACTTAGCCATTTGGTGCCATTTTCTTCACAAACTTCACAAGTGGGTGTTAGGTTTGCTTTTGGTTCCTCTTATGCACATAAGGTGTTTGATGAAATGCCCCAAGAGCATGAAACAAACATGATATGAAGTGTTGGAGCCACACTTGAGCTTTCTCATTTATTTTTTCCTCCTTGATCGCGGTTAGCAACTTGAACCTTTGATGTGTCGTTGATAAAATGTGCATGTGTGTGTAGTTCATTGTTTAATTTATATTGTTTGTAGCTAGTTAGTTTAACAAATGCATGATGGTTAATTATATATTTTATATTATAATAATGCAGATGAATCGACAATCGATGTACGGTAACCGACTCTCCGGCGAGTTCAGTACGGGTTTGAAAGATTTCCTCGTAGTGGCTAATGCGAACAAGCAGGGGGTTTTGTTATCTGTCCATGTGTTAAATGTAAGAATCAGAATGGTTACTCTTCCTCAAGAGATGTTCACATGCACCTGCTTCGGCACGGTTTCATGCCAAGCTATAATTGTTGGACCAAGCATGGAGAAAGAGGGGTTATAATGGAAGAAGATGAAGAAGGGGATGATTTCATCGATGAAAGCTATCTTGCTCATTTCGGTGATACTTTCATGGAGGATGCTGAAGGTGAAGGGGAAGGTGAAGGGGAAGAAGAGGCACGTGATGATCCCGTTGATGATCTTGGTCGGACCATTGCTGATGCACGGAGACGCTGCGAAAAAGAGAGGGAGAATTTGGATCACATGTTAGAGGATCACAGAAGCTGACTCGGATGCGATGATGGTCTGAAAAAGCTGGGCTGCACAGGATTTTGAAATGGAAGGCACAGCAGGTGTAGCTGACTCGGCATTTGAAAACTTGCTGAAAATGTTGAAGAATATGTTTCCAAAGAATAACGAGTTGCCCGCCAGTACGTACGAAGCAAAGAAGGTTGTCTGCCCTCTAGGTTTAGAGGTTCAAGATACATGCATGCATCAACGACTGCATCCTCTACCGCTGAATACGAGAATTTGAATGAATGCCCGGTATGCACTGCATTGCTATAAGATCGAGGCGATGACCCCGGTGATGTTGAGGGCGAAACCCAGGAAGAGGGTTCCCGCCAAGGTGATGTGGTATGCTCCTATAATACCATGGTTGAAACGTCTGTTCAGGAACAAAGAGCATGCCAAGTTGTTGCGATGGCACAAAGAGGACCGTAAGTCGGACGGGGAGTTGAGACACCCCGCAGATGGAACGCAATGGAGAAAGATCGACAGAGAGTTCAAAGATTTTGCAGTTGACGCAAGGAACATAAGATTTGGTCTAAGTACGGATGGCATGAATCCTTTTGGCGAGCACAGCTCCAGCCATAGCACCTGGCCAGTGACTCTATGCATCTACAACCTTCCTCCTTGGTTGTGCATGAAGCGGAAGTTCATTATGATGCGCTCATCCAAGGTCCGAAGCAACCCGCAACGACATCGATGTGTACCTAAGGCCATTAGTTGATGAGCTTTTACAGCTGTGGGGCAGACCTGGTGTCCGTGTGTGGGATGAGCACAAAGAAGAGGAATTTGACCTACGAGCGTTGCTTTTCGTAACCATCAACGATTGGCCTGCTCTTAGTAACCTTTCGGGTCAAATAAGGGATACAATGCATTCACGCACTGCTTACATGAGACTGAAAGTGTACATTTGCCAAATTGTAAGAAGAACGTGTACCTTGGGCATCGTCGATTTCTTCCGAAAGGTCATCCAAAGAAAGAGGCAAGCATTACAACGGCAAGATCACCGGCCGCTGCGGAACACACTGGTGCTGAGGTATTTGATATGGTCAAGGATTTGAAAGTCATCTTTGGAAAGGGTCCTGGCGGACAATCAGTTCCGAAGGGAGCTGACGGGCACGTAGCCATGTGGAAGAAGAAATCTATATTCTGAGCTAGAATATTGGAAAGTCCTAGAAGTCCGCAATCGACGTGATGCACGTTACGAAGAATATTTGCGTGAACATCCTAAGCTTCTTGGGCGTGTATGGGAAGTCAAATGATACAAAGGAAGCACGGTAGGACCAACAAAGTTTGAAAGACCCTGATGACCGCATCCGAACGGTTTCAAGGTCGTGCACACGCTCGACCAAAGAAGAGAAGGTCATCTTTTTGAATGCCTGAGCAGTATGAAGGTCCCGTCTGGATTCTCGTCCAATATAAAGGGAATAATAAACATGGCGGAGAAAAAGTTCCAAACCTGAAGTCTCACGACCGCCACGTGATTATGACGCAATTGCTTCCGATTGCTTTGAGGGGCTCCTGGAAAATGTTCGAGTAGCCATTGTGAAGCTATGTGCATTCCTCAATGCAATCTCTAAGGTAATCAATCCAGAAGTTCTACCACGGTTACAGAACGATGTGATCCAATGTCTTGTCGTTTCGAGTTGGTGTTCCCATCCTTCTTCAATATTATGACGCACCTCCTGGTTCACCTAGTCGATGAGATTTCCATTCTCGGTCCTGTATTTCTACACAATATGTTCCCCTTCGAGAGGTTCATGGGAGTATTAAAGAAATATGTTCGTAACCGTGCTAGGCCAGAAGGAAGCATCGCCAAGGGCTATGGAAATGAGGAGGTAATTGAGTTTTGTGTTGACTTTGTTCCTGACCTTAAGCCGATTGGTCTTCCTCAATCGCGGCACGAGGGGAGACTAAGTGGAAAAGGCACGATCGGAAGGAAATCAACGATATGTATGGACGGCCATTCTCTGACTGAAGCACACCACACAGTTCTGACCAATTCCAGCTTGGTGGCTCCGTACTTTGAGAAACACAAGAATATTTTACGCTCGGACAACCCGGGAAGCCTGAATCCTGGATTAGGAAGGCCCACATGGAGACTTTCGGCAGTTGGTTGAGAAAACATTTAATGAGTGACAATAAGGTTGTAGATCAGCTGTACATGTTGGCCAAGACACCATCTTCGACTATAACGACTTTCCAAGGGTACGAGATAAATGGGAATACATTTTACACGATCGCCCAAGATAAAAAGAGCACCAACCAAAACAGTGGTGTCCGCTTTGATGCAGCAACCGAGAATGGGCAAAAGGTCACATATTATGGTTACATAGAGGAGATATGGGAACTTGACTATGGACCCTCCTTTAGGGTCCCTTTGTTCCGGTGCAAATGGTTCAAGCTAACAGGAGGTGGGGTAAAGGTGGACCAGCAATACGGAATGACAATGGTGGATTTCAACAATCTTGGTTACCTTGACGAACCATTCGTCCTAGCGAAAGATGTCGCTCAGGTTTTCTATGTGAAGGACATGAGTAGCAAACCGAGGAAACGGAAAGATAAGAAAACGATCAGTACATCATGCGATGATCCAAAGCGCCACATTGTTCTTTCAGGGAAAAGAAACATCGTGGGAGTGGAGGACAAGACAGACATGTCGAAGATTATAATATGTTTGCTGAAATTCCGCCCTTCAAAGTGAACACCGACCCAAGCATTAAGTTAAATGATGAGGATGCTCCATGGATACGGCACAATCGTAAGCAAGCAGGGACACAAGGGAAGAAATGATGTGTAATAATTTATTATTGTACCAAACTTTGTTGAATGAATCATGTGAATTATATTACCCGTGATGTGTTTGGTGTCCATTTTCGAATGATTCAATTGACTCGAGATAGCACGATGATACATGAAATTTGGAGTGACTAAGTCATACTCCTGCATACATGAAATTTGGAGTGACTAAGTCATACTCCTGCATACATGAAATTTGGAGTGATTTAGTCATACTCCTGCCTAGGCGTATAATATGCATACTCGTAGTCTTCATAGCCGCCGCCGTTGTACTGGTAGTCGTCGCCTTCTAAGTTGCCGGCGTCGTCGTCGCTGTTGTCGTCGCTGTCGTCGGGCGGCGCTCGTGGCTCGAACTGAGGGTAGCGCAGGCGGGGATATCGCCGGCCGTGATGTAGTCCATGACGCTCTGCAGAGTCCGGCCGTACCACCATAGCCGACGGCCGGCCTCGTGGAAGTTTCCGGGAGGCAGACCGTCCTCCTCATACGGCGAGCGCCCTCTCACGCCGATTGATGAAGAAGGCGTCCCAAGTATGCTGGTTATCGGGATGCCAGGGGATTCATCCGCTGCTCCGGCGTGAGGTCGAGGTAGTAGTGGTTCGTGATGGCCGCCCGGCGCAGTACCCTGAGGGACGGGAGGGACCGGCACGCCGCCGGCGCTTAGGCTCCAGCCGGCAGGGACGCGGTAGCCCGGAGGGCAAGGGTAGTTTGAGGCGCAAAGCTCCTCCACCTGCTGGTAGGTTAGAGTGGGTGCGGTGGAAGCCATGAGAGAGTGATGAGAGATTGTAGAGATGTGATAATGCTGGCCAAGCCGGGCTACCTATATGTAGTGACAAATGGCGGGAAAAATGGGAGCGGGAAGACAGGAGGCGGGAAGAAAGAGGCGGGAAGAAAGTGGCGGGAAGAAAGTGGCGGGAAGAAAGTGGCGGGAAGAAAGTGGCGGGAAGAAAGAGGCGGGAAGAAAGTGGCGGGAAGAAAGAGGCGGGAAGAAAGTGGCGGGAAGAAAGTGGCGGGAAGAAAGTGGCGGGAAGTATTTTTTTGATTTTTTGATATATTATTTGTATTTTTAAAATTTTGAATTGAATTAGTTTTATTTTTCTGAATTTTTTGGTATATTATTTGTATTTTTAACATTTTGAAATGAATTTGTTTTATTTTTCTGAAGTTCTTGATATATTATTTGTATTATTAACATTTTGAATTGAATTAGTTTTATTTTTGTGAATTTTTTGATATATTATTTGTATTTTATGATTTTGAAAAAGAAAAGTAATTTGAAAAAGTCTAGTAATTTGAAAAGGTCTCTGCGCGCGGAACGAAAAACCCGGCGAAAAAGCCTTTAGTCGCGGTTGGCCTGGCCACCGCGACTAAAGTGCCTTTAGTCGCGGTCGCCTCCCAACCGCGACTAAAGGGGGGCTATAAATATCTCGCGCGAACCGTCGCCTCCGCCCACACTTCATCTTCTTCGCCGTTTCTCTCGAAGACGCCGAAGGCTGCCGCCAGGTCTCTCTCTCCGCTGACAAAGCGCCGCCACACCTCCGCGCCGCCCTCGATCTCGTCGCCCGCGTCGCTGCCGCCGTACGTGCTCTCTGCCGGCAGCGCGCTTGCTTGTCGTCGTCGCGCCCCGCGGCGCGCGCCTCGCCGCACGGCGCCAGACGTCGCCGCCGTTGCCGTGTCCTCGTCGCGTCACGTCGCGCCTCGCCGCCGCCCGCGCGCCCAGCGCGTGCCCTAGCGCGCGCGTCGTTCTGAGAGAGGAGATCGAGAGGGAGAGCGTGAGAGAAGGGCCGGCCCTTTTTTTGTTTTTTTTTGTTTTTCATATGAACTCACAATTTGTTAATCAAAATTGACTTAAAATTTTGTAAACTTGAAGGAGTGAGGGAGAAGGGGAACTTAATGTAACTAAAATTTTACTTAACAAAATTTAGACTTAATGATCAAAATTTTACTTAACAAAATTTAGACTTAATGATCAAAATTTTACTTAACAAAATTTAGACTTAATGATCAAAATTTTAACTTAAGAAAAATTAGACTTAATGATCAAAATTTTACTTAACAAAATTTAGACTCTCGGTCACCGCCACCGCTCTCTCGGCACCGCCACCGCTCTCTCGGTCACCGCCACACCGGTCTCGGTCACGCGGTCACTGCGTCCCGCAATTCGCCACCGCCCGGTCTCTCGGTACTGCGTCACTTGCGTCCCTTTCGCCACCGCCACGGTCTCTCGATCACGCGGTCACTGCGTCCCCTCTCGCCTCCATCGTCGCCCTCTCTCTTTATATGTAGAAGAGATGTGATAATGCATATACACAATTAATTTGTTTTGACTACATGTTTTCAGGACTGACATATGGCGGACGATAGAGCTGACCCGATTCTGGACAACTATGATCCGGACGCTGAAGACCATATGTTCGGCATCATAAAAGGCGATATTCTATATGTGCCGACCGGACAAGAAGAAGATGATATCTCTTCTTATCTGAACCTTGACGGTGAAGATGAAGGGCGCCGTCAGCAAGATGATGCCGAAGAAACGTCGATAAACGACGATCTTGAATTGGAAGTAGCAACCACCTCCGGCGCCGAGGTATATATATACATTGAGCCTCTGGTGATACAAACTAACTGATTTGAATAAATATGTGGGTATGATACGTCCAATTTGCATCACTATTTTATATCATAATTTGCTGTTATTCATTGATATATTTCATATTGGGACACAATACTTATGTTATTTCATCTATTTTGCATGTTTCATCATTATTGGAGGATCAGCACCGGAGCCAGGATGCTGGGCACCGTCGAAGGCAATATTTCGGAAGATCACTGGGAAGGAAATTATACCAAAAATCCTATTTTTCAAGATGACGGAGGAAGCCAGAAGGAGGAGCCAGGAGGAGCCAGGGTGGGCCCACACCCTAGGCGGCGCGGCCCAGGCCCTGGCCGCGCCGCCACGTGGTGTGGAGGGCCCACGACCCTTTTCGCCTCCTTTTCTTCGCGAAATCCTTCGTCCGAAAACCTAAGCCAGAAGGGGTACCTCACGAAGAGTTACAGCCGCCTCTGCGGGCGGAGAACACCAGAGAGAAAAGAGCTCTCCCGGGCAGGAATCCTGGGAAATTCCCGGGAGGGGAAATCGACGCCATCGTCACCGACATCGAGCTGGACATCATCACCATCACCATCATCATCATCTCCACCATCATCACCGCCGTCATCACCGCTGGACACCATCACCGCCATAGCAATTTGGGTTTGATCTTGATTGTTTGATAGGGGAAACTCTCCCGGTATCGATCTATACTTGTTGTTGATGCTATTGAGTGAAACCATTGAACCAAGTTTATGTTCAGATTGTTATTCATCATCATATCACCTCTGATCATGTTCCATATGATGTCTCGTGAGTAGTTCGTTTAGTTCTTGAGGACATGGGTGAAGTCTAAATGTTAGTAGTGAACTATGGTTGAGTAATATTCAATGGTGTGATATTTAAGTTGTGGTGTTATTCTTCTAGTGGTGTCATGTGAACGTCGACTACATGACACTTCACCATTTATGGGCCTAGGGGAATGCATCTTGTATTCGTTTGCTAATTGCGGGTTGCCGGAGTGACAGAAACCTAAACCCCGTTGGTATATCGATGCGGAGGGATCGCAGGATCTCAGAGTTTAAGGCTGTGGTTAGATTTATTCTTAATTACTTTCTTGTAGTTGCGGATGCTTGCAAGGGGTATAATCACAAGTATGTATTTAGTCCTAGGAAGGGCGGTACATTAGCATAGGTTCACCCACACAACACTTATCATAACAATGAAGATTATTTAGCCGTATGTAGCGAAAGCACTAGACTAAAATCCCATGTGTCCTCGAGAACGTTTGGTCATTATAAGTAAACAAACCGGCTTGTCCTTTGTGCTAAAAAGGATTGGGCCACTCGCTGCAATTGTTACTCTCGCACTTTACATACTCGTACTTTATTCAACTGATACATCAAAACCCCCTGAATACTTGTCTGTGAGCATTTACAGTGAATCCTTCATCGAAACTGCTTGTCAACACCTTCTGCTCCTCGTTGGGATCGACATTCTTACTTATCGAAGATACTACGATACACCCCCTATACTTGTGGGTCATCAAGACTATTTTCTGGCGCCGTTGCCGGGGAGTGAAGTGCTATTGGTAAGTGGAAGGAAAACCTTTACTGTTGTGCTGATTTTATTTCTACCTGCTGCCATAAGTCATTATGGAGAGCTCTTCTCTTCAATTTCTATTTGGGAAATCTACTACTACTGCAACGGTAGTAGATGAGGCGCCAGGTGAGGAAGTGATACCATATAAAATACCTATGAAAATTATTGAACGTGTTATGGATAACCGCTATGAAGGGGATGGAACTGTCCACCCGGTGATCATTTACTGTTTTTGCATGAATTATGCGGGTTATTCAAATGTGCAGGTATTGCTATGGATGAAGTGAGGAAGAAATTATTCTCTTTATCGCTGTCCGGTAAGGCGGCGCATTGGTATAAATTACTGGATAATGGGGATTCTCTTGAATGGAATGATATTGTGCCCGGTTTTATTCTAAGTTCTATCCTCCAAGTGAAATTCATAAGGATCGGAATCGCATATATAATTTTTGGCCTCATGATGGAGAAAGTATTGCCCAAGCTGGGGAGATTGAAGTCTTTAATGCTCAAATGCCCCATTCATGAGCTTCCTGGTAATGTTATTATTGATAATTTCTATGCAAGACTTTCTTTTCAAGACAAGACTTTGCTGGATACTTCTTGTTCTGGATCATTTACACGCAACAAAGAAGAGTTTAAAAGGGACCTTCTTGATCGAATCCAAGAAAATACTGAAGGTTGGGAGAACGACAAGGATAGAGAATCAGGTATAATTTATCATTATAAATGCATTGAAGCTTTTATGGATACTGATAAATTTCGTAATATGAGTGCTACATATGGTCTTGATTCCCAAGTTGTTGTAAATCTTTATAAAGCTTTTGCCTCTCATTATGAATTGCCTAAGAAGAATTTTGATAAGTATCATGAACCATATAAAGATAAAATTGATTCATCTATTAATAAGTGTGTTGTAATTGAAACTGCTGATCATGTTATTCCTGAAGCTTATATTGAAAAAACTCCTTTCCCTGCTAAAATGAAAGAGTACTCTGTTATAAATAGTGCGGTTCATAAAAGTGAAAAGAAACCTAGAGAACCTGAAGAACAAATAAAAATTGAACCTGCTGTTGCAATAGTTAAAGATCTTGTGACTGAAAATGTTGAGGATGGTCATATTATTTTCTGTGAAGATGCTTCTAATATTGTTTCACATCCTAATAAACCCAAACAAGCTAGTGTTCCTATGCTATCTGTTAAAATTGGTGATCATTGCTATTATGGATTATGTGATATTGGTGCAAGTGTTAGTGCTATTCCGTATGAGCTTTACACGGAGATTATGCACGAAATTGATTCTTGTGAACTTGAAGATATTGATGTGGTTATTCAGCTGGCTAATAGAGAAACTATTTCACCAATTGGTATTGTCCGAGATGTGGAAGTTTTATGCGGTAAGATTAAATATCCTGCTGACTTTTTGGTACTTGGTTCTGCTGCTAGTGATTATTGTCCTATCATTTTTGGTAGACCTTTTCTAAATACCTGTGGAGCTATTATAGATTGCAAGAAAGAGAAAATTTTGACTAAATTTGCTGGTGAATCTTATGAGTTTAACTTCTCTAAATTTACTAAAACTCCTTATAAAGCTGATTTGCCTAGTAATGATTTTAAAATGGAGCAGTGTGCATCTATTGTTCTTGTTCCTAACAATCCTTTGCAGCAACATTTGGAGGATAGTGAGAGCGAAATTTTTAGGAAAGAAAGAGATGAACTTGAGGAAATTTTTCTTCGCCAACCTATTCTCAAGCATGATTTACCGGTGGAAGATTTGGGTACAACACCGCCACCAAAGGAAGATCCTGTTTTTGATTTAAAGCCTTTACCTGATGATCTTAAATATGCTCATATTGATGATAAGAAAATATATCCTGTTATTATTAGTTCTAAGCTTACAGAGTTTGAAGAAGAAAGATTATTGCAAATATTGAAGAAACACCGAGGAGCTATTGGCTACACTCTTGATGATTTGAAGGGGATTTCTCCATCTATTTGCCAACATGCTATTAATATGGAAGATGATGCAAAACCTGTTGTTGAACCTCAGCGTCGTCTAATTCCGAAGATGAAGGAAGTGGTAAGGAATGAGGTATTACGACTTCTTGAAGCTGGTATTATATATCCTATTGCTGATAGTAGATGGGTTAGTCCTGTACATTGCGTTCCCAAGAAAGGAGGTATGACTGTTGTGCCTAATGATAATGATGAGCTCATCCCTCAAAGAGTAGTTGTAGGGTATAGAATGTGCATTGATTTTCGAAAAGTTAATAAAGTTACTAAGAAAGATCATTACCCTTTACCATTTATTGATCAAATGCTAGAAAGATTGTCTAAAAATACTCATTTTTGCTTTCTTGATGGTTATTCTGGATTTTCACAAATTGCTGTTAAAGCTAAAGATCAAGAGAAAACCACCTTTACTTGTCCCTATGGAACTTATGCTTATAGACGTATGCCTTTTGGTTTATGTAATGCTCCTGCTACTTTTCAAAGATGCATGTCTGCTATTTTTCATGGTTTTTGTGAAAGTATTGTAGAGGTATTCATGGATGATTTTTCCGTTTATGGGAATTCTTTTGATAGTTGCTTGCGAAACCTTGATAAAGTTTTGCAGAGATGTGAAGAAACTAACCTTGTTCTTAATTGGGAGAAATGCCACTTTATGGTTAACGAAGGAATTGTATTGGGACATAAAATTTCCGAGAGAGGTATTGAAGTTGATAGAGCTAAAGTTGAAGCAATTGAGAAGATGCCCTATCCGAGGGATGTTAAAGGTATTCGTAGTGTTCTTGGTCATGCTGGGTTTTATAGGAGGTTTATTAAAGATTTCTCCAAGATTTCAAAGCCTCTTACTAATCTTCTTCAAAAAGATGTACCATTTGTTTTTGATGATGATTGTAAGGAAGCTTTTGAAACTCTTAAGAAAGCCTTAACAACTGCTCCTATAGTTGAACCTCCTGATTGGAATTTACCATTTGAAATTATGTGTGATGCTAGTGATTTTGCTGTAGGCGCTGTTCTTGGACAGCGAGTAGATAAAAAACTGAATGTTATTCATTATGCTAGTAAAACTCTTGATGCTGCTCAAAGAAATTATGCTACAACTGAAAAGGAATTATTAGCTGTAGTCTTTGCTTGTGATAAATTTAGATCTTATATTGTTGATTCAAAAGTTACTATTCATACTGATCATGCTGCAATTAGATACCTAATGACAAAGAAAGATGCTAAGCCGAGGCTTATTAGATGGGTACTTCTTTTGCAAGAATTTGATTTACATATTGTAGATAGGAAAGGTGCTGATAATCCTGTTGCTGATAATTTGTCTAGATTGGAAAATATTGCTTATGATCCTGTTCCTGTTAATGATAGTTTTCCAAATGAACAATTGGCTGTGATAAAGGTGAGCTCGCGAGACAGTCCTTGGTATGCTGATTATGCTAACTTTATTGTTTCCAAGTACTTGCCTCCAACCTTTTCAGCTCAGCAAAGGAGGAAATTCTTTTATGATTTGAGGCATTATTTCTGGGATGACCCACACTTATATAAAGAAGGAGTGGATGGTATTATGCGAAGATGTGTCCCCGAATATGAACAACAAGAGATATTGAGTAAATGTCATGGCAGTGCTTATGGAGGACATCACGCCGGAGAAAGAACCGCGCAAAAAGTTCTACAATCAGGTTTTTATTGGCCAACTCTCTTCAAGGATGCGAGAAAGTTTATTTTATCTTGTGATGAATGCCAAAGGGTTGGTAATATCTCCAGACGCAATGAAATGCCTATGAATTATACTCTTGTTATTGAACCGTTTGATTGTTGGGGATTTGACTTCATGGGACCTTTTCCGTCTTCAGAAGGTAACACTCATATACTTGTTGCTGTTGATTATGTTACTAAATGGGTGGAAGCTATACCTACAAAAAGTGCTGATGGTGAGACCTCTTTAAGAATGCTTTTGGATATTATTTTTCCTAGATTTGGAGTGCCTAGATATATTATGACTGATGGAGGTTCTCATTTTATTCATGGAGGTTTTAGAAAAACTCTTGCTAGGTATGGTATTAATCATAGAATTGCTTCCGCTTATCATCCTCAAACTAGTGGTCAAGTAGAATTATCGAATAGAGAAATTAAATCTATTTTGGGAAAGACTGTTAATAAAACTAGAAAGAATTGGGCTAGTAAATTGAAGGATGCACTGTGGGCTTATAGAACTGCTTATAAAAATCCCATGGGAATGTCACCTTATAAAATGGTTTATGGGAAATCTTGTCATTTACCTTTAGAACTAGAGCACAAAGCTTATTGGGCTGTTAGAGAATTAAATAAAGATCCTAAACTTGCCGGTGATAAGAGGTTGCTACAATTGAGTTCTCTAGATGAATGGAGAAGTGAAGCTTATGAAAATGCTAAACTCTTTAAAGAGAAAGTTAAAAAATGGCATGATAGAAGGATCATCAAAAGAGAGTTTAATATTGGGGATAAGGTCCTATTGTATCGGTCTCGTCTCAGATTCTTTGCAGGGAAATTACTCTCGAAATGGGAAGGACCATATGTTGTCGAGGAGGTGTATCGTTCAGGAGCAATCAAAATTAGCTCTCTCCAAGGCAATGCTACGCAAGTGGTGAATGGACAAAGACTCAAGCATTATATCTCAGGTGATTCCTATAATGTTGATGTTGATATTATTCAAGTGGAAACACCGGAAGCTTTCATCAAAGGACAAATTGACAGTCCGCCAGAACTCGACTGAATAGGTAACAGTACTGGTAATGAAAAGTACGCAATTTACTTTCCGAACAATATTTTCGCTGTTTTTGGAAAATATGAGAAATTACGAGTTCGAAACGGAGTGGAAAGGACGCACGAGGGCGTGGCACCATAGGCCGGCGCGGCCTAGCCGGGCCCGCGCCGACCTAGGGTTTGGCCGCCCGTTGCCCCTTTCCGACTCGGTTCGATCTGGTGCTTTCCTTTTGTCGTGAAAATTTTTGCTATATAATCCCCCGGACCCCTGGAGGTCCGTATATCGTTGTTCTCGACGTGTTTTGTTTCGAGTTGTTTCTGCCAGGATTTGCTTCGGATCTAGAGCCACCATGTCTTCGTCGGAAGCTCCGAAGGACAACTCCAGCAAGGATGTTGGCAACTTGTACATGGAGGAGCTGAAGATGCACCCCAAGGAGTTGCTGCTCGTTGAAGGAGAACTGCAGGTCAAGGATGTCCAGGGTCCTAAAGGAGAAGGAAGCCTGGAAGACAGGATGGAGAAGCTAGAACAAGAGGTTTTCAAGTACAAGAAGATGGCTGAGCGTGAGGTGGATATCTTCCACAGGATTGTGTCCGAACTCATTGCTGAACATGAGAAGGAAACTGGAAAGCTTTGGAGCGACATCCTCTCACTTCACGACACCACCAACAAGCTCCAAGCACAACTCTATGACGTTCAGAATCAAAACTGTGAGTATGAAAACAGGTTTAAATACATAAGCCGTGCTGCTAGTTTCAGGATTCCCGAGACCAAGATGTCGTTTCTTGATGGAGAGCCTCTTCCTTGGAAGTCTGATGACGGGAATTCATCACCACCATCTCCTCAGGAGTAATTCATCATCGGTATTGGCATCCCCTTGGTTTGTTCCAAGCTTGGGGGAGTGCCGCGGTATCACATTATCACTACCTTTTACTTTTATTGTCAAGTAGTGTCATATCATGAATAGGGAAGTTATCGTATAAGATGGGTTGCGTTTGGAAGTATCTCTCCTTTAGTTGTCTATGTATCCCTTGGTGTGAGTTATCGATATGGAATATTAATGAGAAGTCTTATCATTTACATATTGCATATCTTATTTTAGTTTGCAATCTCTATGATTCATCTTGTTGTTAGTATTGGTATCACTTTGGGAGCATTGAATAAATCTATTTGGTTTTGGCAAACTTAGCATTGGTCAATAGCAACAACACTTTGAGGTTTAAATAGAGAAGAGAAATACATGTAGATGTTTCATTGTCTTTCTTGTTAGCTCATAGCTCATTATTCTGAAGTTAAAATTGTTTGTGCTTACAAGGAAGATGCATGATTGTTTCTATCATATGTATATTTGTTTGTTTCCCTCGACTCTTATGCTTGCTAATTAACCTTGCTAACCAAAGACCTGTACTGAGAGGGAATACTTCTCGTGCATCCAAACCTTCAACCAAACCTATGTTATTTGTGTCCACCATACCTACCTATTACATGGTATTTTCTGCCATTCCAAGTAAATACTTCATGTGCTACCTTTAAACAATTCAAAACTTAGTATCTCTTATTTGTGTCAATGTTTCATAGCTCATGAGGAAGTATGTGGTGTTTTATCTTTCAATCTTGTTGGGCAACTTCCACCAATGGACTAGTGGCTTCATCGCTTATCCAATAATTTTGCAAAAAGAGCTGGCAATGGGATTCCCAGTCCCAAATTAATTAAACTAAATAGACACTCCTCCATGGTATGTGATTGATGGATGGCACCCGAAGGATTCGGTTAGCCATGGCTTGTGTAAGCAAAGGTTGGGAGGAGTGTCATCATCATCATAAAGCTAAAATAAAAAGGCACTCCTTCATGGTATGAGATTGTTGGCAGGCACCCGAGGATTCGGTTAGCCATGGTTTGTGAAAGAAAGGTTGGAAGGAGTGCCACACAAAATGAAAATATTATGGGAGCCGCTCTTAGGAGGTTGTCTGGCAAGGGGGTTAGAGTACCCGCTACCAGTCGTTGACAACAACAAACACCTCTCAAAATGTTACTTTTATTATCTCTATATGATTTCAAAACTGAAAAAGCTCTAGCACATGATTTAATCCCTGCTTCCCTCTGCGAAGGGCCTGTCTTTTACTTTATGTTGAGTCAGTAAACCTATTTCTCTCCATCTCAAGCAAGCATTTGAGTAGTTGTGATCAAACCATTATATTGTGATTTACTACATCATGTCTTTTATTCTTCCTTGTTAGTACAAGTTTTATCTGAATGAATATAGCTTTGCAAGTTATCAATGATTATGAAGAGACCATTATGATTGAGTATGCAAGTTGTGCATTATAAACTTTAACATGAGAGCGCTGCTCAATGAGATAAATATAATCTGTTAATTGTTCTCTGACCAAGAACGAAGTTTGCCATCACCAATGATGATTTCTCATGCACCTTTACTTGTGATTACCTTATACTTGTTTCAATATGAGTTATAAGAGGTTGTTTACTATAATGTCCTGTGTGAATGAATATGATGCTTCTTGTCCGTATTTTATTTATCGACTCTTCACTCCATAAACATGTGGTCATGTCTATTGAGTTCAGTTTCGCTTGGGGACAAGCGAGTCTAAGCTTGGGGGGAGTTGATACGTCCAATTTGCATCACTATTTTATATCATAATTTGCTGTTATTCATTGATATATTTCATATTGGGACACAATACTTATGTTATTTCATCTATTTTGCATGTTTCATCATTATTGGAGGATCAAGCACCGGAGCCAGGATTCTGCTGGAAAAAGCACCGTCAGAAGGCAATATTTCGGAAGATCACCTGTGGAAGGAAATTATACCAAAAATCCTATTTTTCAAGATGACGGAGGAAGCCAGAAGGAGGAGCCAGGAGGAGCCAGGGTGGGCCCACACCCTAGGGCGGCGCGGCCCAGGCCCTGGCCGCGCCGCCACGTGGTGTGGAGGGCCCACGACCCCTTTCGCCTCCTTTTCTTCGCGAAATCCTTCGTCCCGAAAACCTAAGAAGGGGTACCTCACGAAGAGTTACCGCCTCTGCGGGGCGGAGAACACAGAGAGAAAAGAGCTCTCCGGCGGCGGAACTGGAAATTCCCTGGAGGGGAAATCGACGCCATCGTCACCGACATCGAGCTGGACATCATCACCATCACCATCATCATCATCTCCACCATCATCACCGCCGTCATCACCGCTGGACACCATCACCGCCATAGCAATTTGGGTTTGATCTTGATTGTTTGATAGGGGAAACTCTCCCGGTATCGATCTATACTTGTTGTTGATGCTATTGAGTGAAACCATTGAACCAAGTTTATGTTCAGATTGTTATTCATCATCATATCACCTCTGATCATGTTCCATATGATGTCTCGTGAGTAGTTCGTTTAGTTCTTGAGGACATGGGTGAAGTCTAAATGTTAGTAGTGAACTATGGTTGAGTAATATTCAATGGTGTGATATTTAAGTTGTGGTGTTATTCTTCTAGTGGTGTCATGTGAACGTCGACTACATGACACTTCACCATTTATGGGCCTAGGGGAATGCATCTTGTATTCGTTTGCTAATTGCGGGGTTGCCGGAGTGACAGAAACCTAAACCCCCGTTGGTATATCGATGCGGGAGGGATCGCAGGATCTCAGAGTTTAAGGCTGTGGTTAGATTTATTCTTAATTACTTTCTTGTAGTTGCGGATGCTTGCAAGGGGTATAATCACAAGTATGTATTTAGTCCTAGGAAGGGCGGTACATTAGCATAGGTTCACCCACACAACACTTATCATAACAATGAAGATTATTTAGCCGTATGTAGCGAAAGTACTAGACTAAAATCCCATGTGTCCTCGAGAACGTTTGGTCATTATAAGTAAACAAACCGGCTTGTCCTTTGTGCTAAAAGGATTGGGCCACTCGCTGCAATTGTTACTCTCGCACTTTACATACTCGTACTTTATTCAACTGTTACATCAAAACCCCCTGAATACTTGTCTGTGAGCATTTACAGTGAATCCTTCATCGAAACTGCTTGTCAACACCTTCTGCTCCTCGTTGGGATCAACATTCTTACTTATCGAAGATACTACGATACACCCCCTATACTTGTGGGTCATCAGGGTACTAACGCGCGCGACTCTCTTTCTTATTTTAGCCCTCGGCCGGATCGTCGAAAAAATCGAGTACGTCGTCAAAGCGTGGCGCAACCAAGACGATGAAACCAAACGAAACATGCACCATCGAGGTTGTCGAGGAAGCAACCGGCAGGCCGCTGGAGCCCAGCAAGAACGCCACCAAGTTTATCAACCAATGCGGAGCCGTTGTTAGAGACAACGTCTCGATCACCGTCCAGGAGTGGAATGAGCCAAAGAAGGCACGTCTTGGTTTCACTTTTGTCGATAAGAGAACAAAAAAAGATTGCTTCAAGAAGCTTATAGAACATTTCGTTCTACCTCCGGAATACCGCAGATACGATGAGGCGGGTAACAAGATTCAGGAAAACAAGGAGAGGTGCAAGCTAGTCAAACAGTTCGCTCTTTCTAAGATGGCCGACGCATTCCGGAAATACAAGCAAAAACTAGCCCATGACTTTGTCAAGCAGGGCAAGACTCCGGTTTTCGAAGGACAATATGAGAAACTGCAACATGATTGGCCAGAATTTGTGAAGCAAAAGAAATCGGAGCAGTTCCTTGAAATGTCGAAAAAATAAGAAGAATGCGGCCAAGAAGGAGTACAATCATATTATGGGGCCAGGAGGGTATCGCTTTTGGCAGCCTAGGTGGGAGAAGATGGAGAACGAGCTGAGGGCGCGAGGAATCCGTCCAGGTACGGAGGGATGGGACCCAAGGGCCAAAAGCTGGTGGTACGGGCATGGGGGATCGCTGAACCCGGAGACAGGGGAGTGTGTTTATCAGGGCAAAATAATTAAACCCACCCAAAAGCTTATTGAGGCAATGAGGGATGCTCAAGAGGGGAGGATCAAGTTCAACAGAGAGAACGACGCCCTGACAAAAGCCCTCGGGAATCCTGAACACGGAGGACGTGTACGAGGCATGCCCGGGGACATTCCGTGGAAAGTAGGGTTCCCCAGAACGATGACCCGTACGGTTACAGAAGCCGTAAGAGAAAGATGGATCGGGATGCAGATGTTGTGGCGAAGTTGGTAACGGAAATGGATGTGATGAAGAAAACCGTGAGTGTACTAGTAGCCGAAAGAGATGCAGCTCGGGCGCAGCATGAAGATCATCCAATGGATCTCGGAAGCCAGCAGCGGAGAAGCAGCGTGGCTTCCACGGAGGCCTCACCGGCTGGTGCACCGACGATCGAAATTACTGCACCGGAGCCTCTGGTGGTCGAAATTACTGCACCGGAGCCTCCTCGCTACCCCGTGGACGATATAAAGGAGATGAAAGCATGTCATCTGTATTATCCTATCGGGAACATGTCCATGAAGGTAGCCATCGGCAGTGCTTTACCACCTGGAGCACTCCACCACAACAACCCCATTCCAGATGGCTATGCTCGTGTCACGGTGGAGGAGATAGTCCAAGGGTTTGAGGACCTGGACATTGACATTGCTACACCTGAAGGGGCGACAAGACTTGGAGATGTCAAGCGCCAGTTCATTCTATGGCAGAAGAAGTTTATCAAGTTTCCAGGCGAGGCGCCAAGGCAAACAAGTCCACCCCCTCCGGTGGTGGTGGCGGCGGCGGTGGTGGTGGTGGTGGTTCACCTACACCTCCGGCGGGTAAGCGCCGCCCCCCAATTCACCTCCGGCGGGTGCAGACGCCGCCCCCCAGTCCTCGTCCGGCGGGTGATCAGACGCCGCCCCCCAATCCACCTCCGGCGAAGAAGCAGAAGCAGTCCTGGGTTATTAACCCGGACCCTTACGTACCTACAACCACAAAGATACCGGAGCCATCACTTAAGCCTCTCCCCAAGAGGTCTTGGGAATGTAGTGCCGAGGAAGTCGAGGCGGGCGCGGCTGCTGATTTAGAGAAATGGAGGGCGAGCTGCAAGAAGAAAATAGAGGGCGAGCCCAAGCCAGTATTTTCTGATGAGCAAAAGAAGTGGGCTAAGTCATTTTTGAACACACCGTCCCAAGCCGCGAAGAATCTCCCTGACGACTATGAACGTGAACTTCGTAGGCAAGCACTCACGTTCAGGAGGAAGCAGGAGGAGGCGGAGAAGCAGGAGGAGGCCGAGAAAAAAGGGGGGAAACAAGTTGCCCAGCTCGGGGAACAAAGTAAACAATCGATCGCCCCGCTCATAGTGAAAGCCGCCGGTCGGGACGATGCCCCCGAAATCATAGCAGCTGCGGCAGCACAGGGATTGACTGTAGCGAGTGCCACAGAACAAGCGGCCAACTTAGGTATCACTCTTCGTGCACTGTTAGGCCTTGATGAGGCACCAATGAAGGACGTAGTATTTACATATGTGAAGAATGGGCCTCTCGTCGAGCCTGCGCAGGAAGATGATCTACCTCGACAAATGAAAGGTCTGCTAAATTGGTACAAGGGTTACATAAAACTTAAAAACGCCAAAGACTATATTTATGCGGAAGTTAGACAGGAGCATCACTTCAAACATTACTATATACAAATTCATCGGAGTGAATTGTTCCAGCTGTTCAATCTGCGCGAGCTCGACAAATCTATCATCAGTTGCTATGTTCTGTAAGTGATTTATTAATTTCTACCCCATCTCGTTCATTGCCTGCACTATAATATATATATATTGTCCTAACTATCTTGTTGTGTACGCTATTATGCAGATTGAAGAAGCGGGAAATGCGAATAAGGCGCATCCATGATGTTGGGTTCATTGACCCACAAATCGTTAATTCATATGTGTTAGAACACCACCCCGCCGACGTGGAGGATGACCTGTGGCGGTTTCTTAGAAAACAGGAACTCAAAAGTGATATTCTATTTCCTTACCATTTTGGGTGAGTGTTTCTGTCTTGAGCACATTCTCTTTTGTTTACTCCATGCATGGTATGTGGCTAATCGATGAGTTATGCATGACTGTGCATGTATCGTGTCCGCAGGTTCCACTGGATTCTGCTAGTAATTCAAATTCAGAACTCCACAGTTCTCGTCCACGACTCTCTGAATATGGATTCGGCGCTTTGGGCCGACATGAGAAAAATGATGCAAAAGTAATTATTTTCATTCATTTGCGCTCTATATCGATCGGCCTATTTCGTTCATCATTTCCTAATATCAAAAGTAATTATTAATAACTCTCTTGTTCATTTAATTTTCTTTGCCTCGTAGGGTTTGGAGACGGTTCGTAGATCAAAAGGTCGGTGAATTCAAAAAAGAGCTACAATTTAAAAGGGCAAAGACTGCGACTGGGGATATTCAGCCACCGGGGACCAATCTATGTGGATACTATGTTTGTGAGAGGATCCGGAGATACACCACTGAGCGGCAGCCGTCTGAGAACAACATCAAGAGGATTAACCTCCGGGCGACGCTTAGTCCAGAAGCTCGCTTCCGACCACTTCAAGAGGAACTAGCTGGATGGTTGGCGAACCAAGTCATCGATCCTAGAGGAGAACACTATGTAGAGGACGTTGAACTTTATATGCACTAAATTATGTATGGAAACTTGTTCAAAATTGTATATGTGGTCATCCGATATTGAATATATATTGTATATTCCTCTTGAATTCTTTTTGGTTCTAATGTCAAATTTGTTTGAAATTATACATTCATATGCATGTATGTATACAGTAGAATATGTGAAACTCCTTCAAAATTAAAATAAAACACAAATGAAATAAGACAATACAAATTAAAAAGTAACCAGTTAGGGGGGCTAAAACCCTAAACCTACGGCGGCCTTTAGTCGCTTGGCGAACCGCGACAAAGGTCCTCACGCTGGCTGCCGCCCACGTGGACGGGCTTTAGTCGCGGTTCGTGAACCGCGACTAAAGGGGGCCTTTAGTCGCGCATAATAGGTCGCGGTTGCGCAACCGCGACTAATGGCAGTTGCGCACCGCGACTAAAGGCCATTTTTCCACCAGTGATGTGTAGGGAAGGCATTACCTGCATGGATTTACGGCGGAAGTGCCGCAACCTTCTTACACAGAAGCACGCATGGGGACGGAAGTTAGCAGGATGACCACCGGGCAAGCTGATGAGTTGATGTAGGCGCCGGCGCTCGAGGTCGATGCCATGCGAGGGGTGCCCCCGTTCGAGGTCAAAGTCGGAGGAGCGGGAGATTGGATACTGAAGTCCCCGTCGTGTTCCAGTACGAATCACCCTCCCCTCCTCTTCAGAGGATTGCGCCGCCACATATGCAGGTGCCGACCGAGCGTTTCGGCGAAGAGGACGACGGTGGCGGCGGCACACCAGGCTCCGCCCTAGGCTGACATCGGCGCGGTGAGAGGAGGTGGACAGGCACCTCTGGTTTCAATCACAAATGGGCCTTACACCGTTTCGAGGCCCAAGTTTTCTGGTGCGGGCTAACTTAATTTTGGGAGTAGCAGCCCTAACATGTAGATGGGCCTGCAGGACGATCAAGAGCCCTTTTAGCGCGAATCGAACGATGTTCCAGCGCTGTTCCAATCGGTATATTTGTTTTGGTCCGTTGGATTGTCCGATCGGACGGCTCAGGAGCCAAAATCGCTGTGGAGAGGCCCTAGTAGTTCCATTATACTGTTAACTAATGTTGCAAAGCGATACTGAAATCCTACTAATTTTTTAAAAATGGCTCAAAAATGCCTAGAAAAATGTAAACAATCTAGTAAACCTTATGTACTGCATCAGGCATTTTGGAAAAGTTTCTTTGGATTTGATTCTACAGTTGTGAGTAAACCTCATTTTAAGTTTCACAACCAAATTTTGAACTTAAAATTCAATTTCAAAGAAAAATAAAAATCAATTAAAACCTATATATTCCATTATGCATCATGAAAATTTTTATTTAAGCATATTGTTTATGAATAAACCTCATTTTAATTTCACGACCAGATTTTAAACTCAAAATACAAACTACACAAAATTTTTTTTGAAATAAACCCATTAAATATTATATGTTTTATTATGCAATATGGGGAAGTTTCATTGAATTCGAACAAACGTTTTGTGAGTAAATAGAGTTCCAGGCTGGAAACGACCATGTGTGGGGAAATTTTTGCTAGCATCCACTCCTGTACGTTGGATTGAATTTGGATGGTGACGTGGGCATTACTCTTCGGGTAACCGACATTGTTCTATCCTATACGATCTAACTGGAGGTCCATGAAGATACTCGATGGCAAGGCGAGCCACTTGGATGGCGCAGTAGAAGATTCCTTGGCGGGCAAGACAAGAAAGGAGCCGAAACAAGGAAAGTTTAGACATAGGACTACTGTAAACCTAGTCGTACTCGGTTAGATCTCTTGAGACCTGGCCTCCTATATAAAGGCCAGGAGAGGGGCTGCCGAGGGACACGATCAATCTTAGCAATCTTAGCCACCAGAAGTTTAGAGCTAGGTCGCCGCAGCACTTAGCCTCTCGACGAGATCTTAGCCGAACCCTTCGGCACCCCATTGTAACCCAATATTCTCATAATCAAGATCAGACAGGCAGGACGTAAGGGTTTTACCTCATCGAGGGCCCCGAACCTGGGTAAATCGCTCTCCCCGCTTGTCTGTGAACCGATGTCTCATGTCAGCTTACAGGATTCCGTCAACCCTAAGCCCCTATCGGAGGGCATTGCCGAGGAGTACCCTCGACAATTGGCGCCGTCTGTGGGAACCCTGTCGGCACAAGGCAAGTCATCGGCAGTACCAGTCACATCTGCGGCGTTCTTACTCGAGTCACCGACGCCATCAGATCCGAAAGACTCGATCCGCTGCGGATCCTTTGAGTTCGTACCACATCCCGAGGCGCCGCACCCGATCCCTGCAGAATCGTGTGGCGGCATGAACACAACTTTTGGTGGTGTCCACTTCATCATCGACTCCGGAGGCTTCCTTCGCCTCCCTAGGACAAGTGCATCTGGCCCGAGGACCTCAGTCGGCAGGTGTGTCCGGCAACAACCTCGGAAGTTCCATCCCAAACATGCAAGAAGGCAACCGAGGAAGTTTCGACGTCACAACGGGGCGAAGGAAAAGACGAAGGGACTCGCGCCGTGGAGAGGAAGAACGTGCAACTCACCCTCATCGGTCCGAACGAGAACATGAGGACATGCAATCGATCCATGGCCGCGCTCGTTCACCGTATCTATCGGCTACGGAGCAACTCGAGGCACCATGTTACCTTCACTCTTACATCGATCCGAAGGATGGTCGAGAGAAATCCAGTCACCTTCTAAGGGACTGCCGACACTTCCTGGAGATTCGGCAGTTCTGTGACGACCTCAGAGCCGAAGCCATGTCAAGGGTTCACACAATGGAGAGAAGGGCAGGATCTTACAGTTATCCGCCAGAACCATACGCACCAGAGCCATACGAGCCAGCAGAGGGAGACAAGTATGTACCAGCCGAGGTGTTCCCAGAACCATGTGGGCAGGTCAACATGATCCATAAAACCAGCTTTTCAAAGAGAGAAATCAAAAAATTCTCACGAGAAGTGAAATATGCAGAAGTCGCTATGGTTGATACACCCGAATTCATCGACTGGTCAGATCAGAGCATCTCCTTCACAGGGCAGATCACCCGAAGGCCGTTCATAGGCCAGGTCATGCAGCCCTTGTCCTCAAGGCGCAGATCGGAGGGTACAATATGAGCAAAGTATTCATGGACGGAGGAAGTGGTTTGAACCTGTTATTCGCCAACACGATGAAAGCAATGGGTTTAACAGTCGACATGCTAAGAGAGTCCGATACAGGATTCCATGGCATCATACCGACTCGACCCGCTTATTCTCTAGGTAAAACATCACTAGATGTAGTTTTGGCACGCCTGGCAATTTCAGGAAGGAAAAAATCGAGTTTGAAGTAGTTGACTGGGAATCTCAGTACCACGCCATCCTCGGCATGCCTGCCTTCGCCAAATTTATGGCCATACCTCATTATGCGTACCTGAAACTGAAGATGCCTGGCAACAATGGCACACCAATAACCGTTCATGGAAGCTTTACCCGTTCAGACACCTGTGACAGAGAATTCCAAAAGATCGCCTCAAGGTTCGGAGCCAAGGAAGAACTCAACGCAGCGTGCCAAGAAGGACGCTACCATTGCGCGCCTCCGCGCAAAGATAGTATCCTTGGAGGCAACTGTCAAGGCCCAAGAGGACCAGCTGATGGAGCTGGAAGAAGAAGGTGAAGACATTCAGGGAGGAGCAGCCTTCCTGAGTGATGATGAGGATTTCGAGGAAGATGAGGACACTGATATGGAAGACTATGAGTTTGGAGGCCGGAGAAGATGACCACATCCCGATAGATGTGGATAGTGACTAGTAGTTTCACTTGATCACTTCCGTAGGTGTGAGTTTGTATCGGTCCCCTTGTATCGTAGAGCGAATGAATGGTTCTTAAAACCAACGGTGTGTTAGCTTTGTAATGTGTGATGTTTGGTATGAATGAAAAAAAGTGTTGTTGGTTGTACCCCCTCAACACTACTCAAGTTTTGAAACTTTTTGAACTTTAAACCAAACGAACCATAGAAATTTCCCTCTTATCTTATCATCTACCTCAATATTCAGATGGCCCCTCCAACTCGCAACAGCAGCCAAGATGCAATGATGCAACTGCTGCAGACCCTGATGGCAGATCGGGAGAATGAGAGAGCTGAAAGACAAGCCAACATAGCTGCATGATAACCCACAAGTATAGGGGATCGCAACAGTCTTCGAGGAAAGTAAAACCCAAATTTATTGATTCGACACAAGGGGAGGTAAAGAATACTTATAAGCCTTAACAACTGAGTTGTCAATTCAGTTGCACCTGAAAAGCACTAGTAACAGGGGTGACGTGAAAGCGGCAGTAATATGAGAGTGATAACACAAGTACAGCAGGTGTATGTAGAGCAATGGCACCAGAAAATAGTTGATACTACTTCCAATGACATATAGAACGAGTATATGATGATGAGAGATGGACCGGGGTTCCCAGCTATCTACACTAGTGGTAACTCTCCAATAACAAGTGTTGGGTGAATAAATTACAGTTGGGCAATTGATAGGATTGAAATAGCATTAAGACAGAACATCAAGATTATTAATCATGTAGGCATGTTTTCCATATATAGTCATACGTGCTCGCAATGAGAAACTTGCATAACATCTTTTGTCCTACCAGCGGTGGCACCGGGCCTCTAGGGAATCTACTGGAAATTAAGGTACTCCTTTTAATAGAGCACCGGAGCAAAGCATTAACACTCCGTGAAAACATGTGATCCTCATATCTAAGCCTTCCCCTCGGTTATCCCGATTTCTGTCACTTTGGGGCCTCGGGTTCCGGACATAGACATGTGCAAACAACTTGTAGATACAATCTAAGCAATAAGTATAGAGCTTAAATCTAAGATCATGCCACTCGGGCCCTAGTGACAAGCATTAAACACAACAAGATTGCAGCAACAATAACTTCACAAACTTATATAGATAGACTAATCATAATGTAACAATCCATCGGATCCCAACAAACACAACACCGATTACATCAGATGAATCTCAATCATGTAAGGCAGCTCATGAGATCATTGTATTGAAGTACATGGGGAGAGTACCAACTAGCTACAGCTAGAACCCGTAGTCCATGGGGGAACTACTCACGGAGCATGATGGAGGCGGTGGCGTCGATGGAGATGGCTTCCGGGGGCACTTCCCTCGTCCCGGCGTGTGCCGGAACGAGATTCTGGTCCCGAATTGGAGTTTCGCGATGGCGGCGGCGCCCCTGGAGTCTTTCTGGAGTTTCGTCAATTGGTATCGCGTTTTTAGGTCGAAAGGGCTTATATAGGCGAAGAGGCGGCGGGAGGTGCAGGGTCCCACCATAGGCTGCGCGGCCGGGCCTGGGGCCGCGCCGCCTTATGGTGTGGTGGCCCTCTGGCCCGCCTCCGACTCTCCTTCGGTGTTAAGGTCTTCCGGGAAAAATAAGATGTTGGGTCTTCGTTTCGTCGAATTCCGAGAATATTGCCCGAACAGCCTTTCTGGAACCAAAAACAGGAACTGGCACTTCGGCATCTTGTTAATAGGTTAGTTCCGGAAAATGCATGAAATCATCATAAAGTGTGAGCAAAACATGTAGGTATTGTCATAAAACTAGCATGGAACATCAGAAATTATAGATACGTTGGAGACGTATCAAGCATCCCCAAGCTTAGTTTCTGCTCGCCCTCGAGTAGGTAAACGATAAAAAGAATAATTTTTGAAGTGACATGCTACTTACATAATCTTGATCATACTATTGTAAAGCATATGAGATGAATGCAGTGACTCAAGGCAATGATCTATAGTTTGCTAACAAATAGATAACATATAGCAAAACTTTTTATGAATAGTACTTTCAAGACAAGCATCAAAAAGTCTTGCATAAGAGTTAACTCATAAAGCAATAAATTCAAAGTAAAGGCATTGAAGCAACACAAAGAAGATTAAGTTTCAGCAGTTGCTTTCAACTTTCAACATGCATATCTCATGGATAATTGTCAACACAAAGTAATATGATGAATGCAAATAAGTAAGTATGTAAGAATCAATGCACAGTTGACACAAGTGTTTGCTTCTAAGATGGAAGGAAGTAGGTAAGTCAACATAAAAAAAAGAAAGAAGGCCCTTCGCAGAGGAAGCAGGATTAAATCATGTGCTAGAGCTTTTCAAGTTTTGAAATCATATAGAGAGCATAAAAGTAAAGTTTTGAGAGGTGTTTGTTGTTGTCAACGAATGGTAGCGGGTACTCTAACTACCTTATCAACCAGACTTTCAAGAGCGGCTCCCATGAAGGACGTTATCTCTACCAGCAAGGTAGATCATCCCTCTTCTCTTTGTTTACACATGTACTTTAGTTTCATTATTTATGGATGACACTCCTCCCAACCTTTTGCTTACACAAGCCATGGCTAACCGAATCCTCGGGTGCCTTCCAACATTCACATACCATGGAGGAGTGTCTATTTGTAAAATTAAGTTGCTTACTGATAGATCAGGGCAAAGCATGTGAAGAGAATTATTAATGCAAGTTAATTAATTGGGGCTGGGCCCATTGCCGGCTCTTTTTGCAAAATTATTGGATAAGCGGATGAACCACTAGTCCATTGGTGAAATCTGTCCGAAGTAAATGACAAGATCGAAAGATAAAACACCACATACTTCCTCATGAGCTATAAAACATTGACACAAATAAGAGATAATAGCTTTTGAATTGTTTAAAGGTAGCACATGAAGTATTTACTTGGAATGGCAGGAAATACCACATAGTAGGTAGATATGGTGGACACAAATGGCATAGGTTTTGGCTCAAGGTTTTGGATGCACGAGAAGCATTCCCTCTCGTACAAGGCTTTGGCTAGCAAGGTTGTTTGAAGCAAACACAAGTATGAACCGGTACAACAAAACTTACATAAGAACAAATTGCAAGCATTATAAGACTCTACACTGTCTTCCTTGTTGCTCAAACACTTTTACCAGAAAATATCTAAACCTTAGAGAGACCAATCATGCAAACCAATTTCAACAAGCTCTACGGTAGTTCTCCACTAATAGGTTTAAACTACATGATGCAAGAGAAACATGATCTACTTGAGAGCTCAAAACAATTGCCAATTATCAAATTATTCAAGACAATATGAAGCATTTTTTGTTTCCAACCAAATAACAATAAGTGCAATAGCTTCCAACTTTTGTCATGAACATTAAAAGTAAAACGAAGAACACAAGTGTTCATATGAAAAAGCGGAGCGTGTCTCTCTCCCACACAAGGATTGCTAGGATCCGATCTTATTCAAACAAAAACAAAAATAAAAGCACACAGACGCTCCAAGTAAAGCACATAAGATGTGACCGAATAAAAATATAGTTTCACTAGAGGTGACCTGATAAGTTGTTGATGAAGAAGGGGTGCCTTGGGCATCCCCAAGCTTAGACGCTTGAGTCTTCTTGAAATATGCAGGATGAACCACGGGGGCATCCCCAAGCTTAGACTTTTCACTCTTCTTGATCATATATCATCTTCCTCTCTTGACCCTTGAAAACTTCCTTCACACCAAACTTCTCATAAACTTTATTAGAGGGGTTAGTACTCAAAAAACTTTAATCCACTTTAGCCCTGTAGTGACACATTGCAAGAACTCAATAAAACATTAGCTACAGCTCTCCACGTCTAGAAAGCCTCACTTAAAGTCCACAAGAGACAATGCAAAAAAACAGAGATAGAATCTGTCAAAACAGAACAGCCAGTAAACACGAATTTTTAAGAGGTACTTCCGTTGCTCAAATCAGAAAACTCAAAACTAATGAAAGTTGCGTACATATCTGAGGATCACTCACGTAAATTGGCAGATTTTTCTGAGTTACCTACAGAGAATCCTACCCAAATTCGTGATAGCAAGAAATCTGTTTCTGCGCAGAAATCCAAATCTAGCATTAACCTTCTATTAGAGATTTCACTTGGCACAACATTGCAATAAAATAAAGATAAGAAGAGGCGACCCGGACGAATGGAACCTGGGTGCGCGCGCACCCGTTTACGAAAAGTTCAAAAAAATGTTATTTAAAAATTTTCAAAAAAATGTGAAGTAAAATTTTGCATGTACATATTATGTTGATACTTACTCGTGTGAGTTTTCACGAAAAAATACCATTGTGTGTGGCCTGCATAAAAATGACAAAATGTCCAAATGAGAATAGTGAACAGGAATTTGTACTATTCACAGGAATAGGAATTTGCATTTTGTCATTTTTGTGTAGGTCACACACAATGGTATTTTTCCGTGAAAACACACACGAGTAAGTATCAACATAATATATACATGCAAAAATTTACTTCACATTTTTTTGAAACTTTTAAATAGCATTTTTTGAACTTTTCGTAAATGGGTGCGCGCGCACCCAGGTTCCATTCACCAAGAAGAGGTTGCTACAGTAGTAACTTCCAAAACACAACAAAACAGTAGCAAAATAAAGACATGGGTTATCTCCCAAGAAGTGCTTTCTTTATAGCCATTAAGATGGGCTCAGCAATTTTAATGATGCTCACATAAGGATGAGAGTTGAAGCAAAAGAGAGCATCAAAAAGCAAGTATGAAACAAATTTAAGTCTAACCCGCTTCCTATGCATAGGAATCTTGTACACAAATAAATTCATGAAGAACAAAGTGACAAGCATAGCAAGATAAAACAAGAGCAACTTCAAAATTTCCATGCAAATTTCAATGATTTTTCGTCCGACGCACTCCAAATCCCTTTGAAGACGTTTTGGGAGACGCGGCTGGAGATGCTCTTAGCCTTCCAAAACCTTACCTTCAGAACCATATGAGAAGAAGTATCACCACCAGATCAGCTCAAAAGGACGATCTCCATGTTTTCAATAAATCTGAGACAATGCACAAACTACCTTTTAGGATCCATGCTAAAATAATAAATATAACCCTCCATGCAGCAGACAACGATGCGATGCTAGCAAGCTTCGCTTCTACTTTGTTTTTCTTTGCAGAGCTTGTTAGAATGTTAGAATTTGCTTACTTACCCGTGTTCTTGTGCTAGGGTAGGGACGGGAGCAGGGTTTTGACAGTGGGTATTCGTCAATGTAAAAAATCCTCAAGAAGATTGTTCACAACTTTTTTTATATAGAGCACAGTAGATAAATAATTATAAGATTACTTTGCGGTGGTAATTTTGTTCACCAATTAGTCAGTAATAAATCAAGATACTTAAAAATATTGTTGATTTACTGGGTCTGAGGCTGGAACAAATCAGGCACCAGGGGTCAACCCAGGGCCGTCGATAGGTCTGTGCGAGCTGTGCGACGGAACGGCCCCCCCAAAACTAGGGGCCCCCAAATCTTACCCAAGCACGTTGATTCGCCACGATCAGAGGCAGAAGACATGGTACTGTGAGTTGGAGCGGCCACCCTAACTTATTTCTTTGATTCTTCTCAACATATACAAGACATCACATCAGAAAAAGTTGCAGCGCCGCCATGGACGCACTTGGTCTGTTCTCGGTCGCAACTCGCGATGGAGAAGAAGATCGAACGAGGGAGCGAACCGTTATTGGGCTTCTGGGCCATTTGTTGGCTGAGTGACATGCACATGGGTCGTGAGTAACTAAATAACTTTAGGGCCGTTATATCCTGTAAAAAGAACTAGAGAACGTGGGGACAGATGGTGACTGTGAGTAGCTAGAGCAGGGCTGGACGTTGGATTTTTTTGTTGAGAATTAGGCTGGACGTTGGATGACGCTCCGCTAGTGCTCAATACTCTATTTACTATTTAGCATCAGTGCCGCTAAAAAAAAAAGCATCCCCTCAAAAAATTAGCATTAGTATTGACATATATATACGAAATGGAGTTATGACATGAGCAAACGAGGCATTAAATCACGCCATATTTTAGGTTGACATCAGTATTATCAACTCACCAGATCTTCTAAAAAAAAAAATCAATCAACCAATTAATGGAGTTAACATAATTAAGTTAAATTGCAATTATTTTAGGCTAGCTTTATGAATTTCCAAAATTTAGGGCATCATCTCACATTTCGCACTGGGGCCCTAAATTTTTGGAGACGGCCCTGGGTCAACCTCACCTTGTAAAAAATTAAGACAATAGTTGGTCACTGCCGAGTGGTCGAAGTGCACGATTCATACAAAATTGTGAGTTTTTCGGGGAAAATTTGTGAGTTTTTCTTACAGTGCTACAAAATTGTGAGTTCGGGTTGCATGTGTTGTGCATGTATATGTGTCGCTAGTTAGAAACTTGAAGTTGGGATAGATGGAGCTCTAACAGTTTCGTTAATCCATGGCCGGTGTATGGAATGCGAATAAGTGGGCCAAGCGGCTTGAGCGGCTTTGGTTCTAGTGTTCTACGTCTGAGAGGAAGATAGAATCTGAATAATGACTGAATACTCAACTTACTGTGCATGCAATCTATATCTGAATTCTATGTGCCAAAATTAATGGGTATTCATCCGAATACCCATGAATTGATCTAGGCCCGCCACTTAGATTTGTGTTGTAGGACAAGAAAAGGTGGCCTAATTTATCGGTGAACTCAGTGGTGCCCCCGATGCCCGATAGGTACTGCCCAATCTGAAAGAAGAACATGATGATATAGCCAACTGCTATGTCCATTGTCGTTCTAAATAGGGTGTGTGAGTTCATCAACAATAAGTTTTCAATGGATAAGGATTTAGGATGAAGGACCATAAAGCAATTCCAGAAACCGTTCTCAAGTTTTGTGGGTGTGAAGTTCTCCCGAGGCAGATGTAGAACCATCTGAGACATTTGAGAGCAAGGTATGTTCATTTTCTCAAGCTCAAAAGGCTCGATGATGTACGCTAGGTGGAGGAGACAACAACTATCATGCCGGCAGACAATGTCTACTTTGTTGACATCAAGGTTGGATCAATAATTCAGTGTAGCACTTCTTTTAGTTCAAGTCATAAGCTAGCCATGACAAAGAACTAACTAACTTCGTGGTGCAAGACTCTTATTCACTACTATAAATATGTTAGTCATACTAATTATGTTCTAGTAGTATATATTAGCCGTCACTTGAGTTGCTATTGCGTCGAACACTTTGTAGGCAATATTCCTTTGACGGGTAAGCTCGGCACATAGCCGACGAGCTTACCTTATCAAGTAAGCAAACAACTTTTAATTTGACATGGTCAACCAATCGACGGGAGGCACTAGTGGAGAAGAGGCCTAATGTCGCGGCCGTTAGCACCTTTTGTCGCGGGCGGCGAGCCGCGACAACGGAGGCGGGACAAAAGATCCACCCTTTTGTCGCGGGTCGCTTACCACCCGCGACATATGGTCCACCACGTGGCAGGCGCGGGGCGCGCAGGGGACACCCTTTTGTTGCGGGCGGTATTACCACCCGCGACAAAAGGTCCTCTACGTGGCGCGCGCAGAACGCTGCTGCTTTAGGGAGGGGTGATACGTCCCAAACGTATCTATAATTTCTTATGTTCCATGCTACTTTTATGATGATACTCACATGTTTTATACACATTATATGTCATTATTATGCATTTTCCGACACTAACCTATTGACGAGATGCCAAAGAGCCAGTTGTTGTTTCTGCTGTTTTTGGTTTGAAATCCTAGTAAGGAAATATTCTCGAATTGGACGAAATCAACGCCCGGGTCCTATTTTTCCACGAAGCTTCCAGAAGACCGAAGAGGATAAGAAGTGGGGCCACAAGGCGGCCACACACTAGGGCGGCGCGGCCTGGGCCTTGGCCGCGCCGTCCTGTTGTGTAGGGCCCTCGTGTGGCCCCGATGACCCACAAGTATAGGGGATCGCAACAGTCTTCGCGGGAAGTAAAACCCAATTTATTGATTCGACACAAGGGGAGACAAAGAATACTTGAAAGCCTTAACAGCGGAGTTGTCAATTCAGCTGCACCTCGAAACAGACTTGCTCGCAAGAGTTTATCGAGTAAGTTTTATAGCGTAGTGAAATAACAGAGCAGAGTAACAAAGACAGAAGAGTGATTATAGTAAACAAGGATTAAAATACTGTAGGCACAGGATGGATGAACGGGCGTTGCATGGATGAGAGAAACTCATGTAACAATCAAAGCAGGGCATTTGCAGATAATAATAAAACGGTATCCAAGTACTAATCAATCAATAGGCATGTGTTCCATATATAGTCGTACGTGCTCGCAATGAGAAACTTGCACAACATCTTTTGTCCTACCAGCCGGTGGGGACCTCTAGGGAATCTATTGGATATTAAGGTACTCCTTTTAATAGAGTACCGGAGCAAAGCATTAACACTCCGTGAACACATGTGATCCTCACATCACCGCCTTCCCCTCCGGTTGTCCCAATTTCTGTCACTTTGGGGCCTCGGGTTCCGGACAGCGACATGTGTATACAACTTGCAGGTAAGATCATAAACAACGAATATCTTCATGAATCAATAACATGTTCAGATCTGAGATCATGGCACTCGGGCCCTAGTGACAAGCATTAAGCATAACAAGTTGCAACAATATCATAAAAGTAACATCTACGGATACTAGGCACCATGCCCTAACAATCTTATGACTATTACATGACCAATCTCATCCAATCCCTACCATCCCCTTCAGCCTACAGCGGGGGAATTACTCACACATGGATGGGGAAACATGGCTGGTCGATGGAGAGGCGTCGGTGGTGATGATGGCGATGATCTCCTCCAATTCCCCGTCCGGCGAGGTGCCAGAACGGAGTTTCTGGTCCCGAGATGGAGTTTCGCGACGGTGGCGGCGCGGATGGTTTCGGCGACTTCGACCCCCGTGCGTTTTTAGGTCGAAGGCAATAAGTAGTCCGAAGGAGGGCGTCGGGGGCCGAGGCCGCCACACACTAGGGCCGCGCGCCCCCTCCTGGGCGCGCGGCCTAGCGTGTGGGGCCTCGGGCCCCCACTGGCTTGCCCTTGGCTCCGCCAATATTCTGGGAAAATAGGACCTTCCGCATAAATTCCGAGGATTTTCCGAAAGTTGGATTTCTGCACAAAAACGAGACACCAGAGCAGTTCTGCTGAAAACAGCGTAGTCGTGTTAGTTGTATCCAAAATACACAAATTAGAGGCAAAACAATAGCAAAAGTGTTCGGGAAAGTAGATACGTTTTGGACGTATCAGCCCCCCGACCTGCCCTTCCGCCTACTTAAAGTCTTCGTCGCGAAACCCCCAGTACCGAGAGCCACGATACGGAAAACCTTCAGAGACGCAGCCGCCGCCAATCATCTCGGGGGATTCAGGAGATCGCCTCTGCCGGAGAGGGGAATCATCTCCCGGAGGTCTCTTCATCGCCATGATCGCCTCCGGATCGATGTGTGAGTAGTTCACCCCTGGACTATGGGTCCATAGCAGTATCTAGATGGTTGTCTTCTCCTCATTGTGCTATCATGTTAGATCTTGTGAGCTGCCTATCATGATCAAGATCGTCTATTTGTAATGCTACATGTTGTGTTTGTTGGGATCCGATGAATATTGAATACTATGTCAAGTTGATTACCAATCTATCATATATGAGTTGTTTATGTTCTTGCATGCTCTCCGTTGCTAGTAGAGGCTCTGGCCAAGTTGATACTTGTAACTCCAAGAGGGAGTATTTATGCTCGATAGTGGGTTCATGCCTCCATTAAATCTGGGACAGTGACAGAAAGTTCTAAGGTTGTGGATGTCTGTTGCCACTAGGGATAAAACATCGATGCTTTGTCTAAGGATATTTGTGTTGATTACATTACGCACCATACTTAATGCAATTGTCTGTTGCTTGCAACTTAATACCGGAAGGGGTTTGGATGATAACCTGAAAGTGGACTTTTTAGGCATAGATGCATGCTGGATGGCGGTCTATGTACTTTGTCGTAATGCCCTGATTAAATCTCATAGTACTCATCATGATATATGTATGTGCATTGTTATGCCTTCTTTATTTGTCAATTGCCCAACTGTAATTTGTTCACCCAACATGCTATTTATCTTATGGGAGAGACACCGCTAGTGAACTGTGGACCCCGGTCCTATTCTTTTATCTGAAATACAATCTACTGCAATACTTGTTCTTTACTGTTCTTCGCAAACAATCATCTTCCACACAATACGGTTAATCCTTTGTTCACAGCAAGCCGGTGAGATTGACAACTTCACTGTTACGTTGGGGCAAAGTACTTTGGTTGTGTTGTGCAGGTTCCACGTTGGCGCGGAATCCCTGGTGTTGCGCCGCACTACACTTCGCCGCCATCAACCTTCAACGTGCTTCTTGGCTCCTCCTAGTTCGATAAACCTTGGTTTCTTTCTGAGGGAAAACTTGCTACTGTCTGCATCACACCTTCCTCTTGGGGTTCCCAACGGACGTGTGTTAATTGCACGCATCAAGCTCTTTTCTGGCGGTTGCTTGGGGAGATCAAGACACGCTGCAAGGGGAGTCTCCACTTCCAATCTCTTTACTTTGTTTTTTTGTCTTGCTTTATTTTATTTACTACTTTGTTTGCTGCACTTAAACAAAACACAAAAAAATTAGTTGCTAGCTTTACTTTATTTACTGTCTTGTTCTCTATATCAAAAACACAAAAAATTAGTTACTTGCATTTACTTTATCTAGTTTGTTTTATTTACTACTGCTAAAATGAGTAATCCTGAAGTTGAAGTTCGTTCGTTTAAACAACAAGGTGGAGAAAGTTTTAAAGATGCTTGGTATAGAATTAGTGATGCTCATCATAGGTGCACTAAGAAACACTCCACTATTATCCTACTTAGGAACTTTTATGTTGGTATATCTAGCTGGAATAGGTATGTTCTTGATACTCTTTCGGGAGGTAATTTCCTAGGTACTCCCGCTTTAGAAGCTAGTTGCATCATTGAGAGTCTAGTTGGAATACCACCTGTTAATGAAACTAAAATTGAAATCTCTCTTGAGGATGTCATGAAAAAGTTGGAAGCCATAGAGAAAAATCTTCCAAGTGTTGAGACTAAACTGGGGGTATTACTTGATAATACTGATAAACTTGATAAATCCCTAGGAGGAATTAATGAAAGAATTGCTACTTTAGAAACTTGTGCTATCCATGATAATCAAACCCATAGAATTGGTAAACTTGAAGAAGCTATGGGAACATTGGGTTCAACTTTTTCTTCTCTTAAATTTAAGGAGAAAGCTTATGTGGGCAAGGAGCAAAAATTCATGTATGTCTCTAAGGTGCCTAAGCCAAAGAATTATTATAAGCCTAAAATTGATAAAACCCTTAGTACCACTATGGGAAATTTAGATAATGGAGCATCTAAGGTACCCTCTGCAACAAGTTGTATTTTGAAAATTTATGATGTCGATGCTTCATCTCTTGATGTTACTTGATTCACACTTTCTGCGCCTAGCTTAAAGGCGTTAAAGAAAAGCGCTTATGGGAGACAACCCATGATTTTACTACAGTACTTTTGTTTTATATTTGAGTCTTGGAAGTTGTTACTACTGTAGCAACCTCTCCTTATCTTTATTTTATTGCATTGTTGTGCCAAGTAAAGTCTTTGATATTAAAGTCAATACTAGATTTGGATTACTGCGCAGAAACAGATTTCTTCTGTAACGAATCAGCAGAATTCTCTGTAGGTAACTCAGAAAAATCTGCAAATTTACGTGCGTGATCCTCAGATATGTACGCAAGTTTCATTCAATTTGAGCATTTTCATCTGAGCAAGTCTAGTGCCCCTGGAAAATTCGTCTTTACGGACTGTTCTGTTTTGACAGATTCTGCCTTTTATTTCGCATTGCCTGTGCTATGTTTGATGGATTTATTTGTTCCATTAACTTTCAGTAGCTTTGTGCGATGTCCAGAAGTGTTAAGAATGATTATGTCACTTCTGAATATATGAATTTTCAATTATGCACTAACCCGCTAATGAGTTTGTTTCTAGTTTGGTGTGGAGGAAGTTTTCAAGGGTCAAGAGAGGAGGATGATACAATATGATCAAGAAGAGTGAAAGGTCTAAGCTTGGGGATGCCCCCGTGGTTCATCCCTGCATATTTCAAGAAGACTCAAGCGTCTAAGCTTGGGGATGCCCAAGGCATCCCCTTCTTCATCGACAACATTATCAGGTTCCTCTAGTGAAACTATATTTTTATTCAGTCACATCTTATGTGCTTTGCTTGGAGCGTCTGTTTGTTTTTATTTTTGTTTTGTTTGAATAAGATCGGATCCTAGCATTCTTTGTTTGGGAGAGAGACACGCTCCGCTGTTTCGTATGAACACATGTGTTCTTAGCTTTATCTTTAATGTTCATTGCGAAAGTTGGACTATTTCATTCATTGCTATATGGTTGGAAACGGAAAATGCCGCATGTGGTAAATGGTATAATGTCTTGAATAATGTGATACTTGGCAATTGTTGTGCTCATATAGATCATGTTTAAGCTCTTGCATCATGTACCTTGCACCTATTAATGAAGAACTACATAGAGCATGTTAAAATTTGGTTTGCATGATTGGTCTCTCTAAGTCTAGATATTTTCTGGTTAAGGTGTTTGAACAACAAGGAGACAATGTAAAGTCTTATAATACCATTTCATACTTGAGTTTGCTTCAAACAACCTTGCTAGCCTAGCCTTGTATTGAGAGGGATTCTTCTCGTGCATCCAAATCCTTGAGCCAAATACTATGCCATTTGTGTCCACAATACCTACCTACCACATGGTATTTCTCGCCATTCCAAAGTACATTACTTGAGTGCTACCTTTAAAACTTCCATTCTTTGCCTTTACAATATATAGCTCATGGGACAAATAGCCTTAAAAACTATTGTGGTGAAGAATATGTACTTATGTGTCTTATTTCTTAATAAGTTGCTTGTTGAGCGGTAACCATGTTTGGGGACGCCATCAACTTTTACCTTTGTTGAATATCGTGTGAGTTGCTATGCATGTTCGTCTTGAAGTAAGGGCGATTTTCATGATCAAATGGTTTGAGTATGCATATTGTTAGAGAAGAACATTGGGCCGCTAACTAAAGCCATGAATCATGGTGGAAGTTTCAGTTTGGACACAAATCCTCAATCTCTTATGAGAAAATTAACTGTTGTTGAATGCTTATGCATTAAAGAGGAGTCCATTATCTGTTGTCTATGTTGTCCCGGTATGGGTGTCTAAGTTGAGAATGATCAAAAGCGAGAAATCCAATGCGAACTTTCTCCTTAGACCCTTGTACAGGCGGCATAGAGGTACCCCTTTGTGACACTTGGTTGAAACATATGCTATGCAATGATAATCCGTGTTAATCCAAGCTAATTAGGACAAGGTGCGAGCACTATTAGTATACTATGCATGAGGCTTGCAACTTATAAGATATCTTATACATAACACATATGCTTTATTACTACCGTTGACAAAATTGTTTCTTGTTTTCAAAATGAAAAGCTCTAGCACAAAAATAGTAATCCATGCTTCCCTCTGCGAAGGGCCTATCTTCTACTTTATTGTTGAGTCAGTTTACCTATTCTTTCTATCTTAGAAGCAAACACTTGTGTAAACTGTGTGAATTGATTCTTACATGTTTACCTATTGCACTTGTTATATTACTTTGTGTTGACATTTATCCATGAGATATACATGTTGAAGTTGGAAGCAACCAAACTTATATCTTCCTTTGTGTTGTTTCAAAGCTTTCTACTAAGAATTTATTGCTTATGAGTTAACTTATGCAAGTCTTATTGATGCTTGTCTTGAAAGTATTATTCATGAAAAGTCTTTGCTATATGATTCATTGTTTACTCATTATCTTCATCATTGCTTCGAATCGCTGCATTCATCTCATATGCTTTACAATAGTATGATCAAGATTATGATAGCATGTCACTTCAGAAATTATCTTTGTTATCGTTTACCTACTCGAGGCGAGTAGGAACTAAGCTTGGGGATGCTTGATACGTCCCAAACGTATCTATAATTTCTTATGTTCCATGCTACTTTTATGATGATACTCACATGTTTTATACACATTATATGTCATTATTATGCATTTTTGGCACTAACCTATTGACGAGATGCCGAAGAGCCGCTTTTCTGCTATTTTTGGTTTCAGAAATCCTAGTAAGGAAATATTCTCGGAATTGGACGAAATCAACGCCCAGGGGCCTATTTTTCCACGAAGCTTCCAGAAGACCGAAGAGGAAACGAAGTGGGGCCACGAGGCGACGCCACACTAGGGCGGCGCGGCCCAAGCCCTGGCCGCGCCGGCCTGTTGTGTGGGGCCCTCGTGTGGCCCCCTGACCTGCCCTTCCGCCTACTTAAAGTCTTCGTCGCGAAACCCCCATTACCGAGAGCCACGATACGGAAAACCTTCCAGAGACGCCGCCGCCGCCAATCCCATCTCGGGGGATTCAGGAGATCGCCTCCGGCACCCTGCAGAGGGGAATCATCTCCCGGAGGTCTCTTCATCGCCATGATCGCCTGGATCGATGTGTGAGTAGTCCACCCCTGGACTATGGGTCCATAGCAGTAGCTAGATGGTTGTCTTCTCCTCATTGTGCTATCATGTTAGATCTTGTGAGCTGCCTATCATGATCAAGATCATCTATTTGTAATGCTACATGTTGTGTTTGTTGGGATCCGATGAATATTGAATACTATGTCAAGTTGATTATCAATCTATCATATATGTTATTTATGTTCTTGCATGCTCTCCGTTTCTAGTAGAGGCTCTGGCCAAGTTGATACTTGTAACTCCAAGAGGGAGTATTTATGCTCGATAGTGGGTTCATGCCTCCATTAAATCTGGGACAGTGACAGAAAGTTCTAAGGTTGTGGATGTGTTGTTGCCACTAGGGATAAAACATCGATGCTTTGTCTAAGGATATTTGTGTTGATTACATTACGCACCATACTTAATGCAATTGTCCGTTGTTTACAACTTAATACTGGAAGGGGTTCGGATGATAACCTGAAAGTGGACTTTTTAGGCATAGATGCATGCTGGATAGCGGTCTATGTACTTTGTCGTAATGCCCTGATTAAATCTCATAGTACTCATCATGATATATGTATGTGCATTGTTATGCCTTCTTTATTTGTCAATTGCTCAACTGTAATTTGTTCACCCAACATCTGTTTATCTTATGGGAGAGACACCACTAGTGATCTGTGGACCCCGGTCCTATTCTTTACATCTGAAATACAATCTACTGCAATTGTTCTTTACTGTTCTTCGCAAACAATCATCATCATCCACACTATACATCTAATCCTTTGTTTACAGCAAGCCGGTGAGATTGACAACCTCACTGTTACGTTGGGGCAAAGTTCTGTGATTGTGTTGTGCAGGTTCCACGTTGGCGCCGGAATCCCTGGTGTTGCGCCGCACTACACTCCGCCGCCATCAACCTTCAACGTGCTTCTTGGCTCCTACTGGTTCGATAAACCTTGGTTTCTTTCTGAGGGAAAACTTGCTACTGTACGCATCACACCTTCCTCTTGGGGTTCCCAACGGACGTGTGTTTCACGCGCAATCAAGGAGCGACAATGGAACGGAGTTCAAGAACTATACTTTGGATGACTTCCTCGGCGAAGAAGGAATCCAACACCAATACTCCACGCCATATACTCCCCAACAAAATGGGGTCGCCGAAAGGAAGAATCGAACCTTGATCGAAGCCGCTCGAACCATGATGATGGAATACAAGTCCAACTACAATTTTTGGGCGGAAGCTATCTCTACCGCATGCCATGCTACTAATCGTCTCTACTTCCGCAAAGGCCTAGAGAAGACACCATATGAGATTCTCACCGGAAACAAGCCCAATGTGTCATACTTCAAGGTCTTCGGATGCAAATGCTATGTGCTTGTCAAAGACACCCGTCTATCCAAGTTTGATTCAAGAGCTCAAGAAGGAATTTTCGTTGGCTATGCTACGGATTCTCACGCCTATAGAGTCTTCAACAAGTCAAATGGGCGGGTTGTAGAATCTTGTGACGTGACATTCGATGAAGATGATAGATCTTTGGAGGAGCGAAGTGCTTCTTGTGAGAAAGGAGATGCAATTCCCCCGGATGCCATAGGAAGGATGGGTGTTGGCATTCGCCGACCCCAAGAGCTACCTTCTATGAGTACCGGGGAAGGACCAAGTTCCACCCAAGTGGAGCCATCTACACCACAAGGCCAAGCTTCTTCCATTGATCTTACAAATGCAAGCCAACCTCTACCACAACCTCAAGTTCAACCTCAACATCTACAACAACAATCAAGTACGAGCTCACCTCAACAAGCTCAAGAACAACATCTACCACAAGCTCAAGAAGAACATCTACCACAAGCTCAAGAACAACACTCACCACAAGCTCATCTACAACAACAACCGACATCAAGTGACCAAGGCCAAGCTTCAAGTTCTTCTCCGAATGGTTCGGGGATGATCTATATGGACAATACCATTCCTAGTACCCCCGAGTCATCCGGATCTCATGATGATGATGCCCACTTCAACAACAATGAAGGTCAAGGCGAGGACCTAAACCGTGATGAAAGCCAAGAGGACTCACATGAATCTACTCCTCAAGCCGTCACTCGCCGTGAAGATCCTATTGCAAGACACTTGCGCCTCAAGTCCCATTCTTTGAGTAACATCATCGGTGATCTAAAGGGCAAAGTAACTACCCGAAGACAACTAGCAAGCTTTTGTGAGCACCACGCCTTTGTCTCTATGGCGGAACCACTCAAAGTTGATGAAGCTCTTAAAGATCCCGATTGGTTGAATGCGATGCAAGAGGAACTCAACAACTTCAAGAGGAATGATGTGTGGACTCTCATGAAGCGACCCGATCATTGCCGCAATGTTATCGGCACCAAATGGGTCTTCAAGAACAAGCAAGATGAACATGGCATGGTCATCCGCAACAAAGCAAGATTGGTGGCACAAGGCTATTCTCAAGTCGAAGGCGTGGACTTTGGTGAAACCTTTGCACCCGTTGCAAGGCTCGAGTCCATCCGTATCCTTTTGGCCTTTGCCTCTCATCATGGCTTCAAGTTGCAACAAATGGATGTTAAGAGTGCTTTTCTTAATGGTCCTCTACATGAGGAGGTGTATGTGAAGCAACCCCCGGGTTTCGAGGACCCCCATTTCCCGGACCATGTCTTCAAGCTCAAAAAGGCCCTATATGGACTCAAACAAGCTCCTAGAGCTTGGTATGAGCATCTAAAGGAGTTGCTTGAAGACCGTGGTTTCGAAGTGGGGAAAATTGATCCCACTCTTTTTACTAAGAAAGTCAATGGGGAGCTTTTCATATGCCAACTCTATGTAGATGACATCATATTTGGCTCGACTAACACAAAATTCAATGATGAGTTTGCTATGTTAATGACAAATAGGTTTGAGATGTCAATGATGGGTGAACTCAAGTACTTCCTTGGGTTTGAGATCAAGCAAATGGAACAAGGCACCTTCATCAATCAAGCAAAATATCTCCAAGACATGCTCAACCGCTTCGACATGAAGGGCGCCAAGGGAATTGGAACTCCAATGCATCTCAAGTGTCAACTCTCCCTTGACGAGACCGGCAAGGCGGTGGATCCCAAGCTCTACCGTTCGATGATAGGTTCGCTTCTTTACCTTTGTGCCTCTCGCCCGGATATAATGTTAAGCGTTGGTATGTGTGCACGGTTTCAAGCAAGTCCGAAGGAAAGCCACGTTGTGGCGGTCAAGAGGATCTTTCGATATTTAGTTGATACCCCACACTTCGGACTATGGTACCCAAGGGACACGGACTTTGCTTTGGTGGGCTTCACCGACTCCGATTGGGCGGGAGACAAGGTTGATAGGAAGTCTACATCCGGAGCGTGTCACTTTCTTGGAAGATCTTTGGTGTGTTGGTCCTCGAAGAAGCAAAATTGTGTCTCCGTCTCCACCGCGGAAGCCGAGTATGTTGCCGCGGCAAGTAGTTGTGCTCAAATCTTATGGATGAGGCAAACCTTGCGGGACTATGGACTCGAGTATAGCAAGGTCCCTCTATTGTGCGACAATGAGAGCGCCATCAAGATCGCCTACAACCCGGTTCTTCATGGGAAGACGAAGCATATTGAGATAAGGAACCACTTCATTCGAGATCACATTGCACGTGGAGACATTGTTCTATCCTTCATTGGCACCAAGGAGCAATTGGCGGACATCTTCACAAAGCCCTTGGATGAGAAGCGTTTCATTGAGTTGAGGCATGAGCTAAATATCATTGATCCGTCGAACTTTGCTTGACCGTCGTGCACACATACCACTCTCAAACTATATATCTAGATGAAAGGCACGCATGAACATAGGGGGAGTGCGGTTTAAATATATTGAGCTATCCCTCCCCCCATAATGCATAAAGAAATCCAAAACATATGCTATTTGTCAATTGAGTGACTTATGAGCTTCATGTTGAGTTGTAGTCCGTGAGTCCTAGATACATCTACGCGACCTCACACTATTACACTCTTACACGGTGGCTTCGGCCACCAACATCCTCCTTGAGGAGTCTTTCGGTTCTTTGTGTTTCGTTGTGACCTTCTTTTTGTCCTTCTTCTTTTCTTTCTTTTTCTTTATGTTGTTGGAGCCACTACAAGAAAAGTTCTGATAGACAACGTCTCAAAATCGTCCGCTAAGGGGTATTTTTCGTCGCCTATGGGCCTAACCCGACGATATGGGTTCTGTTGTCGAAACTGCGTCAGGCAAAGTCCTACGACGATTTTTTCGGTCCGTTGCGCTTGGGCGCCCTTCCGCCACGGAAAATCGGACCGTTGCCCAAGTGTTTCGGGAGCCCGTTGACCGACGTCATGCAAACCGACACGTGCGACGCCGTTAAGCTATCGGTTAACGGCGTTAACAAACCCCGTGGTAGATGGTAGGCCCACACGAGGCCTGCCACGTCTTAAGCGGGGCGGGCCAGATGACATAGTTTGACCGGTCAACTATATAGCTGGGCTGGTCCATTAGTTACGTGGGCCGGGCCTAACCTCTAAGGTTGACTGGTCAAAACTTAAATGGGCCGGCCCATTTAACATGTGGGGTCCACCTTACAGCAACGGCCCAAGAAGTGGGCGGGCAAAACACAGTGGGTCCCACTTTCTGTTAAAGGGCCGGCCCATTTAGTGTGTGGGGTCCACCATATAGCAAGTGGTCGGCCCAAAAACATGTGGGTCCCACTTTCCGGTTAAAGGGTCGGCCCATTTAGTATGTGGGGTCCACCATATAGCAAGTGGCCGGCCCAACAAGATAGTGGGCGGGCCAAAAACACAGGTGGGTCCCACTTTCTGTTAAAGGGCGGCCCATTTGGTGTGTGGGTCCACCATATAGCAAGTGGGCCCAACAAGATAGTGGACGGGCCAAACACAGTGGGTCCCACTTTCCAGTTAAAAGGCCGGCCCATTTAGTATGTGGGGTCCACCATATAGCAAGTGGGCCGGCCCAACAAGATAGTGGGCCGGGCCAAAAACAGTGGGTCCACTTTCCGCTTAAAGGCGGCCCATTTAGTATGTGGGTCCACCATATAGCAAGTGGGCCGGCCCAACAAGATAGTGGGCGGGCCAAAAACACAGTGGGTCCCTCCTGTTAAAGGGCGCCCATTTACCATGTGGGACCACCATATAGCAAATGGGCTGGCCCAACAAGATAGTGGGCCGGCCCAATAAGCATGTGGATCCCACTATCGTGTAACCGGGCCGGCCTACTAAAGAAGTGGGCCGGCCCAAAATGAAAGTGGGTCCCACACTACTGTAAGTGGGCCGGCCCAATCTGTTGTAGGGCCCTACTTGTTTGACTAGTCAACTTGCATTAAATTTCATGAGCCTAAAATCTGATATCAATGATACACACAATTACATACACAAATAAAACAAGTAGGAAAATTACAAGGCAATTAATGTGCCCAAATAAAAAATTACATAGAATCATTGAGGACTTCTATTAGCATCATCAATAACACGTTGACATTTGGCAATCGCCTTGATTGAATCTTGTGTACTCTTTGTCAACATATCAGCTACAGATCTTAAAGCAGCAATACCATGTCTTTTATAAAGTACAGCCTTGAGATATTTACTGTTTGATGAAAGAAATGGTCTAGGTTGACGGCTATGAGAAGATGCATCAGAAGAAATATCAGAACTTTTTGTGGGCCTCACTTCTAATGAAGATTGCTTCATCACAACTGCATTCTGATAATAATGCAAAAAGAGTTAAACGATGAACTATGCAAACATTTATTATGCAATGTAGATATAAGATAATAACAAGTTGCATAAATAAGACAATGTATGGAACTTGTACTAAGCACAAACTTACATCATAATGTTGCACAGGGTCGCTACAGATCCTTTTTTGGCGACTATCTTCTAATGATGACTGCTTCATTAAAACTGCATTCTGGTAACATTGCAAACATAGTTACAACAATTAACTATTCAAACATGTATTACGCAATGTAGTGATCAGATAACAGCATGTAGCAGAAATAAGCACAAGATAAGATAAGATGCATGTACTAAGCACATACTGGCTCACTGCAGGTCCTTCTCTTGCGTGCACTAGTCGTGGTCAACATGCCTGTCATTTTAGGTTCAGCCATCAAGTGAAATGCTAATCCTCCTGCTCCATTGTCCTTAATCTGTGTTTAGATATCACATTTAAGACCAAGTCAGCTGGTTTCAAATAACAAAAAACTTGAGCTGCCAAATGAATAAGCCAATATTTACCAGATATCAGATTAAAACCAACTAGATGTTGCTTTGCATGAGATACGAATTTCAGACATTCAGATTTAGAGTAGGGTAATGCCAAGGTTTTCCACATAAAGTAAACTGGCATTAAGAATGACCAAATGTCAGGTTCAAATCACCTTCGCAGTTTCTCCAAGACAAGCATATCAAATAGGCAGAAACATAGTAAAGCATGAATGGCATTGCTATGGCAGGGTTCCAAGTGTTAATCTCTTGCATAAGGAACAATGCATATAGGTTATAGATAATAACGGAAGTAAACTGCCAAAATTACCAACCAAGAACTCAGATTCCAACCTTCCCTAGCGTCCCCGCTGTTAATGTTGGATGTTCTAATAAGTGGTTCGCATGATCAATCCCTAGGAAAAATAACATTGACAAGTCAGTCTACGATAATACAAAGACCAGACATGCACGCAACAATAACTATATAAGCTAAAGACGAGGTATAAGAGCAAGCAGATTGGAAATGCACATAGCATGATTATAAAAGCAGTGTGAGAATAGCAGACACGAGAAAACAGCTAGCGGCTAGCGGTGAGCTAATGACGTGGTATAAGAACAAGCAGATTGGAAATGCCCATAGCATGACTATAAAAGCAGTGCGACAATAGCATGCAGTACAAAAATAGTTGGCAGCAAATGAATGGGTATAAGGCTATAAATATGTGGATGCACACAGGTGTCAGTAGAATGAACAGGATGGTAGCGACCGGATAATGCTTTTGTACTGTACAATATTTAAACAAACTTCATGCGAAGCAACACATCAAGAAAGTTAACGGCATATGAGATCTGCAAATAACTACACAAAACATGGCTAAAGAAACACCGCGATCTAACGGGCCAGCGTACTAACCAAGCTGCGGCGGGGTGGACGGGGGCGGCAACTTGCATTCCAGCGGCGGCGAACGCGGGAGACGATGAATCGACCCTGTTTCAGTAGAAGCGGGCGTTAGTGAAGCAGATCTGGTTGGCTGGCAAGGGATTCGGTGAAGTTGATACAGCCGCTGCGCCGAGGTAGTCGGTGGCGAGGTCGGCGGTGAAGCAGATCCGTCGGTGGCGAGGTCGGCGGTGAAGCAGATCCGTCGGTGGCGAGGTCGGCGGTGAAGCAGATCCGTCGGTGACGAGGGCGGCGGGGGAGCGGATCAGGTGGGTGGACAGCCAACACGATCAAGGCTACGCTGTGGAGGAGTATGCCGGCGGCGAAGCAGATCTAGTACTGTAGAGAGTCAGAGCTTTGGCGTGTGAGAGTATTTTTGAGCTAATGGGGCGAATGGTTGGTGGGTGGGTGTGGGCCTGTGGGGAGGGTTCGGGATCTAGGCAAGATATTTCATTGTTACCGAATGAGCCCTCCATGGTCGGTGGGTTGTAGCTTCCGGACCAGGGTTAAAAGGGTAAAACTGGTCACGGGATTTTCGAATGGATGCGGCGGGATGATTTGGCGCGCGGCCGAAATTTTCAGTTTCAAGCTACGAGCAGAACGACAAAAATAATGTTCTTCCCCAGGGAGCTCTCATTTCTTCCTCTTCTCTTTCTCTCTCGAGTCTCTCCCACTCCCCCGGCTCCTCTCCCCCTTCTCTCCGGCGGCCTCGCCGGCCGGAGACGAGGCCGACTTCTCTCTGTATATTGTACACCCTCCGAACTAAATTAATTGATTCAACTTTCCTTAGACGTGTATGTATCTAGAGTAAAAACATGTGTGGATACATCCATATTTAGATAAGCAAAGTTGAGTCAGCTAATTTGGATCCGAGGGAGTTAGTGTTGTTGTAAGCTTAGATCCAGTGTTTCCCATGAGCAGAATGGCGCAATGGAGTCGGGGATCTCGTCATCGGCTTCAGATCTGGCCTATGGTGAATCTGGCGGATCTTGCCGGCCAAACCCCGATCTGGTGCCATCAATGTGATGGCGCTAACGGTGAGGCTTGCTTTGGTCAGTGCTTCAGATCTGGCCAATGGGGAAGTCAAGCTGCTAAAGTTCACAAGCTCGGGGCATACGACGGCGTCATCCGTCTTGCCCGTGCACATCTTGGCCTTTCAGCGGCCCTTCTCAGAGCCAATATGCCGTTGCTGAGGCCCTTCTTCTCCTTCGTCCTGGCGACTACCGGCGACACCGTCCCAAGTGGTGCGTCCCCGGCGACGGAGTTGCTGGAAAGGATGCGGAGCAGAGATCTGATGTGCGGTCGAGAAGGACTCGATTGATTTTCTTCTATATGTTTTGGGGTCCTTTTTGTAAAGTTGCAGGTTCTATTAGTTATTGTCTAGTACTTTTGGTCCTCTATGTAATTTTTTGGACTAGTTTCCATTGGCACTGATAAACTTGAATTTTGACAAGTTCACGGGGAAAAAAATTCCTTTGCACATATGGCCTATCATGTATAAACATTCTTGAGATTTAAACTATATGTAATGTGCCATGCATTAACCCTAAACCATATATATGTAACTAACCCTAGCTGATCAAACCCTACTTAATTAAAACAAATAACCCTAAACTATACGCATGCACTTTATGCGCAAAGGCGCGGGTGCCTCTAATAATGTGTGTGCGCACTCGATCGATGATCCCTAAACCTTATACAACCCTGAAACCCTAATCCCTAATCCCTAAACACCCTAAACACTAAACCCTATACCCTAAACCCTAACCCTAAACCCTAATTAAACCCTATATATAGGCCAACGACACTTAATTGTGCATCAAGCAGGCCGGGGTGCCTCGCGGTCCTCTAATTAAATTAAATGTGCCATGCATTAACCCTAAACCATATATATGTAACTAACCATAGCTAATCAACCCTACTTAATGAAAACACATAACCCTAAAGTATACTAGCTATAACCCGATCTAATAAAAACATGCTCTATATATAGCAGCTAGCTAGCAAACCGTAGATTAACACCAATTAATATATACATGGCCTATATCGATCATGTTGTATAACATATCCCTGAGATTCATTAATTAATTATATAATTATCGTGATAAATTAATTAACTTTAATTTTGACAAGTTCTCTCGAATGAAAACACATTTGATTAAGTTGCCTCATAATATATATATAATTAGTGTGCATGCATGGCCTACCATGCATTCGTGCATATATTTTAATGTATATTTGAACATATTCTTGGGGATTTCAATCTCTCTCTCTCGATCATCTATATATCGTTGGTGGCCAAAAAACACACATATATATGCATGCAATTTATGCGTAAAGGCGCGGGTGCCTCTAATAATGTGTGTGCGCACTCGATCGATGATCCCTAAACCTTAAACAACCCTAAAACCTTAAATCTCTAATCCCTAATCCCTAATCCCTAAACCTAAACACCCTAAACACTAAACCCTAAACCCTAGACCCTAAACCCTAACCCTAACCCTAACCCTAACCCTAACCCTAACCCTAAACCCTAGCTAACCCTAATTAAACCCTATGTATAGGCCAACGACACTTAATTGTGCATCGAGCAGGCCAGGGGTGCCTCGCGGTCCTCTAATTAAATTAAATGTGCCATGCATTAACCCTAAACCATATATATGTAACTAACCCTAGCTAATCAACCCTACTTAATTAAAACACATAACCCTAAACTATACTAGCTAGCTATAACCCGATCTAATAAAAACATGCTCTATATATAGCAGCTAGCTAGCAAACCGTAGATTAACACCAATTAAAATATACATGGCCTATATCGATCATGTTGTATAACATATCCCGAGATTCATTAATTAATTATATAATTATCATGATAAATTAATTAACTTGAATTTTGACAAGTTCTCTCGAATGAAAACACATTTGATTAAGTTGCCTCATAATATATATATAATTAGTGTGCATGCATGGCCTACAATGCATTCGTGCACATATTTTAATGTATATTTGAACATATTCTTGGGGATTTCAATCTCTCTCTCGATCATCTATATCGTTGGTGGCCCAAAAAACACACATATATACGCATGCACTTTATGCGTAAAGGCGCGGGTGCCTCTAATAATGTGTGTGCGCACTCGATCGATGATCCTAATAAACCTTAAACAACCCTAAAACCCTAAATCCCTAATACCTAAACCCTAAACACCCTAAACACTAAACCCTAAACCCTAGACCCTAAACCCTAACCCTAACCCTAAACCCTAGCTAACCCTAAACCCTAATTAAACCCTATGTATAGGCCAACGACACTTAATTGTGCATCGAGCAGCCCAGGGGTGCCTCGCGGTCCTCTAATTAAATTAAATGCGCCATGCATTAACCCTAAACCATATATATGTAACTAACCCTAGCTAATCAACCCTACTTAATTAAAACACATAACCCTAAAGTATACTAGCTATAACCCGATCTAATAAAAACATGCTCTATATATAGCAGCTAGCTAGCAAACCGTAGATTAACACCAATTAATATATACATGGCCTATATCGATCATGTTGTATAACATATCCCGAGATTCATTAATTAATTATATAATTATCGTGATAAATTAATTAACTTTAATTTTGACAAGTTCTCTCGAATGAAAACACATTTGATTAAGTTGCCTCATAATATATATATAATTAGTGTGCATGCATGGCCTACCATGCATTCGTGCATATATTTTAATGTATATTTGAACATATTCTTGGGGATTTCAATCTCTCTCTCTCGATCATCTATATATCGTTGGTGGCCAAAAAACACAAATATATATGCATGCAATTTATGCGTAAAGGCGCGGGTGCCTCTAATAATGTGTGTGCGCACTCGATCGATGATCCCTAAACCTTAAACAACCCTAAAACCTTAAATCTCTAATCCCTAATCCCTAAACCTAAACACCCTAAACACTAAACCCTAAACCCTAGACCTTAAACCCTAACCCTAACCCTAACCCTAACCCAAACCCTAGCTAACCCTAAACCCTAATTAAACCCTATGTATAGGCCAACGACACTTAATTGTGCATCGAGCAGGCCAGGGGTGCCTCGCGGTCCTCTAATTAAATTAAATGTGCCATGCATTAACCCTAAACCATATATATGTAACTAACCCTAGCTAATCAACCCTACTTAATTAAAACACATAACCCTAAACTATACTAGCTAGCTATAACCCGATCTAATAAAAACATGCTCTATATATAGCAGCTAGCTAGCAAACCGTAGATTAACACCAATTAAAATATACATGGCCTATATCGATCATGTTGTATAACATATCCCTGAGATTCATTAATTAATTATATAATTATCGTGATAAATTAATTAACTTTAATTTTGACAAGTTCTCTCGAATGAAAACACATTTGATTAAGTTGCCTCATAATATATATATAATTAGTGTCCATGCATGGCCTACAATGCATTCGTGCATATATTTTAATTTATATTTGAACATATTCTTGGGGATTTCAATCTCTCTCTCGATCATCTATATATCGTTGGTGGCCCAAAAAACACACATATATACGCATGCACTTTATGCGTAAAGGCGCGGGTGCCTCTAATAATGTGTGTGCGCACTCGATCGATGATCCCTAATAAACCTTAAACAACCCTAAAACCCTAAATCCCTAATCCCTAAACCCTAAACACCCTAAACACCCTAAACCCTAAACCCTAAACCCTAACCCTAACCCTAACCCTAACCCTAACCCTAACCCTAACCCTAACCCTAAACCCTAGCTAACCCTAAACCCTAATTAAACCCTATGTATAGGCCAACGACACTTAATTGTGCATCGAGCAGGCCAGGGGTGCCTCGCGGTCCTCTAATTAAATTAAATGTGCCATGCATTAACCCTAAACCATATATATGTAACTAACCATAGCTAATCAACCCTACTTAATTAAAACACATAACCCTAAACTATACTAGATATAACCCGATCTAATAAAAACATGCTCTATATATAGCAGCTAGCTAGCAAACCGTAGATTAACACCAATTAAAATATACATGGCCTATATCGATCATGTTGTATAACATATCCCTGAGATTCATTAATTAATTATATAATTATCGTGATAAATTAATTAACTTGAATTTTGACAAGTTCTCTCGAATGAAAACACATTTGATTAAGTTGCCTCATAATATATATATAATTAGTGTGCATGCATGGCCTACAATGCATTCGTGCATATATTTTAATGTATATTTGAACATATATATTCTTGGGGATTTCAATCTCGATCTCTCTCTCTCGATCATCTATATATCGTTGGTGGCCCAAAAACACACATATATACGCATGCACTTTATGCGTAAAGGCGCGGGTGCCTCTAATAATGTGTGTGCGCACTCGATCGATGATCCCTAAACCTTAAACAACCCCTAAAACCTTAAATCCCTAATCCCTAATCCCTAATCCCTAAACCCTAAACACCCTAAACACTAAACCCTAAACCCTAGACCCTAAACCCTAACCCTAACCCTAACCCTAACCCTAAACCCTAGCTAACCCTAAACCCTAATTAAACCCTATAAATAGGCCAACGACACTTAATTGTGCATCGAGCAGGCCAGGGGTGCCTCGCGGTCCTCTAATTAAATTAAATGTGACATGCATTAATCCTAAACCATATATATGTAACTAACCCTAGCTAGCTAATCAACCCTACTTAATTAAAACACATAACCCTAAACTATACTAGCTAGCTATAACCCGATCTAATAAAAACATGCTCTATATATAGCAGCTAGCTAGCAAACCGTAGATTAACACCAATTAAAATATACATGGCCTATATCGATCATGTTGTATAACATATCCCTCAGATTTATTAATTAATTATATAATTATCGTGATAAATTAATTAACTTGAATTTTGACAAGTTCTCTCGAATGAAAACACATTTGATTAAGTTGCCTCATAATATATATATAATTAGTGTGCATGCATGGCCTACCATGCATTTGTGCATATATTTTAATGTATATTTGAACATATATATTCTTGGGGATTTCAATCTCTCTCTCTCGATCATCTATATAATCGTTGGTGGCCAAAAAAACACACATATATACGCATGCACTTTATGCGTAAAGGCGCGGGTGCCTCTAATAATGTGTGTGCGCACTCGATCGATGATGATCCCTAAACCTTAAACAACCCTAAAACCCTAAATTAATTATCGATCTCCCTGTGATTCATTAATTAATTATATATATAATTATCGATGATAAATTAATTAACTTGAATTTTGACAAGTTCTCTCGTATGAAAACACATTTGATCAAAAGTTGCCTCATAATATATATATATAATTAGTGTGCATGCATGGCCTACCATGCATTCGTGCATATATTTTAATATATATTTGAACATATTCTAGGGGATTTCAATCTCTCTCTCTCGATCATCTATATATCGTTGTTGGTGGCAAAAAAACACACATATATACGCATGCACTTTATGCGCAAAGGCGCGGGTGCCTCTAATAATGTGTGTGCGCACTCGATCGATGATCCCTAAACCTTAAACAACCCTAAAACTACTCCCCTAAACCCTAAACACCCTAAACACTAAACCCTAGACCCTAAACACCCTAAACACTAAACCCTAAACCCTAGACCCTAAACACCGTAAACACTAAACCCTAAACCCTAAACACCCTAAACACTAATTAAACCCTAAACCCTAGACCCTAAACACCCTAAACACACTAGACCCTAAACCCTAGACCCTAAACACCCTAAACACTAAACCCTAGACCCTAAACACCCTAAACGTACCCTAGACCCTAGCTAAACACCCTAAACACTAAACCCTAAACCCTAAACCCTAGCTAGCTAACCCTAAACCCTAATTAAACCCTATATATAGGCCAACGACACTTAATTGTGCATCAAGCAGGCCAGGGGTGCCTCGCGGTCCTCTAGTTAAATTAAATGTGCCATGCATTAACCCTAAACCATATATATATAACTAACCCCTAGCTAATCAAACCCTAGTTAATTAAAACACATAACCCTAAACTATACTAGCTAGCTATAACCCGATCTAATAAAAACATGCTCTATATATAGCAGCTAGCTAGCAAATTAAACGGTAGATTAACACCAATTAATATATACATGGCCTATATCGATCATATGTTGTATAACATCTCCCTGAGATTCATTAATTAATTATATAATTATCGATGATAAATTAATTAACTTGAATTTTGACAAGTTCTCTCGAATGAAAACACATTTGATTAAGTTTCCTCATAATATATATATAATTAGTGTGCATGCATGGCCTACCATGCATGCATTCGTGCATATATTTTAATATATATTTGAACATATTCTTGGGGATTTCAATCTCTCTCTCTCTCTCTCTCTCTCGATCATCTATATATCGTTGGTGGCCAAAAAACACACACATATACGCATGCACTTTATGCGCAAAGGCGCGTGTGCCTCTAATAATGTGTGTGTGCGCACTCGATCGATGATCCCTAAACCTTAAACCCTAAATAAACCCTAATCCCTAATCCCTAAACCCTAAACACCATAAACATTAAACCCTAAACCCTAACCTCCTAACCCTAAACCCTAAACCCTAATTAAACCCTATATATAGGCCAATGACACTTAATTGTGCATCAAGCAGGCCAGGGGTGCCTTAGCTCGCGGTCCTCTAATTAAATTAAATGTGCCATGCATATATATGTGTTTAATTTGGGGATTTCAATCGCTCTCTCGTATGTAGCTCTCTCTACCTCTCTCTCTCTCTCTCTCTCTCTCGTTAATTGGTGGCCAACAACACACACATGCACTTTGTGCGCAAAGGCATGCGCCTCTAATAATGTGTGCGCAGTCGATCGATCTAGTTTTGATTAATCATAGCACACAAATAAAGAAGTTGTATTTGAATCCACACAACCTAATCTAAAACACATAACCCCTAACATGGCCTAATTAATTAACCCCTTCTCTCTACCTAATTAGTGGAAATTGCACAAAATCAAAAGGGGTCCCTCACTAATTATGCATATCTGCTAGATTGTGATAAACTTTTGCCCCATATATATTTGGTGGATGGGTGCATCTTGGCATGTAAAACAATTAGTGTTTGCAAATGGCGTTGTCAAAATTTATGTACAAATGATTTCTTTCCATCCAAAGTGCATAAAATGGGAGTTTTAATGAAGAAAGTACAAATAAAACAGCTCAACATGCTTCCACACCCCGATTTTCACACGAAGTAGAGCATATTTAAAGGATAATTCCAGAGTTTTACTATTTTTCAAGCAACTTTGCTAATTTTCCCCCACTCACATGACTTTATGTCGATTTAACGAAAATATGGCGAATTTAAACTACATGGGCGGGATAGTTTGAATTGTGCGCGCGGCAAAGGGAACCGCCTATTCCTCAACCTTGTGCACGGCAAATTACACACGCAACTCCATTAAACGCCACCTACCGACCTTAATTATCACCCCGGCGGCCCGGCCGCATGACCCCCCACCCACCCCTACACAACTTATCCCCGTCCGTGCGAAGAGCTTCCCCTCCCCGTCCCGTCCGTGCGAAGAAGAAGCTTCCCCTCCCCGTCGTTCTTCTCGAGACGCACCGGCGGTCAAGTTGATCCACGGTAGGGCTGCTATCTCTAGCTCAATCATGTATCGGGCAAGACGGCCTAACGATTTATATTTTCTTGATGCTGCTAAAAAAATTCGTCAGTATGCTCGAACTAATTGGCACTTTATAGTTTTCCGCTCGATTTGTCATCGATCAATTTGTTCATTTGCGTGGGCATATAGAGTCAGTTCTGCACTCGATCCGTTAATTTGCTGAAATGCCATGGCAGAGTTTTGTACACGATCTGTTTGCTAAAATGTCGATGGGCATTTTTTGTTTTGTACTCGACATGATTGCTGAAATGCATAATCATGTAGTATAGTTTTGTACTCGATGGATATACATTTCCTACTTCGCCTTAAATTAATCACCAACCATTGTATCTCATAATTAAACAGATGGACAGAACTTGGATACTGCATGGACACTTATGTTCCCCTTCATATATAAATGGTGTTCAACCCTTTATGGGGTTTATTAGAGCTCATGAAGGTCACAACCTGGACGTGTATTGCCCGCGCTGCACATGTATGAATGGTGAGAAGAGGCCTCACCCTGTAGTGGCAGATCATTTACACATTTTTGGGATGGACCGCACATATGTTAGGCGGGTTTAGCATGGTGAACCATATAATGATCCTTTAGCAGGAGAAGCAGATCTTGCTCACACTGTATGTGTGCTGGCATATGTAGTTAATTATTTATATTGATGCTGCCGCTGTTTCAATCAATAGTTTGCATTGCTGTGCAAGGTTCTGTACTCAAATTTAACTTGTTGCAGATGGATGGACGGGAAGGAGAGAAAAAGCGCTTGCTTCAGGAAACGGGTTTCAGCTCTGGGACATGTGCTGTGCCAGATGAGAAGGTAAATATGTAAAACGGCATTTGTTCAGGTTGCATCCCTTAGATGTTTGTCTAATCGGTTGATGTACTAATTGCAGAAGCATAGAGTTGAAGAGGTCTCTCAGTTTGATGGGAGATTTGAAGATGAATCTCAGTTTGATGCACCTGTGGATGGTACTGATGACGAGCCTTTCATAGACGAAGGTCCTGCACCTGAGATTATCCAGCCTACAGAAGGAGGCCGTGGACCGAGTACACAGCTTTGCGTTGAAGTGGATGCACGCCCGGAGATCATCAGGGGCGTCCGGGTAGTCTCAAGACCACCCAGCCCTGATGCACCTGTGGATGGTACTGATGACGAGCCTCTCATAGACGAAGGTCCTGCACCTGAGATTATCCAGCCTACAGAAGGAGGCCGTGGACCGAGTACACAGCTTTGCGTTGAAGAGGATGCACACCCGGAGATCATCAGGGGCGTCCCGGTAGTCTCAGGACCACCCAGCCCTGATGCAAAATGTTGAGCTACTTTATGATTCGTACTCTTATGTTCTGGTGCTGTAGTATGTTATGATTTGTACGCCTTTGGCGCTAGATTAAGCATTCAGTGGATGATCGCGTTGCAAAATTCGACACCCACACAATCAGTTCATCGTATGAGTAGTAGCACAATTACTTCTACAGCGATTCCTGCCAGCGCATTAGTTGGTAGCATGAAACACTTTCAGGTACTCCCCTCTGATTCATATTAATTGACTCAATTCTGTCTAGATATGGATGTATCTAGATGCATTTGTTAACTAGACTAACAAACTTGAGTCAGTTAATATGAATCCGTGTAAACCGCCCAGTCCTCGAGCAGCTAGTTTATTGACTCTGGACTCCAAGCCTCTCGCGGCAAGCCATCGACGAAGCTTTGACCAGATCTTGGCCCGCAATTTTTTTTGTGTGGCGAATAGCAAAGCTTTGACCAGTTCCTCTCGGGATACAGCACGCCGGTGAGCTTGCACGGTTGCCATGAGCACTTTCCGGCGGAACTTCCTCTTCAGCGCCCTCAAGCCGCTGCTGCGAGACAGCACGCAGTGCCTCGAGGTGGACGGAATTCTGGATCTCAGGGCGGGTGGTCCGCATCGTCCGGGAACGATCTCCAGCGGGTTAACGAGGACATGCATGGCGGCCAGGGGATTTGTTTTTTGTTTTTTTTTTGGTTTGAGCTTGGGATTTGGGGTTTTTTCGGATAGGGGAGGAGGAACCGAGGAAGAGGAAGGAACAGCCGCGTGCTTGGCGCGTGGCGGTGTGCTTGAATTTCGAATTTTTGTGAAATGTTTCATTTCCCCGCTACAATTCGGGGGTTTCTTGACGCGCCAATGCGTCCCGCCGGGCAGCTTCAAGTGAATTTGGGGTGCCACACTATGGGCCCTAGTTTCAGTGAGACATGTAATGACTAGTCACATCAGTAAGTTCACTGTGTAATAAAATATGTTACCCCTCCCCTTTATGTAGCACCCCTTCTCTCCCGATCGAGTGCCGATTGCCGACGGATGCAAGCCGCTAGCTCGATCCCCTCCTTTCGCCTCCACCGTCCAGGCATCCAGCTTGGAGGGGCAAGCTGCATCTAGACCAAGCGGATTAGGTAGGACTAGTAATGTTCTTTCCTTTCTCGAGATCGGTTCTTTTTTCCTCTCCTCGATATCTTGCGCATCTCTTTCCTATTCTGGGCGAAGGGGTGTCTTTCTGGTCACCCTCGAGCTGGGAGTGATTGATGGGGGTGGGGGGCGGGGGCTACCTTTGCTTGGATTGGGGTGTTCTTCCTTTATTTGTCGACATTTGCAACCTTTGTAGTTTCTGCTGATCCTCACTGTATCTTTTGTCAGCTTGTACAGGAAAGGTAAGACCTCGGCGGTGGGGGCAATGGAGCGTAAGGCCACCACGCATGTGGGCAGTTGGCTGAGCCTGAGCTGCGTCCCCAGCCCCGCGAAGCAGGTACTCCGTTTGCTTATCCACTCTTTACCTTTTAAGTGTCTCTCTGCATCCTCAATCTGTTCCTGTTCTGGAATATGCTTAAAGTAGCACATGTCTTCAGCTGTTTGTGCGTAAAGCCTCTGTGACACCATGCTCTATATTCTCTGTATCAGGTTGGTACCTCCAGGTTCCGTGCTGAGGCTATGGGGAACGAGAATAGCGCCCCACCTGCTGCAGGAGCATGGCCCGATCTGCAGCACAAGAAGCGAAATGCCACTGCCGAGCTGGGCAGGGACCGCCCAGGGGTAATTTTTTTAACCAACTTACCATGATGTAGTCTGAATCTGATACTCCCTCAGATCCAAATTAATTGACTCAACTATCTGTAGATACGGATGTATCTAGATGTGTTTTAGCTCTAGATACTACTGCCTCCATCCCAAAGCTTTGGGCTTATATTATTTTTAGAAAGTCAAACTATACCATGTTTGACTAAGCTTTTACCAAAAATCAGTAACATGCAAAATACAAAATTAATATCATTAAATAGATAATAAAATATATTTTCCTACGGTATCTACACAGTATTATATTTGTTGATAGAATGTTCTAAAATTTTGGTCAAACTTTGCTTGTTTTGATTTCTCAAAAATAAATAAGGCTTAAGCTTTTGGATGGTGGTAGTACATTCATATCTAGACAAAGCTGAGTTAACTAGTTTTTTTGTCTGTCCATAGCTAGTGTTCACGCTGCAAAAGGCTAAGAGCATCCACTATATGCATCAGTCTATCTCATACAGTAATTCAATATCACTGCTGAGGTCTGCCTTTTGTTTTGCTATTCATATGCAGACTGAAACTTTAGGGCCTTTACTCAAAAGGAAGATCAAAACTGCGGCTGATCAGGCTGCCAGTATGTTGATGCCGCCCCCATCTTCTAAATGCCTCTACAAGCACAAGGCCACGCGCCAGCTGGGTGGTGATCTTTTAATGAATATGGTATATTTTCTTAATCCACAAAACATGCCTTGATTTTTCTCTGTTTATTGTCGGTTTTTTCTATGCTTGCCAAAAGTTTACAACAACAACAACAACAACCAAGCCTTTCAGTCCCAAACAAGTTGGGGTAGGCTAGAGTTGAAACCCATAAGATCTCGAAGCCAAAAGTTTAGAAACACCAAATTCGTTTGCTTACAATCATCATACAGTAATGTTCATCTACTCCAGTTCCCCTAACCCAACAAAAAATGATGTTAATTACGATTTTTAGATTAAAAGAGCACCATTAGGCGCTGTTAATTACGACTTTGAGATTAAAATGTCATTTGCAATTGTTAATTACAATTTTGAGACAAATGGTTAGTTTAACCTCGATCTCTTCTGCTCTCCATTTTTCCCAACCGAACAAAAATGTAACCATTCCATTCCTCTGAAATGGAACCATTCCATTCCATTCCACGCTGTTTCAGAACCGAACACACCCTTGCATTGTTGTGAACTGTTGTCCATACACGGCCATACCCTTCCACTTACATCCAGCACTATATGCATCAGTCTGTCTCAGAGTCATTCAATATCACTGCTGAGATCTGTTCCCATTCTTATGCAGGCTGAAACTGCTGCGCCTTTACTCAAGTGGATGCAAAATGAGGCTAATGAGGCTGCTGTGAGGACGATGGTGCCGGCACCATCTTCCGAAAACCTCTACAAGCACGAGGCCATGGGCCAGCTGGGTGGTGACCTTTTAATGAATCTGGTATATTTTCTTAATCCACATACATGATTTCATTATTATCTGTTTAATTACTGTTGGCTTTGTCTAATGCTTACCAAAAGTTCAGAAACACTGCGTTTGCTTACAATCATCATACACTAATTTTTCACTTTTCAGTCTGTCTCATCCAGTATATAAACTGTTGATTTCCATTGGCTTCTTTTGTAATCATTTGCATTGTTGTCAACTGTTCTCTATGCACAACCCTATTCTTCCACTTACACCCCGCACTATTTGCATCAGTCTATCTCATAGATTTATTAAATATCAATGATGAGTTCTGTTGCTATTCATATGCAGGATGAAACTTCTGTGCCTCTATGATACGTCTCCGACGTATCGATAATTTCTTATGTTCCATGCCACATTATTGATGATACCTACATGTTTTATACACATTATATGTCATATTTATGCATTTTCTGGAACTAACCTATTAACAAGATGCCGAAGTGCCAGTTCTGTTTTCTGTTTTTGGTTTCAGAAATCCTAGTAACGAAATATTCTCGGAATTGGACGAAATCAAGACCCAAGTTCCTATTTTCACCGGAAGCATCCAGAAACACGAGAAGGACCAGAGGGGGGCACGGGCCCCCGGACCATAGGCGGCGCGGCCCGGCCCTGGCCGCGCCGCCTTATGGTGCCAGCCTCGTCGCCCCTCCGACTCCGCCTCTTCGCCTATTTAAAGGTCCCTGACCTAAATCTTCGAGAAAAACGGTACGAGAAACCTTCCAGAGCCGCCGCCATCGCGAAGCCAAGATCTGGGGGACAGGAGTCTCTGTTCCGGCACGCCGCCGGGACGGGGAAGTGCCCCCGGAAGGCTCCTCCATCGACACCACCGCCATCTCCATCAACGCTGCTGTCTCCCATGAGGAGGGAGTAGTTCTCCATCGAGGCTCGGGGCTGTACCGGTAGCTATGTGGTTCATCTCTCTCCCATGTACTTCAATACAATAATCTCATGAGCTGCCTTACATGATTGAGATTCATATGATGATGCTTGTAATCTAGATGTCGTTATGCTAGTCAAGTGAATTTTACTTATGTGATCTCCGGAGACTCCTTGTCCCACGTGTGTAAAGGTGACAGTGTGTGCACCGTGTGGGTCTCTTAGGCTATATTTCACAGAATACTTATTCACTGTTGAATGGCATAGTGAGGTGCTTATTTATATCTCTTTATGATTGCAATGTGCATCGTATCACAATTTATCTATGTGCTACTCTAGCAATGTTATTAAAGTAGTTTTATTCCTCCTGCACGATGTAATGGTGACAGTGTGTGCATCCGTGTTAGTACTTGGTTTATGCTATGATCATGATCTCTTGTAGATTGCGAAGTTAACTATTGCTATGATAGTATTGATGTGTATTATTCCTCCTACATAAGCATGAAGGTGACAGTGTGCATGCTACGTTAGTACTTGGTTTAGTCGTATTGATCTATCTTACACTCTAAGGTTACTTAAATATGAACATTGAATTGTGGAGCTTGTTAACTCCGGCATTGAGGGTTCGTGTAATCCTACGCAATGTGTTCATCATCCAACAAGAGTGTAGAGTATGCATTTATCTATTCTGTTATGTGATCAATGTTGAGAGTGTCCACTAGTGAAAGTGTAATCCCTAGGCCTTGTTCCTAAATACTGCTATCGCTGCTTGTTTACTGTTTTACTGTGTTACTACTGCTGCAATACTACCACCATCAACTACACGCCAGCAAGCTATTTTCTGGCACCGTTGCTACTGCTCATACTTATTTATACCACCTGTATTTCACTATCTCTCGCCGAACTAGTGCACCTATTAGGTGTGTTGGGGACACAAGAGACTTCTTGCTTTGTGGTTGCAGGGTTGCATGAGAGGGATATCTTTGACCTCTTCCTCCCTGAGTTCGATAAACCTTGGGTGATCCACTTAAGGGAAAACTTGCTGCTGTTCTACAAACCTCTGCTCTTGGAGGCCCAACACTGTCTACAGGAAAAGGAGGGGGCGTAGACATCAAGCTATTTTCTGGCGCCGTTGCCGGGGAGGAAAGGTAAAAGGTACTCACACTACGGATCTCGGCTACTAAGCTATTTTCCGGCGCCGTTGTAAGTACTCAAAGCTATTTCCTTTAGACTCTGCAATTGCGACATTTGGTTTCTTGTTTACACTAGTTAGGCATAATGGAAAGTAACAATGAGCTTCTTATTCTATTTCCTGAGTTAAGACATGGATTGTTTGCTGCGAAAATTAAAAAACCTATGGAATCTTATTTGCATGCTAGTAGCAATGATATTAGTATGAACGCTTTGAACACCATTGTTGCTAATGATATGGAAAATTCTAAGCTTGGGGAAGCTGGCTTTGATGAGCATGATATTTTTAGTCCCCCAAGCATTGAGGAGAAAATTTACTTTGATGATACTTTGCCTCCTATATTTGATGATGAGAATAATAATGATAGCTACTTTGTTGAATTTGCTCCCACTACAACTAATAAAATTGATTATGCCTATGTGGGGAGTAATAATTTTATGCATGAGACTCATGATAAGAATGCTTTATGTGATAGTTATATTGTTGAGTTTGCTCATGTTGCTACTGAAAGTTATTATGAGAGAGGAAAATATGGTTGTAGAAATTTTCATGTTACTAAAACACCTCTCTATGTGCTGAAATTTTTGAAGCTACACTTGTTTTATCTTCTTATGCTTGTTACTTTGCTCTTCATGAACTTGTTTATTTACAAGATTCCTATGCATAGGAAGCATGTTAGACTTAAATGTGTTTTGAATTTGCCTCTTGATGCACTCTTTTGCTTCAACTACTATTTCTTGCGAATGCATCATTAAAACTGCTGAGCCCATCTTAATGGCTATAAAGAAAGAACTTCTTGGGAGATAACCCATGTGTTATTTTGCTACAGTATATCTATTTTATATTTGAGTCTTGGAAGTTGTTACTACTGTAGCAACCTCTCCTTATCTTAGTTTTGTGTTTTGTTGTGCCAAGTAAAGTCGTTGATAGCAAGGTTGATACTAGATTTGGATTACTGCGCAGAAACAGATTTCTTGCTGTCACGAATTTCGACCTGCCTCTCTGTAGGTAACTCAGAAAAATCTGCCAATTTACGTGCTTGATCCTCAGATATGTACGCAACTTTCATTCAATTTGGGCATTTTCATCTGAGCAAGTCTGGTGCCATTTTAAAATTCGTCTTTACGGACTGTTCTGTTTTGACAGATTCTGCCTTTTATTTCGCATTGCTTCTTTCGCTGTGTTGGGTGGATTTCTTTGTTCCATTACCTTCCAGTAGCTTTGGGCAATGTCCAGAAGTGTTAAGAATGATTGTGTCACCTCTGAACATGTGAGTTTTTGATTATGCACTAACCCTCTAATGAGTTTGCTTAAAGTTTGGTGTGGAAGAAGTTTTCAAGGGTCAAGAGAGGAGGATGATATACTATGATCAAGAAGAGTGAAAAGTCTAAGCTTGGGGATGCCCCCGTGGTTCATCCCTGCATATTTCAAGAAGACTCAAGCATCTAAGCTTGGGGATGCCCAAGGCATCCCCTTCTTCATCGACAAATTTATCAGGTTCCTCCCTTGAAACTATATTTTTATTCGGTCACATCTTATGTGCTTTGCTTGGAGCGTCTGTTTGCTTTTGTTTTTGTTTATGTTTGAATAAGTTCATCCTTGTGTGGGAGAGAGACACGCTCCGCTGGTTCGTATGAACACATGTGTTCTTAGCTCATAATATTCATGGCGAAGTTTCCTCTTCGTTAAATTGTTATATGGTTGGAATTGGAAAATGCTACATGTAGTAATTGCTATAATGTCTTGGATAATTTGATACTTGGCAATTGTTGTGCTCATGTTTAAGCTCTTGCATCATATACTTTGCACCTATTAGTGAAGAAATACATAGAGCATGCTAAAATTTGGTTTGCATAATTGGTCTCTCTAAGGTCTAGATAATTTCTAGTATTGAGTTTGAACAACAAGGAAGACGGTGTAGAGTCTTATAATGTTTACAATATGTCTTTTATGTGAGTTTTGCTGCACCGGTTCATCCTTGTGTTTGTTTCAAATAGCCTTGCTAGCCTAAACCTTGTATCGAGAGGGAATACTTCTCATGCATCCAAAATCCTTGAGCCAACCACTATGCCATTTGTGTCCACCATACCTACCTACTACATGGTATTTCTCCGCCATTCCAAAGTAAATTGCTTGAGTGCTACCTTTAAAATTCCATCATTCGCCTTTGCAATATATAGCTCATGGGACAAATAGCTTAAAAACTATTGTGGTATTGAATATGTACTTATGCACTTTATCTCTTATTAAGTTGCTTGTTGTGCGATAACCATGTTTCTGGGGACGCCATCAACTATTCTTTGTTGAATATCATGTGAGTTGCTATGCATGTTCGTCTTGTCTGAAGTAAGAGAGATCTACCACCTTATGGTTAAGCATGCATATTGTTAGAGAAGAACATTGGGCCGCTAACTAAAGCCATGATTCATGGTGGAAGTTTCAGTTTTGGACATATATCCTCAATCTCATATGAGAATAATAATTGTTGCTACATGCTTATGCATTAAAGAGGAGTCCATTATCTGTTGTCCATGTTGTCCCGGTATGGGTGTCTAAGTTGAAGAATGATCAAAAGCGAGAAATCCAATGCGAACTTTCTCCTTAGACCCTTGTACAGGCGGCATGGAGGTACCCCATTGTGACACTTGGTTAAAACATGTGTATTGCGATGATCCGGTAGTCCAAGCTAATTAGGACAAGGTGCGGGCACTATTAGTACACTATGCATGAGGCTTGCAACTTGTAAGATATAATTTACATGATACATATGCTTTATTACTACCGTTGACAAAATTGTTCCATGTTTTCAAAATAAAAGCTCTAGCACAAATATAGCAATCGATGCTTTCCTCTTTGAAGGACCATTCTTTTACTTTTATTGTTGAGTCAGTTCACCTATTTCTCTCCACCTCAAGAAGCAAACACTTGTGTGAACTTTGCATTGATTCTTACATATTTGCATATTGCATTTGTTATATTGCTTTGCATTGACAATTATCCATGAGATATACATGTTATAAGTTGAAAGCAACCGCTGAAACTTCATCTTCCTTTGTGTTGCTTCAATGCCTCTACTTTGAATTATTGCTTTATGAGTTAACTCTTATGCAAGACTTATTGATGCTTGTCTTGAAAGTACTATTCATGAAAAGTCTTTGCTTTATGATTCAGTTGTTTACTCATGTCATTACCATTGTTTTGATCGCTGCATTCATTACATATGTTTACAAATAGTATGATCAAGATTATGATGGCATGTCACTTCAGAAATTATCTTTGTTATCGTTTTACCTGCTCGGGACGAGCAGAACTAAGCTTGGGGATGCTGATACGTCTCCGACGTATCGATAATTTCTTATGTTCCATGCCACATTATTGATGATACCTACATGTTTTATACACATTATATGTCATATTTATGCATTTTCGGAACTAACCTATTAACAAGATGCGAAGTGCCGGTTCTGTTTCTGCTTTTTGGTTTCAGAAATCCTAGTAACGAAATATTCTCGGAATTGGACGAAATCAAGACCCAAGTTCCTATTTTCACCGGAAGCATCCAACACACGAGAAGGACCAGAGGGGGGGCACTGGGCCCCAGACCATAGGCCGGCGCGGCCCAGGCCCTGGCCGCGCCGCCTTATGGTGCCACCGCCTCGTCGCCCCTCCGACTCCGCCTCTTCGCCTATTTAAAGGTCCCTGACCTAAAACCTCGAGACGAAAAAGCCACGGTACGAGAAACCTTCCAGAGCCTCCGCCATCGCGAAGCCAAGATGGGGGACAGGAGTCTCTGTTCGGCACGCCGCCGGGACGGGGAAGTGCCCCGGAAGGCTCCTCCATCGACACCACCACCATCTCCATCAACGCTGCTGTCTCCCATGAGGAGGAGTAGTTCTCCATCGAGGCTCGGGGCTGTACCGGTAGCTATGTGGTTCATCTCTCCCATGTACTTCAATACAATAATCTCATGAGCTGCCTTACATGATTGAGATTCATATGATGATGCTTGTAATCTAGATGTCGTTATGCTAGTCAAGTGAATTTTACTTATGTGATCTCCGGAGACTCCTTGTCCCACGTGTGTAAAGGTGACAGTGTGTGCACCGTGTGGGTCTCTTAGGCTATATTTCACAGAATACTTATTCACTGTTGAATGGTATAGTGAGGTGCTTATTTATATCTCTTTATGATTGCAATGTGCATCGTATCACAATTTATCTATGTGCTACTCTAGCAATGTTATTAAAGTAGTTTTATTCCTCCTGCACGATGTAATGGTGACAGTGTGTGCATCCGTGTTAGTACTTGGTTTATGCTATGATCATGATCTCTTGTAGATTGCGAAGTTAACTATTGCTATGATAGTATTGATGTGTATTATTCCTCCTACATAAGCATGAAGGTGACAGTGTGCATGCTACGTTAGTACTTGGTTTAGTCGTATTGATCTATCTTACACTCTAAGGTTACTTAAATATGAACATTGAATTGTGGAGCTTGTTAACTCCGGCATTGAGGGTTCGTGTAATCCTACGCAATGTGTTCATCATCCAACAAGAGTGTAGAGTATGCATTTATCTATTCTGTTATGTGATCAATGTTGAGAGTGTCCACTAGTGAAAGTGTAATCCCTAGGCCTTGTTCCTAAATACTGCTATCGCTGCTTGTTTACTGTTTTACTGTGTTACTACTGCTGCAATACTACCACCATCAACTACACGCCAACAAGCTATTTTCTGGCACCGTTGCTACTGCTCATACTTATTTATACCACCTGTATTTCACTATCTCTTCGCCGAACTAGTGCACCTATTAGGTGTGTTGGGGACACAAGAGACTTCTTGCTTTGTGGTTGCAGGGTTGCATGAGAGGGATATCTTTGACCTCTTCCTCCCTGAGTTCGATAAACCTTGGGTGATCCACTTAAGGGAAAACTTGCTGCTGTTCTACAAACCTCTGCTCTTGGAGGCCCAACACTGTCTACAGAAAAGGAGGGGGCGTAGACATCACTCTACTCAAATGGATAAAAAATGATCCTGATGAGGCTGCTGTGAAGACGATGGTGCCGCCACCATCTTCTGAAAACCTCCTCAAGCACAAGGCCACGGGCCAGCTGGGTGGTACCCTTTTCAGTAAGCAGGTATATTTTCTTAATCCTCATACATGATTTGATTTTTGTCTGTTTATTGCCGGCTTTGTCTAATGCTTACCAATAGTTCAGAAACACACACACCTATTTTTCCACTTACATCCAGCACTATATGCATCAGTGTCTCATATATTCATTTTATATATCACTGCTGATGTCTGTTGCTCTTCAATTTTCATATGCAGACTGAAACTGCTAAGCCTTCATTGGTCAAAAGGATTGCAACTGCTGCTGATGAGGCATCTGCAGAGGCTGCCACCAAGTTACTGTCAGCCCCACCTTCTGGATGCTTATATAAGCTCAAGTCCAAGGACCAGCCGGGCCGTAACCATCCAAGGGTTCGGGTATATTTTCTTAAGCCACATATACATGCCATGATTTATGTCTGATATTATCACCGGCTCTGTCTAATGCTTTTTGGAATTCGGAAACACCAAATTAGCATGCTTATATTCATCATACACTAATTTTTCACTGTTCAGTTTGTAACATAGTGTTATGCACTCGCTTGTCAACATTTGCATTGCTCTGAACTATGCACTTTACACAACCTAATTCTTCCACTTACATTCAGCGCTATGCACCAGTAGTACCTCCCATGTTTCCTTCACCATCCCGATGCCGAGCTTGCGGGAATATGGCGGGCCCATGTACATACCCCGCATATAACACCTCCTATGGCTCTATCTACCTTTCTAGTAGCTCCTTCACAGAGTTACAGGTATGTATTCTCAGTGGTTTAGCATGAATTGGCATATAGTAAAGTCTTGTTTTTAGTCTTCCTGCTTCTTACATTTGTATCAATTTTCACATGCAGACTGTACCTTGTGAACTTCGTCCAATGATTAACCAGATGTGTCCGCATGAAGGGTCTTTCACTATGCATGGCAATGGCAAATTGATGAACACCTACACGGTCTATGAGGTGTATGTCTACAAGACGTAGGCCATCACATATTTGTATGGACATGATTGGAGAAAGTTTGCTTTTGACTACGGTCTGAAGAAGGGCGACGAGCTGAGGATCAGAAACTCAAACGGGCAGATATACGTAACTGCTTACAGAGTTGGAGACACTTCCAAATATATAATATGTAACTTTTTTCTACTCATATCTTTTGATAATTGCATTCTGAGCAGTTGTTCTAAACCATTCCCTCTGTTCTAGCTTGCTGGGTTTAACATGATCAAAGCTGCAGATCCCTGATGGAACAGGAGCGGATGTCACAAAGGGCAACCACACCAGCCCGGCACCGGCTTCCCACTCTCCTGCATCAACACCGGTTCCTGTACCAGCTCCGTTCTGCATCTACCCCAGTCCCCTACATCGCATTGGTTCCTGTAGAGGCCCCATATACTACACACCTGGCCAGGCTCTGCATCGCCTGGTTCCTCTAGCTGCAGTTTCTGCACACCAACGGTGTTGGGGGATGACCCCGGTATGCCAAAGGCATGCCAAACCGGATGGTTTAGGCCATCAGGATACCGGTTTAATGTCCATACCGGAGCGTAAAGATAAGAGTTTGGCTAGGTAAACTATGCCGGTATCCCCAAGAGGGGTATACCGGAACCGGGTAAAGAAGACACCGGGATGCCGGAAAGGAGAGCATGTCGGCGGTCCGGTCAAAGATTCTCTCCAGAGCTAGAGGACAAAGATGAGCTAAGCAAAGAAGCTTTATACGAGGCGTGACGATAAAGAGGAGGATGACGATAAAGAAGCCGGAGGACGTCAGCCTCCCTGTTTAAAGAAGACCCCGGCATCATCTATGATTAAAGTAGCTTTATAAAGTATCTTTGTAAAGTAGTTTGTCTAGTCAAAGATGCTATTAGGGTTTCTTCCCCTGTAAGCCACCCTCTCCCCTATATAAGGAGAGGGGGCAGCCTCCTTCACGGGCGCGGAAGAGAGAGAGAGAGATTCTGTAAACACAAACCTGTAACCTGTGGAAATCAATGAAGAGAGTGATCTAGAGCGAGTTCTTCCTTGTGTCTTTCTTCTTCAACCTCTCGCCTCGGCTAAGTTCTTGAGGAAACCATCCGGAAGTTCATCCCATCTGATCACAAACCCTCCCCCGAATCCTCTAGCGTCCATTCGGCCCCAACTTAAGCCATCCTATGGCATCTGCGTTCACCACGACGACAGTTGGCGCCCACCGTGGGGCATGAAGTGGCGCTTGCTGGGGTTCATATTCGGGCGGGCATCCTCGAGGTCGCCGGCGAGCGGTGTCCGCGCTCGTGCAGCGCATCTACGACATGGACTTCATCAACGACAACGGGCTGCTTCACCAACGGCGGCATCTTCCCAAGAACGGCCGCACCATCGAGTTCGGCAGCCACCGCGTCTACCCGGCACCGTCCCTGTGCGCGGCGCCTATCGCCGTGCTGGTGGCGCGGACCCCAAGGTGGCTCTGTGCTGGCCGTGCCGCCGGCAGCGTCGAGGTAATGATGACTGGCGTGGTTGGTGCAGGAAAAGAAGCTGTGGATGAAGGTGCTGGTCGTGCGGCTTCGACCCGTGCGGCCAAGCCACCGCTGGAGCGTGACGCTGGCGCTGCGGGAACGTCGTCAGCACCACCGGCAACACCACTCCAGCGACGATGAACATGCGCAACGCCCATCGTGCGAACATCGACCGGCGGCTCGAGGCGGAGCTGGAGGCGCAACGCAGAAGCTGCTCGCGAACGGCGCCGACATCGTCCGGGCGCAGCGCGAGCTGAACCTGACCCTACGTGAGTACAACGCTGCCCATGGCTTTGCTTCTGTTAGCGCTCATGCTGCTAGGATGCCGGAGAACCGGCTTAAGGCTCGCAATCTAGATCAGGATTTGCGCAAGGAAGTTCTTGCCGGCAAAAGTACCTCTGCATCTGTTAGCATCGTGGAAAAACCTAAGTACAGTAGCCCGGATAAAACTATAAAAGCTGCTAAAGCTGCGGTAGAGCTATGTGAATCGCTTTCCGGAGATGCTTTGGCAAAACAGCAAGAGCGTGTTAGAGAGCTGCTGGAAACTATTGAGCAGCAGAATGCTGAACAGCTGGCTAAGCTGAACAAGGCTGCGGCCTCAAAATCCGCGCGTTCAACAAAGAATGCCGAAGCAAGTCCCATGGGTAGGCATCGTCCCCCCATCCGGACAGAAGAAAAGAAAAAGAGATGAACGCACAGCAGATGACTGTGTACGATCCGGTTCTTGCCGGAAAGCAACAAGCCGGGCAACACGAGGCCGGTAGAAAAAGCCAAGGGGCAGATCGAGGCTACGCCAGAGGAGGCTATGCCGGGAACAATCATGCCGGTAGACATGAAACCGGGCAAAATTATCGAGCTGCAAGGGCAGCATATGAGGAAATGCCACCACCAAGGTACCGGCAGGCAAGAGCCGCGGAACCGGAAAGATACGGAGAGGGAGATTCCGAAGTAGAACGAACAAGAGTCTACCGGAACCCTTTGGGGGAACGCCTGGGGGAAAGATGCTTGCCAGACCACGATGCGAGGCACAGGTTGGACAGGGTACATCTTTCCGAAATGATCGAATCTGAGGGTCCTCCTGGCCCAAAATGCTTTGGCCCATGAATCATGGGAGAAGAGCCACCGGTACGCAATTTCCAGCTGCCCCGAGATACAAAAACGTATGACGGCACGACCAAGCCGGAAGATTGGCTAGCGGACTATGTCACAGCTGTTTACGTAGCTGGTGGTGGAGTAACCGGCGTTGGGCGGTGAGAATCATACCGTCCTACCTGGTAGGCCCTGCACGAATTTGGCTTAACAATTTGCCGGCAGGAAGCATTAACGGATGGCTAGACTTTGAGGAAGCCTTTGTGAACAACTTCAGTAGCACTTACAAGAGGCCAAACCGGCCCCAACAGCTCGCTTTATGCCAGCAACGTGCCGGTGAGACAGACAGGGATTATCTTACCCGATGGAACTCAACAAGAAACACGTGTGAAGGAGTGATTGAAGCACAAGCGATTGCTTGGTTCAGTCAAGGATGCCGGAGAGGATCACCGCTGTGGCAAAAGCTGCAGAGAAGCATGCCAGCAACCTTGGCGGAGATGATACGTGTGGCGGATAGCTATGCATTGGGAGACCCATTGCAACCGGCGTACAAGCTGAGCCGGAGCAGTCAAACCCGCCTCAGCGGCAGGAACAATACCGGGACAACCGGAACAACAAAGAAGGGAAGATTTCCCGGATCGAAGGTACGCTCCGCAGCACGTTGCTGCTGTGCAAGAAAATTATGATGCGGCGGCAGCCAGAGGCAAAAACCGGATCGCAGCCATGGGCGGGTCCTAAAAAGATGGGTCGAAAGCCCTGGGGCCAGAAAAAGAATTGGCAGGAACCCGTAAAATACACCATGGAAGCCGCCATGGATCAACCTTGCCGGTGGCACACGCCGAACCCGGATCACCCGTCAAACCACTGACGAAAGATTGTTCTTGGACCAAGTACTTGATGCAAAAGGGACGCGCAAGCACAAGGGTGCTCAACAGTGTTGCCGCCATCGCAAGATATGCTGCGTCAGCAACAACTACCACCACCACCGCCACTTACCGGAGCAAACGCCTTACCAGTGCAGCCTCAGCCAAACAGGCAACAATACCAACAAGTTAACCGGGTGGAGCAAAATAATGATCAACCACCTCCACCGGCACCTTTAGGCCGGAATGTTTACGAGGACCCGCATTTGTGCTGTGTTGTCTTTGTCACTGAGCCAACAGACAGGCAAAGTGTGCATCGCCGCTCCATGGAGGTAAACGCCGTGATGCCGGCAGTTCCCAAATACATGCTGTGGTCAGATCAGGAAATTACCTGGTCATTCAAGGATCACCCCAAAATCATGCCGAATCCGGGTGGATACGCTCTTGTTGTGGACCCAATCATGAAAGGGCCGCAAACTCGAGTAAAATTCAGCAAGGTGCTGATAGACAACGGCAGCAGCATAAACATCATGTACAAGCATACCATGCATACGCTGGGCATAACAGAAAACATGCTTCAGCCAACGCGTACAACGTTCCACGGAATCGTTCCGGGCTTGTCTTGCGCTCCGGTAGGAAAAGTTCGGGTGGACGTATCGTTTGGAGGACGTGACAATTGCCGGGTTGAAAATGTTGAGTTTGAGGTGGTGGACCTAGACAGTCCTTACCATGCGTTGCTGGGAAGACCAGCATTGGCAGCTTTCATGGCTACGACTCATACGGCTTACCTCAAGATGAAGATGCCGGCACCTCGTGGACCCTTAACTGTGGTGGGAAACTATAAAATCTCACTAGAAACAGCATCTGCCGGATCAAACCTAGCGGAATCGCTGGTGATCGCGAGAGGAAAAGAAGAAGGATGCTACTTACGTGGCTCAGTCCTCACAATTGAGTTTAGCGGCAATGAGTGGAAACTTGGGTTCACCGGCATTCAAGCCAACAAATGAAACAAAGGACATTGTGCTGGATCCGGCTTACCCAGAGCGCACCGTTCGTATCGGTGCCGGCCTCGATCAAGCATAGGAAAGCGCGCTCGTCAGCTTCCTCCGTGAGAATCGGAATATCTTTGCCTGGTCTACTGATGACTTGGTGGGTGTTCCGAGGGAGCTGGCTGAGCACTCTCTAAATGTCCGGAAAGACAAGCCGGTGCGGCAACCCTTGCGCCGGTTCGCTGAAGATAGGAGGAAGATTATTGGAGAAGAAGTGACAAAACTGCTCGTTGCCGGATTCATTGTGGAGGTCACGCACACAGAGTGGCTGGCCAATCCGGTAATGGTCGAAAAGAAAAAAGATGAGAACCTGGAGGCAAAAGCTCCAAAGGTATGGCGCATGTGCATCGACTACACCAACCTCAACAAGGCTTGCCCAAGAGATCCTTTCCCTTTGCCACGGATCGATCAAGTGATTGATTCAACTGCTGGGTGTGAGTTGTTGTCCTTTCTGGATGCGTATTCCGGTTTCCACCAAATCCCCTTGAAAAAGGAAGATCAAATAAAAACTGCGTTCATTACCCCGCACGGGGCTTATTGCTATGTCACTATGCCTTTTGGTTTGCGCAACGCTGGTGCAACGTACCAGCGCTGTATGCAAAAATGCTTGTTTGATCAAATCGGAAAGAACGTGCAAGTCTATGTAGATGACATTGTGATAAAAACTAAGGTAAAGAACACCTTAATCGATGACATCCGGCAAACATTCGATAACCTAAGACGGTTCCGGATGAAACTTAACCCGGCAAAATGCACCTTCGGTGTCCCTGCCGGCAAGCTGCTCGGTTTCCTTGTGTCAAGCCGGGGCATTGAAGTCAATCCGGTAAAAATCCGGGCAATAGAAAGAATGACTGTCCCACGAGAACTAAAAGATGTGCAAAAGTTTACCGGAAGCTTGGCATCGCTAAGCCGGTTCATAAGCAGGCTAGGAGAAAAAGCTTTGCCACTATATGCTCTGATGAAAAAATCCGATACGTTCGTCTGGACCCCTCAGGCAGACGCGGCGTTTAAAGAGCTAAAAACCATGCTCGCAACGGCCCCAATCTTGGCCTCACCTTTAGAAAGGGAACCCATGTTGCTTTACATAGCGGCAACGAACCGGGTGGTTAGTGTTGTGGTTGTGGTAGAACGAGAAGAGGAAGGAAAAACCGTGCAAAGGCCGGTGTACTACCTGAGCGAAGTGCTCTCCTCCTCGAAGCAAAACTACCCGCACTTCCAAAAGATGACTTATGGCGTGTTCATGGCCGCCACGAAGCTTAAGCACTACTTTGAGGAGCACCCCATGAAGGTGGTGAGTGAGGCACCCATCTCTGATATCATGTGCAACAAAGATGCCAGCAGCCGGATCGCAAAATGGGCGATTCAGTTATCACCATATGTGCCGGTATATGAAAGAAGGGACGCCATAAAATCGCAAGCTCTAGCTGATTTTTTGGTGGACTGGGCAGAAATGCAGTACAAACCGCCAGAACATAAGATAGAATACTGGAAGATGCACTTTGACGGATCCAAACTCAAGGAGGGTCCAGGTGCCGGTGTGGTGCTCACCTCGCCAAAGGGAGATCATCTCCGGTATGTTTTGCAAGTGCATTTCAGGGCATCAAACAATGTCGCTGAATACGAAGCTTTGATCCATGGGCTTAAAGTCGCAAAAGAAATCGGTGCACACCGGATCATTTGCTACGGAGATTCAGACCTTGTGGTACAACAGTGTTCCGGGGATTGGGATGCAAAAGATGCCAACATGGCCTCGTACCGGTTTCACGTGCAAAAGATTGCCGGGTTCTTCGAAGGGTGTGAGTTTCACCATGTGCCGCGCGCAGAAAATGAAGCCGCGGATGCTTTGTCCAAGCTGGGCTCGTCTAGGCAAGAAATTCCTCCCGGAATAGCCTTGGCTCACTTGAGAGTACCATCGATCAAACCGAGTCCGGAGTCGGAATCAATTTTTGTACCGGAGTCACATGTTGTGCCAATGGATATCGACGAAGGAAACCCGGGGACTGTCCCGGTAAGCTCGGGGACTGCTCCGGTAAGCTCGGGGACTGCTGTGCCCATACCGGAAGAAGCAATGCTGGTGGATAGCATGGACGTAGACGTACCGGTGTTCCTAGTCCGGGAGGCACCATCATGGGTTAAATCTATTAAGGAATTCCTGATCAACGGTACCTTGCCGGTTGACGAAAATGAGTCTAGAAGGATCCAGAGGAGGTCCAAAGCTTACACCATCATCAATGGCGAGGTGTACAAGAGAAGTGTTACCGGTGTCCTCCAAAGGTGTGTGGAACCGGAAGAGGGAAAAGAAATGCTCGAGGAAATTCACCGAGGAGAATGTGGGCATCATGCGTCGTCAAGGGCGCTGGTGGCAAAAGTATTCCGGCATGGGTTCTATTGGCCAATGGCTTTGCAAAACGCGGAGGATATGGTAAGAAAATGCAACGAGTGCCAGAGGTACGCCAAGCAAAACCATACCCCAACATCCGGTTTAAAGACAATACCGCTAACTTGGCCGTTCGCCGTTTGGTGCCTAGACATGGTTGGCCCATTCAAAACCGCAAGGGGAAACATGACCCACATCTTGGTCATGGTGGATAAGTTCACCAAGTGGCTGGAAGTGAAACCCATTGCAAAGTGTGATGGGCGCACATCGGTGAAGTTCTTAAAAGATGTTATCTTGCGGTATGGCTACCCGCATAGCATTATCACTGACAATGGCACAAATTTTGCTCAAGGCGAGTTCAAAAGATTTTGTGAAGACAACAACATCCGGTTGGATTTGTGCTCAGTCGCACACCCACAAGGCAATGGCCAAGTTGAAAGAACAAACGCTTTGGTACTTTCCGGTATCAAACCAAGACTCATTGATGCGGTGGAAAAATCGCCGGGGTGTTGGCTCGATGAGCTACCATCGGTACTGTGGAGTATAAGAACAACTCCAAACCGGTCTACCGGATACACTCCATTCTTCATGGTTTATGGAGCAGAAGCGGTCATACCAACCGACATTCTACATGATTCACCAAGGGTGCAACTCTATACCGAAGAAGAGGTAAAAGAGGCCCGAGAAAACGATGTGGATTTGCTAGAAGAAGCAAGAGAATTAGCATTGGCAAGAACAGCCATTTACCAGCAAAACCTCAGACGCTATCACAGCCGGAAGGTTAACCCGAGAGTATTCCGGGAAGGAGACCTAGTGCTACGCCTAGTGCAGCGCACTGAAGGCCGGCACAAGCTGTCCCCCCCATGGGAAGGACCTTTCATTGTGAGCAAGGCTCTCCACAATGATGCATATTACCTAATTGATGCGCAGGAATGGAAGAAAGGAAAGGCGGACAGGTCCGGAGAGGAGACTAAGCGTCCATGGAACGTAGCTTTGTTGCGTCCTTTCTACTCTTGAAGTTGTGGTGTAAGAAGTTCCTTTTTGTACCTTATTTACTATGAATAAAAGATGTCGGAACCTCGAATGAGTCTCGGGGACTACCCTTACTAAAGTTGTATGTAACATGTTTATTTTTTCAGTTTACCGGTTGCTTATTGAACGTTTTTTCTTTCCGGTTTAGTAGTGTGCTAAACCCTACCGGAGTCTTCGACTCTGCTGCTGTCCGCAAACCGGCTTCATGGCAAGCAAGATAAACCGGTAGGGGATAAGCACATGAACTGCGAAGAGGGAGAGCGGGAAAGAACAATCCGGAAAATTTAACTAACCCCGGTTATACCGGTTTTTTGCAAAAATTTCGAGTTATTTCTAAGTTCAAGAAAGTGCTTGCTTGGTAAAAGAACTTTGTGCTCATACGCCAAAAACGCCCAGAGAAGGTAGGCAGAGCCAAAGCAAAAGAGCCAAGTGTGCATCGAATTGGATGCGGAAACAATTTCGGAATAATTGCAGTGCAAGACAAAAATTGAAACAATAAGCAAAGTGCTAAGTAGCAAACCAACATAACTTAATAAGTTACCAGTGTGCAAGACACCGGCATAGATTGTTGTACCAACAAACCAAAAGGATGAGTTTTAGCTTACATCATAAACCCCGGCATACCGGGGTAGAATTTAACGGGCAATGTTTACAAGTTCAACAGGACAAGCATGTCACAGGCGTCATTCAAGCAAAGTTCACGCAACAGGGGCTTCAGGAGGAGCGTCTTGGGCATCAGGACCTTCTGGAGGCGCGTCACCGGCTCCGGCCTCAGCGTCTTCACCTTCCTCCTCGTCGCTTAGGTAGTCTTTGACGTCTTCAGGAGGAGGGATGAAGGTGCGCATTTCAACGTACTCCGCGATGTGGTACGCGCGATCCTGCCGCTTAGCGGTGAGGACCGGGTCCAGGTCGGTGGGAGCCCCTTCGCGCACGCGACGAGGCGTCCAGGTCCAGCTCGGGTACCGGGGAGCGGAGCAACGCGACGCTGAATGCTGCTCGGACACGGGCACGGACTGCCACTCCCGGATCCTTCGGCCGGCACCTTTCAAGCGGTCGCTGATGAGGGAGAAAGTGTCTGGCACTTCTTCTCCAGGCCAGAGAGTCCTATAGAGCTGGGTGGCCACCTCCGGAATATCAGAGAGATTCCTGTCCACGCAGCGCATATGGGACACCGCGCGTTGAGCGCAACAGGATGGTCATAGGGGTCCCATGGCGCACCCAGTTCTTGTATGCCTGGGCAACCCGGCGCTCTTCAACCTTCTTTACAGCATGCGTGGGAGTCCGGGAAGAGCCCTGCAAGACAAAGAAGAAGCTAAGCACATACTACCTTCAGATAAGCTTATAAGCAGGAACCGGAAAGGAAAAAAGAGAAACTTACGGAGGGCAAGCGCGTCAGTCTGCGTAACCAGAAGGTCGTACTCCTTCTGTTCCGCATCCAGCCGCGCGGCCTTGTCCTCGGCTGCTTTCCGCGCCTTGGCGGCCTCTTCCAGCTCAGCCTGCAACACCACATTGGCATTGCCGGCATCCTCCAGCGCCTCATTCAGCCTGGCCTCCGCAGCGGATTCAGCAGCCTTCAGCGCCTGAGCATGATCAAGGCCAAGCTGGATAAGCTGGTCCTTGAGCTCCTTGTAGCTGGCCTTCTGGGCGCTTAGCTCCTCCTGATGCTTCAGAACAAGTTTTCCTTCTCCTCTGAAAACCGGAAAGAAAGTGTTAGCAAAGTTGTACTGATACAATGCAAAGAAAGCAAGTTAACCGGAAAATAAGAAGCTGTACCTTGAGCGGCGGCAAGCTGCGCCTTGAGGGCCTCGATAGAAGCTTCCGGGATGGCTGTTGAAACAGAAAATCATAAGTGTTAAGAATTGAGAGAAAGAAAACCTTCCGGTAAAAAGATGCCGGAGGCGCAAAAAGTTACCTTGGCACTTGCTGTGTGCCTCAGCGAGGTCCCGGTGCTCCCAAAGAAGCTCCTCGAAGAGAACCTTCCGAGCGTCAGCCGTGCTCTGTTCAAGGAGATGATGTTAGCAAAGAACAAGATCTTAACCCGAAACTCGGGGACTGGCTATGCCGGTTTCGCGCGTTTCTAGTAAGTTTCGCGCTAAGAGCAAGATCTTAACCCGAAACTCGGGGACTGGCTATGCCGGTTTCGCGCGTTTCTAGTTAAGTTTCGTGCTAAGAGCTACGCTCTCAACACGAAACTCGGGGACTGGGAGGATAGACAAGATCCGGAAAGAAAGAAACCGGCATCAACAAAAATTACAAGAAGGTTGGCGAAACTTACCACCACATTGCTGGTGGCGTCGTACCACGCACTGTCAAACTCCTTCACGGCACGCTTGAGGCGCATGAAGTGTTCTTCAGTGGACCGGGGCCCAGCAGGATCTGGCGCTGGAAGGCGGTCCTTCCCCAAGCCGCGGGTGGATGCGGAGATGTCCGCATCGTTCCATTTTTGGGCATAGGGGAGGAGATGCCCCAAGTCCTTGCCCTCGCGCTTCAGCTCAACAATCCGGCCCAGGAGGCCGGAAGGGTTTCTGGACCGGCGGCGCGGCCCGACGTGCGGCACTAGAGGCGCGAGCCGCTTGATGCGCTGCCATCCACGGCCTTTCCGCAGAGCCGCCCGAGAGGGCCGGTGATCTTGGGAGGCGCGGCGGAGGGTTGGGCGTGGCCGCGGGAGGTCCTTGGCTTGGCGGCGGTGTTGGAGTAGCCCCCGTCGGCTCTCAGGATAAGAGCTTCCGGGTGCGGTGTAGAAGACCGGCGCGGAAGCGTCCGGCGCGGTGGGGGAAGAGCTTGGCTGCTTCTTCTTCTTCTTCTTCGGGCCAGGAGGAACCGAGGTTCCGCTGCCCCGGCTGTGTCGTCGGCGCCGGTGTTGCGGCGCCGGTGTCTTGGGTTTGGGAGGGAGGTGAGATCCTCCTCCGCGCGGTGATCGGGAGATATAGGGCCGCGCCCCGAACTTGTAGTGCCTCCCGGGCGAGGCGAGAGGTATTCTTGGCACCGGATGGTCCGGGCTTGTTGAGGAGGAGGAGTTGAGGTCCTTGCGGAGCCGGCAGAGCCTTCAGGTCTGGACCCAAGCTTAAGCGCGGGGCTGGAAGAAAGAAAAAGAAAGGGTTGGAAAAAGGCAACCGAAAAAGAACTTGGCGAAAAACGAGACAAGCAAAAGAACTGAGCTTTACCCAGAAGAGGTTGGCATCTGCTTGCCCTTGTAGCGCCTCGTGCCTACTTGTTTCCCCGCAAAGGGTTCAGTCCGGAAGCGTTTGGCAGGAGGGGCTTGGCTCGAACCGGCATCTGTTGCCGAAGCCTTGTTCTTCTTGCCCCCAGCGGTGAGTTTATCCAAAAACTCCTGGCCAACCTCAGCCTGCAGGGGGCGACGTGCTCATGGACCTGTGGGTTGATGTTGGCTGAGGGAAGATCTACAGAGGAACAATAACGAAGGAATATGAGAGATCAAAAAGAAGAACTACCTCAAGCAAGGTCAGGTCGTCAGACGAACCGGCTGGTTCCGGCGGAGACTTGCCCAGGCGCGAGGCTGGAGTCCGGCCCATCTTCAGATCCCGCCAATGAATGACAGGGTCGGGGTCAAATTTGTCTAGACCACGCTTCCGGCAAGGGCCTCGCCGGTCAGATTCGATTCCGGGGAAACGGTCCTTGGCCTGAAAGAACAAAAGAGAAAAAAGGGTTAGTCACAGTGCAAAAGTTACCGGTAAGCCGACCCGAGTTGCGTAATTTCTTACTTCTTGGGTCGGGGGGTTAGTGGAACTAAGAGGCCGAAGGCCCCATTCCCAGTCTTCCGGCATGGCAGTCTGGCAGATCTGCCTAGCCTTGAGGACGATGTCCTTCTTGCTGAGAGGGATTCCGGTGATCTTGGTAGGATCACCGGGACCGTACATCTCGCTCATCTTATGCATGCGGCGCTTAAGAGGAAGCACCCGCCGCGAGATAAAGGTGCGGATAATATCGTCGGAGCAGATGTTGGTGTCCTTCATCAGCTGCTTCATGAAGCGTATAATCCGGTTGGTCTCTATGTGAGACTCCTTTGGATTGTAGCTCCAGTTGGCCCTCGTGGGCGGCGCCGGATTAAAAGGCGGCAGGTCGATGAGGTCCGCGGCGCCGTTGTTCTTCACATAGAAGGTCCCTTGCCATAGCCGGCATGACTCGAGACCGGAAAACTTGAAAAAAGGGCTCCCTTGGCGGGAGCCGATGATGCAAGACCCGCATTGTACGGGGGGTTTGGGTTTAGGAATTTCCTTGCCCTGAACGGAGTTGATCCGAAGAGCAAAGAAACGGGCAAACGTCTCGCGAGTGGGACGAATGCCGATATAAGCCTCCATGAAGGTGGCATAGCAGGAGAGGTAGAAAATGGCGTTGCCGGGAAGATGATGAGGTTGGAGTTGATAGAAATCGAGGAATCTCCGGAAGAAATCGGAGACGGGAAGGCCGAAGCCGCGCTCGAAGTGAGCGAGAAAAGCAACGCGTTCACCGGGTTCGAGGGCGGTTCGATCTCGTCGCGAGGAAGCCGGCAGGTTACTCCTTCGAATCCTCCTGGACGGTAAAGCGGTCGATTTCGTGCGGGCGACGTTGGAGCCCATCCAGCCCCGCGTGTGATACGAGAGGAATCTGCGGAAGCTTCGCTAGAACTACGGATTCATGGTTGCTACCGGAGTCGGTGTCCATCGGACAAGATCGAGATAATCCGTCGGGAGATCGCTACGCCGGCTAGCGGAGGAAGAAGCAGAAGAAGAGGTAGAGGAAGATTCCTCGCTAGACATGAAATCCGAGAAACAAGAATCCCACATAACCCCGCGCGAAGATCTACGAAAGAGAGAAAAAGCAAGAAAAAGAAGAAGTAAATACACTACCAAGTTGAGATCGGAGAGCAAGCAAAAGAGGTAAGCCAGATTAGGCCTAACCTGAGGCGGCGGAGTCGCAGAAGAAGAGGTTCGCCGGTGGATTGGCGAGCTTGCCGTTGACGAGGAAGTCCATCGACGGCGAGGTGGAAAAAGCGAGGAAGCGCCAATGCGCGGCGCGAAAAGAGCACCGAGAGATTCTTCGCGGTGAAGTCCGACGTCCGGCGACGATAATAAGATTCGCTGGGCGGCGGAGCTCGAGCAGCGGACGGGTGGCGGAGCGCAGAGGCAAGGAGCACTTGTGCGAGGAGCTAGGGAATGCGAGAAGAGGAAGAAGAAGGAGCGGTTTTCCTTATAAATGAAGAGAAAGAAGTGGGCGAAAACCGGGCCGTGACGGTTCGCACGGGCCGCCACGTGGCGGCGATACACGCGTAGTAACGGGAAGCCATAGGGAGGCGCACACAGATCCGAGAGAAGTGGTTGGGATCCGTGGAAACAATTAATACGACGCGAAGCCGAAGGGAAGTGACCCCGACAGCGCGTCGATCCACAGGCATGTCCCGACGGCGCGGGGCCCGATATATTCTCGACTTCACCAAGGAGGTATTTAATGACTAAGATGCCGGAGAATAAGCTACCAGAAAACGCCTTGCAAGGAGAGAGAACAGGAGTTCGGGCAAAGATGCCGGATCAAGCCAGGGGCCGGATAAGCTAAACCGGTATCCAGGACGTGAGAACTGGCATGGTCAGTTGGATAGAATCCGCCGGACTATACCAGCCGGGGACTAATGTTGGGGGATGACCCCCGTGCCAAAGGCATGCCAAACGGATGGTTTAGGCCATCAGGATACGGTTTAATGTCCATACCGGAGCGTAAAGATAAGAGTTTGGCTAAACTATGCCGGTATCCCCAAGAGGGGTATCGGAGCAGGGTAAAAGACACCGGGATGCGGAAAGGAGAGCATGTCGGTCAGTCAAAGATTCTCTCGAGCTAGAGGACAAAGATGAGCTAAGCAAAGAAGCTTTATACGAGGCGTGACGATAAAGAGGGGATGACGATAAAGAAGCGGAGAAGCGTCAGCCTCCCTGTTTAAAGAAGACCCCGGCATCATCTATGATTAAAGTAGCTTTATAAAGTATCTCTGTAAAGTAGTTTGTCTAGTCAAAGATGCTATTAGGGTTTCTTCCCCTGTAAGCCACCCTCTCCCCTATATATAAGGAGAGGGGGCAGCCTCCCTCACGGGCGCGGGAGATAGAGAGAGAGATCCTGTAAGCCAAAACCTGTGGAAATCAATGAAGAGAGTGATCTAGAGCGAGTTCTTCCTTGTGTCTTTCTTCTTCAACCTCTGGCCTTGGCTAAGTTCTTGAGGAAACCATCCGGAAGTTCATCCCATGATCACAAACCCTCCCCCGAATCCTCTAGCGTCCATTCGGCCCCAACTTAAGCCATCCTATGGCATCGTATTCACCACGACGACAAACGTCTCTGCATCGGCACCGGTTCCTCTAGAGGCCCGTTTCTGCTGCCCAGCAGTCTCTGCATCGACACGGCTCGTGTACCAGCCCGGCTACCTGCCCCGCCGGATCACCGAGGTCTCAGCTCATTGCTGTGGCCACCCGTGTGGTGACCAGGACGCATCTGAAGGCTATGTTCGTGAGTATATGACAGCATAACTGCTCTTATCTTGATGTCTTCTCTGCTCAAAGTCTCACATGGTTCAGTGCATTGGTGCCATTGACTAATTTTTGGTGGTATCTCTTGCTTTGAATCAGAAATTGCCTAAAAGTATCTCCAAGGATCTCAATGCTGGCGAAGGGGCAAGATATCCCTCGTCATGGAGAGTGAAGGTCTCACCGTGGAGGGACGGTACTCGTCGTCCACAGATGGCCGCTTGGCTGTTACTTCCAGGTGGAAAAAGTTCATTGACGGTGCCAAACTTCGCATTGGATCAAAGTTGAAGGTCAAGATCTTTCGATGCCGCTGTGACATGCTGGTCATAAAGTTCGCGGTTGTCTAGTTCTGTTGTCCCATGAGCCCTTAGCAAATGCATTTGTAGTTATACTTATATAAGGTTATCTTATCTGAACTGCTAATTAATTGTATGGGTGGTAAAACTCTGGCAAGCTTTTGCTCTTAGCAAGTATGTATGTATGATCAGCTATTATGATAACTAATGTTTGTGTTCATCTTAATTTGCATTTCTGTTTTAGAAAAAAACTTAATTTCTATTTTGGCTGACCTGTTAGAGAACTATCAGATTGAACCCACAACATGATTCAAATAGATTCATTACACCGAGCCACATGTCTTGACCTTGCTATACACTACTTCCATTAATCAGTGCAAGAAGGCTTACCTGAGCTGCCTGAACCATGGCAGATTCGAATCCACCTTATCTATCTAGAAATACAACCTTTGCAGAAATAAGCCAAAAATCAGTTGGTAAACAAATTCAAGAAAAAAAACATTTACCTTTCTGAGAGGATGACATGCGGGACCCATGGCAGCAGCATCCTCAACTATTTCAAGGCGGCAGGGGATCAAAGAAAAAAGGAAATGCCAGAAATTAATTAGGGTCAAAAATAAATCCATCAAAGGAAACTTTTATTGTTCATAGAGGATGACATGTGGGACCGACTTGCCAGCTGCGTCGTCATCGTTTCAAAGGGGCAGGGGATCAAAAGAAAAAGGCAAATAGCCAGAAATTAGGGGAAAAAAATAAATCCAACAAAGGAAACTTTTATTGTTCATAGAGGATGACATGCGGGACCCATGAGCCAGCAGCTTCCTCAACGTTTCAAAGTCGGCATGAGATTGAAAAAAAAGGCAAGTGACATAATATCAGGAGCCAAAAATAATCCAAGAGAAGAAACTTTATTGTACATAGAGGATGACATGCGGGTCCCATTTTGTAGCAGCGGTCTCAACGCTTCCAAGGCGGCACAGGACCGAAAGAAAAATGAAGTAGCCAGAAATCAGGGTGTGAAAAAAATCCAAGAAAAGAAAGATTTCAATTGGGCTATATCTGGACATCTGGGCCTTCGAACTATCCTGCTGGGCCTTTTGACTCGTACAATTTCAGCCCACTCCAAAACAGGAAAGTTCGGATTTTTCTCAAAAAAAAACAGGAAAGTCCTATGCTTCGCAAAAACAAAAAACAAGGAGATTCAACATATAAGTTTGTTTATGTAGATATAAAGATTTAATTTATCCGTTTGCAATAGCTCGGAGCGAAATACAACGTTTATTGTCTGCAAAATAAAATATCACATGTTTCTTGTACGGGGAGGCTGACATCGGGGACCCATGAGCCAGCAGCGTCGTCAACGTTTCAAAGGCGGCGGGGATCGAAAATAAAAAAAGCCAAAAATCAGTTGGTAAAAAAATACAAGAAGAAAACATTTATCATTCCGAGAGGATGACATGCGGGACCCATGAGGCGCAGCATCCTCAACGTTTCAAAGTCGGCATGAGATCGAAAGAAAAAGCCAAGTGACATAATATCAGGAGCCAAAAATAATCCAAGAAAAGAAACTTTATTGTACATAGAGGATGACATGCGGGTCCCATTTTGTAGACGGTCTCAACGTTTCCAAGGCGGCACGGGACCAAAAGAAAAATAAGGTAGCACATTCTCAACAATTCCAAGGCGGGGATCAAAAGAAAAAAGGAAATAGCAAAAATTAATTAGGGGTCAAAAATAAATCCACCAAGGAAACTTTTATTGTTCATAGAGGATGACATGTGGGGCCGACCATGCCAACAACGTCCTCATCATTTCAAAGGGCAGGGGATCAAAAGAAAAAGGCAAATAGCCAGAAATTAGGGGTAAAAAATAACTCAAGAAAGGAAACTTTTATTGTTCGTAGAGGATGACATGCGGGACCCAGAGGCAGCTTACTCAACGTTTCAAAGGCGGCATGAGATCGAAAGAAAAAGGCAAGTGACCAAATATCAGGAGCCAAAAATAATCCAAGATTTATTGTACATAGAGGATGACATGTGGGTCCCATTTTGCAGCAGCGGTCTCAATGTTTGTAATGCGGCTTGAGATCAAAAGAAAAAGAAAGTAGCTAGTAATTAGGGGGTGAAAAAAAATCCAAGAAAAGAAAGTTGATGGACATAGAGGATGACATGCGGGTCCCTTGAGCCAACAACTTACTCAACGTTTCAAAGGGGGCAGGGGATCAAAAGAAAAAGGCAAGCCAAAAATCAGAGGGTGAAAAAATCCAACAAAGGAAACTTTTATAGCACATAGAGGATGACATGCGGGTCCCATGAGCCAGCAGGTTCCTCAACGTTTCAAACGTGGCATGAGATCGAAAGAAAAAGGCAAGTGACCAAATATGAGGTGCCAAAAAAACTCCAAGAAAAGAAAGTTGATTGCTCATAGAGGATGACATGCGGGTCCCATTTAGAGCAGCGGTCTCACATTTGAGAGGCGGCGGGGATCGAAAGAAAAGGCAAGTGACCAAATATCAGGAGCCAAAAATAATTCAAGAAAAGAAAGTTTTATAGTCCATAGAGGATGACATGCGGGTCCCATTTAGCAGCAGCGGTATCACCGTTTGAGAGGCGGCAGGGGATCGAAAAAAGGCAAGTGACCAAATATGAGGTGCCAAAAAAATCCAAGAAAATAAAGTTTTATAGTCGATAGAGGATGACATGCGGGTCCCATTAGCAGCGGCGGTATCACCGTTTGAGAGGCGGCAGGGGATCGAAAGAAAAGGCAAGTGACCAAATATGAGGTGCCAAAAAAACTCCAAGAAAAGAAAGTTGATTGCTCATAGAGGATGACATGCGGGTCCCATTTAGCTGCAGCGGTCTCACCATTTGAGAGGCGGCAGGATCGAAAGAAAAAGGCAAGTGACCAAATATGAGGTGCCAAAAAAAAATCCAAGAAAGAAAGTTTTATAGTACATAGAGGATGACATGCGGGTCCCATTTAGCGACAGCGGTCTCACTGTTTGAGAGGCGGGGGGGATCGAAAAAAGTCAAGTGACCAAATATGAGGTGCCAAAAATAATCCAAGAAAAGAAAGTTTTATAGTACGTAGAGGATGACATGCGGGTCCCATTTAGCAGCAGCGGTATCACCGTTTGAGAGGCGGCAGGGGATCGAAAGAAAAAGTCAAGTGACCAAATATGAGGAGGCAAAAAAATCCAAGAAAAGAAAGTTTTATAGTCCATAGAGGATGACATGCGGGTCCCATTTAGCAGCGAGCGGTATCAACGTTTGAGAGGCGGCAGGGGATCGAAAGAAAAAGTCAAGTGACCAAATATGAGGTGCCAAAATAATCCAAGAAAAGAAAGTTTTATAGTACATAGAGGATGACATGCGGGTCCCATTTAGCATCGGCGGTATCACCGTTTGAGAGGCGGCAGGGGATCGAAAGAAAAAGGCAAGTGACCAAATATGAGGTGCCAAAAAAATCCAAGAAAAGAAAGTTTTATAGTACATAGAGGATGACATGCGGGTCCCATTTAGCAGCAGCGGTATCACCATTTGAGAGGCGGCAGGGGATCGAAAAAAAAGGCAAGTGACCAAATATGAGGTGCCAAAAAAAACTCCAAGAAAAGAAAGTTGATTGCTCATAGAGGATGACATGCGGGTCCCATTTAGCTGCAGCGGTCTCAACGTTTCCAAGGCGGCAAAGGATCAAAAGAAAAAGGAAGTAGCCAGAAATCAGGGGGTCAAAAAAATCCAAGAAAAGAAAGAAATTTGGTTCATAGAGGATGACAAGCGGGACCCATGATCCTGCATCGTAAACGGCTCGATCGGAGAGCGTTGAACGAGATGGCGTGATCGAGAAAAAAACAATGCTAGAGAGGCTGCCATCTGGGCCCTACATCCCTGGGCGGTGCGGATTTGCGTTGACTCGGCCGGCGAACCCGAGAATTCGAGATGCACCACGTCCCGGGCCACCATACGCGACGTTTTGGCCGCTTTCGTCGGGCTAGGTGGCCTCAAAAACGAAAAAAAGTTTTGACATGAACCACGGAGGGACCAAAATCGTTGGCCATGGTGCACCGGCAACACTTCGACTTCGTCAACAACTCTTTTCTTGTAGTGAGCATTTCAATCACGCTTGTTTTCCCTTTTGGTTTTTGCAAGCTTGGTTGTATGTTCTTGGTTCTCCATCCTCCTAGTTTCTCTACTCTCCTTTTTGGTGTTCCGATGCCAAAGGGGGAGAAGTTCCTATGTGGGTGGGGACCTTTGTTGTTTGTAGCCTTGTGATCCTAGTTGCTTATCTTGTCTTATGGCTACATCAACAACTCTATGGAGGTATCTTATGGTGAGTTTGGGTATTCTCAAGGCTATGGTATGATAACTTCACCCAAATCTTCCTACATGATCTTATGTTACCTCCATATTGCGCATATGTTATTTGAACATGATCTTGTATCCTTGTTACATATGTGCTTGGTTTGTAAAATCTAGGGGGAGTTATGCCTCTAAGACGTGTGTATTTGTATTCAAATACATATTCAAAGTATGCACACGTTTAGGGGGAGCTCCGTCGAGCTTTTGCAAATCTAAGGATCTCATCATAATATCATATGCCTTTGAAAAGTCTTGTGTTGTCATCAAACACCAAAAAGGGGGAGATTGAAAGAGCAAAGTCTAAACCTCGTGTTTTGTGTGTTTGATGACAACACTTGAGTTATCTCACCGTGTGCCTTGAGTATCATTGCTAGATTTGCAAGTGCACGGTGACCTCACTGGACACGTCAAGATCGGAGGACTGAAGCGTAGTTATAGGTAGTTATAGGTTTTCTGGTTTTGTGTGTGTTCGCGAGGTGACATGGCTGGAGAGAAAAAGGAAGGAAACCAGTTTTAGCCAGGCCGGTACGGTACCTGTAGCGGTAGTACCGCTACCCCTATAGGTACCGCCTCACGGTACCGCTGAGAGTGCGCTGGATTTGTCCACAGTACGAGTTACGGTACCTCTGCGGTACCTGGGCGGTAGTACCGCTCACGAGCGGTAGTACCGCCCATGGTATCAGGGTAACTAGTTACGGCAGTGCCGCTCGTACCGCTCCGGTACCGCTTTGGATCCAGAAGGTTTGGACCCCATTGCGGTACCTCAAGCGGTACACTGTAGCGGTAGTACCGCTCTGCGTCCACGTGGACCAGATCAAGATTCGAGCTCGAGCGGTAGTACCGCTTTCGAGCGGTAGTACCGCAGGCAAAAGCTGGACATAACGGTTGGATTTGGAGGAGCCTATTTAAGGGCTCCTTCTTCCCCAATTCGTTTTTATCTCTTCCCTCTCTCTCTCCTCCATTGTTGCTGAGCTTAATCCTTGAGGATCTCCCCAACCATCCAACCAATCTTGCTCAAATTTTGAGGAGTGGTGGAGGAGACCTCGATCTATAGTTCTACCAAGAGAGATTTCACCAATACTTGCTACTCCTTAGTGGATCTTGGTGTTAGGGTTCCTATTGTGGGACTTTGGAGAAAGTGCATCCATGGAGGCTAGCTTGGTGTTGTACTAGCTCCATGGATTGTTGGGAGCCTCCTTGTGGTGTGGAGCTCACCCCAACCTTGTGAAGGAATCACCGCCTCGACCGGTGCCTTAGTGGAGAAGGGGGAGCACCTTTGTGGAGCTCTCTCGAGGAAGAAGGTGAGGCCTTCCTTCGTGGTGTGGCCGTCTAGTCTCTTGTGTGAGACTAGCACCTCCTCAACGCAGACGTACTCCCTTTTGTGGGAGGAACTGCGGGAAACAAACCTCGCCTCGTCTCCGCGCCCTCCGGTTGTCCCGCTCCTTACTCTTACTATCTTGTGATTGTTTCTTTACTTGTTGCACTTGTTCTAGGATCATTGTAGGATCACCAACACCACTAAAGCAATCACCTTTATCTTCCGTTGCTCTAAAATTGAAAAAGACTAAAACTTGACGTAGCAACCATTCACCCCCCATCTTGTTCGCTACGATCCATTCAAAAGCTCTCCAAACCCTGCCAGGCAAAAGAATGAGTGGATGAGTGGATGATTAATTGATATCTCACGAAAGATATAGCGCGACAATGATTGAAATTACGTCTGGAGAATCTTCTGCAAGTCGCGGAACCCGTTCAGGCCTCTACTCATTGGGTCCCTTACTTCAACTATTCCCCTATCAACTTGAATGTTTAGAATCCAGTGGAAACTGCACATGTTTATATATATAGACATCATGAATTACACTTAACATCGAGTAAGAAAAATTGAATGTGCACAACAGATCAGTAAGACCCTCACCTGTAGTTGTAAGGAAACAATATTGAATCACAGAAGCTTTGCTCCCCTATAAACCTTAGTAGGTTTCCCCCCGTTTCTTCGACATTATTCTTTACCGTGTCATGATGTACTTTATCTGGGTCAACAAACCCAACATTGAACATCTTATTACTTCTGCATTCAATGATCTTCAGTCTGCATAAGAGAACACATAAGATATAATGAGTATATGCAATGAACAGGAACAACTGAATGAACATGAACTTATATGTAGTTAACAACTTACAAGCAGTAGCAACTCATGAGAGATTTGTCGAGGGCGTCTAAATTGAATAACTGCCAGAGTTCATTCATCTCAATATGGATCTCCTCCTTTCGGAAGTAATAATCTTCTGGGATATCCGCCACGATGTAACTTGTGTTCTCCTTGCACGCATCAAGGTACCACTGATGCAAATTCCGCATATGCGTTGGCAGTTTATGCAGCCTCTCTTTGCTGACCAAGTCGGCCCCGTAGACAAATTTAGGAGCTATATCAGCAGTGGGTACTGCATCGGGCACTCATCATTCCTCCACGGTCATGCCAATTTGAGCCGCTAGCGTCGCAGCTTCCATATCGAAATCACCATGTTCCTGGTACGCACCGAGGGAACATCTGCAACACTTTGAGTGGTGGGATCGATTGTTTGGCCTGTTCTCGAGCTGGCAAACTTCCTTTCTTTTTCTGCCTGCTGTCGCTTGCTTGGCCTTGAGGGGTGCACTTGTTGAACTTGATTTCTTCCCGGCTACACTTCTAGTTGACGATGATTTGCCCGTGCTAGCACTATCCTTCTTCTTAGGATTCTTGTCCTCAATTACCCTCGCAAGTGTGCGTGTATAGTCATCCTTCTTCTCGTGTAAGTCATATTGCGATGGTGTGTTCAGAAAATCAATCGCATATGCTTTTTGCTTCTCGGTGTATGGCGCTGGCGCTGGAGGTTTTTCCTTATGAAAATGTTCATGCATTTCTTCACAATGGCATCATTTTCCTCTTCAGTACGATCGTAAGGACGGGGGGAGGAACCTTTGGTACTTTTGGGAGAGGCGACCGCTTGCGGACTGGACTCCTGAAATGCTTCCGCAAGGGTGCATTCCGAGTCTTAGTGGGCGCAGGCGGCGGCGCTGGAGATGGAGATGGACTACGGATGTGGTGGTCGTACCCATGGGGTGATGGTGGCGACATGTGATCAGTCGGAGGAGGTGATGGTGGCCTGCGATCACTTGGAGGAGGTGATGGTGACCTGGGACGACTAGTACTAGGGGCTACCCAGCCTGGAAGCTTGATGTTTTTCTTTTCCCAAAGAATGATTTCTCCCAGTACGTCTCCGAGTGTATCCCGACCATCACCTCCAGGGATTACGAGCTGCAATGACTCCCACGATGGTACAACTGAATCCACCCCGACACGAGCATAGCCAGCTGGAATCTCATTGCCATGCCATGTTGCCGGCTCACCTTCAGCTCCAAATGCAGGTAAGACATAGCCGACCGCCACCTTAACAGATACGTTCCTGAACACGTCATGGAGATCACAAGGTGTTTGCTCCTTGATTCCATCCACGGGGTCGCCAGGACCACAATCTATCATCCGTGTAGGCGGGGCCTCCGAGTTGGCCACGCTGCTGCCTCGCCCATGAGATATGCCCTTCCGCTTCCACGTGCCTCGCCGGCGTGCGACGTGTCGCCGCCGCTTCCATGTGCCTCGCCCCGCCTACGCCGGCGTGCGACGTGTAGCCGCGGCTATATAAAGCGCCGCGTGTGCGCGCAACCACACGTCGCCGCCACCTCCACTCATTCATCTCCGGGATGTCACCACGCCGTCGCGGGTCGTCAGGTTTCCGTGGCATCCGAGCGCGTTTGAGCGGTAGGTTCTACACCGAGATACGCGCCGGTGGCTTTCGCCTCACCCTCAGCACGTACAACACGCCGGAGGCGGCGCGCGCTTACGACGCGGCGGCGTGGCGATTTCGGCGGCCACGGCGCGACATGAACTTCCCGGATGTTGAATCGCTAGAGGAGGCGGAGTTCCTCGCGCCAGCGCCGTGCCTCGTCGACGACGAGGACCGTCGCCGGCACCGCCAGGTGCAGCGCAGGATCGCCATCGCCGAGCACGACGAGCAGTTGATGCGCCAGTGGAGGGCGCAGTTCCCCAACGACATCGACAACACCGACGCGTTCTTCGCTGACCTCAGGGCACAACACAGGTCCAACAGGCGCCACCGTCGGGTCATCGCCGAGTTCGAGCACGACAACCCGAATACAACTTGGACCGAAAATGACCCTCGGTGGGACAACATTTGGACGGAGACAACCTCCGACGACGAGTAGAGACTAGACTAGTCGTTTATCTATTTTAACTGTAATTTCAATAAAGTAGTTGTCGGTTGTTTTAGTTTAAATTTAGTTTATAAATCGTTGTCGGTTGTTTTAGTTTAAATTTAGTTTATAAAGTCGTTGTCGGTTGTTTTAGTTCAATAAAGTCGTTGTGGGTTGTTTTCAATAAAGTCGTTGTGAGAAATTTTATTACGATTGAACTGGAATTAAAGTACAGAGCTCAACTGAAAATTAAGATACATGGCCAGATTCGAATGTTGGAGTCATTCAGTCATAGTCGTGCCTAGCCCTATAAACGTCGCCACTGTAGTCATCGTAGTCGCCGACGTCATCGTCGCTAGCATCGGGGTCGCGGTTGTCGAACCTCGGCGGGTGAGCACGCGTGGGCTGGGACTGAGGGTAGCGCAGGCGGGGGCCACGGTAGGCCATGACGCTCTGGAGAGTCCGGCCGCGCCACCACAGCCGACGGCCGGCCTCGTTGAAGTTCGAACGAGGCGGGCCGTCCTCCTCGTGCCTGGCAAGCGCACTCTCACGCCGATTGATGAAGAAGTTGTCCCAAGTCGGGCTGTAGTCGGGATGCCACTGGGGATTCCTCCGCTGCTCTGGCGTGAGCTCGAAGTAGTAGTGGTTCGTGATGGCCATCTCGCGTGCCACACCTAGAGGGATAGGAGGGACCGGTACGCCTCCGACGCTCAGCAACCAGCCGGTCGGGAAACGGTAGCCCGGCGGGCAGGGGTAGTTCGAGGCGCAAAGCGCCTCCGCCTCCCGGGGTGTTAGAGATACGATCAAAGCCATGGGGGAGAATGATGAGGTTTGCAGATATGAGTCTAGATGTGATATGTAAATGGAGGCCAAGCCTACATATATATAGTGAAAAAATGGCGGGAAGACGGACACGGGAAGCGGTGGAAGCACAGAAAGAAAATAGGCGGGCGCACTGTCGTGGATGTAACCACGGCAGATGCTACAGGGGGTAGCACTTCGTTGATGCGAGGGGAAGGGAACATTGCCATCTACGGGTCGAGGTGCAAGAGACGCAAGGGTTTTACCCAGGTTCAGCCCCTCCGGAGAGTAAAAGGCCTACGTCCTGCTAGATCTTTATTGCTCAGTGGAGAATTACAATGGGGGGGCTCAGTCGGCGGCTACGCCGGAGCTTACAGGGGGAGATTGGATCTGTCCTCTAGGGTTTAAGCTCGGGGGTTTATATAAGCACCCCCGATCTAGGGTTACATGGAGATAACTCCGAATCATATCAGTTGCTACTAATCCGGGATCCGCTATCCCTCTCGCAAGTAATCTTCTTGTCCAGCCGTGTGGACCTCCTCCTTGGGATCACGGCCCAGTCGCCTTAGGGCCCAGTCGCTTAGGCGACTGGCGATCCACCCAAGCCTCTATCTTCATGGCGACTGGGACTGGCGACCCACCCCCTATGGGCATATCCCCATCAGTAGTCCCCAAGCGCGGTGGTGAAGAAGCGCGGATCTGGAACAAGTCTTGGAGAGGCGCGGTGATGGATCAAGATGAGTCGCCGCCGGGCTTCCAAAGATAAAGTCGCGGGTGCGGTGGCAGTCTCAGTCGCCATAATTTGATCAGTCAGTCGGCGTGTGACAGTCGGCTCTAGCCAGTCGCCGTTTGCCAGTCGACGCGTAGTCACCATAGAGACACGTGGAGAGGCCAACGGCTAGATTTCACGTTGACCGAGGCGCAACCGTTTGCATGTTGTTGACCGTTGGGCCTGACGTGACCGCTAACGGCTAGTTTAACGGCTATTCGGCCGGAGACGGCGCAGATCTTGACCGTTGATTGCGGGGCGGCGATTCCGGGACGATTCAACGAACAGATTTCATCCTCAATCTGAGCGAGTGCGGGCGGTATAAAGGATCGCCCCTGGGATTAGGGTTCAACACTCCTCCGCATTCATCTCCCATCTCATCTTCATTCCAAACTTCACACGCATCCATGGCGACGAAAGGCTGGGGCAAGTCGAAGGTCACGCGGGAGTCTCTCCTCCCGTACGTCGCCTCCGGAGTCATCCCGGAGTTCAACCAAGAGCGATGGCGGGTTCCGCCGGCGAACGAGACGGAGCCCCTCCCACGGCCCGGGGAGTTCGTGATCTTCATGAGCTTCCTCGATCGCGGGTTCGCTCTCCCCACCTCCGATTTCCTCCGGCAGCTGCTGGCCTTCTACAGCATCAAGGTCTCCGACCTCGGGCCGCACAGCGTCAGCAGATCTCGCTGTTCGTGGCGCTGTGTGAATGCTACCTGGGCTGCCCGCCCTACTTCCCGCTGTGGGTGTCCATCTTCCACGGGCGGGCGACTCGGGCCAGCAAGAGCGAAGCGCTCATCCCGAACGGTGGGATCACCTTCCAGGTGAAGTCCGGGGAAAGCTTCATAGATATGGCGCTCCCCAAGAAGGCGCAATCGCTGTGGCGCCGCTTCTGGTTCTACGCCAAGGAGTACACTCCCCCGGGCGAGGTATGCATTCCCCAATACAGTCCCGAGCCGAGCGTCCCGCGGCGCCTCAATGTCCGGTCGCTGCCGCGCGAGCAGGAGGAAGGTGGTGAAGGAGATGCGCCAAGCGATCCAGGCGCTAAAAGATGACGGCCTGACGGCGGTCGACATGTACAACTGTTGGCTTGGCCGGCGGCTGATCCCCCTGCGGTGCCGAGCTCACCCCATGTGGGAGTACCGGGGCAGAACGACCGCACCCGGTCGACGGCGACCGAGTGGGACGAGGGCGAGTACCGGAAGGCGCTCGCCAAGATCACCACTGCCACCTTTACCTCCTTCGAGGACGGCTTGCCCCCTCCGAAGATACCCCGCGCCTCAGGTAATGCTTCGTATGGTGACTTCGCACGGCTTAGCCGCGTTTCTTCCTTTCTGACTTGTTCCTTTGATTTGGCGTTGGCAGAAGATCGCGGACCACCTCCCCCTCTCGCCGGGAAGGAGCCTCCGGAGATGACCGAGGGCGAGGAGGAAGAGGTCGACGAGGAGGAGGAGCGCACCGAGTCGGACTCCGAGGCGCGGGACTTCATCAGACTCCCGCGCGGGTCGAAGAGGGGTGCCGAGTCCTCGTCCCAGGGCGCGGCTGAAGAGGAGGCGACCTCCCGTCCGGAGGACAAGGCGGAGCCCTCCAAGGAAGGGGCCGAGCCGCTATCGAAGCGACTGCGCCCCACTCTCCTGGAAGGGTCCATGAGGCTTCAGCGTCCCTTGAAGGACGCGATCGATGCGGGAGCTCGGGCCGGTCCGGGCGTAAAAGCGATTCCCACGGTGAAGTAAGTGCTCCTTGTCGAAGTTGTTCTCCTTCCGGCTGGATTGGGTGTCGATTCACCTCGCCTCCTGTAGGTCCAAGAAGAAGACCTTGGCGAAGCCGCCCGCGGCCGGGGTGGCGGCCACGAGGGCGGCCGAGGCAAAGAAGAAAGAAGAAGGCGGCGCCGTCCGACCTTGGGGGTGCGGGGTCGGCTCCGGAAGAGCCCGCCGCCGGGAGTCAAGCGGAGAAGGAGAGCACTAGCCACGTCGAGCCCACCGCCAACGTTTTTCCTCTACCCAGCATGGCTCGCGGGGGCATGGCGAGTGCGGCGACGGGTCCGGACGTTGCTCCGCCTGTGGTGGAGGAGGAGTCGACTGACATTGGATCGACCGAGGGGCAGAAGGCACCCGAAGTTGAAGAGGACATCGTCGAGGAGGGCGGCCTGTCGGAGCCACTGAAAGAGCGCCGGTCCAAGGCCGCCAGGGACCGCGCCCCGCCCAGTGACACCGACACGCGGACGGGCGAGGTTCCGTCGACTGAGGCGGTGATGCGAGCGGACGGGGCGACCGAGTCGCGTCATCCGCCGCCGTCTTCATTGACCTTCACCGAGCTCCACACGGCGCTTGGCGAGGCGCATGTGGTAAGTGTCGCTGAACACGTGGCCTAGTCACCCCCAGTCCCCGAGGGTCGACTTGGTCTGAAAGGGCGAGTCGAGTCTCTATTGCTTTTTGTTTGTTGACCTTGGCATTTTTGTTTGGTTTCCGTAGGCGGAGATTAAGCGGCTGACCGCGCTTGTGGAGGAGGCGGCGCAGAAGAACCGGAAGCTGATTGCCCTGGGCAGTAAGTCATGCCCGCTCGCCGTCCTCATTCAGTGTCACTGGCCCTGGCGTTCGTTCTCACCGTTTCCTTTTCTTGTAGCAGAGGCGCAGGCAAAGGCTCTTGCCGAGGCTCGGGAAGGATTCGTCAAGGAGTCCTTCTACCGTGAAGCCGAGTTCCGGGCGCAGCAGGCCGAAGAGGCCCGGAAAAGGGCGAAAGCGGAGGTGGCGGAATTGACGAAGGTCCTGGAGCAGAAGGGCCGGGAGCTGGAGGACGTCATCACCGAATACAAGGTGAAGCTGGAGGCCGCGACTGATGCGCGGGACTCTGCACGTGGGGCTGCCGCGTCTCTGCGGGAGGAGGTGGCGGCCTTGAAGCAGCAGCACGCCAAAGAACTTGCTGCGGAGAAGGAGGCGTCCGAGGGCATCGTCCTGGCGGTGCAGGCCGAGAAGACCAACTTCGAGGCTTTCGTCAGAGAGATGTCGCGGCAGATTCTTGGTAAGTTCTTGTCTTCGCACTTCTTGTTTATTTGCCGGGGGTTCGAGCATCTGAACACGGCGAGTCGGCCTCGGGGGTCAGTCCCCGAGCGTGGCGAGTCGGCTCCGGGGGCCAGTCCCCGAGCGTGGCGAGTCGGCTCCGGGGGCCAGTCCCCGAGCGTGGCGAGTCGGCTCCGGGGGCCAGTCCCCGAGCGTGGCGAGTCGGCTCCGGGGGCCAGTCCCCGAGCGTGGCGAGTCGGCGTCGGGGGTCAGTCCCCGAGCGTGGCGAGTTGGCGTCGGGGGTCAGTCCCCGAGCGTGACGAGTCGGCGTTGAAGGGGAGTTCTCATTTTTGCTCTTCCGTGCGTTGTTGATTGCAGGTACGTGCGACTTCGTGGAGACGGCGACTCCGCGTGAATGCTTGTCGACTGCGACCGCGCGTATCATCGCCTGTGCAGGGGAGATACTGGCGGCGCTCCAGTACCTGAGTCCGCGGGAGGTGATTCCGCGGGACACGCCGTCCGTCTTCAAGGCCGTGTCCAACATTCCGGCCGTTGTCGACTGGCTTCGTCGCTCCTCCTGCCGCGTTGGCATTACCATGGCTCTGAGCATGGTGCTGGCGCACTACTCCGAGGGATTCGACGTGGAGGAGGTCACCGCGGGCTTCCCTTCGGAGACTGGCGAGTTCGATGTTGCCGAAGTGCTTCGGCTGATGGATGCGGTGCGCCCCTTCGCCGACCGAGTACTGGCGACTGCGGACTTGGAGACTCACATCCCCAGCCAAGCGGCGCCTGGGGACGCGGAGAAGGAGCCGGGCCCGGTGGACTACCCCGCGGAGCGCCTCTTCCATGCCGCGGCCGCCGGCTCGTTGTCGACATATCCGGTCGTGGTGTACACGCCGAAGTTTCGTCACGGCGATGACGGCGTCGAGCCTGTCGTAGAGGGGGCTCCGGGGTCGTCCTCGTAGTTTCCTGAGTACCTGTGTAAGAAGTAGCTAGATTTCCCGCGAGCGGGTGTTAGTTGTAAATAGAATGATGACTTTTGCTTAAATGTGATTCGGTGGTCGCTTTTGCGTTATTTGTGGCGGCGATGCGTTGGAGTTGGTTCCGACTATCCATGGCCTTCAGGCCAGTCGCCTTGCGACCCCGATGAAGGCTATCGACTTGACTGTTTTCCTTTTCGAGCTGGGCGTCCCCAGTCGCAGTACGTAGTCATTATAGTACGAATAGCAGCCTCATGGGTGGAGTAGTGGTGAGTTGTAGTTTGCGCTGTTCGGATGTAGCGCGCCACTCGTCGTGGCTCGGTGAGCCAGTCGCTAGGCGACTCCAAAGGGGATCATTGCGGGCGTATTTTCCTTGGCGAGCCGCGGGTCCGTTTTGCGGGGTCCCTAGTCGAAGTACTTAGCCACGCAATTCGCCAACCTAAGGTAGAGGAGGGCATTGGTGTGCTTTATAGCGTAGCACAAGGCGGTCGCCGAGGCCCGTGGGGCTGGCCGAGCGTGCGGCCCTGCTGTGGGTTCCAGTCGCCGTTTTCACCCGATGGCGTGAGAGATGGTGGGTGACCGGGCCTGGTGTTGCGCCTCGGTCACGCCGCCATCCCGTGTTAGCCCGGCTACTTGGCCGATCGTGGACTTCTCTCTTCCAGCAGCGGCGACCGGAGGTCTCTCAGTACCTAGTCGCTTGTCGCGGCGACTAAGCCGGTATGTACCGGGATGAGAGATGGCGATATCTGGCGGGTGAAGGAGAGGTAGTCGGAGCTTGAGAAAAAAATGGTCGGCGATTTTTATTAACCTCTGAATTTTCGGGTTACATTTTTTCCTTAGGTATAGAACCGCCGGAGGAGGTTGATGTTCCAGGGGCGCTCCACCTCTTTAGTGAGCGGCTCGCCTTTGTCGTCCTTGCGGACGTCGATGAGGTAGTAGGAGTCGTTGCCGAGTACGCGGCTGACGGCGAATGGTCCTTCCCAGGGCGGGGACAGCTTGTGCATCCCTTTCTTGTCCTGGATTAGCCGGAGTACCAGGTCGCCGACTTGGAAGGAGCGACTCCGAACGCGGCGACTGTGGTAGCGACGGAGGTCCTGCTGGTAAATGGCGGTTCTGGAGAGTGCGAGGTCTCTGGCCTCGTCGAGGAGATCGATGTCATCTTGGCGAGCTCGCTCGTTGTCTTCTTCGGCGTAATTGGCGACCCGAGGCGAGTCGTAGGCGATGTCCGTGGGCATGACGGCTTCGGCGCCATATACCAGGAAGAAAGGCGTGAAGCCGGTTGACCTGTTAGGCGTTGTGCGGATGCCCCATAGTACTGAAGAGAGCTCCTCTGCCCAGCAACCGGCTGCGCGCTCTAGGGGCACGACCAGGCGTGGTTTGAGTCCGTGCAGGATGCTCTGGTTTGCCCTTTCTGCTTGGCCGTTCGACTCGGGGTGGGCGACTGAGGCGAGATCGAGTCGGATGCCCTTTTCTTCGCAAAAGTCAGCCATCTCCCCTTTGGCGAAGTTGGTGCCGTTGTCGGTTATGATACTGTGAGGGTAGCCGTACCGATAGATAAGCTCGCGTAGGAACTTTGTGGCCGTCTTCCCGTCGCACTTCTTTATGGGCTTTGCTTCTACCCATTTGGTGAACTTGTCCACCGCTACCAGGAGGTGAGTATATCCGCCGGGGGCCGTTTTGAATTTTCCCACCATGTCCATGCCCCATACGGCGAAGGGCCAGGTGAGGGGGATGGTCTTCAATGCCGATCCTGGCATGTGCGACTGGCTTGCATACTTTTGGCACCCGGCGCATGAACGGACAAGGGCGATTGCGTCTTCGTGGGCTGTTGGCCAGTAGAAGCCGTGACGAAAGGCCTTGGCGACGATTGAACGCGCGCCTGCGTGGTGGCCGCAGTCCCCTGCGTGGATGTCGCGCAGAATGTTGCGCCCTTCCGCCGTGGTGACGCATCGTTGGAACACTCCCGAGACACTGCGCTTGTATAGCTCATTGTTGATGATGGTGAAGGACTTGCATCTGCGCACGATGGCGCGTGCTTTGGTTTCATCCATCGGCAGTGCCTGGCTCTCGAGGTAGCTTATGTATGGCTCGGTCCAATCGATGCTGTCGACGGCGAGTGCGACTAAGGTGGAGTCGGGAGCAGGTGGCTCGGCAATGTCCAGCTCGCGCGGTGCGCGCACCGAGGGGTGGCTGAGGATGTCCAGGACGACGCCCGGAGGAGGTTGAAGTCGCTTGGACCCGATTCTGGCTAGCGCGTCGGCTTCTTCGTTCTTGCGCCTGTCAACCCACTCGACGACGTGACCGGCGAAGCTAGCGCCGGCTTGGTCGACGGCGCGTTTGTATGCGATCATGTTGGCGTCTGTGGCGTCGCAGGTGCCGGAAGTTTGGCTGGCGACTAGGTCGGAATCGCCGAGGCAGCGCAGCCGTGTTGCGCCCATCTCTTTTGCGACTCGCATGCCGTGCAGGAGCGCCTCGTACTCGGCCATGTTGTTGGTGCATGGCTCGAATCTGAGTTGCAGGACGTACTTCACTGTGTCGCCCTTTGGTGATGTGAGGACGACTCCCGCGCCTGCTCCTTCGAGGTTTTTAGAACCGTCGAAGTGCAACGTCCAATGTTTGAGGTCCGCGGGGGAGCTTGGCTGCTGGGCCTCTTCCCAGTCGGCGAGGAAGTCGGCGAGTGCTTGAGATTTGATGGCATGGCGTGACTCGTAGGTAATGTTGTGGACGCCGAGCTCGACTGCCCACTTGGCGATCCGGCCGGTTGCGTCGCGGTTGCGGATGATGTCGGCGAGTGGTGTTGAGGCGACTACCTTGATGGGGTGCTCGTGGAAGTAAGGGGCCAGTCGCCGCTGGGCCCTGAGGACGGCGTACACCAGCTTCTGGTAGTGTGGATACCGTTGCTTGGATTCGATTAAGGCTTCGCTGATGTAGTAGACCGGGCGTTGTACCAGTTGCTCCCTTCCTTCCTCCTTCCGTTCGACGACCATGACCGCGCTTATAGCGCGGTTCGACGCGGCGACGTATAGGAGCATGGTTTCTTTTGGCAGCGGGGCCGCGAGGATAGGAGCATTCGAGAGAGCGTGCTGGAGTTCCTCTAGGGCCCGCTGCGCCTCGTCTGTCCACCGGAATGATTCCGACTTTTTGAGCAAGCGGTATAGTGGCATGGCCTTGTCTCCGAGCCGGGGTATGAAGCGACTGAGGGCGGCGACTCGACCGGCGAGTTTCTGCGCGTCGACTAGGCATGCTGGCTGCTTGGTGCGCATGACCGCCAGTGTCTTTTCCGGGTTGGGTTCGATGCCTCGCTTGGAGACGACGTAGCCTAGCAGCTGTCCTGATGGAACCCCGAAGGTGCACTTCAAAGGGTTGAGCTTGATCTTGTACCGCCGTAAGTTGGCGAATGTTTCGGCGAGGTCGCTGACGAGGTCGGTCTGTCGAGTCGATTTGACCACCACATCGTCGATGTAGACATGCACATTGCGGCCGATCTGGCTTTCCAGGCAGCTGTTCATGCACCGCTGGTACGTTGCTCCGGCGTTCTTGAGGCCGAAGGTCATGGACGTGTAGCAGTAGGCGCCTAGGGGTGTGATGAATGCAGTCTTCTCTTGGTCTTCCTTGGCCATCTTTATTTGATTGTACCCGGAGTATGCATCAAGGAAGCATAGCGACTCGGATCCGGCGACCGCGTCGATGATCTGGTCGATTCGCGGTAGGACGAATGGGTCCTTGGGGCACGCGCTGTTGAGGCTTGTGTAATCGATACACATTCGCCACGTCTTGTTCTTCTTTAGCACTAGGACTGGGTTTGCCAGCCATTTCGGGTGCTTGATTTCTATGATGAAGCCGGCAGCGAGTAGCCGGTTTACTTCTTCGGCGATTGCGCGTCGCCGTTCTTCTCCCACAGGGCGCATTGCCTGCCTAACGGGTCGCGCGGTGGGATCGACATGTAATTTGTGCTCAGCAAGTTCTCTCGGGACACCTGGCATGTCAGATGGTTTCCATGCAAAGATATCTCGATTCTCACGGAGGAACTTGATGAGCGCGCTTTCCTATTGGGCGGACAGGCCCGTCCCAATGGTAACTTGCCTACTTGGATCGTTTTCTACAAGATCTACTTGGCGAGTGCCTGCTGCGGCCTTGAAGGTTGCTGCGGACGAGTCGAGCTCGGTTGGCTTCTCCAGGATGGCGGGGTCGTTGCGGTCGACTGGGTACTTGGCGAGCTCGGCGGAGTTGTCTTGTTCGTCGGCGATGACGGCGTCGGCGAGCTTGGCGCTGTCGTCCTCACATTCCAATGCCATCTCCGGGTCGCCGTGGACGGTGATGACGCCTCGAGGCCCTGGCATCTTCATCATGTTGTACGCGTAGTGTGGGGTCGCCATGAAGCGGGCGAACGCTTGTCGGCCGAGTACGCAATGGTAAGAGCTTCGGAAGTTCACCACCTCGAACGTTATCCGCTCGGTACGGTAGTTCACGGGCGTGCCGAAGGTGACTGGCAGCGTCACCTTGCCGATCGGGAAGGCCTTCCGCCCGGGGACGATGCCGTGGAACGTGACCTTGGTGTTCTCAAGGCGTGAGTCCGGCAGGCCAAGCCGCTGGAAGGTGTCGTAGTACATGATGTTGATGGAGCTTCCCCCGTCCATCAGGGTTTTTGGTAGCCAGTAGTCGGCGACCTTGGGCCTGACGACTAGCGCCACTCGCCCGGGGTACTCGATGCGGGGGGCGTGATCTTCACGGCTCCAGGTGATGCTTTGCTCGGACCAGTTAAGCCACCGGGGTACATCGGAAAGTATGACTGCGTGTACCGCCACTGCCCTTGCGAGGACCTTCCTGTCTCGCCGGTCGCCGACCCCGGTGAAGGTGTGGAGCGAGCCGGCGCTGCGACCGAAGCCCTCTCCCTTGTGCTGGTCTTGGTCTTTGGCGCGCTCTTTGTGCTGGTTGCCGCCGTCGTTTTCCTTGGCGCGGCGAGCTCTTTCTATCTGCTTCAGGGAGTAGCAATTTCCCGTCGTGTGGTTGGCGGGCTTGCCCTCCTTGCTGTGATAGATGCATGGTGCGTCTAGGAGGCTGCGGGCGTCGAAGCGCTTGGGCTGAGGCCGATCCTCCCGAGGTGGACGAGTGTCGCGCCGAAACGATTTTGGCTCGCGCTGCTCGTAATCGGTGGTAGCGACTAGCTCGTTGTGTCCTCCCTCTCCGCGGCGCTTGCCGTTGTTAGACCGGCCGGCGAACCGGTAGTCGCCACGCCGAGGCTCCGTGTGCGGAGGGCGGCGATTGCGTCGTTGACCGTACTCGTCGTCCGAGTCGACTGTGGGGTCTTCATCAGCGTAGCGGGTGGCGATGTCGAAGAGTTCGGAGATTGAGATATTGTCCCTGCTGACGCGACGGAGCTTGGCGCTTAGTGGTTCATACCGGCAGCAGCGTCGGAAGCAATAGATTGCCGTGTCCGTGCTGATGCCGCTGGAGGTCGTCCACATGTCCTGCCAGCGCTGCACCCACCGGCGGGTCGACTCGCGCGGGCCTTGGACGCAGCGATCTAGGTCTTCTATGGTTGTGGCACGGGTGTATGCGCTGGCGAAGTGCTGGATGAACGCGGCGCGGGCTTCTTCCCAGGAGTCGATGCTGTTGACGGTGAGGGTGTTGAACCAATGGCGATTGACGCCGTCCATCATGAGGGGCAGGTAGCGTGCTGCGAGTAGCTCGGAGTGGCCCTGGATCCCCATTGCCATGGCGTACGAGTCGATCCAGACAGTGGGGTCAATGCTTGTATCGTACTTCTCGATGTCGCGGGGTCCTTTGAACCCCACAGGGTACGGCTCGCCTCTAATCATCGGCCCGAAGCAAGCGGGGCCGATTCGGGTGAACGCGCTCTGGCGCGGGGCTTCATCGGCGTGGCGGTCGTTCAATCGATTGCGCGCCCGCCATTCTTGGTCGTTGACGATGTGGGTTCGGGCGTCGACTGGCTGCCCGTTGGCGGCGACCATCACCCGCGCGGGGCGCGGCTCGACTCGGTTGTTAGACGAGTGGGCCGCGCGCGGTGCTGGCGGCGGGCCGTTGTTGGCGTTGACGATTGCGCGGTTTGCCGCGTCCGACGACGCCGCGCGACTGGCGGATGTGCGCGAATAGAGTCGCCCCTGCGAGTCGGCTGCGGCGTGCTGCTGCTCCAATGCCTTGGCTACCAAAGCCTTGGCGTGCTGGACGAGGATCGCACCGTCTCCCGTTTCGGGGATTCTTGCGAGGACGGCCTGCGCAGCTGCCACGTTGTCGGCTGGAGACGAGTGCAGTGGTAGGCCGTTGGCGTCGACCTCTGCCCGAGGAACTTCGGGTGGTGGTGGTGGGGGTGGCGGTGGTGCTCCGCGCGCCGCTCTATCTGCAGCAGCCCGACTTCCTTCCGGGATGTCAGGGTTTTGGACTCGGGCGACCCGGACTTCTCCGTCTGGGTCGTCGAAGTTAAGGCGTGCGCTGGGAAAGTCGTTCGCGCGGGCGCGCTCCATGCGCCGGCGGTTTCGTTGCTGACGATAGTGGGACACGGCCCTTACTTCATCTTGCTCGAGGCGGAATTTCTGCCTTTCGGCGAGCTCCTTTTTCCTCTGCTCCTCGAGGGCCGCCCGGTGCGCCTCGATCTCGGTCGCGGTGGCGGTTGCGGGGAGGGGAGTGGTGAAGGCGTCGACTGGGAGCTCTTCTTCACCCCCTGCCATGAAGACTGCGGTCGGGTAGCGGTAACGCGGGGCCTCGACAGAGTCCGAGTCGTAGTCGCTGCCGAAGAGGGAGAGGATGGAGTCGTCCTCGAAGCCACCTTCGAAGTCGCTCGGGTGGGAGACCAGGGAGATAGAGTCCTTGGTCGATGCTGTGGCGATGGAGCGGGCAGTCGGGGACGCAGCGGTGGATCCCGCAACCGACGTTGTAGCGATGATGTCGGTGAAGTCGGCGTTGATCGCAGCGATGATGGAGTCGATGGCCGGGATGGTGTCGGCGGAGTCGGCGACTGGAGCGGTGTCGGCGGAGTCGGTGGCTGCCGAGGCAACGGTGGAGTTAGCGGTCGGTGCCACGACCGCCGACTCGGCATCGTCTTCCAGGGCCGTCTCAGCCTCCGCGTATACCTCGCCGGTGACCGGGCGAGTAGCGGTGAGGAGCTGCGCGAAGGGGTCGTGCGAGCGACTGGGGCGAGGCTCAGAGGGGTCGCTGACGCCGGCGAGCCCAACGAAGAGGTTGATGGAGCCGATCGGCACCATCCAGGCGTGCTTGAGAGGCGACGAGGCGGGCCGGTAGGTGCTTGGCTGGATGTGGAAGAAATTGCCGGTGGCGATCATCCTGCCGGAAGCAACCGGCCGCCGTGGCGAGTAGGGCCTCGCCGTAGCTCGGAGGCTTGATGTCCCATGCCCCACGGTGGGCGCCACTGTCGTGGATGTAACCACGGCAGATGCTACAGGGGGTAGCACTTCGTTGATGCGAGGGGAAGGGAACATTGCCATCTACGGGTCGAGGTGCAAGAGACGCAAGGGTTTACCCAGGTTCAGCCCCTCCGGAGAGTAAAAGGCCTACGTCCTGCTAGATCTTTATTGCTCAGTGGAGAATTACAATGGGGGGGCTCAGTCGGCGGCTACGCCGAGAGCTTACAGGGGGAGATTGGATCTCGAAGGTGTCCTCTAGGGTTTAAGCTCGGGGGTTTATATAAGCACCCCCGATCTAGGGTTACATGGAGATAACTCCGAATCATATCAGTTGCTACTAATCCGGGATCCGCTATCCCTCTCGCAAGTAATCTTCTTGTCCAGCCGTGTGGACCTCCTCCTTGGGATCACGGCCCAGTCGCCTTAGGGCCCAGTCGCTTAGGCGACTGGCGATCCACCCAAGCCTCTATCTTCATGGCGACTGGGACTGGCGACCCACCCCCTATGGGCATATCCCCATCAGTAGTGGCGGTGGTGAAGAAGGGCAGATCGGGAGCAAGTCTTGGAGGGCCGGGATTATCAAGATGATCGCGGGGGGGCGACGTGCGAGCAACCATTAGTCATTTGGTGGGTACACCCGGGACTAAAGGTGGTTCTGTGTCATCTAACAAAACTGTCGGCAGGATAAGGACATGTCGGTAACCTTTAGTCCCAGATGGTGGGTGAAACCGGGACTAAAGTTGTCGGCAGGATAAGGACACGTGGGTGGACGCACTGCTCGATGAGATAAAGCATGTAACGCACGACGCACGGTTGGGAAATCTCCCGTGGCGCAGCTTCTTGAAGATGTCGTTGGTGCACACGCCCTACGGCATCTTCGGAAGCTGCACCTCGGAAAAATTATCCCTGCAAGCCCGTGAAAGACTCCATCTCCTCTAACAGTGTTGGGGAAAGGGTTCAGCTTCTCGAGATGTCGTTGGTGCACACGCCCTACGGCATCTTCGGAAGCTGCGCCTCAGAAAAATTTCCCTGCAAGCCCGTGAAAGACTCCATTAAGAATACATTATTACATTACAGGTTTAAATATCGCCAACACATCGCCATCTAGTGCTGTGGTTTTCTTCTACGCCGTAGCCATGGAGAATCTTCATCATTTAGCAAGATGCTTGGGTCAATCTTCACCGTGAAGGGCGGAATTTCTTTAAACTTATTATAATCTTCTGACATGTCTGTCTTGTCATCCACTCCCACGATGTTTCTTTTCCCCGAAAGAACTATGTGGCGCTTTGGCTCCTCGGTTGATGTATTCTTTTGTTGATTTCTTTTTCTCGATTTGCTAGACATGTCCTTCACGTAGAAAACTTGAGCCACCTCGTTGGCTAGGACGAATGGCTCGTCCATGTACGCAAGATTGTTGAGATCCACTGTTGTCATACCGTACTTATCGTCTACCTGTACACCGCTGAGCTTCACCCATTTGCACCGAAACAAAGGGACCTTAAAAGTGGGTCCATAGTCAAGTTCCCATATCTCCTCTATGTACCCATAATATGTGGTGGTCTTCCCATTCTCGTCTTTTGCATCGAAGCGGACACCACTGTTTTGGTTGGTGCTTTTTTTATCTTGGGCGATCGTGTAAAGTGTATTCTCATTTATCTCGTACCCTTGGAATGTACATATGTTTGAAGATGGTAACCTGGCCAACAAGTATAGCTGCTCTCCAACAGTGGTGTCACTCATGAGATGTCTTTGCAACCAACTGCCGAAGGTATTCATGTGTTGACGTGTAATCAATGACTCGGGCTGGCCCGGGTTTATTTCTCGTAAAACATTCTTGTGTTTCTCGATGTACGGAGCCACCAAGCTGGAATTGTATAGAACTGTGTAGTGTGCTTGATTGAAAGAAATCTTGTCCCTGCACACCGTTGCTTTCCTTCCTAGTGTGCCTTTTCCAGTCAGCCTCCCCTCATATCGAGATTCAGGAACACCAATCGGCTTAAGGTCAGGAAGAAAGTCAACACAAAACTCAATGACCTCCTCAGTTCCGTATCCCTTTGAGATACTTCCTTCCGGCCTAGCTCGGTTATGAACATATTTCTTTAAGACTCCCATGAACCTCTCGAAGGGGAACATATTGTGTAGAAATACAGGACCGAGAATTCTAATCTCTTCAACTAGGTGAACGAGGAGGTGCGTCATAATATTGAAGAAGGATGGTGGGAACAACAACTCGAAGCTGACAAGACATTCGACCACATCTTCCTGTAATCCTGACAAAGTTTCTGGATCCATTACCTTCTGAGAAATTGCGTTGAGGAATGCACATATCTTCACAATGGCTAGTCGAACATTTTCTGGTAGAAGTCCCCTCAATGCAACCGGAAGCAATTGTGTCATAAGCACGTGGCAGTCATGGGACTTTAGGTTCTGGAATTTTTTCTCCTTCATATTTACTATTCCCTTTATATTCGACGAGAAACCAGACGGAACCTTGATACTGAATATGATGGGATTCGTAGCATAGAAAACAAAAAATTTCCTACCGCAAGAACGAAACACAAGCCAAGATCCAATCTAGAAGACGGTAGCAACGAGGGGATCACGAGACTAACCCTTGAAGATTTCCAAAGCCTACGAGATTAGATCTCATTGTTGCAGAAGATGATCACTTGCCGCTTTCAAAGCGCGTAGAAGATCTTGACGGTGCCACAATCGGGCAGCACCTCCGTACTCGGTCACACGTACGGTGTTGATGAAGACGACATCCTCCTCCCCGTTCCAGCGGGCAGCGGAAGTAGTAGATCCTCCTCGGAATCCCGGCAGCACGATGGCGTGGTGGCGGTGGTGGTGGAGAACTCCGGCAGGGCTTCGCCTATGCGCTGCGGGAGTTGTATGTGGAGGAGGCGGCTAGGGTTTGGGGAGCGACTAGGGTTTTGGGGCGCCGACCTAAGGGGTGCGGCCAACTTGTGGTCTTGGGTTGGCCGGCCCCCTCCCCTTGCTCCTCCTTATATAGGTGGAAGCCCCAAGTCTTGTCTCCCAAGTCTTCGAATAAGACCCCAACACCAAAACCTACCTTTGGTGGGAAACCTACTAAAGGGGGGAGTCCTACTCAAGGTGGGACTCCCACCTTTCCTTGAGGTGGGGTGGCCGGCCACCCTTGGTGGAGTCCACTGGGACTCTTCCCTTAGGGTTTGGCCGACCAAGCTTGTGGAGTCCCTCTGGGACTCCACCTTCCATAGTGCCTTTCTTCCGGACTTTTCTAGAACCTTCTAGAACCTTCCATAAATACACCGGATCATTTTCAAACATGTAAAATGACTTCCTATATATGAATCTTATTCTCCGGACCATTCCGGAACTCCTCGTGATGTCCTGGATCCCATCCGAGACTCAGAACAAAACTTCGAACTCCATTCCATATTCCATATCTACTCAAACGACATCAAACCTTAAGTGTGTCACCCTACGGTTCGCGAACTATGCAGACATGGTTGAGACTTCTCTCCGACCAATAACCAATAGCGGGATCTGGAGATCCATAATGGCTCCCACATATTCAACGATGACTTAGTGATCGAATGAACCATTTACATACGATACCGATTCCCTTTGTCACGCGATATTTTACGTGTCCGAGGTTTGATCATCGGTATCTCTATACCTCGTTCAACCTCGTCTCATGACAAGTACTCTTTACTCGTACCGTGGTATGTAGTCTCTTATGAACCATTCATATGTTTGCAAACTAATTAGATGACATTCCACCGAGAGGGCCCAGTATATCTATCCGTCATCGGGATGGACAAATCCCACTGTTGATCCATATGCCTCAACTCATACTTTCCGGATACTTAATCCCACCTTTATAACCACCCATTTACGCAGTGGCGTTTGATGTAATCAAAGTACCCTTCCGGCATAAGTGATTTACATGATCTCATGGTCAAAAGGACTAGGTAACTATGTATCGAAAGCTTATAGCAAATGAACTTAATGACGTGATCTTATGCTACGCTTAATTGGGTGTGTCCATTACATCATTCACATAATGACATAACCTTGTTATTAATAACATCCAATGTTCATGATCACGAAACTATGATCATCTATTAATCAACAAGCTAGTTATACAAGAGGCTTACTAGGGACTCATTGTTGTTTACATAACACACATGTATCAATGTTTCGGTTAATACAATTATAGCATGGTATATAAACATTTATCATAAACACAAAGATATATAATAACCAATTTATTATTGCCTCTTGGGCATATCTCCAACAGTCTCCCACTTGCACTAGAGTCAATAATCTAGATTACATTGTAAGGTACCTAACACCCATGGCATTCTGGTGTTGGTCATGCTTTGCCCTAGGGAGAGCTTTAGTCAACGGATCTGCTACATTCAGATCAGTGTGTACTTTGCAAATCTTTACTTCTCCATCTTCGATGTACTCGCGAATCGAATGAAAATGCAGCTTGATATGCTTCAGCTTCTTGTGTGACCTTGGTTCTTGTGCATTGGCGATGGCACCCATGTTGTCACAATAAATGACTAGTGGGTCCAATGCACTAGGAACCACACCAAGCTCAACAATGAACCTCTTCATCCATACCGCTTAGATGAAGCCTCAGGAAGCCGCTATGTATTCGATTGTTGAAGACTTCGCCACCGTGCCTTTGCTTGGCTGCACAGCTTACAGCACCATTCAATATAAACACATACCCAGACTGAGACTTAGAGTCATCAGGATCAGTGTTCCAACTTGCGTCGGTGTAACTTGTTACAACGAGCTCTTGGTCACCTCCATAACAAAGAAACATATCCTTAGTTCTTTTCAAGTACTTCGGGATATTCTTGACCGCTGTCCAGTGTTCCATTCCTGGATCACTTTGATATCTGCTAGTCAAACTAACAACATGTGCTATATCCGGTCTAGTACACAACATGGCATACATGATAGAGCCTACTGCCGAGGCATAGGGGATCTGATTCATCCTCTCTCTTTCTGCCGTAGCCGGACCTTGAGTCTTACTCAAGACCTTACCTGGCAACATCGGTAAGAATCCTTTCTTACTTTCATCCATTCTAAACTTCTTTAGAATCTTGTCCAGTTATGTACTCTGTGAAAGCCCTATTAGGCGTCTTGATCTATCTCTATAAATCTTGATGCCTAAAATGTATGCTTCACCAAGGTCCTTCATTGAAAAACACTTATTCAAATAATCTTTTACACTGCTTAATAATTCTATATCATTCCCAATCAATAATATGTCATCTACATATAATATCAGGAATGCTACAGAGCTCCCACTCACTTTCTTGTAAATACGGCCTCTCCATGGTGTATAAACCCGAAGTCTTTGATTACCTTATCAAAGCGTCGGTTCCAACTCCTGGATGCTTGCTTCAGTCCATAAATGGAACGCTGAAGTTTGCATACCTTGTCAGCATTTTTAGGATCGACAAAACCTTTGGGTTGTACCATATACAACTCTTCCTCAATGCCACCATTAAGGAACGCCGTTTTGACATCCATCTGCCAAATCTCATAATCGAAAAATGCAGCTATTGCTAACAAAATCCTCACAGACTTTAGCTTCGCTAGGTGAGAAAGTCTCATCGTAGTCAACACCTTGAATTTCTCGGAAACCCTTTGCGACAAGTCGAGCTTTATAGACAGTAATATTACCATCAGCATCTGTTTTTCTCTTGAAGATCCATTTATTCTCGACAGCCTTGCGGCTATCAGGTAAGTCTACCAAAGTCCATACTTTGTTATCATACATGGATCCCATTTCGGATTTCATGGCTTCTTGCCATTTGTTGGAATATGGGCTCATCATCGCTTCTTCATATGTCGCAGGATCCTCATCATTGTTGTCCACAATCATGACATTTAGACAAGGATCATACCAGTCTGGAGTGGTACGTTCCCTTGTCGATCTGCGAGGTTCAGTAGCTACCTCGCTCGAAGTTTCATGATCATCATCATTAGCTTCCTCTGTTACCGGTGCGGGCGGTACAGGAACATCTTCCGTACTGCGCTACTCAGATCAACGAGAGAAGGTTCAGTAACCTCGTCGAGTTATACTTTTCTTCCAGTCACTTCTTTAGTGAGAAATTCTTTCTCAAGAAAGGTTCCGTTCTTAGCAACAAAGATTTTGCCTTCGGATTTGTGATAGAAAGTATACCCTATAGTTTCCTTAGGGTATCCTATGAAGACGCATTTCTCCGCTTTGGGTTCTAGCTTGTCCGGTTGTAACTTTTTTACATAGGCTTCGCAACCCCAAACTTTAAGGAACGGCAGCTTAGGTTTCTTATTAAACCATAATTCATATGGTGTCGTTGCAACGGATTTAGATGGTGCCCTATTTAAAGTGAATGCAGCTGTCTCTAATGCATAACCCCAAAACGATAACGGCAAATCAGTAAGAGACATCATAGAACGAACCATATCTAAAAGAGTTCGATTACGACGTTCGGACACACCATTGCGCTGTGGTGTTCCCGGCGGTGTCAACTGTGAAAGTATTCCGCATTTCTTTAAATGCATGCCAAACTCATAACTCAGATATTCGCCTCCGCGATCAGAACGCAGAAACTTGATCTTCTTGTTACGTTGATTTTCTACCTCACTTTGGAATTCCTTAAACTTCTCGAAAGTTTCGGATTTATGTTTCATGAAATAGATATACCCATATCTACTTAGATCATCTGTGAAGGTTAGAACATAACGATAACCACCGCGCGATGCTACACTCATTGGTCCGCACACATCGGTATGTATGATTTCCAATAAGTCTGTAGCTCGCTCCATAATACCAGAGAATGGAGTCTTAGTCATTTTTCCCATTAGACATGCTTCGCATCTGTCAAGTGACTCAAAGTCAAGTGACTCAAGTAGTCCATCGGAATGGAGTTTCTTCATGCGTTTCACTCCAATATGACCAAGACGACAGTGCCACATATAAGTAGAATTATCATTCAATTTAATTTGCTTAGCATCAATGTTATGAACATGTGTATCACTACTATCGAGACTTAATAGAAATAAACCATTTGTCTCAGGTGCATGACCATAAAAGATATTATTCATAAAAATAGAACAACCATTATTCTCAGACTTGAATGAATAACCGTCTTGCATTAAACACGATCCAGATATAATGTTCATGCTCAACGCAGGCACTAAATAACAATTATTGAGGTTTAAAACTAATCTCGAAGGTAGATGTAGAGGGAGCGTGCCGACAGCGATCACATCGACCTTGGATCCATTTCCAACGCGCATCATCACTTCATCCCTCGATAGGCTTCGTTTATTCCGTAGTTCTGTTTCGAGTTACAAATGTGAGCAACCGAACCAGTATCAAATACCCAGGCACTAGTACGAGAACCAGTAAGATAAACATCTATAACATGTATATCAGATATACCTTTCTTCTTCTTGACAAGGCCGCTCTTCAGATCGGCCAAGTACTTGGGGCAATTACGCTTCCAGTGCCCCTTCCCATTGCAGTAATAGCACTCAGTATCAGGTTTAGGGCCACCCTTAGGCTTCTCAGGACGAGGCGCGACAGCTTTCTTGCCACCCTTCTTGACATTGCCCTTCTTAGGTTTGCCTTGTTTCTTGAAACTGGTGGTCTTGTTGACCATCAACACTTGGTGCTCTTCTCTGTATCTCAATCTCAGATTTTAGCATGGAGAAGAGTTCGGGTAACTCCTTGTTCATGTTCTGCATATTGTAGTTCATCACGAAGTTCTTGTAACTTGGTGGCAGTGATTGGAGAACACGATGAATACCCAGCTGGTTGGGGATAATAATCCCCAAGTCACTGAGCTTCTTCGCGTGTCCGGACATGGCGAACACGTGCTCACTTACGGAGCTGCCCTCTTCCATCATACAGCCAAAGAACTGTTTCGAGGCCTCATAGCTCTCCACGGCCGCATGAGTTTCAAAGATAACTTTGAGCTCATTGATCATATCACAAGGGTCATGGTGCTCAAAACGCTTTTGGAGCTCTGCCTCTAGGCTGCACAGGATGGCACACTGAACTTGAGAGTAGCGAGTCACCCGAGTCTCGTAAACATTTTTCTCATCCTCGGATACTGCAGGGGGTGGTGGGGAACCTAGCGGTGCATCAAGCACAAATTGCAGATTTCCGCCATTGAGGAAGATCCTCACATGACGGAACCAGTCGGTGAAGTTGCTACCATTGCTTTTAAGCTTTTCTTTCTCTAGGAACTGGTTAAAATTGATTGATGGGGACGCCATGATCTACAACATATATTTGCAATAGTTTAGACTAAGTTTATGATAAATTGAGTTCAAATTTTAATTGAACAAAATTAAAAACTAGGTGAACTCCCACTCAAAACAATATCCCTCGTATTGCTTTAGTGATCACACGAACCAAATCCACCACACCAAGTCCGATCATTACGAGACAAGATGTAACTTCAATGGCGAACACTCAAACTGTTCATCATATCAATCATATGACTCATGCTCTACCTTTCGGTATCCCGTGTTACGAGACCATGTCTGTACATGCTAGGCTCGTCAAGGCAACCTTAGTATCCGCGTGTGCAAATCTGGCTTGCACCCGTTGTATGCACATGTAGAATCTATCACACCCGATCATCACGTGATGCTTCGAAACGACAAGTCTTAGCAACGGTGCTACTAAGGATGAACACTTTATTATCTTGATATTTAGTGAGAGGGATCATCTTATAATGCTACCGTCGCGATCTAAGCAAAATAAGATGCATAAAAGGATTAACATCACATGCAATTCATATGTGATATGATATGACCCCTTTGTCTTTGCGCCTTTGATCTTCATCTCCAAAGCACGGACATGATCTCCATCATCAACGGGCATGAACTCCATCATCGTCGGCGTAGCGTCAAGGTCAATGGCGTCGTCTTCATGATTGTTCTCCCATGTAGCAACTATTACAACTTCTTTGAAATACTACTCAACATGAAATTTAAAGACAACCATAAGGCTCCTGCCGGTTGCCACAATACAATAATGATCATCTCATACATATTCATCATCACATTATGGCCATATCACATCACCAAACCCTGCAAAAACAAGTTAGACGGTTCTAATTTGGTTTGCATATTTTACGTGGTTTAGGGTTTTCGAGTAAGATCCAATCTACCTACGAACATGAACCACAACGGTGATACTAGTGTTGTCAATAGAAAGAGTAAATTGGATCTTTACTATAGTAGGAGAGACAGACACCCGCAAAGCCACTTATGCAATACAAGTTGCATGTCGAGCGTGGAGCAAATCTCATGAACGCGGTCATGTAAAGTTAGCCCGAGCCGCTTCATCCCACTATGCCACAAGATGCAAAGTACTCGAACTAAAGACAACAAAGCATCAACGCCCACAAAACAATTGTGTTCTACTCGTGCAACCAATCTATGCATAGACACGGCTCTGATACCACTGATGGGATTCGTAGCATAGAAAACAAAAATTTCCTACCGCAAGAACGAAACACAAGCCAAGATCCAATCTAGAAGACGGTAGCAACGAGGGGATCACGAGACTAACCCTTGAAGATTTCCAAAGCCTACGAGATTAGATCTCGTTGTTGCAGAAGATGATCACTTGCCGCTTTCAAAAGCGCGTAGAAGATCTTGGCCACGATCGGGGCGCACCTCCGTACTCGGTCACACGTACGGTGTTGATGAGGACGACGTCCTCCTCCCCGTTCCAGCGGGCAGCGGAGTAGTAGATCCTCCTCGAATCCGGCAGCACGACGGCGTGGTGGCGGTGGTGGTGGAGAACTCCGGTAGGGCTTCGCCTATGCGCTGCGGGAGTTGTATGTGGAGGAGGAGGCGGCTAGGGTTTTGGGGCGCCGACCTAAGGGGTGCGGCCAACTTGTGGTCTTGGGTTGGCTGGGCCCCTCCCCTTTCTCCTCCTTATATAGGTGGAAGCCCCAAGTCTTGTCTCCCAAGTCTTCGAATAAGACCCCAACACCAAAACCTACCTTTGGTGGGAAACCTACTAAGGGGGAGTCTCAAGGTGGGACTCCACCTTTCCTTGAGGTGGGGGTGGCCGGCCACCCTTGGTGGAGTCCACCAGGACTCTTCCCCTTAGGGTTTGGCCGGCCTAGCATGTGGAGTCCCTCTGGGACTCCACCTTCCATAGTGCCTTTCTTCCGAACTTTTCTAGAACCTTCTAGAACCTTCCATAATGCACCGGATCATTTTCAAACATGTAAAATGACTTCCTATATATGAATCTTATTCTCCGGACCATTCGGAACTCCTCGTGATGTCCTGGATCCCATCCGAGACTCAGAACAAAACAGAACTCCATTCCATATTCCATATCTACTCAAACGACATCAAACCTTAAGTGTGTCACCCTACGGTTCGCGAACTATGCAGACATGGTTGAGACTTCTCTCCGACCAATAACCAATAGTGGGATCTGGAGATCCATAATGGCTCCCACATATTCAACGATGACTTAGTGATCGAATGAACCATTTACATACGATACCGATTCCCTTTGTCACGCGATATTTTACTTGTCCGAGGTTTGATCATCGGTATCTCTATACCTCGTTCAACCTCGTCTCATGACAAGTACTCTTTACTCGTACCGTGGTATGTAGTCTCTTATGAATCATTCATATGTTTGCAAACTAATTAGACGACATTCCACCGAGAGGGCCCAGAGTATATCTATCCGTCATCGGGATGGACAAATCCCACTGTTGATCCATATGCCTCAACTCATACTTTCCGGATACCCAATCCCACCTTTATAACCACCCATTTACGCAGTGGCGTTTGATGTAATCAAAGTACCCTTCGGTGTAAGTGATTTACATGATCTCATGGTCGAAAGGACTAGGTAACTATGTATCGAAAGCTTATAGCAAATGAACTTAATGACGTGATCTTATGCTACGCTTAATTGGGTGTGTCCATTACATCATTCACATAATGACATAACCTTGTTATTAATAACATCCAATGTTCATGATCACGAAACTATGATCATCTATTAATCAACAAGCTAGTTATACAAGAGGCTTACTAGGGACTCATTGTTGTTTACATAACACACATGTATCAATGTTTCGGTTAATACAATTATAGCATGGTATATAAACATTTATCATAAACACAAAGATATATAATAACCAATTTATTATTGCCTCTTGGGCATATCTCCAACAGAATAGGGCTTCAAAAAAGATCTCCTTCTCTTGTTTGGTAAGAGCGTAGCTGGCAGACCCTTCAAACTACCCTGGATGATTGCCGTTTCGTCCTTTATGATGTTCCTGGTCCTCCCGTGCTTCTGTTGTATCTTTTGTCTTCACATACACGCCCAGAAAACCTAGAATATTCACACAAATATTCTTGGTCAGGTGCATCACGTCGATTGCAGAGCGGACTTCCAGCACTTTCCAATATTCCAGCTCCCAAAAATAGATTTCTTTTTCCACATGGGCGCGTGTCCGTCAACGTCTTTCGGAATAGGTCGACGGCCTGGACCCTTTCAAAGATAACATTTAAATCCTTGACCATGTCAAATACATCAGCACCACTACGGGGGACAGGCTTCGGACGGTGGTCTGCCTCGCCATTGAAATGCTTGCCTTTTTCCTTAAGGCATGCTTGCGCGGAAGGAAACGGCGATTGTACGGGTACACAACTTTCCTACTTTTTCCCAAATATTTACTTTCAGTCTTATCTAAATAGTGTGTGCATGCATTGTATCCTTTGTTCGTCTGTCCTGAAATGTTACTAAGAGCAGGCCAATCATTGATGGTTACGAATAGCAATGCTCGTAGGTCAAATTCTTGCTCGGTGTGCTCATCCCACACACCTACACCTGGCCCACAACTTCAAAAGTTCATCAACTAATGGCCTTGGGTACACATCAATGTCGTTGCCGGGTTGCTTTGGGCCTTGGATAAGCACTGGCACCATAATGAACTGTTGCTTCATGCACAACCAAGGAGGAAGGTTGTAGATACATAGAGTCACGGGCCAGGTGCTGTGACTGCAGCTCTGCTCCCCAAAAGGATTCATGCCATCTGTACTTAGACCAAACCATAAGTTCCTTGCCTCACCTGCAAAATCCGGGAACTCTCTCCCGATGTTTCTCCACTGCCGACCATCAGCGGGGTGCCTCAACATCGCGTCTTTCTTACGTTCTTCCATGTGCCATCGCAATAACTTGGCATGCTCTTTGTTTCTGAACAACGTTTCAACCGTGGTATTATGGGAGCATACCACATCACCTTCGCAGGAACCCTCTTCCTGGGTGGCTCGCCCTCAACATCACCAGGGTCATCTTTTTCTGATCTTATACCGCAATGCACCACATATCGGGCATTTATTCAAATTCTCGTACTTCTCACCGCGGTAGAGGATACAGTCATTAATGCATGCATGTATCTTCTGCACATCTAATCCTAGAGGGCAGACAAGCTTCTTTGCTTCATACGTACTGACGGGCAATTCGTTATTTCTTGGAAACAACTTCTTTAATATTATCAGCAATTTTTCAAATCCCGAGTCAGTCACACCGACCTCTGCCTTCCATTTCAGCAATTCCAATATGCTACCCAGCTTTCTCTGCCCATCTTCACAACCTGGGTACAACAATTTGTGGTGGTCCTCTAACATCTTGTCGAACTGCAACCTCTCCTTATCCGTGCCACAGTCTCTCCTTGCATCAGAAATGGCCCGACGAAGATCATCATCAACAGGATCATCTGCTGCCTGTTCTTCACCTCCTTCTTCTTCATTGTCTTCCATTGCGGTATCATCGCATTCAGAGAACATAGATCGGTACTGGTCATCGTTATCTTCTTCTTCATCGCCGTCTTCCATCATAACCCCTTCTTCTCCGTGCTTGGTCCAAACATTATAGCTGGACATGAATCCGAACCGAAGCAGGTGGCTCTTAATGTCTCTTGAGCAAGAGTAATCCTTCTCGTTCTTACATTTCAGACATGGACAGCACATAAAACCTTGCTTCGACTTGTTGGCCTCGGCCACAAGCAGGAAAGAATTCACGCCCTCTCTGAAAGCGGGAGCACATCGGTTACCGTACATCCATGGATGACTCATCTGCATCATAAGTACAATTATGTATCAGATGCAATCAGCTTGCCAAAGTTAGTATTGTATGGACTATGTATACGAGAAAATAGTTGCTAACCTTTTAGGATCAAAAAGAAGAGAAATCTTATCAAATAAAATCAAGTGGCATCCCTCACAAACATCTCTTGTGCACATGAAGAAAAAATGAGCTAGCATTCACCTCCACCTTTCACCACCAAGGAATAAAATGTAGGGAGGTGGGGGGCTGAGTGCATGACCCTTTTGTCGCGGGCCGTATTACGACCCGCGACAAAAGGGGTGCCAGCAGGCGGCGCCAACCCTCAGACCCCTTTTCTCGCGCGGTTGTTATATGGCCCGCGACAAAAGGCCCGGATCGCTCTAAAGGGTTTCGGGGCGACGTGGTCAGGCCATTTGTCGCGAGTCGAGGCTCGCCCGCGACAAAAGGCCTCCACGAAAGCCCTGTTTTACACTAGTGAGGGCTTAGAGCATCTCCACTCGTCCCCCCGAGGAGGCCCCCGGCGAGCGTTTTTTCCATCCGGACGGCGAAATTCGGCGATCGCGCCCGGTTCCTCGTTTTCGTCCGGTTGGGCCTAAATTCATCCGGCGATCCCACGCCCCCGGCCCCGGGGGCTCTCGGGGACTCGGACGAGTGAAAAGCGGGGAAGGGCCCGATCTGTCGGTGACTCGACGCACGAACCCCACCGCCACGTCGCTCAAAATCTCCCACCCCTCGTATCTCTCTCGCCGCCGGCACCACCGCCCCCTCCTTCCCCACCTGCCTATATTCCGCCGTGTTTGGACGACGGCCTATCTGGCTGCTCTTCCGCCGGCCTGTTTTCCGGCCTGCTTGCTCGTCGTCGCTCGCGGCTCGGGTTGCCTCGACCACGCCCGTCAGGTGTTCGTCCATTTGCCTCGCCGGCCATGGACTCGGACGAAGAGGAGGAGCAGATGTTCGTCGAGCTTATGCAAGAAGAGATGGCAGCAGCCGCCCAAGACGACGAGCACATGATGATCCTTGGTTGCTTGGCAAGCATGTACGCCGGACTGGCAACTCGTCGGCGTGGTGGGTCGGCACGAGGTCGCCGGAAGTGCAAGCCGAGACAGCGAATGGAGGGCTACTGCATGTTGTACGCCGACTACTTCGCCGACAATCCATTGCACGGTGAGAGTGTTTTCCGGCGTCGTTTCAGGATGAGCAGAAAGCTATTTCTGCAAATTGTGTATGCCATCCGCCACTTTGATCCCTACTTCAGATGCAAGGCGGATTGCACTGGTTTGGTTGGATTTTCGTCACTGCAGAAGTGCACAGTGGCTATGAGGATGCTGGCGTATGGAGCTCCCGGTGATACTGCAGATGACTATCTTCGGATGGCGGAGTCCACCGCCCTTGATTGTTTCTACCGGTTCTGCAGGGCCGTCATAGCAGTGTTCGGGGACTATTACTTGAGATCACCCACTGTCGAAGACACTCAGAGGATCCTTGCAACAAATGAAGCTAGAGGTTTTCCAGGGATGCTTGGAAGCATTGACTGCATGCATTGGCAATGGAAGAACTGTCCGTTTGCGTGGCAGGGAATGTACAAGGGTCACAAAAGGCTGCACTGTGATACTTGAAGCAGTGGCTACCCATGATCTTTGGATTTGGCACTCTTTCTTTGGTATGCCTGGATCCAACAATGACATCAACGTCCTAAACTGCTCCCCGGTCTTTTCCAAACTTGTTGAGGGTCATGCTCCCCCGGTGGACTATGTGATCAATGGTCGGCACTACAACAAAGGATACTACCTTGCAGACGGTATCTATCCAAAGTGGGCAACATTTGTGAAGACGATCTCCAACCCTAGCACCCCCAAACTTTGCGAGTTTGTCAAGAAACAAGAAGCTTGCCGAAAAGACGTCGAGCGAGCATTTGGTGTCCTACAGCAGAGATTTGCTGTCGTCCGGTTCCCCGCTATGACTTGGTCCAAAGATCAGATGTGGGAGGTGATGAACTGCTGTGTGTGCCTACACAACATGATTATTGAAGATGAGCGAAAGCATCCGGTTCCTCTGGCTGAGCAAGAAGCACCATATGAGAGAGAGGGTCCTCTTGCACAGCCTAATCACCAGGTGCCTCCATCATGGGCCGCCTTCATTGCTATGCGTCAGGAGATTCGAGACTCTACAATGCACCAGCTGCTGCAAGATGATCTGGTGGAGCACATATGGAGGCTCCGAGGCAACGTCAACGCCGACGCCAACTAGTCTGTCTTAATTTGTTTGAAAAATTGTGAAATTTGTGTGCTTCATTTGTTTCAGCACTTGTTAAACATTGTACTGTTATCGCCGAATTTGTTTCAGCAATTTTCGTCCTCTTGTTTGCCGAACTTGTTAAATTTTATGTTGAATTTGTTTGAAATATGTCAAATGGTCGAGGTTGGGGGTTTCCTGCCAGGGGACGGCTGGAACTTCCACGCGTAAATCTTAAATCAATCCGGACGAAAATTTCGCCGGATTTGGGCGTGGGGAGCGCCAACGAGTGGGGATGCTCTTAGCTTCTGCTATAATGCTCCAAAGAAATTACTCCGTACATGAGAGATACCTAGATGAAGAACCAATCACTCCCTTGAGTTCATGTCAGCAGATGCCACCACTGCCACGCTCGGCCGGTGGTCGCCTGCAGATACCTAGCGTAGGGTAGCTAGAGGACGACTCCTGTAGGCTGTGTCATCTGACCGGCTGGCCGGGCCGCCGGGGCCGGCAAGCCCTGCGGATTCCATCGACGTGACAAGACAAGACACGTCGTCTGCCAAGACGATCGACGCTGAGAGGATGGTAGTACTAGCGCGCACGACACGACATGCACGAAGCTGCACGGGATCCCATCCTGGCGCGGGGAGGACGACGAGGCCTGCATCGCTGCACGTCTTCATGTCTCATCGATGAACAATACTGCTCCTTGTGATCCCTGTCACATATCACAAGCATCTACAGCAAGGATGATGCACGATTTCCCCTTTTGAACCACACAATTAATCATGAATAATGGAACGACAGAACTCTCGTTTCAGCTAATGATCATTTTTCCCGAGAACAACGAAGCTCTTCAGTACTCTTGAAAAAAAAACTACTACTCAGCCTACAAAGACTACATCGGTGCCCTCTCTCTCTTCCTCTCTAATACAGAAGCTAGCCTTAATAATGTACCGCAGCAGACTCATCGATCATCCGCGCACCGTCCACTTGCGGAATGAAAGCCATTGTTGCGCCTCTGAGAAAACAGATCAGATGAGAGCAGGGTATGTGAGCACCATTTAGTTGGGTTCAGTTTCAGTTTTAGTGTTTGTATCTGTAAGAAGAGGGAACTTGAGGCTCACCCTGGTCACAGATTTCTCATTTTTCATATTCACGAGACTCCACCAGTACATACACAGGCTTTCCATTGAGCTTGTAGAAATCCTGCATAAGAGTTGTTGTCTCAGTAACCATATTCAAGTAGAACTCCCCCGCGAAAAAAAATCAAGTAGAACGATGGCACGTGCATGATCTTGCAAAGTACTAGGGCAGTTCGAGAACGTTGAAAGGAGATATTTCAATCAACTGTTTATCCTTGTTCTTAATCAGTTCAGTGTTAAGTAACACGACCGCGTCTTTTTTTAAAGTTGTTTCCACTTGGTTTTGTAGAAAAAAGGACAAGAAAGAGATGCCCAATTAAAAAGTCTTATGGATACAGATAAATCTTATTCGGCTCACAAAATATCAAAAGATTCTGAAATAAAATTCTGATGTAAAAAAGAACATATTTTCTTATGCACATGACCATGTACATCTAGGCATTCTATGGTTGTACAAAAGTTTTAGAGAAAAAAAGCATTTTGTGTGTCCCATGTAAAAAAAGATAAATTTTGATGCTCCAACATGACTATTTACATTGATCTTTTTTTGTCTTTTTACAAGGGATAGATAAAATGTTCCTTTTTCCATGAAAACCCATGTCTGAACATAGAATGTCCGGATGTACACACGAATTTTTTTACATTTTAAATTTTTATTTTTTATGTATTTTTCATAATAGATTCTTATGCACCTATGAGCCAAACACCACCTCCATAGTATAGTATCTCAGCTTTGGGGAACAGGGTAAACATGGTGATGCTTATTCAGGTTGTTTTTTCGTGAAACTAAACTATTGACTCCCCAGACTGAAGCTATGTAGCATCAATAGGCTATATGAAGGGCACAGAGCAGACAGTATCTGATCAAGCTAGTAAAGTTGGGCATGCCAACAACTATTGCAGTTGAAGTGGTCAAACCGAGTGAAAATGTGATTTACTAGGCTTCAGAGCAGTAATCAAATGAGAATTGCTAACAGTTAAGAGTGGTAAGAATTTAGTAAGAAGCAAAAGAATATGTTTATGAAATCTCAGCCACAGTTTGGATAATATGTGAGTCATGTCGTGTGAGAATACCTTAAATTTTGGGAGCCCAATGAGACAAGCACACTCAACGACATCAGCTCCAGCACGTTCTGAAAATCAAACTTTTCAGTAAGAAAAAGTATTCCAAAAGTCCCACAATCTGATCTTTAGTAGTGCAAGATAAAACTCATTCAGAAAAGTATCCAAAAGGGCAGTGCTGTGTTCTAGAAACAGGTTCGGTGAAATACTATTATCAAAAAGATGCATGTTTAATACTAGCATGATAGCGTCAGAAGCTGCAGAGTGCAGACAACGAAAGGTGTAGCTGAAAAGATAGTAGCAAGGTAAGAGTACTTGATTCTGTGGTGGTAGTACTCAAAACATGTAGTGTCAACATCAAATCATGTTTCCAGACCAACTTGTATTAGGACATATCTTCAGACAAGATTCTCTCCAGAGAGATCTTCCCAAGATGTCGTCTTGATTACGAGATATAATGCCTGTCATGGGCATGTTACTGGTTACTTATCAGCTAGTGGTATGGATGTCTGCACGCCCTACAACCAAATCCAACTAGTCTATTATACTTTCCAGGATTAATTTAGTCGTTTCTGACAATACTGATGCAATAGTGGTTGTGAATTTGGGTGTGATTCTGATAACAGATGTTCAGTGTGTGGCGCAGTTTCGAGATAAGTGACCGATCCACTTGTATTGTGAAGAAAAGTGACTGATCCACTCTATACGATACTTGGTAATCCGATGCTGAACCAACTGTGAATCTACAATGCACTGGTGTCACGGGCTAGGAAGGGCAAATTGGCTGATTAATTGTTATGTCGACCAGCGAATAGTGTGCTGTGAATATGCCAGTGGAAAGGGTAAAACCTCTGAAGTTGCACAAGTAAGAGAGAATAAAAAAAATGGCATCCATACAAATCACCCGAGGAAAGTAGCTATCAGAATCATGATCTTTCTAGATTCTTTACAGGCCTCAACAGCTACTAACTGCGTACCACATATGTTCAGAAATTATGCAATTACAGGTTTAGGTTTCATGGGCGCGGCTGCATAATCATAGACTTGGATTGTTGGCAATACGTACCCATAAGGTTTATAGCAGCGCAGAGTGTCCCACCAGTTGCAACCAAATCATCGACGATCAAGACGCGCTCACCAGGTTCTATGGCGCCAACATGCATCTCCAAACAATCAGTTCCATACTCAAGAACATAGGTCTCCGAAATCACCTCACCTTTCAGTTTTGAAAAAAAAAACCCGACGTTAGTGGATTAGTTTGCAGCAAACGTACTTCAGTTGACAGTGAAGTCAAACTGAATCAACACAGTATCTTTCAGTGTAATAGACTGTGATGAAAAGTGTAAACAGAGATATTATAAAAAGTACTGCAAATTTCTTCAGATTTCATCATTCGCTGCATAAAGGTATTGGTGACATTTCTGTGTCAGAGATTACGGGCATAACAGTAGTGATCTTTTCACATTCAGATTACCAGTTTTACTTTCTCCTATACCCGGTGAAAGAAGGTAAAAGAAGTACTGAGCTATATGTTGCTACGGCAAGATAGAAAGACAAATGGCAGCAGGTTTCCGAGCATGCAAATTATCCACAAAGGAACATGTTCAGGTGAACCTCACCTGGGAGTTTCTTAGGCTTACGCAACGGTATGAACTTGGCACCGATGGCTAACGCGATGGCCGGGCCGAATATGAATCCTCTCGCCTCTATCCCTGAAGAATCACAGCAAACAAGTCAGAACAAACATCTAGAGAATCAAAAGAACCAAACTGAACAAGACTCTTGCCATATCGAGATCAAAAGAAGCCAATACAGATAATAAAATAGAAGTGTCTGAACGGAAATGCATTTCTGATCTCAGGTCCATATGCTCACTTTTTTATGAAAACAGATTTTGAGTTATTAAAAATCTAGAGAAATATTTTGGCATTTATATGTGCACATTCTACAACTTTCTTTTTTACATGGGGCGGAAAAAGGCCATTTTTGCTTAAACTAATTTGTTAGCACGTCGGATGTGGAGATATACAGGTGACATTTTATTTTAGAATTTTTGACATTTTATATTTGTTAAAAATGCATTTTGAAAAACACCACGTCCCTGTCTAATGTAACTTACTACCCCCTCCTTTACAAGGAATAAGGCGTCCTTATTTTTCATGTTTTTTTATCAAGAATTACTATAAATATATAAAGATTGTTGGTTATAAAACACGAATCCAACAATACTTATTATGTAAAATAAGATTTTTTGGTCAATTTTTTTTGTGGAAGTTTGTTTTGAAACACGGGTGCACCTTATACATTGAAACAAAGAGGTAATACTCGTATAATGCAAGAGGAAGATGACATGCAGACACAACATACAAGTTCATTTATCAGTTGAGAATAAAGATATTATGAAAGACTAGCAAAAGTACCCGTGCTTTGCTACGGTCTAAAATATATCAAGACACTAAACTAAATTGATTAAATTTTGTCAAATTGCTAAGAAAATTATTACACGAAATATCCTAGTTGAATTTTGAAGAAAGGAAAGCACACAAAGAAATCAACTTTTGCATCAGACAAGATAAAATGGGATGAGTGAAGACATGCCATAAGAGCCAGCTACACGAGCAATCTATTCCATGGGTAAAATACCAGTTTTTTGTACTAATTATATACCCTCGCTAGCTGGTTAAATACATCTCCTCAAGCATAACCGGTTCAAAATGCAAGTTCTACCAAGAGGGTGGAGCAGACGCACAGGGTGCCGCTGCCCATCGAGGTGGCGGGGCTCATGCACAGGAACTGGACGTCGTGCGCCGGCTGGTAGGACGTGCGCATTCCTGGCGGTGGCTGGCGGCTCAGCCACCTCCGGGTGCATGTCCCGTCCGTGGCTCCGCGCGAGCCAGACAGGAGCGCCGAGATCCGGCGTAGGCGGCGGTACCTGCTGCTGGACCTCCGCGCCGATCCCACCTTCGCCGTTGAGTCCAACACCTGGCGCACCTGGTGCAAGACCGAGAAGTATCCGAGGAGGCAGGCGGGCTTCCTCGGCGACAGGGACTTCCCTTTTGACCATCCACCACCGCCTCGTCATCGAAACACGACAGCCGCCGGCGCCTCCACAGGATGACGACTGCAGCGGTGTGCTGGCCTATTACAACGAGGAGGCCAAGGACGACAACGATGACTACGTCGCCTGCATTTTCCAGGAATGGCGGTTGGCCATGGCGGAGGGTCAGGAGTTAGAGTACCCGGTAATGATGACATACGACGAGATCGAGAGGCTCGGCGTCCTCGTCTCGGAGGTGGACCGACCGGTGCAGCTGCTGCTTCCTTGGTACGGCACCGGCATCATGCCACCGGGCCTCACGGAGGAAGAGGCCCTACGACGGGCATTCGAGGACTCGGCCCCGCAACCGGTGCAACCGCCGCCTCCACCTCCGCCGTACAATCCGTTGGCGGCTCCACCTCCACCACCTGCATGGTGTGCTCCACCTCCACCACCTGTGTGGGTTGCTCCACCAACACCACCGGCGTGGGCTGCTCAACCTCCACCACCGGGATGGGCTGCTCCACCTCCACCACCGCCAGCGGCATCGCGTATGTTCCGCCGGTTCCCAACTCGCCGTGGCCGGTACCGGAGTTTGTCGTGATCGACCACGACGAGTAGGCACAGGCATTATTAGGTTTTATATTTTTATTTTCCTTTCTTTACTATGTAAATTATGTTTTTATGTTGAAAAAATGCAAAATCGAAAAATGCCTCGTGCCGCTGGAGCCAACCCGGCGCAAACAGACGCGTAGTTGATTTCGACCACTTAAGCCAACACAAACAGATGCGCACGGATAATTTAGGCGTCTGAACGCCCCGTTAGAGATGCCCTTAAGTACGCCGTGCACTGGCGACATAAACCGCTGGACAAAATTGATGAACGTTGTCAAGGTGTACTTGCAGACCACATACAACACAAATACGTGGCTGCCAAGGTGGGATACATCCGTACGGGCAGACGATGATTGAGTTGGGCCCGGGACAAAGGAATCCACCCTGGAGGTCCAGACGCTCGGTGCGACACTGCAGCGCTTTGTATAGGAATCTGCAAAGACAGATGAGATCGATCGTTTCTCGGTCGGATTCCGACATCGTGACGAAGCAAAATTAGAAACAGACGTACCACGGTCGTTTAGAAATTTAATAGTAAAGAAAAGCAGTAGAGTGAATAAAAAAAACAGAATCAAAGGATTGCAGATGCAGACAGAGGATCCAACAAACAAGATGGCAAAATCTGAGAAGCAGTACTTTCGGGTGAAAACGACGGTAGATTGGCCACATGCATGACATCAGAGAGATACTACACCTCTCAGCAGGACCAGGGAAACGAGATATCCGGTGCGCAACCACCGTCCGATCCCCAGCGGGCACACGGCCGCGGCCGTCCGTCCGTCGGACCACGGCGGTCCCCTATCGGCCGGTGGCCGCGAGATCTGGGCGTGGCAGGGCCTTCCCGGATACGCTATTGAATGCGGCCCACGGGCGGGCAGCGCAGGGTATGTGATGCAGAGCCCGTTGAAAAAGAAGTTGAACGCGACCGCGTCATGTGCCAAACATTCTGGCGCCCACGCGCGCGCGCCGGGAGGGAGACCGGGTCGAGCAGGCGCCAACGCATACTTAGTCTAAACAAATGGTACTCGCCGACGAGATCGGCCATGGCCATGGCGATACCAATATCTTACTGTAGCAGCATAAAAAGGGCATGAACCTCCACATGCGCACGCACGCCTACCAAGCGCCCGACTTTCCCTTTCGGTAAGCCCTGGGTTCATCGCCGAAATGCCCAATGCACCACGAGGTTTTACCGCTATGTTGTCACCGACCGTCGCCGCCACGGCTGGCCGTCTGCGAATTCCCCATGAACGAGACGGTATTGTACAAACTGATGGTCGTGTGGTAAATCTTTTTCAGTTGTTTTGCCGCACCATGGCGGTGACCAGTGGAGTGGGCTGGGACATCCTTTCGCAGCCTCGCAGGGTGGTTTGTAATAGGATTGGGTTAGGCGTGGCGCCAAAGGTTGATTAGCCAGCGTGAACAGTGTGCGTGGGGGTTATTATTGCGGCCGGCCCCGATATGATATTATCCTCCCCAGACGAGAAAAGGCGACGGGGGAGCAGCTCGAGCGATGCGAAAAAGCGCGGCAGAGTGCAGACCCACCACCCCGTCGGAACGGACGACGACAAGGGTGGTGGGGGGGAGCAAAAGGACTACGGGAGATCTCCCGCAAAGATATCACGGAATCTCGCGCGCGACACTGCAACCCAACAGAGCCGCTAGCCCTCTCTAGACAAGGACATGCATGAAGGTACAATGAAGAAGGAACTGGGTGTTTCTTACCGGCGACGGCGCCGATGGCCATGCCGCGGTAGCGCTCGACGAAGATGTCGACGGCGTCCCTGAACACGCCCGGGCGGAGCAGCAGCGTGGTGATGTCGTTGAACATGATGCCTGCGTGAGCGTCAGGGAGTATCATCAGTGCGCCGTCATGCGGCTCGCTGGATGACGAGAGAAGCTAGCGAGCGAGAGAGAGAATCGGTGGCGGGGACGTGCCTTGCTTGGGGAAGTGCGGCACGACGCGGATGGCGTCGGAGATGCCCTGCAGCCGGGGATCGGACTTAGCCTCCGCCGGCGTCACCACGGCGTCGTCGGCCTTGGGTGCCTTGACGTCCGCCGCAGCGTGGCCGTTCTCCTTGGCCTTGGTGCAGGCCTCCATCACGGCGATGCAATTGGCCTCCTCGCCCATCCTCCTCCTCCCTACTCCTCTGCGCTAGCTAGAGTGTGGAGCTCGGCTATGGAGTTAATGCTGCCTGGTGGACGGTGTGGCGTGCCAGTGTGTGCGTATATATAGCAAGGTGGAAGAAGCAGAGAGGGGGCGTTGCGGAGGCGTTAATTAGGGGTCCTTGGAACCACGCAGGCGCAGGGCCTCTGTTTCCTGTGACTCTCTGCTCTGCGCTGTGGAGTAGTAGCCGTGTAGGCGTAGAGTAGACCCCTCTCTAGGCGCACACTGTACTGTAGACCTGTAGTAGGAGTAGGCTGCCTACTTGTACGTGACAATGTGTATTTGTGTGCGCCGCGTCGCTTTCCCAGCCCATCTCTCTCTCTCGATTTCTTCGACCGATGCAGCGGTGGTGAGCAGTGCCCGGCCGTTTCAGCGGGGTGCAGGGAAAGGAGAACAGGTGGAGGGCGGAGTTACTCCACTTGGCACCGCATGGTACAGGGTCACGCACCATCTTTTGCTCCGCTTTCTCTCGCCTCCGTTTCGTTTCGTCTCGTCGCGCCGGCCGGTCCAGCAACTGCACGCAACCGGCCGGAAACGGATCCCATGCCGATGCCGCTGCATGCGCTGCCGTTCACGGTGAGCTGCCGTGAGCGGCATCAGCAATTCAGCAGTGCCTGCCCGTACGGCGCTCCCCAGTTATATGCCAACTTTATTTATTTCGTCAAGCAACCTACTACTAGCAGTACTGGTATTCGGTGCTGCTACTCCATACGCTGCCCTGTATGCAGCGACCTCTGCCTCCATGCCCATTCGTGCTTCACCACGTCTTCGCCGACCTATTTCACACACAACAATTACAAAATATGTCCTTTTAGGTCGGACACAAAAATTACAATGATTATCGGAGGATCTGAATGTCCATAATGACCACTGTGCATCTACGAATATACAACTCGTTGAACCATAAACATCGAATCATATTACCATCTTACTTCGACTTTTCTGGGATGTTATCATGGGTATCAACGTAAAGGTTATTCCACTTGTTTTCTCGTGATTCCATCTCCATGATCTACTCATACGTTGCAACTTCATGGATGTAATCTCACCGGGTGTGCCTAGAGTATCTTCCGTCACACAGGATGATCAAATCCCTCTCTTCACACATATGTCTCAACATATCCCTTTGGAATAGCCAACGCACACCTTTATGATCGTCCTATTACGGTGTGGCGGTTGATGTAGTCAAAGCAGCCTCCGTGATAGTGATTAGATTAATCTCACGGTCTAAGAATTAAGTTCCTACGCTTTCGTAATTATCTCGTAACAATGAAATTGGTGACATGATAGTGTTGAAATACTTATATTGGGAGTGTTCATCATATCCTTCACCCAATGCCATGATCATGTTGCCAAATGACATAAATTTCCATGATCGGGAAACATCGATCATCTCTTGACCAATGAGCTAGTTCGCATAAAGTTTGCTAGGAACCCTGGCTTTCATACCACACGTGTACCAATGTTTCCGATTGATACAATTATAATCATAAAACTGTTACCACCCGATTTTGGCCAAATCAGAAGATGGGCCGCAAGTGAAGATGGGCTTGAAGGACGTACACGTGGAGTATCTTCGAAGCGGCCTTGCGCTAAGAGTTGGGCTAAATGGCCCGTGTATCTGTAATATTATTAGATCGTATCGTGTTTAGAATTAAAAAGATAGAGTCTGGCCCGTGCACGGTTAGGTGCACGCCTCAATTAGAAAGTCCATTGGACTATAAATATGTATCTAGGGTTATCGGAAAAGGAGGACAATCATCGTTCAACCAACACAAATCAGGCGCATCGCCATCCCTTTCTTCGAGGGTTTCTCCCGGGTAAACACCATGCTGCCTAGATCGCATCTAGCGATCTAGGCGATATCTTATTCGTTACCTTGTACTGCTCGTGTTGAAGCCTTGTTGATGGCGAGAAATCGTTTATCCTTAGGTGTCTAGGGGCTTGCATTGATGCTTTCGCGTGCATATCTGCGTGGCAATGCCGTCCTTGACACCTAGCTGCTCTACACCTACGGGTGTAAGGCGGCATCTTGCTTGTTCGTTACTAAGTAGATCCGATCCGTTATAGTTGCTCCTTGCTCAGGATTAGTTTAATATCTGCATAGTTAGGCCTTATGCTGGGGTCGGATGATCCGGTAGTGCGTTAGATGTTGTTTACCGTCCCTGCAAGGGATGTTCCGGGAATCAACGTTATGTTGGTTTTTAGGTCTCTCGTAGGGGTAGTTTGCATCATCTTACGTAGCTGCTAGGCCCGATCACACGTAGGACGTTCCGGTTATGCGGTGAAAACCCTAAGCTGTCGTGGATCGCTTTAGCTTTGTTTTGATCAAGCGGGATCCCCATGCCATTGTAAATCCAACGTGAAACATGGGGCGATCGGCTCCTTGAGCCGATCCACAAGATGAGCCGATAGGGCTCGTATTTAATGTTTACGTGTCGCCATGCAGGAACAATCGAAGCACTCTACCCACCTGATCGGGTCTAGGTCAGGTGGCACGCCCTAGCAACCGCCGGGACGTGGCTGGAAGATTTGCGGGACGACGCGAGGTGCCGGGTCCACTAAGCGGCCTGGGAGCTTCCGGCTCTTCGTGTTGCTTAGCCATTGCCCGTCGGTGGGTTTTGGAGGGTAACACATTCTCGCACGCCCGGTGGGACCATCTTCTGCAACATCCACGTCAACATCGGCATCCGAGATGGCGGAGGAACAGATCACATACGAGGATCTTCCTCCTGATCATAAGAAGAAGTACGATGAGCTGAAGGCCATCGTTGAAGCCGAACTCATCGGCTCCTTTGAGAAGACCCGTTCGCACGGCATCGGTTCAAAGGATTCACGCCACAAGGCGTCCTTGAAGGGGTGGATCTGTCTCCCAGATGAACGTGCCGAGCCCTGCGACGGGAAATCAACTACGTGGTGGCCCATTCACTGCATCGGCATTGAGAGCCTGGTGAATTCTTTGGAGCGCGTTGCGTTCCGGGTGGTCCAAGAGATCATGGAGCGTCGGTACTCCCCTTCAGGACCTGCTCTAGGGACTCACCAAGGAGAGGTGCAACTCCACACCAGGCCACCATTGCCGTACGCGATGGCAGCTCCACGGCAACAAGGTTCACCGGCATACGTTGTCTACAAGGTTGGAGGTGATCCAGCGACTACCATTCTTATATGAGCCGCCCAAGGAGATCCACACATATACGTGTGCACGTTTGTGCCGGTGCAACAAGCTGGACACGAGCGATCCGGCTCCAACGGGAGGGATTGCGGAGCAAGAGCCATTGTTCGGCGGGAGGAACGGCTGCGGCGGCGGGAGTTTGGGAGCGGAAGCTGAGAAACAGGCGTGGCTAGCCAAGTATACCTTTGCACCGGTCCGGAAAGCTCACTGCCACTACCTCCACCTCGGATCAGATCGGCGCAGTCCTGAGAGATCGGTTCGGCATCTTGCGAAGAAGAAGGTAATCGGCTATTCCAAGCCGTACCCCAATGAGTTCGACCTGATCCCACTACCACCTAAGTACCGGCTTCAACAAATTCAGTGGGTCAGAAGGATCTAGCTCCATCAAGCACGTGAGCCGATACTTGGCCCAGCTGGGCATGGCTTCGGCATCGGATCAGCTACGGGTGAGGTGCTTCTCGCAATCCCTCACCGGTCCGGCTTTTGGATGGTACACCTCGCTGCAGCCAAATTCAGTACGATCATGGAAGCAGCTAGAGGGAACCCAATATCATTCACAGAGATTTCATTTAAAACGATTGCCGAACTAGCACGAGTTCGGCGGAGGAGGAGACGACTCGTAGGGTTAGTCATGCGATTCAGGAGAAAGAAAAAACTTTAGCATTTGCTGGCGGTGGCAGAACCTTGCAGCGTGTTCAAGGATCTGACGTTCCAAGTGGAGTACAACTCGTTGGCCTTTGGTTAGTAGGCTGACCCTATATGAGCAGCGTCATCCTACCAGGACAAGTTCAAGCGCGCGATAACCCTGGTCAACGCTGATGAGGATGAAGATCCTGCGGAAGATCAAGAAGTCGCGAGCCGAGTGGACTCGCGACGCCGCGTGTCCTGCAAATGGGTGAACCCAGGGCCTCCAAGAGGGTTGGACTTTGATGTGAGCAAAACTGAACAGATCTTCGATCTGCTACTGAAAAACAGTTGAAGCTCCCTGAAGGCCACAAGATCCCTACGGCACAAGAGATGAACAAAAGGCCATACTGCAAATGGCATCATACGTTCACGCACGCCACCAACGACTGCAAAGTATTACGCGCACAAATTCAGATGGCGATAGAATCGGCCGATTAACTTTCGGACAGTTTGCCATGAAGGTAGACATGCGTCCGTTTCGGACGTCAACATGGTGGACCTAAGCCACTCCATAAGGGAGCCAGGGTTCTCTTTTGATGTCAATATGGCAGGGTTTGTGATCCGCCATGGCAAAGATAAAGCAGAGAGCAGCCACTCTCGTGGCAAAGATAAAGAGGAGGCCGTTCCACGTGACCGGCCCCAAGATGATGATAGACGGTACCTAACCGAGGAGGAGGTGAGAAGCATACGGTATCAGCGCCCACTCTCCGTGCATCTCCTCAACAAATATGAGCAGCAGTACGACCGACGTCGGCGCTACGACGAAGACGATGAAAGATCTCGTCGGTCTGATGCAGAAAACAGGAGGTATCGTCGGCATGACGGGAACAACGCGGGTCGAACGCTACGCTGGAGGGAGGTCAAGGGAGCAAGACAACGTGGATAAGCACTGGGACTGTCCCTTTTTCAAACATTGCTGGGACTCAGGAATGAGCCGATTGCCAACAATCGAGAATTGCCCAGAATGCAAACAGCAAAGGAGAAGGACAAACGAAGTTTCGGTGTTCGAACGTCTAGGACCTCTCCCACCTATCAACAAGCGAGCTGAGTCATCTCAAGAAGAAGACTTCGAGGAGTCAGATGGAGAAGAAGATAGGTATCACCGACCAAGGTGGTGCACGATGGACTCAGCCATTCTCAGAAGCGTAGAGTGCAGCGGCTGCGAAACCTGGAAGAAGCCGAGGCACAGTACCTGTACACGTTGAGAAGAGCACGGCCCGATCTGGCCGTGAAAATTCAGCAAACATTGGAGACGAAGGCGCGCCCGCCAAAGAAAGTATGGCGCCCAAAACAGGCGAAAGCCGATGCACAGGCGATGCAGAGGCATCGGCTGATACAAACATGGTATCCGTGGTCCCAACAGAGTAGCAGGTCCAAGACATTGGACATACGTGGCAAGGCCGATCCCTGAGATCGGCCCTCAAAAAATGAAAAGCAAAGGATCTTATCTCCAGCATGCCACGTAGCTACAGTGGAAATCCAAGAAGTTGCAAACCATCGTCAAAGCATTGCAACGGAAAAGGAGGCCGATTCCCGCAATCGGCCAAAATTATCCTCAACATACCTTCGTCTATGTTCAGCAATGATCCAACAGATGCCTGAAGAGCCGATACCATCAATTACTTGACATAATCGGCTCGGGGGGCACATAGATGGATGAGACACGAGGATACGTAGCTCGGAGTAGATATCAAATGCCCAGCGGAACAGCTCAGATATGGGGGCCGATACGTAAACAAATCGGCCGTAAAATCGAAAATACAGAAATTTTTGGGCACGCCGTGCATAGACATCGACTCAGGGGTACAAGCTGTCATGAAGAGGCTGATGAGGTAGTCTCCGAGTTACATGGCGAGGCTCTACTTTCCAACCGTTTGGTGACTCGGGTCTTCTCTGCGAGGACCTTCAACCGGTTGCGAGTCTTCAAGTGTAGCAGTGCTAGCAGAGGCGTCAGTTTGGGCGCCGGCTGCCCATAGGCTTGAGGTGGCCTCGATATTCTCACCAGCCGCATCGTTGAAGGAGCTCGGGGGCATATACGAAAAGGTGCAAGGTGTACGAGGCGCGAAAATGTACCCAGGTGAGCTGATTCGGAAATTAGTCGGCTAGTAAGAATCGAGGAAGTACGAAGGATTTCAGCGATAGCCGATGCTTGGACGTCGACTCTAGTACAATTACACCAGAGCTACCAGCTGTATGTTCAAGATGCAATTCGGCGTACTGTCAGAAGCATCAGTTAAGCTGTTGGTGATTCATCTACAACATCGGCTTTCAGCGGAGGGAAGGTAATCAATGGGGGCAAGTTTGGCTGGTTCTGCATAGTGCCTGCCTCAAATTACCTACAAAGCCCTTTGTTCGATCTGCGCATCCTCACCGCTAGTCTCGCCTTGACTGAGGCTCGGGGGGCAGCTGGTCTGGTGGATATTCTGTTTTAGAAGCCGATTGGGATATCATCGGCTGATCCTTCGCCGCAACTTTCTTCAACAAATGATGAATTCTTGAAGATTACCAGGTCTCAAAGTCGTCAGTTGAGGAATGGAAGGATGGATTACGTAGGACCGATGCGTTGACATCGGCTTATTAAGCATTGGTTGAGGGAGAATCGGCTAAATCAATTTGTGGAAAATCGACAAAATCAAATTGGAAGAAATTCTTCATTGATAAAAGGGGATTTCTTACAAGAAGAAGAGTGATTGCTCTCAAAAGGCTGCTGGAGGGATACATTGCCCTAATCTATTACTCCTAGCTCTATCCTATCTAAGGGGGCTGCTGCCCTCATCGTCGCCGTCCGCCGCCGTCGGTCTGCTCGGCGGTTCTTCGTCGCTGCATAGCGACCTCCGGCGGGACCTTCATTATCCTCGTCCTCTTCGTCGGCGTCGGCATCGTCCCTGTCGAAGTCGCTCATGTTGCCCGGCCAAGGGCAGAGACGCTGGCGGCGGCTCGTCGGAGGCATCGTCCTCCTCCTCTTCCTCCTCCTTCACCTCCTCAGTGGAGGAGGGACCATCCCAGGAGAAGCCGTCGTCGTCACTTCCCTCCTCCGACGACCCAATGGCGAGGCGCGAAAGGTCGCTCTCCCCGTCCGTTAAGGACTGGTCGTCTTCGGACCAGACGAAGGAGTCGTGGGTCGACTCGTCCCCGTCGACTATGGCGCGGCGGATGTTGGCCGCGTGGGCCTCCCGTGGGTCCCATTCCGGCGTCGGCTCGCGGGAGGTGGAGGATTGGGTGGAAAGACCCGATGAGGGAGAAGAAGAGGAAGAAGACATGGCGGCGGAGGAGGGTTTTTGGAAGTGCTGATGCAGAAGGATGAAGAGGAGAACTGTTCGATGTGGCCAAATAAAAAGGGGATATAACGATTTAATGCCTAAGCAGTTCCCAAGGACATGGTGCCAGAACCGTCAAGTCATGCAGGGAAGTTGAGAAGGCAAGACGTCATCATGAAGAAAAATGCGACGGTTCTGCCACGACATGACCCTTCGAAGGAGACAGATGGTTTTGCAATTATCATTATCAAAACCAGGGGGCATGTGTTACCACCCGATTTTGGCCAAATCAGGAGATGGGCCGCAAGTGAAGATGGGCTTGAAGGACGTACACGTGGAGCATCTTCGAAGCGGCCTTGCGCTAAGAGTTTGGGCTAAATTGCCCGTGTATCTGTAATATTATTAGATCGTATCGTGTTTAGAATTAAAGATAGAGTCTGGCCCGTGCACGGTTAGGTGCACGCCTCAATTAGAAAGTCCCTTGGACTATAAATATGTATCTAGGGTTATCGGAAAAGGAGGACAATCATCGTTCAACCAACACAAATCAGGTGCATCGCCACCCCTTTCTTCGAGGGTTTCTCCCGGGTAAACACCATGCTGCCTAGATCGCATCTAGCGATCTAGGCAGTATACGTTTATTCGTTACCTTGTACTGCTCGTGCTGAAGCCTTGTTGATGGCGAGCAGTACTATTTATCCTTAGGTGTCTAGGGGCTTGCATTGATGCTTTCGCGTGCATATCTGCGTGGCAATGCCGTCCCTTGACACCTAGCTGCCCTTACACCTATCCAGGTGTAAGGGCAGCATCTTGCTTGTTCGTTACTAAGTAGATCCGATCCGTTATAGTTGCTCCTTGCTCCGCAGGGATTAGTTTAATATCTGCATAGTTAGGCCTTATGTTGGGGTCGGATGATCCGGTAGTGCGTTAGATGTTGTTCACCGTCCCTGCAAGGGATGTTCCGGGAATCAACGTTATGTTGGTTTTTAGGCCTCTCGTAGGGGTAGTTTGCATCATCTTCCGTAGCTGCTAGGCCCGATCACACGTAGGACGTTCCGGTTATGCGGTGAAAACCCTAAACTGTCGTGGATCGCTTTAGCTTTGTTTTGATCAAGCAGGATCCCCATGCCATTGTAAATCCAACGTGAAACATGGGGCGATCGGCTCCTTGAGCCGATCCACAGGGAAACCTGAGAGCCGATAGGGCTCGTATTTAATGTTTACGTGTCTGCCATGCAGGAACAATCGAAGCACTCTAACACCTTCATGATCGGGTCTAGGTCAGGTGGCACGCCCTAGCAACCGCCAGGACGTGGCTGGAAGATTTGCGGGACGACGCGAGGTGCCAGGGTCCACTAAGCGGTCCTGGGAGCTTCCCGGCTCTTCGTGTTGCTTAGCCATTGCCCGTCGGTGGGTTTTGGAGGGTAACAAAAACATATTATGAACCACTGATATACAATATAATTTTTCTTTATTATTTTCCTCTAGGGCACCATATCCAACGGTCTCCCACCTGCACTAGAGTATAAATAATCTGGTTGCATTTGTTCAGTAATCATAACACCACCTGGAAAAGGTTGTTAACAGCCTGTATCGTTAGATCTTTATATTCTTTGCAAATCGTAAATGTCACATTATTTGACACTACTCTATCAAAATGATAAATTCATAATTAGTTTTGGTAGTAGAGTGAGACTTTTCCTCATGTTTACACAATGACGTTTCGTTTGGTCAATGCAGACTTTCACTTACTTTGTCATGTACACCAGAAAACACGCTAATATGAAAGTCGAACTTTCAGTGAAACTTTCAATGTAGATTCAAATGGCATCCAATGCATCTTTAATGTTTAGCCATGCTTTATATCAACTCTTAAGCTTTTATTAATGTGAGGTTTCCAATCTTCTAAGATAGTATTCAGACTTGCACTAGCATCACATTTTACGATCCAAGTTTATTATCCTTTAGAGATCACAAGCATAATCTCAGTTCTTATGTCCTCAACTTTTGTTTCACGACTTACTCGGAAATCATTGTGGAACCAGTTCTTCTAGCTAGAAACTTGGATCACATTATGTCATTTACAACATGGTTTTATGACAGAACTCTATGACCTAAGCATAGGGAATGTATAACATATTTTCTTTCATTCCATTATTGTTGTAGCATCGAGATCAACTCAAAGCTCCACCTAGTTATACAAGCTAGAACTTCTTCTTTACTTATCCTATCCTGGGCTCCTTCATAATCTAATCCAGAATGGTAAATTTGACTTAATGTTTATTAAACGTATTTATCTATCTCTGTAGATCTTTTAATGTTTTCATTCTCAATTTTATTATCTTGATTTTTAGTGAGAGGGACCATCTTATAATGCTACCATCGTGATTTAAGCAATATAAGATGCATAAAAAGGATTAGCATCACATGCAATTCATAATGTGATATGATATGGCCCTTTTATCTCGCGCATTTAATCTTCATCTCCAAAGCACGGGCATGATCTCCATCATCAACAGGCATGATCTCCATCATCGTCGGCGGGGCGTCAAGGTCCATGGCGCCGTCTTCATGGTTGTCCACCACGTGTAGCAACTATTACAAAAACTTACTACATGAAATATAAAGACAACCATAAGGCTCATGCCGGTTGCCACAATACAATAATGATCATCTCATACATATTCATCATCACATCATGGCCATATCACATCACCAAACCCTGCAAAAACAAGTTAGACGCCTCTAATTTGGTTTGCATATTTTACGTGGTTTAGGGTTTTCGAGTAAGATCCAATCTACCTATGAACATGAACCACAACGGTGATACTAATGTTGTCAATTAAATTGTAAATTGAATCTTAACTATGGTGAGAGAGACAGACACCCGCAAAGCCACTTATGCAATACAAGTTGCATGTCAAGCGTGGAGCAAGTCTCATGAACGCGGTCATGTAAAGTTAGCCCGGGCCGCTTCATCCCACCATCCCGATGCAAAGTACACATAAACAAGAGACAACAAAAGCATTAAAGCCCACAAACAATTGTGTTCTACTCGTGCAACCAATCTATGCATAGACACGGCTCTGATACCACTGTAGGGATTCGTAGCATAGAAAACAAAAAAATTCCTACCGCAAGAACGAATAACAAGCCAAGATCTAATCTAGTAGATGGTAGCAACGAGGTGAAGATCAACATACCCTCAAAGATCGCTAAGCGTTAATGAGATAAATCTCGTGGTGGATGTAGTCGATCACTTGCCGCTTTCGAAAGCGCGTAGAAGATCTTGACGGTGCCACAATCGGGCAGCACCTCCGCACTCGATCACACGTACAGTGTTAATGATGACGTCCTTCTCTCCGTTCCAGCGGGCAGCGGATGTAGTAGATCCTTCTCGAATACCGCCAGCACGATGGCGTGGTGACGGTGGTGGTGGAGATCTCCGGCAACGCTTCGCCATAAGCACCGCGGGAGAAATAGGATGAGGGAGCAGCTAGGGTTTGGGAGAGGGGGGCTCTTGGGCGCCGGCCTTGGTGCCCCTTGGGTGGTGCGGCTGGCTTGGTGTGGTCAGCCCCCGTCCCCTCTCCTCCTCTTTACATAGGTGGAACCCCTAGGGTTGCCCCAAAACCACTTTGGAGTCCAACTCCAAAACTTACCATAATGGGAAACCTAGGTCAAGTGGGATTGCTCCCTTTCCTTGCTTCTTGGCCGGCCAAGGAGGTGGAGTCCACCATGGACTCCACCTTCCCACTTGGTGGGTTGGCTAGGGCTGGTGGAGTCCCTCCGGGACTCTACCTGCCATAGTGATTTATTCTGGATGATTCTAGAATCTTCTATAACCTTCCATAAATGCACCGGACCATTCCCAAACTTGGAATGTGACTTTCTATATATGAATCTTATTCTCCGGACCATTCTGGAACTCCTCGTGATGTCTTGGATCCCATCCAGACTCCGAACAACATTCGAACTCCATTCCATATTTCATATCTACTTAAAACGACATCGAACCTTAAGTGTGTCACCCTACAGTTCGTGAACTATGCAGACATGATCGAGACTTTTCTCAGATCAATAACTTAGCGACCTGGAGATCCATAATAGCTCCCACATATTCAACGATGACTTCCATGATCGAAAGAACCACATAAAATAACAATTCCCTTTGTCTCGCTATTTTTTATCCAAAGTTTGATCGTCGGTATCTTCATACCTAGTTCAACCTCGTTAGATAAGTACTCTTTTTGTCCGTGATATTATATCCCTGACCAGTCACATGCTTGAAGCTAATTGGATGTCATTCCACCGGAGGGCCCAGAGTATATCTATCCGTCATTAGGATGGACAAATCCCACTATTGATCCATGTGCCTCAACCCTATACTTTCACACTTAATGCCACCTTTATAACAACCCATTTACAAAGTAGTGTTTGGTGTCATCAAACCATCCATCCGGTGTAGGTGATTAATATGATCTCATGGTCGAAGGATTAGGTTACTATGTATCTTAAAGCTTGAAGCAAAACGAACTTAATGACTTGATCATATGCTACGCTTACTATGGGTGTATGTCCATCACATCATTCACCTAATGATATGATCTTGTTATTAATAACATCCAATGTTCATGATCAGGAAACCATGATCATCTATTGATCAACAAGCTAGTTTAACAAGAGGCTTACTAGGGACTCCTTTATGTTTACAAAACACACAAGTATTAATGTTTCCTACTAATACAATTATAGCATGGGATGTAAAATTTTATCATGAACACTAAGATATAACAATAAGCACTTTTATTATTGCCTCTTGGGCATATCTCCAACACTTATATGTAACTTTTTTAAAGATTTCATGACTTCTAAGTCATTTCACTTATTTAGGTATGTCGTCATAATTTTTTGTAGTTCGTAGGTATGTGTTGTTCCAAAACAAGTGAATCATGAATATACTTGATGACTGCAAGAACACATATCAGTTGTAGGTAGTTTGGAAATAAGAGTATCGAACCACGAGGAGCTACTAGTAGTGATCTTTGTTGGAGATATGCCCAAGAGGCAATAATAAAAGTGTTTATTGTTATATCTTAGTGTTCATGATAAATGTTTACATCCCATGCTATAATTGTATTAACCGGAAACATTAATACATGTGTGTTTTGTAAACACCAGAGTCCCTAGTAAGCCTCTTGTTAACTAGCTTGTTGATTAATAGATGATCATGGTTTCCTGATCATGAACATTGGATGTTATTAATAACAAGATCATATCATTAGGTGAATGATGTGATGGACACACACCCATAGTAAGCATAGCATAAGATCAAGTCATTAAGTTCAACTTGCTATAAGCTTTCGATACATAGTAACCTAGTCCTTCGACCATGAGATCATGTAAATCACTTACACCGGATGGGTACTTTGATTACATCAAACGCCACTGCGTAAATGGGTGGTTATAAAGATGGGATTAAGTATTCGGAAAGTATGAGTTGAGGCATATGGATCAAGAGTGGGATTTGTCCATCCTGATGACGGATAGATATGCTCTGGGCCCTCTCGGTGGAATGTCATCTAATTAGCTTGCAAGCATGTGACAAGTTCACAAGAGATGACATACCACGGTACGAGTAAAGAGTACTTGTCGGTAACGAGGTTGAACTAGGTATAGAGATATCGATGATCAAACCTCGGATAAGTAAAGTATCGCGCGACAAAGGGAATCGAAATCGTATGTTTATGGTTCATTCGATCACTAAGTTATCGTTGAATATGTGGGAGCCATTATGGATCTCCAGGTCCCGCTATTGATTATTGATCGGAGAGGAGTCTCGATCATGTCTGCATAGTTCACGAACCGTAGGGTCACACACTTAAGGTTCGATGTTATATAGTAGATATGGAATGTGAGATGGAGACCGAATGTTGTTCGGAGTCTCGGATGGGATCCAGGACATCACGAGGAGGTCCGGAATGGTCCGGAGAATAAGATTCATATATGGGAAGTCATTTTCAGGGTTACCGGAAAAGTTCAGGATTTTTCGGTATTGTACCGGAGGTTCTAGAAGGTTCCGGAGGGTACCATAGTGGGGCCCACCTATCCCGGACGACCAACATGGACCGGAGGGGTCACATAGGCCCACATGGGCCAGGCACACCAGCCCCCCAAGGCCCATGTGGCTGGATCAAGTGGATAAGATCAAATCCCTTGAAAATAGGGACTTAACTTGGGGGGGAAGTTGCCCCCCTTGTTTTGGCCGACCCAAGGGCTTGGAGGGGGGGCCAAGGCAGCCCCCCCACGCCTATATAAGAGGGAGGGGAGGGCTGGGGCGCAGCACATGATCCCCCCAAGCCCTAGCCGCCCCTCTCTCCCTCCTCCTTCTTCCTGCGCAGGCTTGGCGAAGCCCTGCAGGAATTTCTCCTCCACCTCCACCACCACGCCGTCGTGCTGCTGGGATTCCGAGGGGATCTTCCACACCTCTGCTGCCCGCTGGAACGAGGATAGCAAGGACATCATCGACACCGTACGTGTGACTGATGACCCACAAGTATAGGGGGTGTATCGTAGTACTTTCGATAAATAAGAGTGTCGAACCCAACGAGGAGCAGAAGGTGTTGACAAGCAGTTTCGATGAAGGATTCACTGCAAATGCTCACAGACAAGTATTCGGGGGTTTTGATATAGCAGATAAATAAAGTACAAGTAAATAAAATGCGAGAGAAATAATTGCAGCGAGTGGCCCAATCCTTTTTAGCACAAAGGACAAGCCGGTTTGTTTACTTATAATGACCAAACGTTCTTGAGGACACACGGGATTTTAGTCTAGTGCTTTCGCTTCATACGGCTGATTAATCTTCATTGTTTTGATAAGTGTTGTGTGGGTGAACCTATGCTAATGCACCGCCCTTCCTAGGACTAATACATACTTGTGATTATACCCCTTGCAAGCATCCGCAAATACAAGAAAGTAATTAAGATAAATCTAACCACAGCCTTAAACTCTGAGATCCTGCTATCCCTCCTGCACCGATATACTAACGGGGGTTTAGGTTGCTGTCACTCCGGCAACCCCACAATTAGCAAACGAATACAAGATGCACTCCCCTAGGCCCATAAAGGTGAAGTATCATGTAGTCGACGTTCACATGACACCACTAGAAGAGTAACACCACAACTTAAATATCATAACATTGAATACTACTCAACAATAATTCACTACTAACATTTAGACTTCACCCATGTCCTCAAGAACTAAACGAACTACTCACGAGACATCATATGGAACATGATCAGAGGTGATATAATGATGAATAAAAATCTGAACATAAACCTTGGTTCAATGGTTTCACTCAATAGCATCAATAACAAGTAGTAATCAACACCGGGAGAGTTTCCCCTATCAAACAATCAAGATCCAACCCAAATCGTTACAGCGGTGACGAGATGCAGCGGTGGAGATGGCGGTGTAGATGATGGAGATGATGGTGATGATGATGGAGATGATGTCCAGCTCGATGACGATGGCGATGGCGTCGATTTCCCCCTCCGGGAGGGAATTTCCCCGGATTCCTGCCCGCCGGAGAGCTCTTTTCTCTCTGGTGTTTCTCCGCCCCGCAGAGGCGGCTCTGTCAATTCTCCGTCACTCCCTGGGGTTTAGGTTTCGGGACGAAGAAGTACGCGAAGGAGAGGCGGCCAGAGGGGGCTGTGGGCCCCCTCCCCACTGGCGCGGCCAGGCCTGGGCCCGCGCCGGCCTATGGGGGGCCATGGTGGCCCCTCTCGGCCCCTCCTTTTGGCTCCCTTCATCATCTGGAAAAATAGGATTTTTCGTATAACTTCCGCCAATTGTTGATCTTCAGAAATATGGTGTCCTGACGGTGCTTTTTCCAGCAGAATCCTGACTCCGGTGAATAATTCTCCAATGATCATGAAACATGCAAAATAGGTGAAATAACATAAGTATCATCTCTAAATATGAAATATATCAATGAATAACAGCAAATTATGATATAAAATAGTGATGCAAAATGGACGTATCAACTCCCCCAAGCTTAGACCTCGCTTGTCCCCAAGCGAAACTGAGCTCAATAAACAAGACCACATGTTTATGGAGTGAAGAGTCGATAAATAAAATACGGACAAGAAGCATCATATTGATTCACACAAGATATTCTAGTAAACATTCTCTTCATATAACTCAACTTGAAATAAGTAAAGAGAAATCACAAATAGAGGTGCATAGGAAATCATGATTGGTTATGGCAAACTTTGTTCTTGGTCAGAGAACTATTAACATATTGTACTTATCTTCTAATAATCATTTATATGGCAGGGCTTTCATCCTCAATCATAACAATCTCCTCATAATCATTGATAACTTTCAAAGTCATATTCATTCAGATAAAATTTGTACTAAACAAGAAAGCATAAAAGACATGATTAACTGAATCATAGCATAAATGGTTGGTTCACAACAACTCAATTGCTTGCTTAAGATAGAGGGAAATAGGTTTACTGACTCAACATAAAAGTAAAAGATAGGCCCTTCGCAGAGGGAAGCAGGGATTAAATCATGTGCTAGAGCTTTTCAAGTTTTGAAATCATATAAAGAGCATAAAAGTAAGATTTTGAGTGGTGTTTGTTGTTGTCAACGAATGGTAGTGGGTACTCTAACCCCCTTGCCAAACAGACCTTCCAAGAGCGGCTCCCATGGAGGACGGCATCTCTACCAGCAAGGTAGATCATCCCCCTTCTCTTTTGTTTACACATGTATTTTAGTTTTATTATGGATGACACTCCCCCCAACCTTTGCTTTCACAAGCCATGGCTAACCGAATCCTCGGGTGCCTTCCATCATTCACATACCATGGAGGAGTGTCTATTGCAAAATTAAGTTGCTTACTGATAAATCAGGGCAAAACATGTGAAGAGAATTATTAATGAAAGTTATTAATTGGGGCTGGGAACCCCGTTGCCAGCTCTTATTGCAAAATTATTGGATAAGCGGATGTGCCACTAGTCCATTGGTGAAAGTCCGCCCAACAAGATTGAAAGATAAAACACCACATACTTCCTCATGAGCTATAAAACATTGACACAAATAAGGAGTAATATAGTTTGAATTATTTAAAGGTAGCACATGAAGTATTTACTTGGAGTGGCGCAAAATACCACATAGTAGGTAGTTATGGTGGACACAAATGGCATGGGTTTGGTCTAAGGTTATGGATGTATGAGAAGTATTCCCTCTCAATACAGGTCTTTGGCTAGCAAGGTTTGATAGCAAGCATAAAGGTTGAGGGAAACAAACAAATATACATGTGATAGAAACAATCATGCATCTTTCTCATAAGCACAAGCAATTTTAACTTCAGAATACTAACTCATTAGCATAAAGATAATAGAGTAATGTATCTACATGTATTTCCCTTTTCTACTTAAACATCATGGTGTTGTTGCTATTGACCAATGCTAAGTTTGCCAAAACCAAATAGATTTACTTGATGCTCCCAAAGTGATATCAATACTAATGTCAAGAGTAATCATATAATAGAGATTGCAAACTAAAATAAGATGTGCAAAAAGTAAATGATAAGACTTCTCATTAATATTCCATAACGATAACTCACACCAACGGATACATAGATAACCAACTAAGAGAGATACTTCCACACTGCAAACTATTCCATATGATAACTTCCCTACTCATGATATGACTCTACTTGATAGTAAAAGATAAAGATAGTGATGATGTGATACCGCGGCACTCCCCCAAGCTTGGAACAAACCAAGGGGATGCCAATACCGATGATGAATTACTCCTTCGGTGGTGATGGTGATGGATTCTTCTCGACAAGCTTCTTAACAAGTTCCTTTAAATCCTCAATCTCATAGGTGAGGTTGCGAATCAGCTCCGAGTTGTGCTCAACGCGGCTCATAATCATGTCAGGTGGCGAGTCCCAACTCCTAGAGTTGTTTCCCCATCCTTCAGCTTCAGGTTTCATCTCTCCTGCAATGTTAGAACGATCTATATCCCAACCACTTGGCAACACTACCTTGGGGGTCCTTTCAGTTTGACGATTGTAGATTAGATTGCGGAAAGGGTGGTAATTGCCTGGAGAAGATGTCCTTGGAGCTAAGAAGCGACGTGGAACTGCTCCTCCGGTAGCGATCCGTGCACTTCTCTTGGTGTTGGACGGATTTGATATCACGCCAATGCTTGCAATGGTGGCACGCGGGTGTACTCGCGGAATTTCCTCCACTTCTTCCTCATCTTCGCTCTCGACTTCTTCCTTCAATTCAGGGTCTTGAATATCTTCCTCCAAAGGTCCCTTGTCTTTGTTGTTGGAGACCATGGTGCTTCTAAATCAAAACAGATCCTGGCAGAAAACAGCTCGAAACAAAACACGACGAGAAAACGATATACGGACCTCCAGGGGTCCGGGGGATTATATAGCAAATATTTTTACAACAAAAGGAAGGTTCCAGGCCGAAAACGAGTGGAAACGGGACGCCGAGGGGCTGTCCCCATAGGGCGGCGCGGCCAGGGTGGGGCCCGCGCCGGCCTATGGTGGCGGGCCCTCGCGCGTCTCCTCCACTCCGTTTCGATCCCGTAATTTTTATATTTTCCAAAAACAGCAGAAATATTGTTCGGAAAGTTAAACGCGGACTTTTTATTACTAAAACTGTTACCTATTCAAAGTCGGACTCTGCAGAACTGTCAATTTGATCTTTGATGAAAGCTTCCGGAGTTATCACTTGAATAATATCAATATCTTCATTATAAGAATCTCCAGAAATATAATGCTTGAGTCTTTGTCCATTCACTACTTGTGTGGCGTTACCTTCTAAAGAGCTAATTTTTATTGCTCCTGAACGATATACCTCATCAATAACATATGGTCCTTCCCATTTCGAGAGTAATTTCCCTGCAAAAAATCTGAGACGAGACCGATACAATAGGACTTTATCTCCAACATTAAATTCTCTTTTAATAATTCTTCTATCGTGCCACTTCTTAACTTTCTCCTTAAAAAGTTTAGCATTTTCATAAGCTTCACTTCTCCATTCATCTAAAGAACTCAATTGTAGCAACCTCTTCTTACCGGCAAGTTTAAAATCTTTATTAAGTTCTCTTACAGCCCAATAAGCTTTGTGCTCTAATTCTAAAGGTAAATGACAAGCTTTTCCATAAACCATTTTATAAGGAGACATTCCCATAGGGTTTTTATAAGCAGTTCTATAAGCCCACAATGCTTCCTTTAACTTACTAGCCCAATTCTTTCTAGATTTATTAACAGTCTTTCCCAAAATAGCTTTAATTTCTCTATTCGATAATTCTACTTGCCCACTAGTTTGAGGATGATAAGCTGAAGCAATTCTATGATTAATACCATATTTGGCAAGAGTTTTTCTAAAACCACCATGAATAAAATGAGAGCCTCCATCAGTCATAATATATCTAGGTACTCCAAATCTAGGAAATATAATATCTACAAGCATTTTTATAGAGGTCTCACCATCAGCACTTTTTGTAGGTATAGCTTCTACCCATTTAGTAACATAATCAACATCGACAAGTATATGAGTGTTACCTTCTGAAGAAGGGAAAGGACCCATGAAGTCGAATCCCCAACAATCAAATGGTTCAATAACAAGAGTATAATTCATAGGCATTTCATTGCGTCTAGAGATATTACCAACTCTTTGACATTCATCACAAGATAAGATAAACTTCCTTGCATCCTTGAAAAGTGTTGGCCAATAAAAACCTGATTGTAGAACCTTTTGTGCGGTTCTATCTCCGGCGTGATGTCCTCCATAAACACTACCATGGCATTTACTCAATATCTCTTGTTGTTCATATTCTGGGACACATCTTCGCATAATACCATCCACTCCTTCTTTATATAAGTGTGGGTCATCCCAAAAATAATGCCTCAAATCATAAAAGAATTTCCTCCTTTGCTGAGCTGAAAAGGTTGGAGGCAAGTACTTCGAAACAATAAAGTTAGCATAATCAGCATACCAAGGGCTCTCTCGCGAGCTCACCTTTATTACAGCCAATTGTTCATTTGGAAAACTATCATTAACAGGAACAGGATCATAAGTAATATTTTCCAATCTAGACAAATTATCAGCAACAGGATTATCAGCACCTTTCCTATCTACAATATGTAAATCAAATTCTTGCAAAAGAAGAACCCATCTAATAAGCCTTGGCTTAGCATCTTTCTTTTCCATAAGGTACCTAATTGCAGCATGATCAGTATGAATTGTGACTTTTGAATCAACAATATAGGGTCTAAACTTGTCACATGCAAAAACTACGGCTAATAACTCTTTCTCAGTTGTAGCATAATTTCTTTGAGCAGCATCTAGGGTTTTACTAGCATAATGAATAACATTCAATTTTTTATCTACTCGCTGTCCAAGGACAACACCTACAGCAAAATCACTAGCATCACACATAATTTCAAAAGGTAAATTCCAATCAGGAGGTTCAACTATAGGAGCAGTTGTTAAGGCTTTCTTTAGAGTTTCAAAAGCTTCCTTACAATCATCATCAAAAACGAAAGGTACATCTTTTTGAAGAAGATTAGTAAGAGGCTTTGAAATTTTAGAGAAATCTTTAATAAACCTCCTATAAAAACCAGCATGACCAAGAATACTACGAATACCTTTAACATCCCTAGGATAGGGCATCTTCTCAATTGCTTCAACTTTAGCTCTATCAACTTCAATACCTCTTTCAGAAATTTTATGTCCCAATACAATTCCTTCATTAACCATAAAGTGGCATTTCTCCCAATTAAGAACAAGGTTAGTTTCTTCACATCTCTGCAAAACTTTATCAAGGTTTCGCAAGCAATTATCAAAAGAATTCCCATAGACAGAAAAATCATCCATGAATACCTCAACAATCTTTTCACAAAAGCCATGAAAAATAGCAGACATGCATCTTTGAAAAGTAGCAGGAGCATTACATAAACCAAAAGGCATACGCCTATAAGCATAAGTTCCATAGGGACAAGTGAAAGTGGTTTTCTCTTGATCTTTAGCTCTAACAACAATTTGTGAAAACCCAGAATATCCATCAAGAAAACAGAAATGAGTATTTTTAGACAACCTTTCTAACATTTGATCAATAAAAGGTAAAGGGTAATGATCTTTCTTAGTAACTTTATTAACTTTTCGAAAATCAATGCACATTCTATACCCTACAACTACTCTTTGAGGAATAAGCTCATCATTATCATTAGGCACAACAGTTATACCTCCTTTCTTAGGAACACAATGCACAGGACTAACCCATCTACTATCAGCAATAGGATATATAATACCTGCTTCAAGAAGTTTTAATACCTCATTTCTTACCACATCCTTCATCTTGGGAATTAGACGACGCTGATGTTCAACAACAGGTTTTGCACCATCTTCTATATTAATAGCATGTTGGCAAATAGCGGGAGAAATCCCCTTCAAGTCATCAAGAGTGTAGCCAATAGCTCCTCGGTGTTTCTTCAATATTTCCAATAACCTTTCTTCCTCGATATCTGAAAGCTTAGCACTAATAATAACATGATATGTTTTCTTATCATCAATATAAGCATACTTAAGATTATCAGGTAATGGTTTCAAATCAAATACATGATCTTCCTTTGGTGGTGGTGTTACGCCTAAATCTTCAACCGGTAAGTCATGTTTAAGAATAGGTTGACGAAGGAAAATTTCATCAAGCTCATCCCTTTCTTCCCTAAAAACTTCACTCTCACTATTCTCCAAATGTTGCTGCAAAGGATTACTAGGAGCAAGAGCAATAGATGCACACTGTTCAACTCTAAAATCATCATTAGGCAAATCAGCTTTATAAGGAGTTTTGGCAAATTTAGAGAAGTTAAACTCATAAGATTCACCAGCAAATTTAGTAACAATTTTCTCTTTCTTGCAATCTATAATAGCTCCACATGTATTTAGAAAAGGTCTACCAAAAATAATAGGACAAAACTTACTAGCAGCAGAACCAAGTACCAAAAAGTCAGCAGGATATTTAATCTTACCACATAGAACTTCAACATCTCGAACAATACCAATGGGAGAGATAGTTTCTCTATTAGCTAGCCGAATAACCACATCAATATCTTCAAGTTCACAAGAACCAATTTCATGCATAATTTCCGTGTAGAGCTCATAAGGAATGGCACTAATACTTGCACCAATGTCGCATAAACCATAATAGCAATGATCACCAATTCGAACAGAGAGCACAGGAACACTGGCTTTCATAGACTTATTAGGATGCGAAACAATATTAGAAGCATCTTCACAAAAAATAATATGACCATCTTCCACATTTTCAGTAACAAGATCTTTAACTATTGCAACAGCAGGTTCAACTTTTATTTGTTCTTCAGGTTCTATGGGTTTCTTTGCACTTTTATTAACTACACTAGTTATAACAGAATACTCCTTCATTTTAGCAGGGAAAGGAGTTTTTTCAATATAAGCTTCAGGAAGAACATGATCAACAGTTTTAATTTCAATACATTTACCTTTAGGTGAATCAACTTTATCTTTATATGGTTCATGATACTTATCAAAATTCTTCCTAGGCAATTCAAAATGAGAGGCAAAGGCTTTATAAATATTTGCAACAACTTGAGAGTCAAGACCATATGTAGCACTCATATTACGATATTCATCAGTATCCATAAAAGCTTCAATGCATTCATAATTATAATTTATACCTGACACTCTACCTTTGTCATTCTCCCATCCTTCAGTATTTTCTTGGATTCGATCAAGAAGGTCCCATTTAAACTCTTCTTTATTGCGCGTGAATGATCCAGAACAAGCAGTATCCAGCAAGGTTTTATCTTGAAAAGACAGTCTTGCATAGAAATTATCAATAATAATATTACCAGGAAGCTCATGAATGGGGCATTTGAGCATTAAAGACTTCAATCTCCCCCACGCTTGGGCAATACTCTCTCCATCATGAGGCCAGAAATTATATATACGGTTGCGGTCTTTGTGAATTTCACTTGGAGGATAAAATTTAGAGTAAAATAGAGGCACAATATCCTTCCAATCAAGAGAACGCCCATCCTTCAGCAGTTTATACCAATGCGCCGCTTTACCAGATAGCGACATAACAAATAATTTCTTCCTAACTTCATCCATTGAAATACCTGCACATTTGAATAACCCGCATAATTCATGTAAAAACAGTAAATGATCTCCAGGATGAACAGTTCCATCCCCTTCATAGCGGTTGATGCCAAAACACGTTGGGAACCCCAAGAGGAAGGTATGATGCGCACAGTGGCAAGTTTTCCCTCAGAAAGAAACCAAGGTTTAATCGAACCAGGAGGAGCCAAGAAGCACGTTGAAGTTTGATGGTGGCGAAATGTGATGCGGCGCAACAATAGGGATTCCGGCACCAACGTGGAATCTGCACAACAAAACCAAAGTACTTTGCCCCAACAGCAGTGAGGTTGTCAATCTCACCGGCTTGCTGTAACAAAGGATTAAACGTATCGAGTGGAAGATGATTGTTTGCAAGAAAATAGTAAAACACAATTGCAGTAGATTGTATGCTATGTAAAGAATAGGACCGGGGTCCACAGTTCACTAGAGGTGTCTCTCCCATAAGATAAAAGCATGTTGGGTGAACAAATTACAGTCGGGCAATTGACAAATAGAGAAGGCATAACAATGCATATACATGATATGATAAATATAGTGAGATTTAATCCGGGCATTACGACAAAGTACATAGACCGCCATCCAACTGCATCTATGCCTAAAAAGTCCACCTTCAGGTTATCATCCGAACCCCATTCAGTATTAAGTTGCTAAACAACAGACAATTGCATTAAGTATGGTGCGTAATGTAATCGACAACTACATCCTTAGACATAGAATCAATGTTTTATCCCTAGTGGCAACCACATCACAACCTTAGAACTTTCTGTCACTGTCCCAGGTGTCAATGAAGGCATGAACCCACTATCGAGCATAAATACTCCCTCTTGGAGTTAAGAGTACAAACTTGGCCAGAGCCTCTACTAATAACGGAGAGCATGCAAGATCATAAACAACACATAAACAATAGATTGATAATCACCATAACATAGTATTCTCTATCCATCGGATCCCGACAAACACAACATATAGAATTACAGATAGATGATCTTGATCATGTTAGGCAGCTCACAAGATCCAACAATGAAGCACAACAAGGAGAAGACGACCATCTAGCTACTGCTATGGACCCATAGTCCAGGGGTGAACTACTCACTCATCACTCCGGAGGCGATCATGGCGATGAAGAGTCCTCGGGAGATGAATCCCCTCTCCGGGGTGCGGAGGCGATCTCTGAATCCCCCGAGATGGGATTCGCGGCGGCGTCTCTGGAAGGTTTTCCGTATCGTGGCTCTCGGTACTGGGGTTTCGCGACGGAGGCTTTAAGTAGGCGGAAGGGCACGCGGGGGCCACACGAGGGCCCCACACCCTAGGTCGGCGCGGCCAGGGCCGGCGCGCTGCCCTATGGTGTCGGCGCCTCGTGGCCCCACTTCCTTCCCTCTTCGGTCTTCGGAAGCTTCGTGCAAAAATAGGACCCTGGGCGAAGATTTCGTCCAATTCCGAGAATATTTCCTTACTAGGATTTCTGAAACCAAAAACAAAACAGCAACTGGCTCTTCGGCATCTTGTTAATAGGTTAGTTCCAGAAAATGCATAAATATGACATATAATGTGCATAAAACATGTAGGTATCATCAATAAAGTAGCATGGAACATAAGAAATTATCGATACGTTGGAGACGTATCAGCATCCCCAAGCTTAGTTCTGCTCGTCCCGAGCAGGTAAAACGATAACAAAGATAATTTCTGAAGTGACATGCCATCATAATCTTGATCATACTATTTGTAAACATATGTAATGAATGCAGCGATCAAAACAAAAGTAATGACATGAGTAAACAAGTGAATCATATAGCAAAGACTTTTCATGAATAGTACTTAAAGACAAGCATCAATAAGTCTTGCATAAGAGTTAACTCATAAAGCAATAAATCAAAGTAAAGGTGTTGAAGCAACACAAAGGAAGATGAAGTTTCAGCGGTTGCTTTCAACTTATAACATGTATATCTCATGGATATTGTCAACATAAAGTAGTATAACAAGTGCAATATGCAAGTATGTAGGAATCAATGCACAGTTCACACAAGTGTTTGCTTCTTAAGGTGGAAGGAGATAGGTAAACTGACTCAACAATAAAAGTAAAAGAAAGGTCCTTCAAAGAGGAAAGCATCGATTGCTGTATTTGTGCTAGAGCTTTTATTTTGAAAACATGAAACAATTTTGTCAACGGTAGTAATAAAGCATATGAGTTATGTAAATTATATCTTACAAGTTGCAAGCCTCATGCATAGTATACTAATAGTGTCCGCACCTCGTCCTACTTAGCTTGGACTACCGGATCTTTGCATGCCATGTTTCAACCAAGTGTCACAAAGGGGTACCTCCATGCCGCCTGTACAAAGGTCTAAGGAGAATGCTCGCATTTTGGATTTCTCGCTTTTGATTATTCTCAACTTAGACATCCATACCGGGACAACATGGACAACAGATAATGGACTCCTCTTAAATGCACAAGCATGTAGCAATGATTATTATTCTCATATGAGATTGAGGATATATGTCCAAAACTGAAACTTCAACCATGATTCATGGCTTTAGTTAGCGGCCCAATGTTCTTCTCTAACAATTTTGCATGCTCCAACCACTAAGGTGATAGATCCTTCAGACAAGACGGACATGCATAGCAACTCACATGATATTCAACAATAGTTGATGGCGTTCCCCAGAAGCATGGTTATCGCACAACAAGCAACTTAATAAAAGATAAAGTGCATAAGTACATATTCAATACTACGATAGTTTTTAAGGCTATTTTGTCCCATGAGCTATATATTGCAAAGGTGAATAATGGAATTTTAAAGGTAGCACTCAAGCAATTTACTTTGGAATGGCGGAGAAATACCATGTAGTAGGTAGGTATGGTGGACACAAATGGCATAGTAGTTGGCTCAAGGATTTTGGATGCATGAGAAGTATTCCCTCTCGATACAAGGTTTAGGCTAGCAAGGTTATTTGAAGCAAACTCAAGGATGAACAGGTGCAGCAAAACTCACATAAAAGACATATTGTAAACATTATAAGACTCTACACCGTCTTCCTTGTTGTTCAAAACTCAATACTAGATATTATCTAGACCTTAGAGAGACCAAATATGCAAATCAAATTTTAGCAAGCTCTATGTATTTCTTCATTAATGGGTGCAAAGCATATGATGCAAGAGCTTAAACATGAGCACAACAATTTCCAAGTATCACATTATCCAAGACATTTTAGAATTACTACATGTAACATTTTCCAATTCCAACCATATAACAATTTAACGAAGAAGAAACTTCGCCTTGAACATTATGAGTAAAGCCTAAGGACATATTTGTCCATATGCAACAGCGGAGCGTGTCTCTATCCCACAAAGTGAATGCTAGGATCCATTTTATTCAAACAAAAACAAAAACAAAAATAAACCGACGCTCCAAGTAAAGAACACAAGATGTGATTGAATAAAAATATAGTTTCAGGGGAGGAACCTGATGATGTTGTCGATGAAGAAGGGGATGCCTTGGGCATCCCCAAGCTTAGACGCTTGAGTCTTCTTAGAATATGCAGGGGTGAACCACGGGGGCATCCCCAAGCTTAGAGCTTTCACTCCTCTTGATCATAGTATATCATTCTCCTCTCTTGACCCTTGAAAACTTCCTTCACACCAAACTTCAAGCAAACTCATTAGAGGGTTAGTGCACAATTAATAATTCACATGTTCAGAGGTGGCACAATCATTCTTTACACTTCTGGACATTGCATAAAGCTACTGGACATTAATGGATCAAAGAAATGAATCCAAAATAGCAAAAGAGGCAATGCGAAATAAAAGGCAGAATCTGTCAAAAACAGAACAGTCCGTAAAGACGAATTTAAAGCTGGCACCAGACTTGCTCAAATGGAAAAACTCAAAACTAATGAAAGTTGCGTACATATCTGAGGATCACGCTCGTAAATTGGCAGATTTTTTCGAATTTTCTACAGAGGCCTGTGCCCAGATTCGTGACAGCAATGCTGTTTCTGCGCAGCGATCCCAAATATAACATCAACTTTGACATAGAAACTTTACTTGGCACAAAAACATGATAAGGAGAGGTTGCTACAGTATTAAACAACTTCCAAGACTCAAAAAAAACAAAGTACTATAGTAAAAACATGGGTTGTCTCCCATAAGCGCTTTTCTTTAACGCCTTTCAGCTAGGCGCAGAAAGTGCAAATCAAGTAACATCAAGAGTAGAAGCATCAACATCATAACTTGTTCTAATAATAGAATCAAAAGGCAACTTCATTCTCTTTCTAGGGAAGTGTTCCATACCTTTCTTGAGAGGAAATTGATATTTAATATTACCTTCCCTCATATCAATAACAGCACCAACGGTTCGAAGAAAAGGTCTTCCCAACACAATAGGACAAGATGCATTGCATTCGATATCCAAAACAACAAAATCAACGGGGACAAGGTTATTGTTAACCGTAATGTGCACATTATCAATCCTCCCCAAAGGTTTCTTTTTAACATTATCGGCAAGATTAACATCCAAATAACAATTCTTCAATGGTGGCAAGTCAAGCATATCATAAATCTTTTTAGGCATAACAGAAATACTTGCACCAAGATCACATAAAGCATTACATTCAAAGTCATTGAATTTCATTTTAATGATGGGCTCCCAACCATCTTCTAACTTTCTAGGAATAGAGGTTTCAAGTTTTAGTTTCTCTTCTCTAGCTTTTATGAGAGCATTTGTAATATGTTTTGTAAAGGCTAAATTTATAGCACTAGCATTAGGACTTTTAGCAAGTTTTTGTAAGAACTTTATAACTTCAGAGATGTGTGATACGTCCAAAACGTATCTACTTTCCCGAACACTTTTGCTATTGTTTTGCCTCTAATTTGTGTATTTTGGATACAACTAACACGGACTAACGCTGTTTTCAGCAGAACTGCTCTGGTGTCTCGTTTTTGTGCAGAAATCCAACTTTCGGGAAAATCCTCGGAATTTCTTCAGATGGCCCTATTTTACCAAAATATTGACGGAGCCAGAAGGGCAAAGGAGGTGGAGGCCCGAGGGCCCCACACCATATGGCGGCGCGGCCCAGGGGGGGCCCGCGCGGCCCTATGGTGTGGCCCCCTCGGCCGGCCTCCGACGCCCCCCTTTGGACTACTTATCGGGTTCGACCTAAAAACGCACGGAGAGAAGTCGAAGTCGCCAGAAACCCTCCGAACGCCGCCACATCGCGAAACTCCGTCGCGGGAGCCAGAAGTCTCCGTTCTGGCACTCCGCCGGGACGGGGAATTGGAGGAGATCTTCACCGCCATCACCGCCAACGCCTCTCCATCGACCAGCAATGTTTCCCCCATCCATGTGTGAGTAATTCCCCCGCTGTAGGCTGAAGGGGATGGTAGGGATTGGATGAGATTGGTCATGTAATAGTCATAAGATTGTTAGGGCATAGTGCCTAGTATCCGTAGATGTCACTTTTATGATATTGTTGCAACTTGTTATGCTTAATGCTTGTCACTAGGGCCCGAGTGCCATGATCTCAGATCTGAACATGTTATTTATTCATGAAGATATTCGTTGTTTATGATCTTACCTGCAAGTTGTATACACATGTCGCTGTCCGGAACCAATGGCCCCGAAGTGACAGAAATCGGGACAACCGGAGGGGATGGTAGTGATGTGAGGATCACATGTGTTCACGGAGTGTTAATGCTTTGCTCCGGTACTCTATTAAAAGGAGTACCTTAATATCCAGTAGTTTCCCTAGAGGCCCGGCTGCCACCGGCTGGTAGGACAAAAGATGTTGTGCAAGTTTCTCATTGCGAGCACGTACGACTAAATATGGAACACATGCCTATTGATTGATTAGTACTTGGATACCGTTTTATTATTATCTGCAAATGCCCATGCTTTGATTGTTACATGAGTTTCTCTCATCCATGCAACGCCCGTTAAATCCGTCCCTGTGCCTACAGTATTTTAATCCTGCTGTTTACTATAATCACTACTGCTGTCTTTGTTTCACCGCTGCTGTTATTTCACTATTTCCACTGCCATAAAACTGTTACTACTGATAAACTCTTGCGAGCAAGTCTGTTTCCAGGTGCAGCTGAATTGACAACTCCGCTGTTAAGGCTTACAAGTATTCTTTGTCTCCCCTTGTGTCGAATCAATAAATTGGGTAATACTTCCCTCGAAGACTGTTGCGATCCCCTATACTTGTGGGTCATCAAGACTATTTTCTGGCGCCGTTGCCGGGGAGCATAGCTTTATTTGGAAGTTCACTTGGATTGATATTGTTCGCTGCAAATTCTCCATTATGGGTAAACCTCGCGATACTAAGATCGCCATATTACCATCCACTACAAGAAAAGGTACAACTCTGAGTACCTCTGCTGCTCTTGATTCACCATCTGTGATTGATAAACTTGTTTCACCACCACATGCTTCGCATGCTGGTACTTCTGCTGAATCTGAAAATTCTCATAATATTGATAATGTTTCTGCTGTGCTTGATGATAGTGGTTCATTGGGATCTTTTCTAGATGCTACAATTGCTAAGTCTAGACAAATTGAAAATACTGAAACTCCTAATGCTGCTACACCTGTTAATTCACCTGAGTCTGTTGAATATTCTAGTGATGATCTTGATGAAGATTATGTAGAGCTTGATAATGATTTTATTGAAAAATGCAAGGCTACTACTGATGCAAGAAAAATTAAAAAGTTGCTTGCAGAACATGCTGTTAGATATACACCATCTCCTGATCCTAAATTTGCCACATCTCCTATAAACATTAGGGATAAAGATTATGAATTTTCTCTTGATCTATCTCATATAGCTATTGTTGAGAAAACACCCTTTTGTGGTACTGAAAAAGAAAGTGCTGTTGAACACATGACTGAGTTATCTACTCTTAGTGGCTTGTTTTCTGATGATATTAAGATGCGTACTTATTTTGTCGCTAAAATTTTTCCTTTCTCATTAAAGGATGATGCTAAAACTTGGTATAATAATTTGCCTCCTGGTTCTATTAAAAGTCCAAAAGAATTGCTTGATGTTTTCTTCCGCAAATACTTTCCTGCTAGTGCTCAACATGCTGCTTTGCAGAGAATTTATAATTTTGACCAGGAAGATGGAGAGAAATTGCCTGAGGCTTGGGCTAGATTTTGTTCTCTTATTAGAGCTCAGCCTGACCATGATTTGGAAAAGCATGATTTACTTGATATATTTTATAGTGGACTAACTATTGAGTCTAGGGCATACCTGGATAGTTGTGCTGGTTGTGTTTTCAGGAAAAGAACTCCAGAAGACGCTGAAGAATTATTGGCTAAAATAGGCCGGAATCATGATGATTGGTCTACACCTGAACCAACCCCGACACCGATAGTGAAGAAGAGGGGTATGATTAAATTGAATGATGAAGATATGAGGGAAGCCAAGAAGTCTCTTAAAGAGAAGGGTATTAAACCTGAAGATGTGAAGAATTTACCTCCTATAGAAGATATATGTGAGACAATTCCCCCTTCATCCATGATTGAGGTACACTCGCTTCAACACTTTACTAGGGAAGATATTCCGTATTCAAAATCTCCTGCTCAATGCTTAGATGAATTTGATAATTATATTGTTAAGCAAGAAAACTTTAATATGCGAGTAGAGAATCATTTAATGGAAAATTCCCGAGCTATTAGTGAATTGCATGGTATTGTGGAGAGAACCTCCAATGATGTTAAAATACTTGTTAAACATTTTCAAATGGTTCAAACTCAAATTGATCAACTTACTAAAGTGCAAAATGACTTGTTAGGAAATAATTCTAAAGAAAAACATGCTTATGAAGTAACAACTAGAGGTGGTGCTTCTACCCAGGATCCTCTATATCCTGAAGGGCATCCCAAAAGAGTTGAACAAGATTCTCAACTAATTAAAACTAGTGCTCCATCTAAGAAAAAGAAAAAGAAACATAAGAATGTTGTAGAATCCTCTGAACCTGTTAATGATCCTAATAGTATTTCTATTTCTGATGCTGAAACTGAAAGTGGTAATGAACATGAGGAAGATAATGATAAGAATGATACTCCTGATAAAGAAGAAATTGAAAAAGAACCTGAAAAGCATGCTAAAAATAAAAAGTATACTAAAGAAGATTTTATTACTGAGAAACATGGTAATGAAAGAGAACCTTGGGTTCAAAAGCAAATGCCTTTTCCTGCTAAGAAACTAAAATCAAAGGAGGAGGAACATTATAATAAATTTTGTGATTGGATGAAACCTTTATTTTTGCAAATCCCTTTGACTGATGCTATTAAATTGCCTCCTTATTCAAAGTATATGAAAGATATTGTTACTAACAAAAGGAAAATCCCCAATGAGGAAATTTCTACTATGCTCGCTAATTACTCCTTCAATGGTAAGATTCCAAAGAAGCTTGGAGACCCAGGTATACCGACTATTCCTTGTTCCATCAAGAATAATTATGTTAGAACTGCTCTATGTGATTTGGGAGCAGGTGTGAGTGTGATGCCTTTTTCTCTTTATAAGAGACTTGATTTAGATAAATTGATACCAACTGATATATCTTTGCAAATGGCTGATAAATCTACTGCTATTCCTGTTGGTTTATGTGAAAATGTTCCTGTTCAAGTTACTCAGCATTGCTTGATATTAACTGATTTCGTTGTGTTGGAAATGCCTGAAGATGATAATATGTCCATTATTCTTGGAAGACCCTTTCTTAATACTGCAGGGGCTGTTATTGATTGCAATAAAGGCATGGTTACTTTCAATGTTGATAATAAGGAACACACTGTCTATTTTCCCAAGAGGATTGATAAAGTATGTGGAGTCAATACAATTTTTAATGTGAAAACTATCAAAGTGGGATCCATTGATTGTCCTATATATGAGCCTAAAGAAGAATATCAAACTCTTGTGATTGGATCCATATCAATTCAATATAAGGTAACATGATTGATTTGAGGTTTATTTCTTCTTATGTCATATAAAATTTATTTGGTAGCAAGACTTGATCAACCTTGTTAACAAGTATATTTTATTGCATAAAAGAGCTAAACAACACTTCTTTCTTTCTTTCTCCTTTCACCTATTTTATTTTTTGCTGTAGCACTTTTGTTTTGCAATATGCTTTAGTCATTTAAGATTTTAGAAATCATTTTCCTGCGCAGTAATCATTAATTTAATACCCAGAAATGTGCATTTTTCAAAGTTCTCTAAAAATTACAAAAATTACACCGTTGGTCCTATTTTTCGACGAGGCACCTGGGAGCACCATGTGGTGTGGGCCACCCCTTGCCCCACTACACCATCTCTTCCTCCCAGCACCTTCTCTCTCCCGAAAAAACTCGTACCAAGTTTCTCTCACTCGTGTTTCTGCTCAAGAACTCGCGATTTTTCGATCTCCTTGCTCAGCCCAGATTTCTGTCTGAAATTTGGCACATTTACTCCTTGGTATGTGACTCCTTTGATTGTCCAATTATTTTTCATTTGGTAGAAACTAGTTTTGATGCATGTGTAGTACTCTAGCAAGTTCCTATAGTAGTTCCCTTCAATTACACACCTTGAAATCAAATTTTATAATGATTGTTGAAAATTTCAGAAAATGGAAGGAGGTGTGCCCCAATTGAACCAAGAAGAATTGGAAGTCCAGCAAGTTACGAGAGTCAATCGTGAGGAGGGAGTATACCCCTCTTACTACCCATGCGTGGACTTTATGAGAAGTGCGGGGATTTTACAAGATGTGCAAACTCTAATCTCTCGTGCAGGGCTGAGTGGTTTTGTTGAAGGAGAGCCAAGACAATATGCAAAATTAACTATGTCTTTTGTGCAGGACTTCAAGTTCAATTGGTCGCGATCTGACCCCATGGTCCAGTATAAAATTTACAATAAAGCTGTCAACTTGCCATTTAGTGTTTTTTGTGCAGCAATTGGAGTACCGCAATGGGGATCCTGCGAGAAGATCAGGGGAACACCGCGGGAGCTCTCAGATCTTTATACAAGGATTTGTAATGGGAGGAGCCTCTCCAATGATGGTGGTAAGATTAGTAGCATTCAACATCCAGCCATCCGCTACTTTGCCTATTTCATTACAAAGTGCGTTCTTGCAAGAAGGACTGGAGGTAAATTATCTGTCCCAGACTTGGCTTTCTTAGCTGCTGCTTTGCAACAGGATAGGACTTATAATTTGGGTGCTTTAATAGCTTGTAGACTTGCTACTAACCGTGAGAAAGGAGGAATTTGTGGAGGTCTTATCGCCTCTCGCTTATTAGCTATGCATGGTGTAGAACCTCACCATTTAGATATTCCGCTTTCTATAGAGAAGCTTGATGTGGTTTCCATGATTAGACATGAGTTTATTTCAGATGCATCTAGTTTGAACAACCTGCATTATAGGATAACTTTGTATAAGAAAAGTTGGAGTATAACTAAGAAAATTGAAAAACTAGTACGATTGCCTGCACCTGCTTTGTTTAACCTTGATGCCAGGAACGGGTGGTCGATCACAGAAAATGAGCTAAATGCATACATAGAAAGAGAAAGCCGTCGTGCGAGGGAAAATGTGGAGGAGGCCGAGGAGCACCCCGACTCTTCATCCGATGCAGCGAGCTCCTCATATCAACATCATGGTCATGTGGAGCCTCCACGATATTCTTCTGCACAGGGGCCCTATTACCACTCCATGTATGATCCACCGGCGTGGAACTCCGACCCTCGTTGGGAATGAACTCCACTTAGGCCAAAAGCCTAAGCTTGGGGGGAGGTATACCGGCATCACTCATTCTTTGCATATTATGGTTGCTGGATACTTGTACATACTTGTTTAGTCTCTAGAGTGGTTTTCTAATGAGAGGGAGATGATATTTGGGGAAGTGCTGTCCAAAAACAGATTCTGTGCTGTTACCAAAAAAATTCGTACGCACAGCCAGAACGTTATTTTGAGTTGCCAATTTTTGAGCATGTTCCCCAGGTTGTTATCTAACTTTCATTAGTTGAACACTTTTTGGTCTGAGCAATGGAAGATTTTTGTTAAATTCGATTTCTGTACTGCTGTCAGGATTTGGCAGATTTCTGTCATCCTGCTTTTCTGTGTTTCTGTTAGTTTGCATTCTTTTGTTTTCGCTTTGTTTCTTTCCTAAAACACAAAAAGACCAAAAATATTTCTGTAGTTTCTCTTCACCATTTGTTTATTTGGTACCTTGCTCTTAGTTTGCTTTATTTGCTATCGTTAGTTTGCTATAAGAAAACCCAAAAAGATTTTGCTTTGTTTGCTTGTTTTCTTTCGTGCTTGTTTCTAATTCGAAAACACCAAAAATATTTGCTGTTCTTCTTTGGTTTGTAAAGTTCATCATGAGTTCAATGGTCTTCGGTGGCTGGAGCGTGGTTTTCATTTCATATTATCCAAGCTACACAAGTGAAAAGGCAATAATGACGATCTACGACAATCTGATTGTGGTGAGAGGCTGGTATGAACTCTATTTGCTTTCATTTTTGTACATATACTCATCCATATGAGCATGCTTAGTTGGTTCATGTGAGGTATATGTTATTTGAGAAAGTCTAGTAGCTCATGATCTCTCATGTTTAGTTCCAATCTATTAATATGAGTAGCATGTCATGGATGTTCGCTTGCATTGTTTTATTCATAAGTAAGTATGGCATTGTGGTATCCTCCTCTGAATAATTCATTTATATCGACTTGGCACATGCTCACGCATGCATATGACTGAACAAAAAGTCAATTAAGCCTCGATGATTTATATTGCTTCAGAGTTCTTGTATCACTTTTATGCCTCCGTTAATTTATTTTGCCGCAAGCATGATTATGACAGTTACTGCTCTCTTGATTTGTCGCTCCCTAGTCTTTTGCTAGCCTTCACTTGTACTGAGCGGGACGCCGCTCGTGCTTCCAAACACCTGAAAACCAAGTTGTTCCAAAAGTGTCCACCATAAATACCTATGCATGGCATTTCAAACCATTCCAAGTAAATTCTCATGCGCTACCTTTAAAACTTTCAAAATGCTTCTCAATTTGTGTTAATGTTTCATAGCTCATGAGGAAGTATGTGGTGTTTAGCTTTCAACCTTGTCATTTACTTTTGACGGACTCTCATATGGACTAGTGGCACATCCGCTTATCCAATAATTTTGCAAAAAGAGCTGGCAATGGGATTCCCAGTCCCGAATTAATTAACTTAAATAGACACTCCTCCATGGTTTGTGATTGTTGGACGGCACCCGAAGGATTCGGTTAGCCATGGCTTGTGTAAGCAAAGGTTGGGGGAGTGTCATCATCATAATAAAACTTAAATAAAAAGGCACTCCTTCATGGTATGTGATTGATGGCAGGCACCCGAGGATTCGGTTAGCCATGGTTTGTGAAAGAAAGGTTGGAAGGAGTGCCAACCAAAAATAAATAAATGGGAGCCGCTCTTGTGAGTCCGGTTGATGAGGTAGTTAGTGTACCCATTACCATTCGTTGACAACAACAAACACCTCTCAAAAATAATTTTACTCCTGCTTTACAAATGAAAAGCTCTAGCGCATGTTAATCCCTGCTTCCCTCTGCGAAGGGTCAATCTTTTACTTTTATGTTGTGTCTCCATTCTTTCTTTGAGCACTATCTTGAGAGCACAACTGTCATTCTTAGTATAATATGCTTGTCTCAAAATATGATTAATTGTGGTATAACTTTGATGCTTTTATCTTTGACAATCACTACTTCTAGTCTTTCTATGAACTCAAGAGGTGCCTCGGCATTTATGTTTTGCCGATCAAATACAGGCAAGCGAGATACCACTTTATCATATTCTCTTATGAACATTGCAATCCTGCTTATATACATGATTCATGGTGCTTATTATTAATTGTTGGTACCTCTCCATGATTGACATAGCTGTTGGATGATCTTATTTGCATGTATCTCATTATGAACTGCTTAAGTATTAGCCATAGCATGAGAATATATACATCATATGAGCAAATGTGTTCGTGAAAGTTCTTTTATCGCTCAGTTGTTAACTGAATTGCTTGAGGACAAGCAATAAGCTAAGCTTGGGGGGAGTTGATACGTCCAAAACGTATCTACTTTCCCGAACACTTTTGCTATTGTTTTGCCTCTAATTTGTGTATTTTGGATACAACTAACACGGACTAACGCTGTTTTCAGCAGAACTGCTCTGGTGTCTCGTTTTTGTGCAGAAATCCAACTTTCGGGAAAATCCTCGGAATTTCTTCAGATGGCCCTATTTTACCAAAATATTGACGGAGCCAGAAGGGCAAAGGAGGTGGAGGCCCGAGGGCCCCACACCATATGGCGGCGCGGCCCAGGGGGGGCCCGCGCGGCCCTATGGTGTGGCCCCCTCGGCTGGCCTCCGACGCCCCCCTTTGGACTACTTATCGGGTTCGACCTAAAAACGCACGGAGAGAAGTCGAAGTCGCCAGAAACCCTCAGAGAGCCGCCACATCGCGAAACTCCGTCGCGGGAGCCAGAAGTCTCCGTTCTGGCACTCCGCCGGGACGGGGAATTGGAGGAGATCTTCACCGCCATCACCGCCAACGCCTCTCCATCGACCAGCAATGTTTCCCCCATCCATGTGTGAGTAATTCCCCCGCTGTAGGCTGAAGGGGATGGTAGGGATTGGATGAGATTGGTCATGTAATAGTCATAAGATTGTTAGGGCATAGTGCCTAGTATCCGTAGATGTCACTTTTATGATATTGTTGCAACTTGTTATGCTTAATGCTTGTCACTAGGGCCCGAGTGCCATGATCTCAGATCTGAACATGTTATTTATTCATGAAGATATTCGTTGTTTATGATCTTACCTGCAAGTTGTATACACATGTCGCTGTCCGGAACCAATGGCCCCGAAGTGACAGAAATCGGGACAACCGGAGGGGATGGTAGTGATGTGAGGATCACATGTGTTCACGGAGTGTTAATGCTTTGCTCCGGTACTCTATTAAAAGGAGTACCTTAATATCCAGTAGTTTCCCTAGAGGCCCGGCTGCCACCGGCTGGTAGGACAAAAGATGTTGTGCAAGTTTCTCATTGCGAGCACGTACGACTAAATATGGAACACATGCCTATTGATTGATTAGTACTTGGATACCGTTTTATTATTATCTGCAAATGCCCATGCTTTGATTGTTACATGAGTTTCTCTCATCCATGCAACGCCCGTTAAATCCGTCCCTGTGCCTACAGTATTTTAATCCTGCTGTTTACTATAATCACTACTGCTGTCTTTGTTTCACCGCTGCTGTTATTTCACTATTTCCACTGCCATAAAACTGTTACTACTGATAAACTCTTGCGAGCAAGTCTGTTTCCAGGTGCAGCTGAATTGACAACTCCGTTGTTAAGGCTTACAAGTATTCTTTGTCTCCCCTTGTGTCGAATCAATAAATTGGGTAATACTTCCCTCGAAGACTGTTGCGATCCCCTATACTTGTGGGTCATTGATACGTCCAATTTGCATCACTATTTTGTATCATAATTTGCTGTTATTCATTGATATATTTCATATTGGGACACAATACTTATGTTATTTCATCTATTTTGCATGTTTCATCATCATTGGAGGATCAAGCACCGGAGCCAGGATTCTGCTGGAAAAAGCACCGTCAGAACGCAATATTTCGGAAGATCAACTGTGGAAGGGAATTTCACGAAAATTCCTATTTTTCCAGATGACGGAGGGAGCCAGAAGGGGAAGAAGAGAGGGGCCACTGTGGGCCCAGACCATAGGGCGGCGCGGCCCAGGCCCTGGCCGCGCCACCCTATGCTCTGGGGGGCCCACGACCCTTTTCGCCTCCTTTTCTTCGCGTACTCCTTCGTCCCGAAAACCTAAGCCACAGAGGGATCCTCACGAAGGGTTACAGCCGCCTCTGCGGGGCGGAGAACACCAGAGAGAAAAGAGCTCTCCGGCGGGCAGGAATCCGCCGGGGAAATTCCCTCCCGGAGGGGGAAATCGACGCCATCGCCATCGTCATCGAGCGGGACATCATCTCCATCATCATCATCATCATCTCCACCATCTACACCGCCATCACCACCGCTGCACCTCGTCATCGCTGTAGCAATTCGGGTTAAATCTTGATTGTTTGATAGGGGAAACTCTCCCGGTGTTATTCTATACTTGTTGTAGATGCTATTGAGTGAAACCATTGAACCAAGGTTTATGTTCAGATTGTTATTCATCATCATATCACCTCTGATTGTATTCCATATGATGTCTCGTGAGTAGTTCGTTTAGTTCTTGAGGACATGGGTGAAGTCTAAATGCTAGTAGTGAATTATGGTTGAGTAATATTCAATGTTATGATATTTAAGTTGTGGTGTCATTCTTCTAGTGGTGTCGTGTGAACGTCGACTACACGACACTTCACCATTTATGGGCCTAGGGGAGTGCATCTTGTATTCGGTTGCTAATTGCGGGGTTGCCGGAGTGACAGAAACCTAAGCCCCCGTTAGTATATCGATGCAGGAGGGATCGCAGGATCTCAGAGTTTAAGGCTGTGGTTAGATTTATCTTAATTACTTTCTTGTAGTTGCGGATGCTTGCAAGGGGTATAATCACAAGTATGTATTAGTCCTAGGAAGGGCGGTGCATTAGCATAGGTTCACCCACACAACACTTATCAAAACAATGAAGATTAATCAGCTGTATGTAGCGAAAGCACTAGACTAAAATCCCGTGTGTCCTCAAGAACGTTTGGTCATTATAAGTAATCAAACCGGCTTGTCCTTTGTGCTAAAAAGGATTGGGCCACTCGCTGCAATTATTTCTCTCGCATTTTATTTACTTGTACTTTATTTATCTGCAATATCAAAACCCCCTGAATACTTGTCTGTGAGCATTTACAGTGAAACCTTCATCGAAACTGCTTGTCAACACCTTCTGCTCCTCGTTGGGTTCGACACTCTTATTTATCGAAAGTACTACGATACACCCCCTATACTTGTGGGTCATCAAGACTATTTTCTGGCGCCGTTGCCGGGGAGTGAAGCGCTATTGGTAAGTGGAATTGGTAAGGAAAACCTTTACTGTTTGTGCTGATTTTATTTCTGCCTGCTGCTATAATCATTATGGAGAGATCTTCTCTTCAATTTCTATTTGGGAAATCTACTACTACTGCAACGGTAGTGGATGAAGCGCCAGGTGAGGAAGTAGTACCATATAAAATACCTATGAAAATTATTGAACGTGTTATGGATAACCGCTATGAAGGGGATGGAACTGTTCATCCTGGTGATCATTTACTGTTTTTGCATGAATTATGCGGTTTATTCAAATGTGCAGGTATTTCTATGAATGAAGTTAGGAAGAAACTATTCACTATATCGCTGTCTGGTAAAGCGGCGCACTGGTATAAATTGCTGAAGAATGGTGATTCTATTGATTGGGAGGACATTGTGCCTTTATTCTATTCCAAATTTTATCCTCCAAGTGAAATTCACAAAGATCGGAACCGCATATATAATTTCTGGCCTCATGATGGAGAAAGTATTGCCCAAGCTTGGGGGAGATTGAAGTCTTTAATGCTCAAATGCCCCATTCATGAGCTTCCTGGTAATGTTATTATTGATAATTTCTATGCAAGACTTTCTTTTCAAGACAAGACCTTGCTGGATACTTCTTGTTCTGGATCATTTACACGCAAGAATGAAGAGTTTAAAAGGGACCTTCTTGATCGGATCCAAGAAAATACTGAAGGATGGGAGAATGACAAAGATAGAGAATCAGGTATAACTTATGATTATAAATGCATTGAAGCTTTTATGAATACTGATAAATTTCGTAATATGAGTGCTACATATGGTCTTGATTCCCAAGTTGTTGCAAATCTTTATAAAGCTTTTGCCTCTCATTATGAACTGCCTAAGAAGAATTTTGATAAGTATCATGAACCGTATAAAGATAAAATTGATTCATCTGTAAACAAATGTGTAGTGATTGAAACTGTTGATAATGTTATTCCTGAAGCTTATATTGAAAAAACTCCTTTCCCTGCTAAAATGAAGGAGTACTCTGTCATATCTAGTGCGGTTAATAAAAGTGAAAAGAAACCTAAAGAACCTGAAGAACAAATTAAAATTGAACCTGCTGTTGCTATAGTTAAAGATCTTGTGACTGAGAATGTGGAGGATGGTCATATTATTTTCTGTGAAGATGCTTCTAATATTGTTTCACATCCTAATAAACCCAAACAAGTTAGTGTTCCTATGCTATCTGTTAGAATTGGTGATCATTGCTATTATGGTTTATGTGATATTGGTGCAAGTGTTAGTGCTATACCTTATGAACTTTACACGGAGATTATGCACGAAATTGGTTCTTGTGAACTTGAAGATATTGATGTGGTTATTCATCTGGCTAATAGAGAAACTATTTCTCCAATTGGTATTGTTCGAGATGTGGAAGTTCTATGTGGTAAGATTAAATATCCTGCTGACTTTTTGGTACTTGGTTCTGCTGCTAGTGATTATTGTCCTATCATTTTTGGTAGACCTTTTCTAAATACTTGTGGAGCTATTATAGATTGTAAGAAAGAGAAAATTTTGACTAGATTTGCTGGTGAACCTTATGAATTTAACTTTTCTAAATTTACCAAAACTCCTTATAAAGTTGACTTGCCTAGTAATGATTTTAAAATGGAGCAGTGTGCATCTATTGTTCTTGTTCCTAATAACCCTTTGCAGCAACATTTGGAGAATAGTGAAAGTGAAGCTTTTAGGAAAGAAAGAGATGAGCTTGAGGAAATTTTTCGTCGCCAACCTATTCTCAAGCATGATTTACCGGTGGAAGATCTGGGTACAACACCACCACCGAAGGAAGATCCTGTTTTTGATCTAAAGCCTTTACCTGATAATCTTAAATATGCTCATATTGATGATAAGAAAATATATCCTGTTATTATTAGTTCTAAGCTTTCAGAGATTGAGGAAGAAAGGTTATTGGAAATATTGAAGAAACACCGAGGAGCTATTGGCTATACTCTTGATGATTTGAAGGGGATTTCTCCTTCTATTTGCCAACATGCTATTAATATGGAAGAAGATGCAAAGCCTGTTGTTGAACATCAACGTCGTCTAATTCCGAAGATGAAGGAAGTGGTAAGGAACGAGGTATTAAAACTCCTTGAAGCTGGTATTATATATCCTATTGCTGATAGTAGATGGGTTAGTCCTGTTCATTGTGTTCCTAAGAAAGGAGGAATGACTGTTGTGCCTAATGATAATGATGAGCTTATTCCTCAAAGAATAGTTGTAGGTTATAGAATGTGCATTGATTTTCGAAAAGTTAATAAAGTTACTAAGAAAGATCATTACCCTTTACCCTTTATTGATCAAATGTTAGAGAGGTTGTCTAAAAATACTCATTTTTGCTTTCTTGATGGTTATTCTGGGTTTTCACAAATTGCTGTTAAAGCTAAAGATCAAGAGAAAACCACTTTTACTTGTCCTTATGGAACTTATGCTTATAGGCGTATGCCTTTTGGTTTATGTAATGCTCCTGCTACTTTTCAAAGATGCATGTCTGCTATTTTTCATGGTTTTTGCGAAAGTATTGTAGAGGTGTTCATGGATGATTTTTCTGTTTATGGGAATTCTTTTGATAATTGCTTGCGAAACCTCGATAAAGTTTTGCAGAGATGTGAAGAAACTAACCTTGTTCTTAATTGGGAGAAATGCCATTTTATGGTTAATGAAGGAATTGTATTGGGACATAAAATTTCCGAGAGAGGTATTGAAGTTGATAGAGCTAAAGTTGAAGCAATTGAGAAGATGCCCTATCCAAGGGATGTTAAAGGTATTCGTAGTGTTCTTGGTCATGCTGGGTTTTATAGGAGATTTATTAAAGATTTCTCTAAAATTTCAAAGCCTCTTACTAATCTTCTTCAAAAAGATGTACCTTTTGTTTTTGATGATGATTGTAAGGAAGCTTTTGAAACTTTAAAGAAAGCCTTAACAACTGCTCCTGTAGTTGAACCTCCTGATTGGAATTTGCCTTTTGAAATTATGTGTGATGCTAGTGATTTTGCTGTAGGCGCTGTTCTTGGACAGCGAGTAGATAAAAAATTAAATGTTATTCATTATGCTAGTAAGACTCTTGATGCTGCTCAAAGAAATTATGCTACAACTGAAAAAGAATTGTTAGCTGTAGTCTTTGCTTGTGATAAGTTTAGACCTTATATTGTTGATTCAAAAGTTACAATTCATACTGATCATGCTGCAATTAGATACCTTATGACAAAGAAAGATGCTAAGCCAAGGCTTATTAGATGGGTACTTCTGTTGCAAGAATTTGATTTACATATTATAGATAGGAAAGGTGCTGATAATCCTGTTGCTGATAATTTGTCTAGATTGGAAAATATTGCTTATGATCCTGTTCCTGTTAATGATAGTTTTCCAAATGAACAATTGGCTGTAATAAAGGTGAGCTCGCGAGAGAGCCCTTGGTATGCAGATTATGCTAACTTTATTGTTTCGAAGTATTTGCCTCCAACCTTTTCAGCTCAGCAAAGGAGGAAATTCTTTTATGACTTGAGGCATTATTTTTGGGATGACCCACACTTATATAAAGAAGGAGTGGATGGTATTATGCGAAGATGTGTTCCTGAATATGAACAACAGGAGATATTGAATAAATGTCATGGTAGTGTTTATGGAGGACATCACGCTGGAGATAGAACCGCGCAAAAGGTTCTACAATCAGGTTTTTATTGGCCAACACTCTTCAAAGATGCAAGGAAATTTATTTTATCTTGTGATGAATGTCAAAGAGTTGGTAATATCTCTAGACGCAATGAAATGCCTATGAATTATACTCTTGTTATTGAACCATTCGATTGTTGGGGATTCGACTTCATGGGACCTTTCCCTTCTTCAGACGGTAACACTCATATACTTGTCGCTGTTGATTATGTTACTAAATGGGTAGAAGCTATACCTACAAAAAGTGCTGATGGTGAGACCTCTATAAAAATGCTTGTAGATGTTATATTTCCTAGATTTGGAGTACCTAGATATATTATGACTGATGGAGGTTCTCATTTCATTCATGGAGGTTTTAGAAAAACTCTTGCTAAGTATGGTATTAATCATAGAATTGCTTCTGCTTATCATCCTCAAACTAGTGGTCAAGTAGAATTATCAAATAGAGAGATTAAAGCTATTTTAGGAAAGACTGTTAATAAATCTAGAAAGAATTGGCCTAGCAAATTGAAAGAAGCGTTATGGGCTTATAGAACTGCTTATAAAAATCCTATGGGAATGTCACCTTATAAAATGGTTTATGGAAAAGCTTGTCATTTACCTTTAGAACTAGAGCACAAAGCTTATTGGGCTGTTAGAGAATTAAATAAAGATCCTAAATTAGCCGGTAATAAGAGGTTGTTGCAATTAAGTTCTCTAGATGAATGGAGAAGTGAAGCTTATGAAAATGCTAAACTCTTTAAAGAAAAAGTTAAGAAGTGGCATGATAGAAGGATCATTAAAAGAGAATTTAATGTTGGAGATCAAGTTCTATTGTATCGGTCTCGTCTCAGATTCTTTGCAGGGAAATTACTCTCGAAGTGGGAAGGACCATATGTTGTTGAGGAGGTGTATCGTTCAGGAGCAATTAAAATTAGCTCTCTCCAAGGCAATGCCACACAAGTGGTGAATGGACAAAGACTCAAGCATTATATCTCGGGCGATTCTTATAATGTTGATGTTGATATTATTCAAGTGGAAACACCGGAGGCTTTCATCAAAGGACAAATTGACAGTCCGCCAGAACTGGACTTTGAATAGGTAACAGTATAGGTAATAAAAAGTCCGCGTTTACCTTTCCGAACATTATTTCTGCTGTTTTTGGAAAATATGAAAAATTACGGAATCGAAACGGAGTGGAAAAGACGCACGAGGGGGTGCCACCATAGGCCGGCGCGGCCTGACCTGGGCCCGCGCCGACCTATGGTCTGGCCGCCTCGTTGCCCCTTTCCGACTCGTTTTCGACCTGGAACCTTCCTTTTGTCGTAAAAATATTTGCTATATAATCCCCCGGACCCCTGGAGGTCCGTAATATCGTTTTCTCGTCGTGTTTTGTTTCGAGCTGTTTTCTGCCAGATTTGTTTTGATCTAGAAGCACCATGGTCTCCAACAACAAGGACAAGGAACCTTTGAAGGAAAATATTCAAGACCCGGAGCTGAAGAAAGAAGATGCAAGAGAGGATGAAGAAGTGGAGGAAGCTCCGCAGGAACGCCAACAAGCCACCGTCGCAAGTATTGGCGTGATATCAAGTCCATCCAACATCAAGAGGAGTGCACGAATCGCCACCGGAGGAGCGGTTCCACGTCACTACTTGGCTCCAAGGACATCTTATCCGAGCCATTACAACCCTTACCGCAATCTAATCTACGATCGTCAAACTGAAAGGACCCCCAAGGTAGTGTTGCCAAGTAATTGGGATATAAATCGTTCTGACACTGCAGGAGAGAAGGAGCCTGAGGCTGAAGAGTGGGGAAATAACTCCAAGAGTTGGGACTCACCGTCGGACAGACTCCTTAACCGCGTCGAGCACAATTCAGAGATGATTCGCAATCTCATATACAGGATTGACGAGCTCCAGGAGCTTATTGAGAAGCTTGTCAGGAATTCATCACCACCATCACCGAAGGAGTAATTCATCATCGGTATTGGCATCCCCTTGGTTTGTTCCAAGCTTGGGGGAGTGCCGCGGTATCACATCACCACCACCTTTATCTTTTACTATTAAGTAGTGTCATATCATGAGTAGGGAAGTTATCATATAGAATAGTATGCAATGTGGAAGTATCTCTCTTAGTTAGTTATCGATGTATCCGTTGGTGTGAGTTATCGTTATGGAATATTAATGAGAAGTCTTATCATTTACTTTTTGCACACCTTATTTTAGTTTGCAATCTCCATTATATGATTATTCTTGACATGAGTATTGATATCACTTTGGGAACATTAAGTAAATCTATTTGGTTTTGGCAAACTTAGCATTGGTCAATAGCAACAACATCCTGATGTTTAATAAAAGAGAGAAATACACTTAGATACATTACTCCATTATCTCTATGCTTAGTATTCTTAAGTTAAAATTGCTTGTGCTTATGAGAAAGATGCATGATTGTTTCTATCATATGTATATTTGTTTGTTTCCCTCAACCTTTATGCTTGCTATCAAACCTTGCTAGCCAAAGACCTGTATCGAGAGGAATGCTTCTCATACATCCATAACCTTAGACCAAACCTATGCCATTTGTGTCCACCATACCTACCTACTACATGGTATTTTCTGCCATTCCAAGTAAATACTTCATGTGCTACCTTTAAATTATTCAAACTATACTACTTCTTATTTGTGTCAATGTTTTATAGCTCATGAGGAAGTATGTGGTGTTTCATCTTTCAATCTTGTTGGGCGAACTTTTCCTAATGGACTAGCGGCACATCCGCTTATCCAATAACTTTGCAATAAGAGCTGGCAATGAGGTTCCCAGCCTCAATTAATAACTTTCATTAATAATTCTCTTCACATGTTTTGCTCTGATTCATCAGTAAGCAACTTAATTTTGCAATAGACACTCCTCCATGGTATGTGAATGTTGGAAGGCACCCGAGGATTCGGTTAGCCATGGATTGAGAAAGCCAAGGTTGGGGGGAGTGTCATCCTAAATAAAACTAAAATACATGTGTAAACAAAAGAGAAGGGGGATGATCTACCTTGCTGGTAGAGATGCCGTCCCTCATGGGAGCCGCTCTTGGAAGGTTCGTTTGGCAAGGGGGTTAGAGTGCCCGCTACCATTCGTTGACAACAACAAACACCTCTCAAAATTTTACTTTTATTCTCTTTATATGATTTCAAAACTTGAAAAGCTCTAGCACATGATTTAATCCCTGCTTCCCTCTGCGAAGGGCCTGTCTTTTACTTTTATGTTGAGTCAGTATACCTATTTCCCTCTATCTTAAGCAAGCAATTGAGTTGTTGTGAACCAATCATTTATGCTATGATTCAGTTGATCATGTCTTTTATACTTTCTTGTTTAGTACCAATTTTATCTGAATGAATATGACTTTGAAGTTATCAATGATTATGAAGAGATTGTCATGCTTGAATATGAAAGTTCAGCTATAAAATCTAATATGAAAGCTTTGCTTAGAAGTACAATCCGTTAGTAGTTCTCTGACCAAGAACAAAGTTTGCCATCACCAATTATGATTTCTTATGCACCTTTACTTGTGATTTCTCTTTACTTATTTCAAGATGAGTTATATGAGGAAGTTGTTTATTAGAATGTCTTGTGTGAATGAATATGATGCTTCTTGTCCGTATTTTATTTATCGACTCTTCACTCCATAAACATGTGGTCTTGTTTCTCGAGCTCAGTTTCGCTTGGGGACAAGCGAGGTCTAAGCTTGGGGGAGTTGATACGTCCAATTTGCATCACTATTTTGTATCATAATTTGCTGTTATTCATTGATATATTTCATATTGGGACACAATACTTATGTTATTTCATCTATTTTGCATGTTTCATCATCATTGGAGGATCAAGCACCGGAGCCAGGATTCTGCTGGAAAAAGCACCGTCAGAACGCAATATTTCGGAAGATCAACTGTGGAAGGGAATTTCACGAAAATTCCTATTTTTCCAGATGACGGAGGGAGCCAGAAGGGGAAGAAGAGAGGGGCCACTGTGGGCCCAGACCATAGGGCGGCGCGGCCCAGGCCCTGGCCGCGCCACCCTATGCTCTGGGGGCCCACGACCCTTTTCGCCTCCTTTTCTTCGCGTACTCCTTCGTCCCGAAAACCTAAGCCACAGAGGGATCCTCACGAAGGGTTACAGCCGCCTCTGCGGGGCGGAGAACACCAGAGAGAAAAGAGCTCTCCGGCGGGCAGGAATCCGCCGGGGAAATTCCCTCCCGGAGGGGGAAATCGACGCCATCGCCATCGTCATCGAGCGGGACATCATCTCCATCATCATCATCATCATCTCCACCATCTACACCGCCATCACCACCGCTGCACCTCGTCATCGCTGTAGCAATTCGGGTTAAATCTTGATTGTTTGATAGGGGAAACTCTCCCGGTGTTATTCTATACTTGTTGTAGATGCTATTGAGTGAAACCATTGAACCAAGGTTTATGTTCAGATTGTTATTCATCATCATATCACCTCTGATTGTATTCCATATGATGTCTCGTGAGTAGTTCGTTTAGTTCTTGAGGACATGGGTGAAGTCTAAATGCTAGTAGTGAATTATGGTTGAGTAATATTCAATGTTATGATATTTAAGTTGTGGTGTCATTCTTCTAGTGGTGTCGTGTGAACGTCGACTACACGACACTTCACCATTTATGGGCCTAGGGGAGTGCATCTTGTATTCGGTTGCTAATTGCGGGGTTGCCGGAGTGACAGAAACCTAAGCCCCCGTTAGTATATCGATGCAGGAGGGATCGCAGGATCTCAGAGTTTAAGGCTGTGGTTAGATTTATCTTAATTACTTTCTTGTAGTTGCGGATGCTTGCAAGGGGTATAATCACAAGTATGTATTAGTCCTAGGAAGGGCGGTGCATTAGCATAGGTTCACCCACACAACACTTATCAAAACAATGAAGATTAATCAGCTGTATGTAGCGAAAGCACTAGACTAAAATCCCCGTGTGTCCTCGAGAACGTTTGGTCATTATAAGTAATCAAACCGGCTTGTCCTTTGTGCTAAAAAGGATTGGGCCACTCGCTGCAATTATTTCTCTCGCATTTTATTTACTTGTACTTTATTTATCTGCAATATCAAAACCCCCTGAATACTTGTCTGTGAGCATTTACAGTGAAACCTTCATCGAAACTGCTTGTCAACACCTTCTGCTCCTCGTTGGGTTCGACACTCTTATTTATCGAAAGTACTACGATACACCCCTATACTTGTGGGTCATCTTCAGAGATGTGGCAATCATCAAAATCTAAATCATTATGAGCTACAGCAATGGGATCATTGTTCCCAAGGTTGGAAAAAATTTCAGCAGTTTTATCACAAGCAGTTTCAGCAGTTTTAGCAATTTCAGGCAGTTTTGTTCGCTTTGCACTAGGAGTAGAAACATTGCCAACACCAATTATTTTACCATTGATAGTAGGAGGTGCAGCAACATGTGAAGAATTAGCATTACTAGTAGTGGTAATAGTCCAAACTTTAGCTACATTATTCTCTTTAGCTAGTTTTTCATTTTCTTCTCTATCCCACCTAGCACGCAATTCAGCCATTAATCTTATATTCTCATTAATTCTAACTTGGATGGCATTTGCTGTAGTAGTAATCTTATTATCAATATCATCAGGTTTAGCAGCCATTTTATTAATTAAAGAAGATTGTGATGCAGACATGTATGAGATTCGGGTTTCAGCATTTGAAATTTTAGTTTGTAGACCAGAAATCTCCCTATTCAAGTTTTCAAGTTGATTTCCTATATTTTTCAACAAGGTAGATTGTTCATTCATAGTTTTAGTAAACAATTGATTTTGCTCATATTGTGATTGCATAAAGTTTTTAGTGGATCTTTCAATTTCTAGCATCCTTTCCTCATATCTACCATAAGTATTACCATAATCATTACCACTAGCAGGATATGGCCTATAGTTATTACCAGAGTTGTTCCTATAAGCATTGTTGTTGAAATTATTATTTTTAATGAAATTCACATCAACATTTTCTTCTTGAGCAACCAATGAAGCTAAAGGAACATTATTTGGATCAACATTAGATCTATCATTCACAAGCATAGACATAATCACATCAATCTTATCACTCAAGGAAGAGGTTTCTTCAACAGAATTTACCTTCTTACCTTGTGGAGCTCTTTCCGTGTGCCATTCAGAGTAATTTATCATCATATCATCAAGAAGTTTTGTAGCCGCCCCCAAAGTGATGGACATAAAGGTACCTCCAGCAGCTGAATCCAATAAATTCCGCGAAGAAAAATTTAGTCCTGCATAGAAGGTTTGGATGATCATCCAAGTAGTCAGTCCATGGGTTGGGCAATTCTTTACCAAAGTTTTCATTCTCTCCCATGCTTGAGCAACATGTTCAGTATCTAATTGCTTAAAATTCATTATGCTACTTCTCAAAGATATAATTTTAGCGGGAGGATAATATCTACCAATAAAAGCATCCTTGCATTTAGTCCATGAATCAATACTATTCTTAGGCAAAGATAGCAACCAATCTTTAGCTCTTCCTCTTAATGAGAAAGGAAACACTTTCAATTTAATAATATCACCATCTACATCTTTATACTTTTGCATTTCACAAAGTTCAACAAAATTATTGAGATGGGCAGCAGCATCATCAGAACTAACACCAGAAAATTGATCTCTCATAACCAAGTTCAGTAAAGCAGGTTTAATTTCAAAGAATTCTGCTGTAGTAGCAGGTGGAGCAATAGGTGTGCATAGGAAATCATTATTATTTGCATTTGTGAAGTCACACAACTTAGTATTTTCAGGGGTATTCATTTTAGCAACGGTAAATAAAACAAACTAGATAAAGTAAATGCAAGTAACTAATTTTTTTGTGTTTTTGATATAGAGAGCAAGACAATAAATAAAGTAAAACTAGCAACTAATTTTTTTGTGTTTTGTTTAGGTGCAGCAAACAAAGTAGTAAATAAAATAAAGCAAGACAAAAACAAAGTAAAGAGATTGAGAAGTGGAGACTCCCCTTGCAGCGTGTCTTGATCTCCCCAGGCAAAGCTTGATGCGCGTAAATGTACACGTCCGTTGGGAACCCCAAGAGGAAGGTATGATGCGCACAGTGGCAAGTTTTCCCTCAGAAAGAAACCAAGGTTTAATCGAACCAGGAGGAGCCAAGAAGCACGTTGAAGGTTGATGGTGGCGAAATGTGATGCGGCGCAACAACAGGGATTCCGGCACCAACGTGGAATGCACAACAAAACCAAAGTATTTTGCCCCAACGAAACAGTGAGGTTGTCAATCTCACCGGCTTGCTGTAACAAAGGATTAAACGTATCGAGTGGAAGATGATTGTTTGCAAGAAAATAGTAAAACACAATTGCAGTAGATTGTATGCTATGTAAAGAATAGGACCGGGGTCCACAGTTCACTAGAGGTGTCTCTCCCATAAAATAAAAGCATGTTGGGTGAACAAATTACAGTCGGGCAATTGACAAATAGAGGAAGGCATAACAATGCATATACATGATATGATAAATATAGTGAGATTTAATCCGGGCATTACGACAAAGTACATAGACCGCCATCCAACTGCATCTATGCCTAAAAAGTCCACCTTCAGGTTATCATCCGAACCCCATTCAGTATTAAGTTGCTAAACAACAGACAATTGCATTAAGTATGGTGCGTAATGTAATCGACAACTACATCCTTAGACATAGAATCAATGTTTTATCCCTAGTGGCAACAGCACATCACAACCTTAGAACTTTCTGTCACTGTCCCAGGTGTCAATGAAGGCATGAACCCACTATCGAGCATAAATACTCCCTCTTGGAGTTAAGAGTACAAACTTGGCCAGAGCCTCTACTAATAACGGAGAGCATGCAAGATCATAAACAACACATAAACAATAGATTGATAATCACCATAACATAGTATTCTCTATCCATCGGATCCCGACAAACACAACATATAGAATTACAGATAGATGATCTTGATCATGTTAGGCAGCTCACAAGATCCAACAATGAAGCACAACAAGGAGAAGACGACCATCTAGCTACTGCTATGGACCCATAGTCCAGGGGTGAACTACTCACTCATCACTCCGGAGGCGATCATGGCGATGAAGAGTCCTCCGGAGATGAATCCCCTCTCCGGCAGGGTGCCGGAGGCGATCTCCTGAATCCCCCGAGATGGGATTCGCGGCGGCGGCGTCTCTGGAAGGTTTTCCGTATCGTGGCTCTCGGTACTGGGGTTTTCGCGACGGAGGCTTTAAGTAGGCGGAAGGGCGACGTGGGGGGCCACACGAGGGCCCCACACCCTAGGTCGGCGCGGCCAGGGCCTGGGCCGCCGCCCTATGGTGTCGGCGCCTCGTGGCCCCACTTCCTTCCCTCTTCGGTCTTCTGGAAGCGTCGTGCAAAAATAGGACCCTGGGCGAAGATTTCGTCCAATTCCGAGAATATTTCCTTACTAGGATTTCTGAAACCAAAAAAACAGCAACTGGCTCTTCGGCATCTTGTTAATAGGTTAGTTCCAGAAAATGCATAAATATGACATATAATGTACATAAAACATGTAGGTATCATCAATAAAGTAGCATGGAACATAAGAAATTATCGATACGTTGGAGACGTATCAGTTATCCATAATACGTTCAATAATTTTCATAGGTATCTTATATGGTATTACTTCCTCACCTGGCGCCTCATCCACTACCGTTGCAGTAGTAGTAGATTTCCCAAATAGAAATTCAAGGGAGGATCTCTCCATAATGACTTATAGCAGCAAGCAGAAACAAAATCAGCACGTACAGTAAAAGTTTCCTTACCAATTCCACTTACCAATAGCGCTTCACTCCCCGGCAACGGCGCCAGAAAATAGTCTTGATGACCCACAAGTATAGGGGGTGTATCGTAGTACTTTCGATGAAGGTGTTGACAAGCAGTTTCGATGAAGGATTCACTGTAAATGCTCACAGACAAGTATTCAGGGGGTTTTGATATAGCAGATAAATAAAGTACAAGTAAATAAAATGCGAGAGAAATAATTGCAGCGAGTGGCCCAATCCTTTTTAGCATAAAGGACAAGCCGGTTTGTTTACTTATAATGACCAAACGTTCTTGAGGACACACGGGGATTTTAGTCTAGTGCTTTCGCTTCATACAGCTGATTAATCTTCATTGTTTTGATAAGTGTTGTGTGGGTGAACCTATGCTAATGCACCGCCCTTCCTAGGACTAATACATACTTGTGATTATACCCCTTGCAAGCATCCGCAAATACAAGAAAGTAATTAAGATAAATCTAACCACAACCTTAAACTCTGAGATCCTGCTATCCCTCCTGCACCGATATACTAACGGGGGTTTAGGTTGCTGTCACTCCGGCAACCCCACAATTAGCAAACGAATACAAGATGCACTCCCCTAGGCCCATAAAGGTGAAGTATCATGTAGTCGACGTTCACATGACACCACTAGAAGAGTAACACCACAACTTAAATATCATAACATTGAATACTACTCAACAATAATTCACTACTAACATTTAGACTTCACCCATGTCCTCAAGAACTAAACGAACTACTCACGAGACATCATATGGAACATGATCAGAGGTGATATAATGATGAATAACAATCTGAACATAAACCTTGGTTCAATGGTTTCACTCAATAGCATCAATAACAAGTAGTAATCAACACCGGGAGAGTTTCCCCTATCAAACAATCAAGATCCAACCCAAATCGTTACAGCGGTGACGAGATGCAGCGGTGGAGATGGCGGTGTAGATGATGGAGATGATGGTGATGATGATGGAGATGATGTCCAGCTCGATGACGATGGCGATGGCGTCGATTTCCCCCTCCGGGAGGGAATTTCCCCGGCGGATTCCTGCCCGCCGGAGAGCTCTTTTCTCTCTGGTGTTTCTCCGCCCCGCAGAGGCGGCTCTGTCAATTCTCCGTCACTCCCTGGGGTTTAGGTTTTCGGGACGAAGAAGTACGCGAAGGAGAGGCGGCCAGAGGGGGCTGTGGGCCCCCTCCCCACAAGGCGGCGCGGCCAGGCCTGGGCCCGCGCCGGCCTATGGGGGGGCCATGGTGGCCCCTCTCGGCCCCTCCTTTTGGCTCCCTTCATCATCTGGAAAAATAGGATTTTTCGTATAACTTCCGTCAATTGTTGATCTTCAGAAATATGGTGTCCTGACGGTGCTTTTTCCAGCAGAATCCTGACTCCGGTGAATAATTCTCCAATGATCATGAAACATGCAAAATAGGTGAAATAACATAAGTATCATCTCTAAATATGAAATATATCAATGAATAACAGCAAATTATGATATAAAATAGTGATGCAAAATGGACGTATCAACTCCCCCAAGGAAGTTTGTCGGTTTGCACTGGAAGGATCGTCTACATCAACCACGAGATCTGATCTCGTTAAGGCTTTGGATCTACGAGGGTTAGTTTCTCATCTATCTCGTTGCTCCGATCTCATAGATTAGATCTTGGCTTTTCCATAGATTGGATCTTGGATTTATTCGTCTTTGCGATAGAATTTTTTGTTTTCCATGCATCGAACCCATCAATCTCAATATCCCTTGATACTTTCTACTAAATATTACTTGATAATTATTTTATAATCTCAAAATGATAAAAGGCGGTGTTGTAAATGGTTGCATGAAAAGTAAATAAAGCAGGAAACACATTATATAAAAAGGGTTGGAACTTTATAAGACAAAGTGTTCTCAGGGATTATTGGATCCACCTCTAACACTAGGACTCATGTTAATCAAGATGAAATATGCCTTCAAGCATTTTGTGTGTGGGAGAGCTCCGTAATAAGATGCGCCCAGAAAGACATCAGTCATCTCGTCTCTAAATAACCACATAATCTAGCCTTCTGCAGCCACATATTGACTAGTGGTATTAAGGGGTGTACCCATGGTCATCTTATTCATGTGTCAAAATGCCGATACGGTAATGTCACTTCTCATTGTTCGCTTTACCACACTTCAAAGAGTAGTTCCCTCACAAGACCAATAGGCAATATTACATGGTGCACAACATGTAATAACAATAGAGAAAACTAAGACACATTAATACTTGAAACTATAGATCATCTTAGATTCATCTCATATTCATGCTAGGGTTTCTCCATCTCCCGAAGAACTAATAAGACTACTCACACGTGGAGACAATCAAGAAAATCATCATAATCTTGTGGAATGAATTAAGGGAATGGAACAAATTTGAATACAAATCCACAATAGCAATCAAGATTACAACTATGGTTGGAGGATGATGGTGATGAAGGTGCAGCGGTTGATGATGACGAAGGGGATGATGCTTTGTCCTCCGAGGATCCACGTAGCAGCCCGGATCTTGTCTTCTCCAAAGTTCCTTCTCGAGATCTCATCTCGGGCGATGTTTCTCGGTTTCACGGAGTTGTGTGTGTCTGATCTTTGACCCGTCTGCGGGAGGTGAAAGCATTTGACGAGGCGGTGCTCCTGGAGGGTGGTACGGGCGGATGGTACGGGCAGGCCTTGCCCGTACCGATGCCCGTTAAAGTCCCTGGAAGCTGTCCTTGCATTGTCCTTTCGCCCAGGTGCATTATTAAGTGCAAAAATGATTGCTATCACGTCAAAATGCCAGAAAATGACAGTTTTCGTTGATATTTCATTATTGACTTATTATTTTAAGATCCTATGTAGACAAGCATAAAAGGGTGCGGTTGCGCGGTGAAATGCAAAAATCCTACCACTACTTGATGATAACTTGATCAAATAGTAATGCTAAAAATGCACTCATACACTTCCCCAAGCTTAGACTCTTACTCGTCCCCGAGCAAGATATGAGCTTAATGGATAGAGTCCTCTTTGTTCATGAAGCGAGAGTCGCCAAAAAAATGAGGAATTTTTCAAGAACAAGGGTTATAACATCGAATGTAAAACTAGAGTATGAATGACACCATACTATTCTCAAACGCAAATGACTTAAAGGCCTCCACACCTTTCAAGGTTTAATAAAAGACAAGAAGATTACTTTATCTAAATATCATAAAATCATGAAGTTAGCTTTTCTTCATGGCGGATCTTACTAATAACTTTTTTCTCTTTTCGCTCTTCTTCTTCTCTTTTCACTTCTTTTTATTTCACATTCTTATTTTTCTTTCTTTCTATGTCTCTCTTTTTCACACAAAGGAACCAATAATTATAAAATACTTTGTAAGTAATTTTCCTATATCCTATCAAAGCTTTCCGGTGTGGAGGACCATAAAATCAATATCATGATACAAGTACAATTATACTCATCCTAATTCATACATCTAATGAAATAATCATAATTCAGATACGATAATGAATCAAGATTCATTGGATAAAAATCATTCACTCTCCGAGGGAAACTAAATGATGAGGACATCCCTACCTCACTACTACCTCCATCATTACAAGCTGAAGATGATCCTGATGTGAAGCTCAAGTCCTATGAAGTTAGGATTGGACCAATGACACGAGCTCGTGCGAAGCTACTTAAACAACAGGTGAACTTGTTCCTTAGTGATACTTTGATCGATGAAGTCCTATTACTAATGTATGATCAGGTATGAAGAGGAACCAAGCATCGCACGAGGAGGAGAGGAGCAGCTGGACAAGAAGCTTGACAAGCTGGACATGGAGCTGAACGTGAAGATATCCCATGGACGCGCGAGGGAGGAGCGGGAGGCATGCGCGAGAGGAAGTCTTCAGGCCGGCGCCGGCCCGGTCAGGCCGTGGCACCGGACCACCGGTCCCGCTCGGTGGCCGGCTTCCACGCCGGATCGACCGGTCAAAGGTCTGTGCTTGTGCCAACGGGCACAATCCGATGCTTCGGGAGGCCACCCGATCGTCACCGGCGCGGCCCGGTCCAAACCGGACCATCCGGTCCCAGCCGGTCGACCGGATTCAGATGGACGTGTCCGAGTCTGTCTCGACCAGATCTATTCGGGTCGGTTATTTTCGTACTTTCGACCTGAGGTCGTCCTGAACGCCTATATAAGTCCCCAGGACGCCCCCAAAGTAGTTTTAGACCACGTTTAAGATAAACCCTAGTTCATAGTTGTTTGCTTTGCAACTCTATTGAATCTCTACACCCGATTGCTTTTGATTTGGTGTGGAATCTCTGAAAGTCTTGTGTGATCTGCTGTTCCATTGGGAATTGGGAGGTTGCAACTTACCGCTTCGTGGTCGGCGGCTACGTGCGCAAGTGTGTGGAGTTGCGAATATCTTGCAGGGTTGAGAGCTGTTGCATTGGCGACAGGGACCAATCGAGAGATCTCGTTGCGTCATACAAGTTATCATCCACTTCATCGTCGTGTTTCTCCGTGTGTTCATCACCATCCACCTCGCTTACTGAGAAGATCGGGCCACCCCTTATCATCTTGGTATCAGATTTCAGTGTTTCCTCGGTAAGCCATCCACAATCCACCCCATAGTTGAGTTGTGAGTGTTTTCCTATCCAGAAAAAGCCAAAAATATTAGGGTTAGGGTTTGCCATAGCCATAGATTGCACTAATTTCGAGTTTTAGTTGCTTTTCGTAGTTGTTTTTGCGTATCTTTATCTTTCATCTAGTAGAATTGTTAGGGTTTGTGTTTCTATATCATCTAGAGTCAGTTTTTGTTTACTCCGAGTCCACATAGCATACAGTGTGTTTGTCCAAACCATAGCCACAGCCTTTCGATATAAGTGACTAGGAACTTCCCCAGAAGAGACTAGTTTTACCGCTCGACAGGCTGCTCATTAGGGTTTTGGTGCTTTGCATATCTTGTTGGCCGTGTTATCAAGGAGTTGAGTCATAAAAATAAAAAAAAATAGACAAGAAGCAAAAAAGAGCTACATAGCTGCGTTACAAAAAGAAAAATACAAAAAGAAAAGTGAAGTGCTAGTAGAATCAAGTGAAGGCCTAAGTTTTCTTTACTGCACCTGTAGTTGAGCAATCTTGTGCCTGTCTCGTTGAGCTTTGCTAGCGTCTCTCGAGTGCATTGCAACCTTTCATCCATATAGTTGCATTGCCACATTTATCGCCTTGTGTGAGTATCTTTGGTTGTCTACGGTCAGCGCTAGAGCTTGTTATTGGTGCAAATAGGTAGCCTACCTACAGCCCCACATATATCCTGCTTTGTCGTGTGATTGTTCTTATACCCTTGATATTCGCTTCGCTACATCCGTGCACTAGTTGTTACTACAAGTGGTAAGCAACACTAATTTACTTTGGAACGGTAAGATTTCCTTTTCTTATCAGTTTTGAGTGAGTTGTGAGAGTACCACCATATATTTTTGATTTAGTGCACTAACCTACTAACCATGTCTTCTAGTGATGCTAAACTTGTTAACCAGGAAAACAAGGATTCGGCAGATATCATGACATGGAGGGAGTATGAAGCTCTTCGTAATGAGATGCGACGTGAATTCCGCACTGAGGATGATGAGCTTAAGGGTACAGTTGAAGAGATCAAACAAACGCTGGATGCTACTAATGAGACCGTCACTGGATTGTCTGATCAAATGACGGATATCCAGCGCAGTCTTCAAGCTTTGCAATTGGCTGTTGAAAATCTTACAAACAACAACAACAACAAGATGATGAGACCTGATGAAGATAGTGCGTCGTGGTGATCGTCCTCGTGGTTGGGCTCCACTTGGCCGCCATGGTCGTGGACAAGATGAGGAAGATGGATTGGGTAAGCCCAAGTTTTCCATACCCAAGTTTGAAGGAGGAGCTGATGTTGAAGAATACCTCACTTGGGAGCTCAAGATTGAGAAGTTATGGAGCTTACATCCCAACTACTCTGAAGATAGGAAGATCAAGCTTGCTTCTTCTGAATTTGATGGTTATGCATTGCGTTGGTGGGATGCTTTGTTCGTAACCGCGACGAAGATGGTGAGCAACCTATTATCACATGGCGTGCTATGAAGGAGGCGATGAATTCTCGTTTTGTGCCCACTAATTATTTGCGTACAATATTTGATAAGTTGACCCTATTGAGGCAAGGTGTGAAGACTGTGGATGAATACTACATGGAGATGGAGATGCTTATGCAGCGTGGCCGTGTCCGTGAGTCTCTAGAGATGACAATGCAGCGTTTTCTCAATGGATTGAAGTATGATGTTAAAGGCATTGTTCGTCATACGTCTCAAACGTATCTATAATTTCTTATGTTCCATGCTACTTTTATTACAATACTTGAATGTTTTATACATACTTTACAACATTATTATACATTTTCCGGCACTAACCTATTAACAAGATGTCGAAGTGCCAGTTGTTGTTTTCTGCTGTTTTTGGTTTCAGAAATCCTAGTAAGGAAATATTCTCGGAATTGGACAAAATCAACGCCCAGGGTCCTATTTTTGCACGAAGCTTCCAGAAGACCGAAAGGGAGACTAAGTGGGGCACGAGGTGGCCACACACCCGGGCGGCGCCGGACGCGCGCCCTAGTGTGTGGGCCCCACGGCCCCGACCTACCCTTCCGCCTACAAATAGCCTTCGTCGCTAACCCCCTGTACCGAGAGCCCCGATACGGAAAACCTTCCAGAGACGCCGCCATCACGAATCCCATCACTACAAGAAAAGTTCTGATAGACAACATCCCAAAATCGTCAACTAAGGGGCATTTTTCGTCGCCTATGGGCCTAACCCGACGATATGGGTTCCGTTGTCGAAACTGCGTCAGGCAAAGTCCAACGACGATTTTTTCGGTCCGTCGCGCTTGGGCGCCCTTCCGCCACGGAAAATCGGACCGTTGCGGAAGTGTTTCCGGGAGCCCGTTGACTGCTGACGTCATGCAAACGACACGTGGCAGACGCCGTTAACTGCCGTTAACGGCGTTAACCGGCTGAAACCCCGTGGTAGATGGTAGGCCCACACGAGGCCTGCCACGTCTTAAGCGGGCCGGGCCAGATGACATAGTTTGACCGGTCAACTATATAGCTGGGCTGGTCCATTAGTTACGTGGGCCGGGCCTAACCTCTAAGGTTGACTGGTCAAAACTTAAATGGGCGGCCCATTTAACATGTGGGGTCACCTTACCAGGGCCGGCCCAAGAAGCAAGTGGGCGGGCCAAAAACAGGTGGGTCCCACTTCTGTTAAAAGGCCGGCCCATTTAGTGTGTGGGGTCCACCGTATAGCAAGTGGGGCCCAACAAGCTAGTGGGCGGGCCAAAAACACAGTGGGTCCCACTTTCAGTTAAAGGGTCGGCCCATTTAGTTTGTGGGGTCCACCATATAGCAAGTGGGCCGGCCCAACAAAATAGTGGGCCGGGCCAAAAACAGGTGGGTCCCACTTTCCTGTTAAAGGGCCGGCCCATTTAGTATGTGGGCCCACCATATAGCAAGTGGGTGGCCCACCAAGATGGGCGGGCCAAAAACACAGTGGGTCCCACATTCTGTTAATGGGCCGGCCCATTTGGTATGTGGGGTCCACCATATAGAGTGGGTGGCCCAACAAGATAGTGGGGGGCAAAACACAGGTGGGTCCCACCTTCCTATTAAAGGGCCGGCCCATTTGGTGTGTGGGGTCCACCATATAGAAAGTGGGCCGGCCCAACAAGATAGTGGGCCGGGCCAAAAACACAGGTGGGTCCCACCTTCCTATTAAAGGGCCGGCCCATTTACCATGTGGGACCACCATAGAGCAAGTGGGCCGGCCCAATAAGCATGTGGAGCCCATTATCGTGTAACCGGGCCGGCCTACTAAAGAAGTGGGCCGGCCCAAAATGAAAGTGGGTCCCACACTACTGTAAGTGGGCCGGCCCAATCTGTTGTAGGGCCCTACTTGTTTGACTAGTCAACTTGCATTAAATTTCATGAGCCTAAAATCTGATTTCAATGATACACACAAGTACATACACAAATAAAACAAATAGGAAAATTACAAGGCAATTAATGTGCCCAAATAAAAAAATTACATAGAATCATTGAGGACTTCTATTAGCATCATCAATAACACGTTGACATTTGGCAATCGCCTTGATTGAATCTTGTGTACTCTTTGTCAACATATCAGCTACAGATCTTAAAGCAGCAATACCATGTCTTTTATAAAGTACAGCCTTGAGATATTTACTGTCTGATGAAAGAAATGGTCTAGGTTGACGGCTATGAGAAGATGCATCAGAAGAAAGATCAGAACTTTTTGTGGGCCTCACTGGTAATGAAGATTGCTTCATCACAACTGCATTCTGATAATAATGCAAAAAGAGTTAAACGATGAACTATGCAAACATTTATTATGCAATGTAGATATAAGATAATAACAAGTTGCATAAATAAGACATGTATGGAACTTGTACTAAGCACAAACTTACATCATAATGTTGCACAGGGTCGCTACAGATCCTTTTTTGGCGACTATCTTCTAATGATGACTGCTTCATTAAAACTGCATTCTGGTAACATTGTAAACATAGTTACAACAATTAACTATTCAAACATGTATTACGCAATGTAGAGATCAGATAACAGCATGTAGCAGAAATAAGCACAAGATAAGATAAGATGCATGTACTAAGCACATACTGGCTCACTGCAGGTCCTTCTCTTGCGTGCACTAGTCGTGGTCAACATGCCTATCATTTTAGGTTCAGCCATCAAGTGAAATGCTAATCCTCCTGCTCCATTGTCCTTAATCTGTGTTTAGATATCACATTTAAGACCAAGTCAGCTGGTTTCAAATAACAAAAAACTTGAGCTGCCAAATGAATAAGCCAATATTTACCAGATATCAGATTAAAACCAACTAGATGTTGCTTTGCATGAGATACGAATTTCAGACATTCAGATTTAGAGTAGGGTAATGCCAAGGTTTTACACATAAAGTAAACTGGCATTAAGAATGACCAAATGTCAGGTTCAAATCACCCTCGAAGTTTCTCCAAGACAAGCATATCAAATAGGCAGAAACATAGTAAAGCATGAATGGCATTGCTATGGCAGGGTTCCAAGTGTTAATCTCTTGCATAAGGAACAATGCATATAGGTTATAGATAATAACGGAAGTAAACTGCCAAAATTACCAACCACGAACTCAGATTCCAACCTTACCTAGCGTCCCCGCTGTTAATGTTGGATGTTCTAATAAGTGGTTCGCATGATCAATCCCTAGGAAAAATAACATTGACAAGTCAGTCTACGATAATACAAAGACCAGACATGCACGCAGCAATAACTATATAAGCTAAAGACGAGGTATAAGAGCAAGCAGATTGGAAATGCACATAGCATGATTATAAAAGCAGTGTGAGAATAGCAGACACGAGAAAACAGCTAGCGGTGAGCTAATGACGTGGTATAAGAACAAGCAGATTGGAAATGCCCATAGCACGACTATAAAAGCAGTGCGACAATAGCATGCAGTACAAAAACAGTTGGCAGCAAATGAATGGGTACAAGGCTATAAATATGTGGATGCACACAGGTGTCAGTAGAATGAACAGGATGGTAGCGACCGGATAATGCTTTTGTACTGTACAATATTTAAACAAACTTCATGCGAAGCAACACATCAAGAAAGTTAACGGCATATGAGATCTGCAAATAACTCCAAGAACAGCAAGAACAAGGATTAACCCAAGGTTTATCGAACTCAGGGAGGAAGAGGTCAAAGATATCCCTCTCATGCAACCCTGCAACCACAAAGCAAGAAGTCTCTTGTGTCCCCAACACACCTAATAGGTGCACTAGTTCGGCGAAGAGATAGTGAAATACAAGTGGTATGAATGAATATGAGCAGTAGTATGGCGCCAGAAAAGTGCTTGCTGGCGTGCAGTTGATGGTAGTAATATTGCGGGAAGTAAACATGCAGTAGTAACGCAGCAGTAGTAACTCAGTAAAACAGTAACAAGCAGTGATAGCAGTATTTAGGAACAAGGCCTAGGGAATAGACTTTCACTAGTGGACACTCTCAACTTTGATCACATAACAGAATAGATAAATGCATACTCTACACTTTTGTTGGATGATGAACACATTGCGTAGGATTACACGAACCCTCAATGCCGGAGTTAACAAGCTCCACAATAATGCTCATATTTTAGTAACCTTTAGTGTAAGATAGATCAAAAGACTAAACCAAGTACTAGCATAGCATGCACACTGTCACCTTCATGCATATGTAGGAGGAATAGATCACATCAATATTATCATAGCAATAGTTAACTTCGCAATCTACAAGAGATCATGATCATAGCATAAACCAAGTACTAACACGGTGCACACACTGTCACCTTTACACACGTGCAGGAGGAATAGAACTACTTTAATAACTTTGCTAGAGTAGCACATAGATAGTAGTGATACAAAACTCATATGAATCTATTGAGGTACATAGGAGAGAGATGAACCACATAGCTACCGGTACAGCCCCGAGCCTCGATGGAGAACTACTCCCTCCTCATGGGAGCAGCAGCGGTGATGAAGATGGCGGTGGAGATGGCGGTGTGGATGGAGAAGCCTTCGGGGCACTTCCCCGTCCGGCGTGCGGAACGGAGACTCTGTCCCCAGGATCTTGGCTTCGCGATGGCGGCGGCTCTGGAAGGTTTCGCGTACCGTGGCTTCCTCCGTAAGGGTTTTCGACGCAGGGGCTTATATAGGCGAAAGGGCAGCCTCGGAGGGTCGAAGGGGCGACGACACCATAGGGCGTGGCCAGGCCCTGGCCGCGCCACCCTATCATCTGGGGCCCACAGGCCCTCTGGCGGCTCTCGGGTGTTCTGGATGCTTCCGGGCAAAATAGGAACCAGGCGTTGATTTCGTCCAATTCCGAGAATATTTCGTTACTAGGATTTCTGAAACCAAAAAAGCAGACGGAAGCGCACTTCGGCATCTTGTTAATAGGTTAGTTCAGAAAACGCATAAATATGACATATAATGTGTATAAAACATGTAGGTATCATCAATAAAGTAGCATGGAACATAAGAAATTATCGATACGTTGGAGACGTATCAGCATCCCAAGCTTAGTTCTGCTCGTCCCGAGCAGGTAAAACGATAACAAAGATAATTTCTGAAGTGACATGCCATCATAATCTTGATCATACTATTTGTAAACATATGTAATGAATGCAGCGATCAAAACAATGGTAATGACATGAGTAAACAAGTGAATCATATGACAAAGACTTTTCATGAATAGTACTTCAAGACAAGCATCAATAAGTCTTGCATAAGAGTTAACTCATAAAGCAATAAATCAAAGTAAAGGCATTGAAGCAACACAATGGAAGATTAAGTTTCAGCGGTTGCTTTCAACTTGTAACATGTATATCTCATGGATAGTTGTCAACATAGAGTAATATAACAAATGCAATAAGCAAGTATGTAAGAATCAATGCACAGTTCACACAAGTGTTTGCTTCTTGGGATGGAGAGAAATAGGTGAACTGACTCAACATAAAAGTAAAAGAAAGGCCCTTCAAAGAGGAAAGCATCGATTGCTATATTTGTGCTAGAGCTTTTATTTTGAAAACATAAAGAGAGCATAAAAATAAAGTTTTGAGAGGTGTTTGTTGTTGTCAACGAATGGTAGCGGGTACTCTAACCCCCTTGCCAGACAAACCTTCAAAGAGCGGCTCCCATTTTATTTTATTTTTGGGTGGCACTCCTTCCAACCTTTCTTTCACAAACCATGGCTAACCGAATCCTTCGGGTGCCGTCCAACAATCACATACCATGGAGGAGTGTCTATTTTTGTTAATTAATTTGGGACTGGGAATCCCATTGCCAGCTCTTTTTGCAAAGTTATTGGATAAGCGGATGAAGCCACTAGTCCATTGGTGAAAGTTGCCCAACAAGATTGAAAGATAAACACCACATACTTCCTCATGAGCTATAAAACATTGACACAAATAAGAGGTAATAACTTTTGAATTGTTTAAAGGTAGCACTCAAGCAATTTACTTTGGAATGGCGGAGAAATACCATGTAGTAGGTAGGTATGGTGGACACAAATGGCATAGTGGTTGGCTCAAGGATTTTGGATGCATGAGAAGTATTCCCTCTCGATACAAGGTTTAGGCTAGCAAGGTTTATTTGAAACAAACACAAGGATGAACCGGTGCAGCAAAACTCACATAAAAGACATATTGTAAACATTATAAGACTTTACACCGTCTTCCTTGTTGTTCAAAACTCAATACTAGAAATATCTAGACCTTAGAGAGACCAATTATGCAAACCAAATTTTAGCATGCTCTATGTATTTCTTCACTAATAGGTGCAAAGTATATGATGCAAGAGCTTAAACATGAGCACAACAATTGCCAAGTATCACATTATCCAAGACATTATACCAATTACTACATGTAGCATTTTCCAATTCCAACCATATAACAATTTAACGAAGAGGAAACTTCGCCATGAATATTATGAGCTAAGAACACATGTGTTCATACGAACCAGCGGAGCGTGTCTCTCTCCCACACAAGGATGAACTTATTCAGAGAACTAAGATAACAAAACAAAAACAAAAATAAAAGCACACAGACGCTCCAAGTAAAGTACATAAGATGTGACTGAATAAAAATATAGTTTCAAGAGAAGGAACCTGATACTTTGTCGATGAAGAAGGGGATGCCTTGGGCATCCCCAAGCTTAGACGCTTGAGTCTTCTTAGAATATGCAGGGGTGAACCACGGGGGCATCCCCAAGCTTAGAGCTTTCACTCCTCTTGATCATAGTATATCATACTCCTCTCTTGACCCTTGAAAACTTCATTCACACCAAACTTCAAGCAAACTCATTAGAGGGTTAGTGCACAATTAATAATTCACATGTTCAGAGGTGGCACAATCATTCTTTACACTTCTGGACATTGCATAAAGCTACTGGACATTAATGGATCAAAGAAATGAATCCAACATAGCAAAAGAGGCAATGCGAAATAAAAGGCAGAATCTGTCAAAAACAGAACAGTCCGTAAAGACGAATTTAAAGCTGGCACCATACTTGCTCAAATGGAAAAACTCAAAACTAATGAAAGTTGCGTACATATCTGAGGATCACGCTCGTAAATTGGCATATTTTTTCGAATTTTCTACAGAGGCCTGTGCCCAGATTCGTGACAGACAGCAATGCTGTTTCTGCGCAGCGATCCCAAATATAACATCAACTTTAACATAGAAACTTTACTTGGCACAAAAACATGATAAGGAGAGGTTGCTACAGTAGTAAACAACTTCCAAGACTCAAATATAAAACAAAGTACTGTAGTAAAAAAACACATGGGTTATCTCCCAAGAAGTTCTTTCTTTATAGCCATTAAGATGGGCTCAGCAGTTTTAATGATGCACTCGCAAGAAATAGAAGTTGAAGCAAAAGAGAGCATCAAGAGGCAAATTCAAAACACATTTAAGTCTAACATGCTTCCTATGCATAGGAATCTTGTAAATAAACAAGTTCATGAAGAGCAAAGTAACAAGCATAGGAAGATAAAACAAGTGTAGCTTCAAAAATTTCAGCACATAGAGAGGCATTTTAGTAACATGAAAATTTTTACAACCATATTTTCCTCTCTCATAATAACTTTCAGTAGCAACATGAGCAAACTCAACAATATAACTATCACATAAAGCATTCTTATCATGAGTCTCATGCATAAAATAATTACTACTCCCAACATAAGCATAGTCATTCTTATTAATTGTAGTGGGAGCAAATTCAACAAAGTAGCTATCAAATATAGGAGGTATATTGTAATCATAATCAAATTTATCCTCCATAACAGGTGGTAACAAAAGACTACTATCATTATAATCATCATAAATGGGAGGCAAAGTATCATCAAAGAAAATTTTCTCCTCAATGCTTGGGGGACTAAAAATATCATGCTCATCAAAGCCAGCTTCCCCAAGCTTAGAATTTTCCATATCATTAACAACAATGGTGTTCAAAGCATTCATATTAATATGTTCCATGGGTTTTTTAATTTTCGCATCAAACCATCCATGTCTTAAATCAGGAAATAGAATAAAAAGGTCATTGTTGTCCATTATGCCTAACTAGTGTAAACAAGAAACCAAATGTCGCAATTGCAGAGTCTAAAGGAAATAGCTTCGAGCACACACACAATGGCGCCAGAAAAGTACTGTTACCTGGAACCGGAGTATGAGTGCCTTTTACCTTTCCTCCCCGGCAACGGCGCCAGAAAAGTGCTTGATGTCTACGGGTGCTTCTATTCTTGTAGACAGTGTTGGGCCTCCAAGAGCAGAGGTTTGTAGAACAGCAGCAAGTTTCCCTTAAGTGGATTACCCAAGGTTTATCGAACTCAGGGAGGAAGAGGTCAAAGATATCCCTCTCATGCAACCCTGCAACCACAAAGCAAGAAGTCTCTTGTGTCCCCAACACACCTAATAGGTGCACTAGTTCGGCGAAGAGATAGTGAAATACAAGTGGTATGAATGAATATGAGCAGTAGTATGGCGCCAGAAAAGTGCTTGCTGGCGTGCAGTTGATGGTAGTAATATTGGGAAGTAAACATGCAGTAGTAACGCAGCAGTAGTAACTCAGTAAAACAGTAACAAGCAGTGATAGCAGTATTTAGGAACAAGGCCTAGGGAATAGACTTTCACTAGTGGACACTCTCAACTTTGATCACATAACAGAATAGATAAATGCATACTCTACACTTTTGTTGGATGATGAACACATTGCGTAGGATTACACGAACCCTCAATGCCGGAGTTAACAAGCTCCACAATAATGCTCATATTTTAGTAACCTTTAGTGTAAGATAGATCAAAAGACTAAACCAAGTACTAGCATAGCATGCACACTGTCACCTTCATGCATATGTAGGAGGAATAGATCACATCAATATTATCATAGCAATAGTTAACTTCGCAATCTACAAGAGATCATGATCATAGCATAAACCAAGTACTAACACGGTGCACACACTGTCACCTTTACACACGTGCAGGAGGAATAGAACTACTTTAATAACTTTGCTAGAGTAGCACATAGATAGTAGTGATACAAAACTCATATGAATCTCAATCATGTAAAGCAGCTCATGAGATCATTGTATTGAGGTACATAGGAGAGAGATGAACCACATAGCTACCGGTACAGCCCCGAGCCTCGATGGAGAACTACTCCCTCCTCATGGGAGCAGCAGCGGTGATGAAGATGGCGGTAGAGATGGCAGCGGTGTCGATGGAGAAGCCTTCCGGGCACTTCCCCGTCCGGCGGGTGACGGAACGAGACTCCTATCCCCCAGATCTTGGCTTCGCGATGGCGGCGGCTCTGGAAGGTTTCGCGTACCGTGGCTTCCTCCGTAAGGGTTTTCGACGCAGGGGCTTTATATAGGCGAAAGGGCAGCCTCGGAGGGTCGAAGGGGCGACGACACCATAGGCGCGGCCAGGGCCTGGCCGCGCCACCCTATCATCTGGGGCCCACAGGGCCCCCTCTGGCGACTCTCGGGTGTTCTGGATGCTTCCGGGCAAAATAGGAACCGGGCGTTGATTTCGTCCAATTCGAGAATATTTCGTTACTAGGATTTCTGAAACCAAAAACAGCAGACAAACGGCACCGGCATCTTGTTAATAGGTTAGTTCCGAAAACGCATAAATATGACATATAATGTGTATAAAACATGTAGGTATCATCAATAAAGTAGCATGGAACATAAGAAATTATCGATACGTTGGAGACGTAGCAACACATCAAGAAAGTTAACGGCATATGAGATCTGCAAATAACTACACAAAACATGGCTAAAGAAACACCGCGATCTAACGGGCCAGCGTACTAACCAAGCTGCGGCGGGGTGGACGGGGGCGGCAACTTGCATTCCAGCGGCGGCGAACGCGGGAGACGATGAATCGACCCTGTTTCAGTAGAAGCGGGCGTTAGTGAAGCAGATCTGGTTGGCTGGCAAGGTATTCGGTGAAGTTGATACAGCCGCTGCGGCGAGGTAGTCGGTGGCGAGGTCGGCGGTGAAGCAGATCCGTCGGTGGCGAGGTCGGCGGTGAAGCAGATCCGTCGGTGGCGAGGTCGGCGGTGAAGCAGATCCGTCGGTGACGAGGGCGGCGGGGGAGCGGATCAGGTGGGTGGACAGCCAACACGATCAAGGCTACGCTGTGGAGGAGTATGCCGGCGGCGAAGCAGATCTAGTACTGTAGAGAGTCAGAGCTTTGGCGTGTGAGAGTATTTTTGAGCTAATGGGGCGAATGGTTGGTGGGTGGGTGTGGGCCTGTGGGGAGGGTTCGGGATCTAGGCAAGATATTTCATTGTTACCGAATGAGCCCTCCATGGTCGGTGGGTTGTAGCTTCCGGACCAGGGTTAAAAGGGTAAAACTGGTCACGGGATTTTCGAATGGATGCGGCGGGATGATTTGGCGCGCGGCCGAAATTTTCAGTTTCAAGCTACGAGCAGAACGACAAAAATAATGTTCTTCCCCAGGGAGCTCTCATTTCTTCCTCTTCTCTTTCTCTCTCGAGTCTCTCCCACTCCCCCGGCTCCTCTCCCCCTTCTCTCCGGCGGCCTCGCCGGCCGGAGACGAGGCCGACTTCTCTCTGTATATTGTACACCCTCCGAACTAAATTAATTGATTCAACTTTCCTTAGACGTGTATGTATCTAGAGTAAAAACATGTGTGGATACATCCATATTTAGATAAGCAAAGTTGAGTCAGCTAATTTGGATCCGAGGGAGTTAGTGTTGTTGTAAGCTTAGATCCAGTGTTTCCCATGAGCAGAATGGCGCAATGGAGTCGGGGATCTCGTCATCGGCTTCAGATCTGGCCTATGGTGAATCTGGCGGATCTTGCCGGCCAAACCCCGATCTGGTGCCATCAATGTGATGGCGCTAACGGTGAGGCTTGCTTTGGTCAGTGCTTCAGATCTGGCCAATGGGGAAGTCAAGCTGCTAAAGTTCACAAGCTCGGGGCATACGACGGCGTCATCCGTCTTGCCCGTGCACATCTTGGACTTTCAGCGACCCTTCTCAGAGCCAATATGCCGTTGCTGAGGCCCTTCTTCTCCTTCGTCCTGGCGACTACCGGCGACACCGTCCCAAGTGGTGCGTCCCCGGCGACGGAGTTGCTGGAAAGGATGCGGAGCAGAGATCTGATGTGCGGTCGAGAAGGACTCGATTGATTTTCTTCTATATGTTTTGGGGTCCTTTTTGTAAAGTTGCAGGTTCTATTAGTTATTGTCTAGTACTTTTGGTCCTCTATGTAATTTTTTGGACTAGTTTCCATTGGCACTGATAAACTTGAATTTTGACAAGTTCACGGGAAAAAAATTCCTTTGCACATATGGCCTATCATGTATAAACATTCTTGAGATTTAAACTATATGTAATGTGCCATGCATTAACCCTAAACCATATATATGTAACTAACCCTAGCTGATCAAACCCTACTTAATTAAAACAAATAACCCTAAACTATACGCATGCACTTTATGCGCAAAGGCGCGGGTGCCTCTAATAATGTGTGTGCGCACTCGATCGATGATCCCTAAACCTTATACAACCCTGAAACCCTAATCCCTAATCCCTAAACCCTAAACACCCTAAACACTAAACCCTAGACCCTAAACCCTAACCCTAACCCTAAACCCTAATTAAACCCTATATATAGGCCAACGACACTTAATTGTGCATCAAGCAGGCCAGGGGTGCCTCGCGGTCCTCTAATTAAATTAAATGTGCCATGCATTAACCCTAAACCATATATATGTAACTAACCATAGCTAATCAACCCTACTTAATGAAAACACATAACCCTAAACTATACTAGCTATAACCCGATCTAATAAAAACATGCTCTATATATAGCAGCTAGCTAGCAAACCGTAGATTAACACCAATTAATATATACATGGCCTATATCGATCATGTTGTATAACATATCCCTGAGATTCATTAATTAATTATATAATTATCGTGATAAATTAATTAACTTTAATTTTGACAAGTTCTCTCGAATGAAAACACATTTGATTAAGTTGGCTCATAATATATATATATAATTAGTGTGCATGCATGGCCTACCATGCATTCGTGCATATATTTTAATGTATATTTGAACATATTCTTGGGGATTTCAATCTCTCTCTCTCGATCATCTATATATCATTGGTGGCCAAAAAACACACATATATATATGCATGCAATTTATGCGTAAAGGCGCGGGTGCCTCTAATAATGTGTGTGCGCACTCGATCGATGATCCCTAAACCTTAAACAACCCTAAAACCTTAAATCCCTAATCCCTAAACCCTAAACACCCTAAACACTAAACCCTAAACCCTAGACCCTAAACGTACCCTAACCCTAACCCTAACCCTAACCCTAAACCCTAGCTAATCCTAAACCCCAATTAAACCCTATGTATAGGCCAACGACACTTAATTGTGCATCGATCGAGCGGGTCATGGGTGCCTCGCGATCCTCTAATAAAATTAAATGTGCCATGCATTAACCCTAAACCATATATATGTAACTAACCCTAGCTAATCAACCCTACTTAATTAAAACACATAACCCTAAACTATACTAGCTAGCTATAACCCGATCTAATAAAAACATGCTCTATATATAGCAGCTAGCTAGCAAACCGTAGATTAACACCAATTAAAATATACATGGCCTATATCGATCATGTTGTATAACATATCCCTGAGATTCATTAATTAATTATATAATTATCGTGATAAATTAATTAACTTGAACTTTGACAAGTTCTCTCGAATGAAAACACATTTGATTAAGTTGCCTCATAATATATATATAATTAGTGTGCATGCATGGCCTACAATGCATTCGTGCATATATTTTAATGTATATTTGAACATATTCTTGGGGATTTCAATCTCTCTCTCTCTCGATCATCTATATATCGTTGGTGGCCCAAAAAACACACATATATATGCATGCAATTTATGCGTAAAGGCGCGGGTGCCTCTAATAATGTGTGTGCGCACTCGATCGATGATCCCTAAACCTTAAACAACCCTAAAACCTTAAATCCCTAATCCCTAAACCCTAAACACCCTAAACACTAAACCCTAAACCCTAGACCCTAAACGTACCCTAACCCTAACCCTAACCCTAACCCTAAACCCTAGCTAATCCTAAACCCCAATTAAACCCTATGTATAGGCCAACGACACTTAATTGTGCATCGATCGAGCGGGTCATGGGTGCCTCGTGATCCTCTAATAAAATTAAATGTGCCATGCATTAACCCTAAACCATATATATGTAACTAACCCTAGCTAATCAACCCTACTTAATTAAAACACATAACCCTAAACTATACTAGCTAGCTATAACCCGATCTAATAAAAACATGCTCTATATATAGCAGCTAGCTAGCAAACCGTAGATTAACACCAATTAAAATATACATGGCCTATATCGATCATGTTGTATAACATATCCCTGAGATTCATTAATTAATTATATAATTATCGTGATAAATTAATTAACTTGAACTTTGACAAGTTCTCTCGAATGAAAACACATTTGATTAAGTTGCCTCATAATATATATATAATTAGTGTGCATGCATGGCCTACAATGCATTCGTGCATATATTTTAATGTATATTTGAACATATTCTTGGGGATTTCAATCTCTCTCTCTCGATCATCTATATATCGTTGGTGGCCCAAAAAACACACATATATACGCATGCACTTGATGCGTAAAGGCGCGGGTGCCTCTAATAATGTGTGTGCGCACTCGATCGATGATCCCTAAACCTTAAACAACCCTAAAACCCTAAATCCCTAAACCCTAAACACCCTAAACACTAAACCCTAAACCCTAAACCCTAACCCTAACCCTCTACCCTAGCTAACCCTAAACCCTAATTAAACCCTATGTATAGGCCAACGTCACTTAATTGTGCATCGAGCAGCCCAGGGGTGCCTCGCGGTCCTCTAATTAAATTAATTGTGCCATGCATTAACCCTAAACCATATATATGTAACTAACCCTAGCTAATTAACCCTACTTAATTAAAACACATAACCCTAAACTATACTAGATATAACCCGATCTAATAAAAACATGCTCTATATATAGCAGCTAGCTAGCAAACCGTAGATTAACACCAATTAAAATATACATGGCCTATATATATCGATCATGTTGTATAACATATCCCTCAGATTCATTAATTAATTATATAATTATCTTGATAAATTAATTAACTTGAATTTTGACAAGTTCTCTCGAATGAAAACACATTTGATTAAGTTGCCTCATAATATATATATAATTAATTAGTGTACATGCATGGCCTACCATGCATTCGTGCATATATTTTAATGTATATTTGAACATATTCTTAGGGATTTCAATCTCTCTCTCGATCATCAATATATCGTTGGTGGCCAACACACACACACACACATATATATATATATATACGCATGCAATTTATGCGTAAAGGCGCGGGTGCCTCTAATAATGTGTGTGCGCACTCGATCGATGATCCCTAAACCTTAAACAACCCTAAAACCTTAAATCCCTAATCCCTAATCCCTAAACCCTAAACACCCTAAACCCTAAACCCTAGACCCTAGACCCTAACCCTAACCCTAACCCTAAACCCTAGCTAACCCTAAACCCTAATTAAACCCTATGTATAGGCCAACGACACTTAATTGTGTGCATCGAGCAGGCCAGGGGTGCCTCGCGGTCCTCTAATTAAATTAAATGTGACATGCATTAACCCTAAACCATATATATGTAACTAACCCTAGCTAATCAACCCTACTTAATTAAAACACATAACCCTAAACTATACTAGATATAACCCGATCTAATAAAAACATGCTCTATATATATAGCAGCTAGCTAGCAAACCGTAGATTAACACCAATTAAAATATACATGGCCTATTATATCGATCATGTTGTATAACATATCCCTCAGATTCATTAATTAATTATATAATTATCTTGATAAATTAATTAACTTTAATTTTGACAAGTTCTCTCGAATGACGCGGGTGCCTCTAATAATGTGTGTGCGCACTCGATCGATGATCCCTAAACCTTAAACGTACAACCCTAAAACCCTAAATTAATTATCGATCTCCCTGTGATTCATTAATTAATTATATATATAATTATCGATGATAAATTAATTAACTTGAATTTTGACAAGTTCTCTCGTATGAAAACACATTTGATCAAGTTGCCTAGCTCATAATATATATATAATTAGTGTGCATGCATGGCCTACCATGCATTCGTGCATATATTTTGATATATATATATTTGAACATGCATATTCTTGGGGATTTCAATCTCTCTCTCTCTCGATCATCTATATATCGTTGTTGGTGGCAAAAAAATACACATATATATACGCATGCACTTTATGCGCAAAGGCGCGGGTGCCTCTAATAATGTGTGTGCGCACTCGATCGATGATCCCTAAACCTTAAACAACCCTAAAACCCTAATCCCTAATCCCCTAAACCCTAAACACCCTAAACACACTAAACCCTAGACCCTAAACACCCTAAACACTAAACCCTATAACCCTAGACCCTAAACACCGTAAACATTAAACCCTAAACCCTAAACACCCTAAACACTAATTAAACCCTAAACCCTAGACCCTAAACACTAAACCCTAAACCCTAGACCCTAAACACCGTAAACACTAAACCCTAAACCCTAAACACCCTAAACACTAATTAAACCCTAAACCATAGACCCTAAACACTAGACCCTAAACCATAGACCTAAACACTAAACCCTAAACCCTAAACACCCTAAACACTAATTAAACCCTAAACCATAGACCCTAAACACTAGACCCTAAACCCTAGACCCTAAACACTAAACCCTAGACCCTCTAAACACAGTAAACACTAAACCCTAAACCCTAGACCCTAGCTAAACACCCAAAACACTAAACCCTAAACCCAGCTAGCTAACCCTAAACCCTAATTAAACCCTATATATATAGGCCAACGACACTTAATTGTGCATCAAGCAGGCCAGGGGTGCCTCGCGGTCCTCTAGTTAAATTAAATGTGCCATGCATTAACCCTAAACCATATATATATAACTAACCCCTAGCTAATCAAACCCTAGTTAATTAAAACACATAACCCTAAACTATACTAGCTATAACCCGATCTAATAAAAACATGCTCTATATATAGCATGCAGCTAGCTAGCAAATTAAACGGTAGATTAAAACCAATTAATATATACATGGCCTATATCGATCATATGTTGTATAACATCTCCCTGAGATTCATTAATTAATTATATAATTATCGATGATAAATTAATTAACTTGAATTTTGACAAGTTCTCTCGAATGAAAACACATTTGATTAAGTTTCCTCATAATATATATATAATTAGTGTGCATGCATGGCCTACCATGCATGCATTCGTGCATATATTTTAATATATATTTGAACATATTCTTGGGGGATTTCAATCTCTCTCTCTCGATCATCTATATGTCGTTGGTGGCCAAAAAACACACACATATACGCATGCACTTTATGCGCAAAGGCGCGTGTGCCTCTAATAATGTGTGTGTGCGCACTCGATCGATGATCCCTAAACCTTAAACCCTAAATAAACCCTAATCCCTAATCCCTAAACCCTAAACACCATAAACATTAAACCCTAAACCCTAGACCCTAAACCCTAACCTCCTAACCCTAAACCCTAAACCCTAATTAAACCCTATATATAGGCCAATGACACTTAATTGTGCATCAAGCAGGCCAGGGGTGCCTCGCGGTCCTCTAATTAAATTAAATGTGCCATGCATATATATGTGTTTAATTTGGGGATTTCAATCGCTCTCTCGTATGTAGCTCTCTCTACCTCTCTCTCTTTCTCTCTCTCTCTCTCTCTCTCTCTCTCTCTCTCTCTCGTTGGTGGCCAACAACACACACATGCACTTTGTGCGCAAAGGCATGCGCCTCTAATAATGTGTGCGCAGTCGATCGATCTAGTTTTGATTAATCATAGCACACAAATAAAGAAGTTGTATTTGAATCCACACAACCTAATCTAAAACACATAACCCCTAACATGGCCTAATTAATTAACCCTTCTCGATCTCTACCTAATTAGTGGAAATTGCACAAAATCAAAAGGGGTCCCTCACTAATTATGCATATCTGCTAGATTGTGATAAACTTTTGCCACATATATATTTGGTGGATGGGTGCATCTTGGCATGTAAACAATTAGTGTTTGCAAATGGCGTTGTCAAAATTTATGTACAAATGATTTCTTTCCATCCAAAGTGCATAAAATGGGAGTTTTAATGAAGAAAGTACAAATAAAACAGCTCAACATGCTTCCACACCCCGATTTTCACACGAAGTAGAGCATATTTAAAGGATAATTCCAGAGTTTTACTATTTTTCAAGCAACTTTGCTAATTTTCCCCCACTCACATGACTTTATGTCGATTTAACGAAAATATGGCGAATTTAAACTACATGGGCGGGATAGTTTGAATTGTGCGCGCGGCAAAGGGAACCGCCTATTCCTCAACCTTGTGCACGGCAAATTACACACGCAACTCCATTAAACGCCACCTACCGACCTTAATTATCACCCCGGCGGCCCGGCCGCATGACCCCCCACCCACCCGTACACAACTTATCCCCGTCCGTGCGAAGAGCTTCCCCTCCCCGTCCCGTCCGTGCGAAGAAGAAGCTTCCCCTCCCCGTCGTTCTTCTCGAGACGCACCGGCGGTCAAGTTGATCCACGGTAGGGCTGCTATCTCTAGCTCAATCATGTATCGGGCAAGACAGCCTAACGATTTATATTTTCTTGATGCTGCTAAAAAAATTCGTCAGTATGCTCGAACTAATTGGCACTTTATAGTTTTCCGCTCGATTTGTCATCGATCAATTTGTTCATTTGCGTGGGCATATAGAGTCAGTTCTGCACTCGATCCGTTAATTTGCTGAAATGCCATGGCAGAGTTTTGTACACGATCTGTTTGCTAAAATGTCGATGGGCATTTTTTGTTTTGTACTCGACATGATTGCTGAAATGCATAATCATGTAGTATAGTTTTGTACTCGATGGATATACATTTCCTACTTCGCCTTAAATTAATCACCAACCACTTGTATCTCATAATTAAACAGATGGACAGAACTTGGATACTGCATGGACACTTATGTTCCCCTTCATATATAAATGGTGTTCAACCCTTTATGGGGTTTATTAGAGCTCATGATGGTCACAACCTGGACGTGTATTGCCCGCGCTGCACATGTATGAATGGTGAGAAGAGGCCTCACCCTGTAGTGGCAGATCATTTACACATTTTTGGGATGGACCGCACATATGTTAGGCGGGTTTAGCATGGTGAACCATATAATGATCCTTTAGCAGGAGAAGCAGATCTTGCTCACACTGTATGTGTGCTGGCATATGTAGTTAATTATTTATATTGATGCTGCCGCTGTTTCAATCAATAGTTTGCATTGCTGTGCAAGGTTCTGTACTCAAATTTAACTTGTTGCAGATGGATGGACGGGAAGGAGAGAAAAAGCGCTTGCTTCAGGAAACGGGTTTCAGCTCTGGGACATGTGCTGTGCCAGATGAGAAGGTAAATATGTAAAACGGCATTTGTTCAGGTTGCATCCCTTAGATGTTTGTCTAATCGGTTGATGTACTAATTGCAGAAGCATAGAGTTAAAGAGGTCTCTCAGTTTGATGGGAGATTTGAAGATGAATCTCAGTTTGATGCACATGTGGATGGTACTGATGACGAGCCTTTCATAGACGAAGGTCCTGCACCTGAGATTATCCAGCCTACAGAAGGAGGCCGTGGACCGAGTACACAGCTTTGCGTTGAAGTGGATGCACGCCCGGAGATCATCACGGGCGTCCGGGTAGTCTCAAGACCACCCAGCCCTGATGCACCTGTGGATGGTACTGATGACGAGCCTCTCATAGACGAAGGTCCTGCACCTGAGATTATCCAGCCTACAGAAGGAGGCCGTGGACCGAGTACACAGCTTTGCGTTGAAGAGGATGCACACCCGGAGATCATCAGGGGCGTCCCGGTAGTCTCAGGACCACCCAGCCCTGATGCAAAATGTTGAGCTACTTTATGATTCGTACTCTTATGTTCTGGTGCTGTAGTATGTTATGATTTGTACGCCTTTGGCGCTAGATTAAGCATTCAGTGGATGATCGCGTTGCAAAATTCGACACCCACACAATCAGTTCATCGTATGAGTAGTAGCACAATTACTTCTACAGCGATTCCTGCCAGCGCATTAGTTGGTAGCATGAAACACTTTCAGGTACTCCCCTCTGATTCATATTAATTGACTCAATTCTGTCTAGATATGGATGTATCTAGATGCATTTGTTAACTAGACTAACAAACTTGAGTCAGTTAATATGAATCCGTGTAAACCGCCCAAGTCCTCGAGCAGCTAGTTTATTGACTCTGGACTCCAAGCCTCTCGCGGCAAGCCATCGACGAAGCTTTGACCAGATCTTGGCCCGCAATTTTTTGTGTGTGGCGAATAGCAAAGCTTTGACCAGTTCCTCTCGGGATACAGCACGCCGGTGAGCTTGCACGGTTGCCATGAGCACTTTCCGGCGGAACTTCCTCTTCAGCGCCCTCAAGCCGCTGCTGCGAGACAGCACGCAGTGCCTCGAGGTGGACGGAATTCTGGATCTCAGGGCGGGTGGTCCGCATCGTCCGGGAACGATCTCCAGCGGGTTAACGAGGACATGCATGGCGGCCAGGGGATTTGTTTTTTTTTTGGTTTGAGCTTGGGATTTGGGGTTTTTTCGGATAGGGGAGGAGGAACCGAGGAAGAGGAAGGAACAGCCGCGTGCTTGGCGCGTGGCGGTGTGCTTGAATTTCGAATTTTTGTGAAATGTTTCATTTCCCCGCTACAATTCGGGGGTTTCTTGACGCGCCAATGCGTCCCGCCGGGCAGCTTCAAGTAAATTTGGGGTGCCACACTATGGGCCCTAGTTTCAGTGAGACATGTAATGACTAGTCACATCAGTAAGTTCACTGTGTAATAAAATATGTTACCCCTCCCCTTTATGTAGCACCCCTTCTCTCCCGATCGAGTGCCGATTGCCGACGGATGCAAGCCGCTAGCTCGATCCCCTCCTTTCGCCTCCACCGTCCAGGCATCCAGCTTGGAGGGGCAAGCTGCATCTAGCCCAAGCGGATTAGGTAGGACTAGTAATGTTCTCTCCTTTCTCGAGATCGGTTCTTTTTTCCTCTCCTCGATATCTTGCGCATCTCTTTCCTATTCTGGGCGAAGGGGTGTCTTTCTGGTCACCCTCGAGCTGGGAGTGATTGATGGGGGTGGGGGCGGGGGCTACCTTTGCTTGGATTGGGGTGTTCTTCCTTTATTTGTCGACATTTGCAACCTTTGTAGTTTCTGCTGATCCTCACTGTATCTTTTGTCAGCTTGTACAGGAAAGGTAAGACCTCGGCGGTGGGGGCAATGGAGCGTAAGGCCACCACGCATGTGGGCAGTTGGCTGAGCCTGAGCTGCGTCCCCAGCCCCGCGAAGCAGGTACTCCATTTGCTTATCCACTCTTTACCTTTTAAGTGTCTCTCTGGTCTCTGCATCCTCAATCTGTTCCTGTTCTGGAATATGCTTAAAGTAGCACATGTCTTCAGCTGTTTGTGCGTAAAGCCTCTGTGACACCATGCTCTATATTCTCTGTATCAGGTTGGTACCTCCAGGTTCCGTGCTGAGGCTATGGGGAACGAGAATAGCGCCCCACCTGCTGCAGGAGCATGGCCCGATCTGCAGCACAAGAAGCGAAATGCCACTGCCGAGCTGGGCAGGGACCGCCCAGGGGTAATTTTTTTTAACCAACTTACCATGATGTAGTCTGAATCTGATACTCCCTCAGATCCAAATTAATTGACTCAACTATCTGTAGATACGGATGTATCTAGATGTGTTTTAGCTCTAGATACTACTGCCTCCATCCCAAAGCTTTGGGCTTATATTATTTTTAGAAAGTCAAACTATACCATGTTTGACTAAGCTTTTACCAAAAATCAGTAACATGCAAAATACAAAATTAATATCATTAAATAGATAATAAAATATATTTTCCTACGGTATCTACACAGTATTATATTTGTTGATAGAATGTTCTAAAATTTTGGTCAAACTTTGCTTGTTTTGATTTCTCAAAAATAAATAAGGCTTAAGCTTTTGGATGGTGGTAGTACATTCATATCTAGACAAAGCTGAGTTAACTAGTTTTTTTGTCTGTCCATAGCTAGTGTTCACGCTGCAAAAGGCTAAGAGCATCCACTATATGCATCAGTCTATCTCATACAGTAATTCAATATCACTGCTGAGGTCTGCCTTTTGTTTTGCTATTCATATGCAGACTGAAACTTTAGGGCCTTTACTCAAAAGGAAGATCAAAACTGCGGCTGATCAGGCTGCCAGTATGTTGATGCCGCCCCCATCTTCTAAATGCCTCTACAAGCACAAGGCCACGCACCAGCTGGGTGGTGATCTTTTAATGAATATGGTATATTTTCTTAATCCACAAAACATGCCTTGATTTTTCTCTGTTTATTGTCGGTTTTTTCTATGCTTGCCAAAAGTTTACAACAACAACAACAACAACCAAGCCTTTCAGTCCCAAACAAGTTGGGGTAGGCTAGAGTTGAAACCCATAAGATCTCGAAGCCAAAAGTTTAGAAACACCAAATTCGTTTGCTTACAATCATCATACAGTAATGTTCATCTACTCCAGTTCCCCTAACCCAACATAAAATGATGTTAATTTCGATTTTTAGATTAAAAGAGCACCATTAGGCGCTGTTAATTACGACTTTGAGATTAAAATGTCATTTGCAATTGTTAATTACAACTAGCAAAGTGGCCCGCTCATTGCGCGGGCCTCCTCTTTAATGGTTAAGTTTTTATATAATGTTATATTTAATTTAATGTATTTAAATTTACTATCTAAAAAGTGTTTGTTAGCTTCTTTCCCCATAGTGCTTAAATTTACTATTCATAGCAAAGTGCTTAATTTAATGTATTTAAATATATATAAGGCTTGTTTTGAGAAAATAAAACATTAAAAGTGTTAGTATATAGAAACTACACCAAAGTAACAAAAGTATTTATTGAATTTTCTTCTCGAATTAGAAATGCCTACTATATACCAAAATAAACATACTTTGTGATACTCATCTTTTTACCATTGTTTTGGTGCTAACAGAGTTTAGACTTGCATAACTTTCATTTGATAATGCCTTTGAGTTACTTCATTCTTTATAGAAAGGTAAATTTAAAATAAATTATTTACTAAATTTACTTTTTAGGGAGAGTTGCAGTAAAACACTCATAACCAAATCCGAATTGTACATCCAAATCAAACTTAAGTGGTACCATATGCACTATTTAGTTGATATCACAACAAAGAAGCAATGCATGCGTGAACTATAGAATAATCTGAACATTATTAATTACATATGTAACAAAAACATATAGCCCCTGAACATGAAAATTTGAAGACTTAAGCTGGCCGGGTAGGCCTTCGGCTGCATATAAAAAAGAACATTAAAATAAACAATAACTTTTCTTGATTTACCAAGAATTAAAATAATAACAACTTCTCTTGATTCCGTCTTATTGTTAAGCCTTGTAAAAAACAACATACCTTTCGAATGAAGAGGACCGCACAACCATGAGAAAATTAGAGAGGCAAGAATTTAGCTAGTCCTTTGTGAATAAAATGTTACATGCATTATGACTATAAAAAAGAGGATGTAATTTTTTTTAGTAACCACGCTGAAGAATTAATGATCCATAGTGTACAACGTTTCTCTACTTTAATGGTCTTGTGTTTGTCTTTAAACTGTAGAATTTTTTAATATCTTATAGGCCTATCTTATATCCTCTAGAAGAGCGATCAGGCTAACCTGAAACGCTTCTTACAGTATATATCAACAACTTCAGTTAAATAGTCACAATAAGTAGCTATCAACTGACCATGTTAAGTAAATCAGGACAGAATTGCATGTATGGTCTATCAACTGGTCTCAATAAAAAAATAGTATCCTTTTAGGAAATCCATAGCAAAATATTTATATTTCAAGCAATGTTAAAATCTAATAAAGTCCAGTTTTGGTTGTTCGAGTTTTTTTTCCTTTTCTAAATTATCTTCTTGTTTTCTTGAATTTTATATTTATGCATTTTTTAAATCATAATTTTAGATTTATCTTATTATTTTATTTTTTATCTTGTGATTCCAAGGTTTGTTTCCGCATCGAGTCCTTTTAATAAATTAGAAAAATCCAAGGATCTTGTTGAGATGTTGTAGATACAATCTTTGGTATGGTATGCGCTAGCAGCCGACACGTTAGTGAAAGCTGTTGAGTGCTTAACTTGGCTCATGTCATACCATTGTGACTTTGTGAGGGACCCAAGATATATGCTTAAAGTTGTGGAGAAAAAAACTTGGGCTGAAGAGTTGAAGGATGGAAATCTACCGCGAGTGAATAAATGAGGGACCAAATATGATTTTGCTAGCATTTCAGAAACATAATAGATCAACCCCTTGAAAGATTTGGAAACGAAAATGCTGAATCAAGGCAAATTCTTGTGGATTGGAACATTATCTGTGCCCACTTAATTAGCCCGCAGCATGTAAGTAGTTAGTTTCTTTTTCTTTTCTTCTCACGATCTCTTGTTGTATGTACAGTTTTCTTTTCTACTCCCTCCGGTCATAAAGATTGACGCGGAGCTAACGCATCGCTAGCTTATAAGTAGGCACACTCCGGCGTCAATTAAAACCGACTGGAGGTAGTACTTATAACACTAAATAGTTCAGACTGACACTTTGTGCCCGCCTTAGAGTCCTCAAAAGGAAAGGATGATCTCGATAAAAACCAATTTTGCTACAAATAATGAATCAAAGCAAGTCATATGTCAATGAAAATGACATAGTGATATTATCCTTACCTGGTTAAGAAGCAACGTGACTGACAAGTTCCGGTTTTCAATAATTCCTCTCACTCCAAAATCCTCATACTTGTACCTTGGCTGTAGAATACATACCCAAAAAAGCAATAGCAGGATGAATAATTGTGAAGGAGCAAAACTGGCTGGACCGAACATGAAAATGCGACCTTGAATCGAGAAATCATACATAACGTAAGAAACTTTTCCAACAGACTGTGCCTTTAATTAGAACATCTACCAAAGCTTATTTCATCAGAACACAAATACTTTAGACATGGCACAATCATCTAATTTTCAGATTTTTTTATGTTGGGGGATTCTAATACAATATTGCAGAGACTGTAGAGAAGAAACTGAAATTTCGGTACTCTCCTTGTCTTTTTTTTTTAACTGGGTACTCTCCTTGTCCCATGAGCGAAGCTTAGGAAGAAATATTTAGCGGCAGGAGGAGCTTGCCTGGATGATCAAGCTGAAATTTTTGGCTGACCCGCTACGGTACAGGGCGGCAATCTATCATCCCTTGTACGTACCTGCTTGCCAGGGTGTGTCAATCTTTCATTGGACTTTTGCGATGGCTGCAGCACATCAAACAGCATGGCGTCGCGCTCCAAAAAACTCAGTTCACCTTATTCTCTCTCGCTCCTTGAGTAGTATGGGGTAGCGATGGTATGGCGCTTTTGCTATTCAGATGTATGTCATTCTTGCGGATGGTTGTCTAGTATATGCACCCACATGTACCCACCAATGACAATTTAAGCACAAAATCACGAAACCCTAGATGGGCAATACCTGTTGTTGTGCTGGCTTCATATCTGGAGTGGCATAGCGGGTCAAATAGTTGGCATCGTCATCTGGATGAAGGCATGCCTTCGTTGTAATCTCCCGTGTGCAATGGCCGTCGCAACTCGGCACAGGTGCCATCGGCCGTGTCATTTTTTTTTTTTGAAACAATCCGGCCGCCGCTTGTTATGCCGTGGAAAGTTTTGAAGATTTTTTCTTGACCAATCTAATAGATTGGTATTGCAGGCCACAACAGATTCTAAATAAAATTGTGCTGATATACGTATGCATAGATGGGCAATACCTGTTGTTGCGCTGGCTTCATATCTGGAGTGGTATAGCATGTCAAATAGTTGGCATCGTTGTGTGGATGAATGCCATGGTCGTAATCTCCAGGTGCTACCGGCCGTCTCATTTTTTGAAACAATCCGGCCGCCGCATTTTTTTGAAACAATCCGGCCGCCGCTTGTTATGCCGTGGAAAGTATTCAAGATTTTTTGTTGACCAATCTATTAGATTGGTATTGCAGGCCACAACAGATCTAAACAAAATTGTGCCGACATATGTATGCATCGCCATGTATACAGTATTTAAGCTCTCAACATGTGTTGACCTATGTCACACGATCGTAGCTTAGGGGAGCATGCTGGCGTCTAGGTCTGCCCCTAGCTATGCATCCATTGAAAAAAGGGAGTTCAGAATTGATGATTGGGAGGAGTCTTTACGTAAAGCACATGGTGAAAATTAATTAGGGATTTGAGGTGCGAAACGTTTTGTTACATAATGGCAAAGGTGGGTAATTTTCTTTTGCTCTATTCCAGATTTGATATCTTAAGATCTATTGGCTACAAATTTTCTATTTATCTAATAGACGGCTAGATTTTTCTGATTATTGTGAGATTTTAGCATAATTCTCTTTTTTCTGGTTAACCCGTAATGTACTTTTAATATATAATAGATTTTGAGACAACTGGTTAGTTTAACCTCGATCTCTTCTGCTCTCCATTTTCCCAACCGAACAAAAATGTAACCATTCCATTCCTCTGAAATGGAACCATTCCATTCCATTCCACGCTGTTTCAGAACCGAACACACCCTTGCATTGTTGTGAACTGTTGTCCATACACGGCCATACCCTTCCACTTACATCTAGCACTATATGCATCAGTCTGTCTCAGAGTCATTCAATATCACTGCTGAGATCTGTTCCCATTCTTATGCAGGCTGAAACTGCTGCGCCTTTACTCAAGTGGATGCAAAATGAGGCTGCTGTGAGGACGATGGTGCCGGCACCATCTTCCGAAAACCTCTACAAGCACGAGGCCATGGGCCAGCTAGGTGGTGACCTTTTAATGAATCTGGTATATTTTCTTAATCCACATACATGATTTCATTATTATCTGTTTAATTACTGTTGGCTTTGTCTAATGCTTACCAAAAGTTCAGAAACACTGCGTTTGCTTACAATCATCATACACTAATTTTTCACTTTTCAGTCTGTCTCATCCAGTATATAAACTGTTGATTTCCATTGGCTTCTTTTGTAATCATTTGCATTGTTGTCAACTGTTCTCTATGCACAACCCTATTCTTCCACTTACACCCCGCACTATTTGCATCAGTCTATCTCATAGATTTATTAAATATCAATGATGAGTTCTGTTGCTATTCATATGCAGGATGAAACTTCTGTTCCTCTACTCAAATGGATAAAAAATGATCCTGATGAGGCTGCTGTGAAGACGATGGTGCTGCCACCATCTTCTGAAAACCTCCTCAAGCACAAGGCCACGGGCCAGCTGGGTGGTACCCTTTTCAGTAAGCAGATGCCAAGCTTGCGGGAATATGGCGGGCCCATGTACATACCCCGCATATAACACCTCCTATGGCTCTATCTACCTTTCTAGTAGCTCCTTCACAGAGTTACAGGTATGTATTCTCAGTGGTTTAGCATGAATTGGCATATAGTAAAGTCTTGTTTTTAGTCTTCCTGCTTCTTACATTTGTATCAATTTTCACATGCAGACTGTACCTTGTGAACTTCGTCCAATGATTAACCAGATGTGTCCGCATGAAGGATCTTTCACTATGCATGGCAATGGCAAATTGATGAACACCTACACGGTCTATGAGGTGTATGTCTACAAGACGCAGGCCATCACATATTTGTATGGACATGATTGGAGAAAGTTTGCTTTTGACTACGGTCTGAAGAAGGGCGACGAGCTGAGGATCAGAAACTCAAACGGGCAGATATACATAACTGCTTACAGAGTTGGAGACACTTCCAAATATATAATATGTAACTTTTTTCTACTCATATCTTTTGATAACTGCATTCTGAGCAGTTGTTCTAAACCATTCCCTCTGTTCTAGCTTGCTGGGTTTAACATGATCAAAGCTGCAGATCCCCTGATGGAACAGGAGCGGATGTCACAAAGGGCAACCACACCAGCACGCACCGGCTTCCCACTCTCCCGCATCAGCACCGGTTCCGTACAGCTCCGTTCTTGCATCTACCCAGCAGTCCCCTACATCAGCATTGGTTCTGTAGAGGCCCCATATACTACACATGCCCAGCAGGCTCCTGCATCAGCACTGGTTCCTCTAGCTGCACCGTTTACTTCACCTGCCCAACGTCTCATCGGCACCGGTTCCTCTAGAGGCCGTTTCTGCACCTGCCCAGTCTCCTGCATCGCACCAGCTCGTGTACCAGCCGAGGCTCATGCATACCCCAGCCAGATCACCGAGGTCTCAGCTCATTGCTGTGGCCACCCGTGTGGTGACCAGGACGCATCTGAAGGCTATGTTCGTGAGTATATGACAGCATAACTGCTCTTATCTTGATGTCTTCTCTGCTCAAAGTCTCACATGGTTCAGTGCATTGGTGCCATTGACTAATTTTTGGTGGTATCTCTTGCTTTGAATCAGAAATTGCCTAAAAGTATCTCCAAGGATCTCAATGCTGGCCGAAGGGGCAAGATATCCCTCGTCATGGAGAGTGAAGGTCTCACCGTGGAGGGACGGTACTCTGTCAGTCCCACAGATGGCCGCTTGGCTGTTACTTCCAGGTGGAAAAAGTTCATTGACGGTGCCAAACTTCGCATTGGATCAAAGTTGAAGGTCAAGATCTTTCGATGCCGCTGTGACATGCTGGTCATAAAGTTCGCGGTTGTCTAGTTCTGTTGTCCCATGAGCCCTTAGCAAATGCATTTGTAGTTATACTTATATAAGGTTATCTTATCTGAACTGCTAATTAATTGTATGGGTGGTAAAACTCTGGCAAGCTTTTGCTCTTAGCAAGTATGTATGTATGATCAGCTATTATGATAACTAATGTTTGTGTTCATCTTAATTTGCATTTCCCTTTTAGAAAAAAACTTAATTTCTATTTTGGCTGACCTGTTAGAGAACTATCAGATTGAACCCACAACATGATTCATATAGATTCATTACACCGAGCCACATGTCTTGACCTTGCGATACACTACTTCCATTAATTAGTGCAAGAAGGCTTACCTGAGCTGCCTGAACCATGGCAGATTCGAATCCACCTTATCTATCTAGAAATACAACCTTTGCAGAAAGAGGATTTGCAGTATGGGGAGGCTGACATTGGGGACCCATGAGCCAGCAGCGTCGTCAACGTTTTAAAGGTGGCAGGAGATCGAAAGAAAAAATAAGCCAAAAATCAGTTGGTAAACAAATTCAAGAAAAGAAACATTTACCTTTCTGAGAGGATGACATGCGGGACCCATGAGGCAGCAGCATCCTCAACTATTTCAAGGCGGCAGGGGATCAAAATAAAAAAGGAAATAGCCAGAAATTAATTAGGGTCAAAAATAAATCCATCAAAGGAAACTTTTATTGTTCATAGAGGATGACATGTGGGACCGACTTGCCAGCTGCGTCGTCATCGTTTCAAAGGGGGCAGGGGATCAAAAGAAAAAGACAAATAGCCAGAAATTAGGGGAAAAAAATAAATCCAACAAAGAAAATTTTTATTGTTCATAGAGGATGACATGCGGGACCCATGAGCCAGCAGCTTCCTCAACGTTTCAAAGTCGGCATGAGATTGAAAGAAAAAGTCAAGTGACATAATATCAGGAGCCAAAAATAATCCAAGAAAAGAAACTTTATTGTACATAGAGGATGACATGCGGGTCCCATTTTGTAGCAGCTGTCTCAACGCTTCCAAGGCGGCACAGGACCGAAAGAAAAATGAAGTAGCCAGAAATCAGGGTGTGAAAAAAATCCAAGAAAAGAAAGATTTCAATTGGTGTATCGGACATCTGGGCCTTCGAACTATCTGCTGGGCCTTCGACTCGTACAATTTCAGCCCACTCCAAAACAGGAAAGGTCGGATTTTTCTCAAAAAAAAAAAGGAAAGTCCTATGCTTCGCAAAAACAAAAAACAAGGAGATTCAACATATAAGTTTGTTTATGTAGATATAAAGATTTAATTTATCCGTTTGCAATAGCTCGGAGCGAAATACAACGTTTATTGTCTGCAAAATAAAATATCACATGTTTCTTGTACGGGGAGGCTGACATCGGGGACCCATGAGCCAGCAGCGGAGTCAACGTTTCAAAGGCGGCAGGGGATCGAAAATAAAAAAAGCCAAAACTCAGTTGGTAAAAAAATACAAGAAAAGAAAACATTTATCGTTCTGAGAGGATGACATGCGTGCCATGAGGCAGCATCCTCAACGTTTCAAAGTCGGCATGAGATCGAAAGAAAAAGGCAAGTGACATAATATCAGGAGCCAAAAATAATCTAAGAAAAGAAACTTTATTGTACATAGAGGATGACATGCGGGTCCCCATTTTGCAGCGGTCTCAACGTTTCCAAGGCGGCACGGGACCAAAAGAAAAATGAGGCAGACATTCTCAACAATTCCAAGGCGGCGGGGATCAAAAGAAAAATAAAGGAAATAGCCGAGAAATTAATTAGGGGTCAAAAATAAATCCACCAAAGGAAACTTTTATTGTTCATAGAGGATGACATGTGGGACCGAGCCAACAGCGTCCTCATCGTTTCAACGGGGGCGGGGATCAAAAGAAAAAGGCAAATAGCCAGAAATTAGGGGTAAAAAATAACTCCAAGAAAGGAAACTTTTATTGTTCGTAGAGGATGACATGCGGGACCCATGAGCCAGCATCTTACTCAACGTTTCAAAGCGGCATGAGATCGAAAGAAAAAGGCAAGTGACCAAATATCGGGAGCCAAAAATAATCCAAGATTTATTGTACATAGAGGATGACATGTGGGTCCCATTTTGCAGCAGCGGTCTCAATGTTTGTAATGCGGCTTGAGATCAAAAGAAAAAGAAAGTAGCTAGTAATTAGGGGTGAAAAAAAATCCAAGAAAAGAAAGTTGATGGACATAGAGGATGACATGCGGGTCCCTTGAACCAACAGCTTACTCAACGTTTCAAGGGGGCAGGGGATCAAAAGAAAAAGGCAAGCCAAAAATCAGAGGGTGAAAAAAAAACCAACAAAGGAAACTTTTATAGCACACAGAGGATGACATGCGGGTCCCATGAGCCAGCAGGTACCTCAACGTTTCAAACATGGCATGAGATCGAAAGAAAAAGTCAAGTTACCAAATATGAGGTGCCAAAAAAATCCAAGAAAAGAAAGTTTTATAGTACATAGTGGATGACATGCGGGTCCCATTTAGCAGCAGCGGGTATCACCGTTTGAGAGGCAGCAGGGATCGAAAGAAAAAGTCAAGTGACTAAATATGAGGTGCCAAAAATAATCCAAAAAAGAAAGTTTTATAGTACATAGAGGATGACATGCGAGTCCCATTTAGCAGCAGCGGTATTTGAGGCAGCAGGTGATCGAAAGAAAAAGTCAAGTGACCAAATATGAGGTGCCAAAAATAATCCAAAAAAAGAAAGTTTTATAGTACATAGAGGATGACATGCGGGTCCCATTTAGCAGCGGTATCACCGTTTGAGAGGCGGCAGGGGATCGAAAGAAAAAGTCAAGTGACCAAATATGAGGTGCCAAAAATAATCCAAGAAAAGAAAGTTTTATAGTACATAGAGGATGACATGCGGGTCCCATTTAGCGGCAGCGGTATCACCATTTGAGAGGCGGCAGGTGATCGAAAGAAAAAGTCAAGTGACCAAATATGAGGTGCCAAAAAAATCCAAGAAAAGAAAGTTTTATAGTACATAGAGGATGACATGCGGGTCCCATTTAGCAGCAGCGGTATCACCGTTTGAGAGGCGGCAGGGGATCGAAAGAAAAAGGTAAGTGACCAAATATGAGGTGCCAAAAATAATTCAAGAAAAGAAAGTTTTATAGTACATAGAGGATGACATGCGGGTCCCGGTTAGCAGCAGCGGTATCACCGTTTGAGGCGGCGGGGATCGAAAGAAAAAGGCAAGTGACCAAATATGAGGTGCCAAAAAAAATCCAAGAAAAGAAAGTTGATTGCACATAGAGGATGACATGCAGGTCCCATTTAGCAGCAGCGGTCTCAACGTTTCCAAGGCGGCAAGGGATCAAAAGAAAAAGGAAGTAGTCAGAAATCAGGGGGTCAAAAAAAATCCAAGAATATAAAGAATTTTGGTTCATAGAGGATGACATACGGGACCCATGATCCTGCATCGTAAACGGCTCGATCGGAGAACGTTGAACGAGATGGCGCGATCTAGAAAAAAAACAATGCCAGAGAGGCTGCCATCTGGGCCCTACATCCCTCGGCGGTGCGGATTTGCGTTGACTCGGCCGGCGAACCCGAGATTTCGAGATGCACCACGTCCCGGGCCACCATACGCGACGTTTTGGCCGCTTTCGTCGGGCTAGGTGGCCTCAAAAACGAGAAAAAAAGTTTTGACATGCACCACGGAGGGACCAAAAATCGTCGGCCATGGTACACCAGCAACCACGGCGCGACTTCAACTTCGTTGGCCATGGCAACTTTTCTTGTAGTGCATCTCGGGGGATTCAGGAGATCGCCTCCGGCACCCTGCCGGAGAGGGGAATCATCACCGGAGGGCTCTACATCATCATGCCCGCCTCCGGATTGATGCGTGAGTAGTTCATCCTTGGACTATGGGTCCATAGCAGTAGCTAGATGGTTGTCTTCTCCGCTTGTGCTATCATTGTTTAGATCTTGTGAGCTGCCTAACATGATCAAGATCATCTATTTGTAATGCTACATGTTGTGTTTGGCGGGATCCGATGAATATAGAATATTATGTTAATTTGATTATCAATCTATCATATATGTGTTGTTTATGTTCTTGCATGCTCTCCGTTGCTAGTAGAGGCTCTGGCCAAGTTGATACTTGTAACTCCAAGAGGGAGTAATTATGCTCGATAGTGGGTTCATGCCTCCATTGAATCTGGGATCGTGACAGAAAGTTCTAAGGTTGTGGATGTGTTGTTGCTACTAGGGATAAAACATCAATGCTTTGTCTAAGGATATTTGTGTTGATTACATTACGCGCCATACTTAATGCAATTATCTGTTGTTTACAACTTAATACTGGAAGGGTTCGGATGATAACCTAAAGGTGGATTATTTTGGCATAGATGCATGCTGGATAGCGGTCTATGTACTTTGTCGTAATGCCCTGATTAAATCACATAGTAATCATCATTGATATGTATTGAATCTTTATTTGTCAATTGCCCGCCTGTAATTTGTTCACCCAGCATGTTAGTTATCTTATTGGAGAGACACCTCTAGTGAACTGTGGACCCCGGTCCATTCTTTTACATCTGAATACATTCTACTGTTTTATTGTTCTTTGCAAACAAACACCATCTTCCACTCGATACGCTTAATCCTTTGTTTTCAGCAAGCCGGTGAGATTGACAACCTCACTGTTACGTTGGGGCAAAGTACTTTGATTGTGTGTGTGCGGGTTCCACGTTGGCGCCGGTTTCACCGGTGTTGCGCCGCACTACATTCCTCCACCAACAACCTTCACGTGCTTCTTGGCTCCTACTGGTTCGATAACCTTGGTTTCTTCTGAGGGAAAACTGTGCGCATCACACCTTCCTCTTGGGGTTCCCAACGGACGTGTACATCTGCGCGCATCAAGCCTGTTTCTGGCGCCGTCCGGGGAGATCAAGACACGTTGCAAGGGAGTCTCCACTTCCAATCTCTTTACTTTGTTTTTGTCTTGCTTTACTTTATTTTATTTACCGTCTTGTTTGATTCATATTAAAAAACACAAAAAAAATTAGTTACTTTACTTTCTGTTTTGTTTACTTGCTCTATATCAAAAGCACAAAAAAAATTAGTTACTTGCATTTAATTTATTTTGTTATCATGTCTAGTCCTGAACTTGTTTTTATTTTCATTAGTTAGGCTTAATGGAAAACAACAAAAAAAATTAGAGATATTTATGAACTATATCTTGAATTAGGACATGATGTGTTTGAAGAGAAAATTAAAAAACCCATGGAACTTTGTTTGCAAAATAGTTGTAGCAATGTTATTAGCATGAACTCTTTGAACACCATTATTGCTAAAGCTATGGAAGAATTTAAGCTTGGGGAAGCTGGTTGTGATATCTTTAGTCCCCCAAGCATGGAGGAGAAAATTTACTTAGATGATACTTTACCTCCTATATATGATGCTTGCAATGATGAATATGATATTTTCAGTCCACCTACTATTGAGGAGAAAATTAATTATGATTACAATATGCCTCCTATATATGATGATTATGGTGATGAGAATAATAATGATAGCTACTTTATTGAATTTGCTCCCACTACAATTAATAGTAATGATTATGCTTATGTGGAGAGTAATGATTTTATGCATGTGGCTCATGACAAGAATGTTGTATGTGATAGTTATATTGTTGAGTTTGTTCATGATGCTACTGAAAGTTATTATGAGAGAGGGAAACATGGTTATATGCATCTTAATAATATTAAGTTTCCCCTCTTTATGTTGAGAATTTTGAAGTTACTCGTGTTTTATCTTCCTATGCTTGTTACTTTGTTCTTCATGAATTTATTTATGTACAAGACTCCTTTTCATAGAAAGTGGGTTAGGCTTAAATGTGTTTTGAATTTGCTTCAACTCTTATTTCTTGCGAGACATCATTGAAATTACTGAGCCCATCTTAATGGCTATAAAGAAAAGCACTTCTTGGGAGATAACCCATGTTTTATTTTATTTACTGTATTGTTGAGTCTTGGAAGTTGCTTACTACTGTAGCAACCTCTCCTTATCATGTTTTTGTGCCAAGTAAAGTTTCTATGTTAAAGTTGATGCTAGATTTGGATCGCTAGCAGACAGCATTGCTGTCTGTCACGAATTCTCATGAGCTCTCTGTGAAAAATCGAAAAAATCTGCAAATTTACGAGCGTGATCCTCATATATGTACGCAACTTTCATTAGTTTTGAGTTTTTCCATTTGAGCAAGTTAAGTGCCCTGCCAGATTCATCTTTACGGACTGTTCTGTTTTTGACAGATTCTGTTTTTTATTTCGCATTGCCGCTTTTGCTATGTTGAATGAGTTTCTTTGTTCCATTAACTTTCAGAAGCTTTGTGCAATGTCCCGAAGTGTTAAGAATGATTGTGTCACCTCTCAATATGTGAATTTTTGGTTATGCACTAACCCTCTAATGAGTTTGCTTGAAGTTTGTGTGAAGGAAGTTTTCAAGGGTCAAGAGAAGAGGATGATATACTATGATCAAGAAGAGTGAAAGGTCTAAGCTTGGGGATGCCCCGGTGGTTCATCCCTGCATATTTTAAGAAGACTCAAGCATCTAATCTTGGGGATGCCCAAGGCATCCCCTTCTTCATCGACAACATTATCAGGTCACTTCTAGTGAAACTATATTTTTATTCCATCACATCTTATGTTCTTTACTTGGAGCGTCGGTTTGCTTTTATTTTTGTTTTGGTTTGAATAAAGTTGGATCCCACCATTCTTATATTGGAGATATTACGCTCCGCTTTTTCATATGGAACACTTGTGTTCTTAATTGTGCTTTAATGTTCATGGCGAAGGCTAAATTGCTTCGTTAAATTGCTATTTGGTTGGAATCGAAAAATGCTGCATATGGTTTGGTAACTTGGCAATTGTTTGAGCTCTCATAGATCATTTTTAAGCTCTTGCATCATGTAGTTTAATCTATTAATGAAGAACTACCGTAGAGCTTGTTTAATTTGGTTTGCATGATTGATCTCTGTAAGTCTAGATATTTTCGGGTAAGTGTTTGAACAACAAGGAAGACAGTGTAGAGCCTTATAATGCTTGCAATATGTTCGTGTGTAAGTTTTGCTGTACCTGTTCATACTTGTGTTTGCTTCAAACAACCTTGCTAGCCCAAACCTTGTACTGAGAGGAAATGCTTCTCGTGCATCCAAACACCTTGAGCCAAAAACAATGCCATTTGTGTCCACCATATCTACCTACTATGTGGTATTTTTCTGCCATTCCAAAGTAAATTACTTGAGTGCTACCTTTAAAATTTCATTCCTTTATCTTTACAATATATAGCTCATGGGACAAATAGCTTAAAAACTATTGTGGTGATGAATATGTAGTTATGTGTCTTAGTTCTTATAAGTTGCTTGTTGAGCGGTAACCATGTTTCTGGGGACGCCATCAACTTTACCTTTGTTGGATATCATGTGAGATGCTATGCATGTTCGTCTTGTCCGAAGTAAGTGCGATTTCATGATCAAATGGTTTGAGTATGCATATGTTAGATAAGAACATTGGGCCGCTAACTAAAGCCATGTATCATGGTGGAAGTTTCAGTGTGGACATACAACCTCAATCTCTTATGAGAATATTACTGTTGTTGAATGCTTAAGCATTAAAAGAGAGTCCATTATCTGTTGTCTATGTTGTCCCGGTATGGATGTCTAAGTTGAGAATAATCAAAGCGAGAAATCCAATGTGTGCTTTCTCCTTAGACACTTGTACAGGCGGCATAGAGGTACCCCTTTGTGACACTTGGTTGAAACATATGTTATGCGATGATAATCCGTGTCTTCCGAGCTAAGTAGGACAAGGTGCGAGCACTATTAGTACTCTATGCATGAGACATGCAACTTGTAGGAAGTATTATGCATATCACATATGAATTATTACTACCGTTGACAAAATTGTTTCTATGTTTTCAAAACAAAAGCTCTAGCACAAAAATAGTAATCCATGCTTCCCTCTGCGAAGGGCCATTCTTTTACTTTATTGTTGAGTCGGTTTACCCACTTCTTTCTATCTTAGAAGCAAACACTTGTGTTAACTGTGTGCATTGATTCTTACATGTTTACTTATTGCACATGTTATATTACTCTATGTTGACAAATATCCATGAGATATACATGTTACAAGTTGAAAGCATTCGCTGAAACTTAATCATCCTTTGTGTTGCTTCAATTCATTCTACTTTGAATTTATTGCTTATGAGTTAGTTCTTATGCAAGTCTTATTGATACTTGTTTGAAAGTACTATTCATGAAAAGTTTTGCTATATGATTCATTTGTTTAGTCATTATCTTTGTTAGCAATCTTTTGTTCAGATCACTCCATTCATCTCATATGCTTTACAATAATGTTGATCAAGATTGTGTTGGTAGCATGTCACTTCAGAAATTATTTGTGTTATCGTTTACCTACTCGAGGACGAGTAGGAACTAAGCTTGGGGATGCTTGATACGTCTCAAACGTATCTATAATTTCTTATGTTCCATGCTACTTTTATTACAATACTTGAATGTTTTATACATACTTTACAGCATTATTATACATTTTCCGGCACTAACCTATTAACAAGATGCCGAAGTGCCAGTTCCTGTTTCTGCTGTTTTTGGTTTCAGAAATCCTAGTAAGGAAATATTCTCGGAATTGGGCGAAATCAACGCCCGGGTCCTATTTTGCACGAAGCTTCGGAAGACCGAAAGGGAGACGAAGTGGGACCAGGTGGCACACACACCGGGCGGCGCGGCCCGGGCCCTGGCCGCGCGGCCCTAGTGTGTGGGCCCTCGCGACGCCACTGACCTACCCTTCCGCCTACAAATAGCCTTCGTCGCGAAACCCCCTGTACAAGAGCCACGATACGGAAATCCTTCCAGAAGACGCCATCGCGAATCCCATCTCGGGGGATTCGGGAGATCGCCTCCGGCACCCTGCGGAGAGGGGAATCATCACCGGAGGGGCTCTACATCATCATGCCCGCCTCCGGATTGATGCGTGAGTAGTTCATCCTTGGACTATGGGTCCATAGCAGTAGCTAGATGGTTGTCTTCTCCGCTTGTGCTATCATTGTTTAGATCTTGTGAGCTGCCTAACATGATCAAGATCATCTATTTGTAATGCTACATGTTGTGTTTGGTGGGATCCGATGAATATAGAATATTATGTTAAGTTGATTATCAATCTATCATATATGTGTTGTTTATGTTCTTGCATGCTCTCCGTTGCTAGTAGAGGCTCTGGCCAAGTTGATACTTGTAACTCCAAGAGGGAGTAATTGTGCTCGATAGTGGGTTCATGCCTCCATTGAATCTGGGACGTGACAGAGGTTCTAAGGTTGTGGATGTGCTGTTGCTACTAGGGATAAAACATCAATGCTTTGTCTAAGGATATTTGTGTTGATTACATTACGTGCCATACTTAATGCAATTATCTGTTGTTTACAACTTAATACTGGAAGGGTTCGGATGATAACTTTGAAGGTGGATTATTTAGGCATAGATGCATCTTTGGATAGCGGTCTATGTACTTTGTCGTAATGCCCTGATTAAATCACATAGTAATCATCATTGATATGTATTGAATCTTTATTTGTCAATTGCCCGCCTTTTGTTCACCCAGCATGTTAGTTATCTTATTGGAGAGACACCTCTAGTGAACTGTGGACCCCGGTCCATTCTTTTACATCTGAATACATTCTACTGTTTTTACTATTCTTTGCAAACAAACACCATCTTCCACTCGATACACTTAATCCTTTGTTTTCAGCAAGCCGGTGAGATTGACAACCTCACTGTTACGTTGGGGCAAAGTACTTTGATTGTGTTGTGCGGGTTCCACGTTGGCGCCGGTTTCTTGGTGTTGCGCCGCACTACATTCCTCCACCAACAACCTTCACGTGCTTCTTGGCTCCCTACGGTTCGACAACCTTTGTTTCTTGCGGGAAAACTTCTGCTGTGCGCATCACACCTTCCTCTTGGGGTTCCCAACGGACGTGTACATCTACGCGCATCATTCGTCATTACAGCTACACCAATATGAATCAATTGTTACATCATGCAAGAGAAGCTGAATCACAGTTGGCTGACGAAGCAAAGGTCAAGGGACGTGCTACGGGAGCTGGGAGTTTCACGCCTCGCGCGCCCCCACCAGCGGTGCCGGCGCCATCGACGCGTTCTGCACCTTACTCTACTATGCCTAGCAAGCCGGTCTCCAATGTGTCTAACGCAAAGAAGTCCGAATCTGCTGCAAGTACGAGTGGTTCTAGCATGTCTACTGCGCGCAACCGTGATATGGTTTGTCATACATGTGGTGGCAAGGGTCACTTCAAGAGAGATTGTCCTAACCGCAAAGTCATGATTATCAATGAGGACAATGAGTATGAGACTGGAGATGATGTTGATCCAAATGCTCCAGACGATGATGACTATGACACTGATGGTGAAGATGCATATCCATCTGATGCTCGCACTATTGTTGTGTCGCAGCGTGCTCTTAATGTGTTGCCAAGTGCATCTACTCAGCGCTGCAATTTGTTCCAAACCAAGGCTTTAGTTGGTCCTGACAAGGCTTGCAAGGTCATTATTGATGGCGGGAGTTGCCGCAATTTAGCAAGCAAGGAGTTGTGTACCAAGCTGAAGTTGAAGTATCTACCGCACCCGCATCCATATTATATTCAGTGGTTGAGCGACAATGGTGAGATGAAGGTAAACCACATGGTGCGTGTTGAGTTTGTGATTGGACCGTATAAGGATTGCATTGATTTTGATGTGGTTCCTATGACGGTGTGTCACCTACTATTGGGTCGGCCTTGGCTCTATGACCGTTCTGTGCAACACAATGGCCGTGCCAATACATATCACTTGGAGTACAAGGGCAAGAAAATTAACTTACATCCTATGTCACCACAACAAATTGTCAATGAGTCTCGTCAGAAGATTGAAGTAAATTTGGAGGATGCACCTCTAGATAGGCGAGAGAATTGTAATGTCGTGAGTGATATAACGAAAAGTGAGAGAGTGAATTCCTTAGTGCTTATAGCCACCAAAGAAGACATGAGAGAATTTAGTGAGGATCCTACAGCCATGCCTCTTGTGCTTATGTACAGGGGTACGGTTTTGGTTTCTAACGACATGACCCCTCTTCCTCTTGGTGTTTCTAATGTTTTGCAGGAATTCGGCGACGTGTTTCCGGAGGAGGTGCCCGCAGGACTACCACCATTGCGTGGTATTGAGCATCAAATTGACTTGATCCCCGGCGCCTCGCTGCCCAATAGGGCGCCATATCGCACAAATCCCGAAGAGACGAAGGAGATGCAGAAGCAAGTACAAGCGCTACTCGACAAAGGTTATATCCACATAAGCCTTAGTCCTTGTGCTATTCCTGTTATTCTAGTTCCTAAGAAAGATGGTACATGGCGTATGTGTGTAGATTGTAGAGCGATAAACAACATTACTATTCGATATCGTCATCCTATTCCCCGTTTAGAGGATATGCTAGATGAATTGAGTGGTGTTGTTGTTTTCTCTAAAATTGATTTGCGTAGTGGTTATCATCAAATTAGGATGAAAGAAGGGGATGAGTGGAAAACAGCCTTTTTTTTAGCATAAACTGTAAGGCTTGAGCCCCACAGTATTTTATTAAACCAAAGCAACCACTGTACAAATATTTACAACAATCTACACTACAAAATCACAAAAGAGAGTCAATCCATCTTGACAAACTCTGAGCATGCTTCTCCTTCACCTTATGCTTATGCAAAGAGAGATCTAACACAAAACGACTCTTCCAACCCCTAAAAGAAGGCATGATACCCTAGAAAATAGCCTCATTTCTCTGCTTCCAAATGTGCCAAAGAGCAATAATCACTACTTCAGAGAAGAAAGGTTTGCTGAATTTCCTCATGGCATCTTGAACTATAACCTCCAAAGTAGGGCCAGGCTCCCATTCAGTATGAAGATAATTCCATATCCTTACACTAAAATTACAATTAAAGAATAAGTGCATCCAATCTTCAGTAATATGTGCCAGGCAAAGGACACAGAAAGAATTATCAGCAATATTCCAATTCCTCCTTCTCAGCATATCCTTAGTGTTGAGCCTATCACTGACCAACAGCCAAGCAAACACTTTGATTCTCATAATAACCCTACTCTTCGAAATCCATTTAAAAATTCCCACATCAGGCAAGGTACTAAAGCAATGCTTGTAATATAATTGAGAGGAAAACACTCCTCCCTTCCAAACTGTGCTCCATGAATCAGAAATACCATCATGCACCTGGCACTGATCTAAGACAACTTCCAGTGCAAGAAGCTCCTGATAAGCTTGTTGTGACAATGGCAACTCAAACAGCTCAGATTTATTAGTAGTTAACAAGAAATCCCTCACCGAGAGCTTATCATCCAAGGAATATGAGAACAGCCTCGGAAACTCTGCATCATAAGCTGAGCATGCCACTTATCAGACCAAAATAGAGCAGTGTCACCAGTGCCAATAGTGACCTTGCAAAGAGAAATATATTTCACAACCAGTTTCATAATATCCTTCCACCAGAATGAACCACATAATTTAGAAGCATGAGGCACCTCATTATTATAATGATTCCAAACCAACTGCACCCAAGGAGTATCTTGCTTATTGTAGAATTTATGCAGATGCTTCATTAGAAGACCCTCATTCAACTTGCTGAAATCAAGAATGCCTAAGCCTCCCTTGTCCTTGGGTTTGCACACCATCTCCCATGATGCCAAGGATAAACCAGTGGAGTCTTCTCCCCTCTTCCTCCACAAACACTGCCTGATAATTCTATTCACTTGCTTCAAAATCCCCTCAGGAATGTCCAGTGAGCAAAGGAAAAAAATAGGCATGGATGAAAGACAAGAACCAATAAGCTGCAACCTGCCTCCATAAGCCAGAAAGGAAGAACTAGCAGTCAAACGCCTCTCCATCCGATCCACTAAAGGCAAAAAAATCCACCATCTTAGGCTTAGTGGTACCCATTGGTAAACCCAGATAAGTAAATGGGAAAGAACCCACCACACAACCAAAACTCAAAGCCAGGGCCTTAACATAATCATCTGAAATATTGATAGGTAACATACGGGACTTATGAAAATTAATTGCCAAGCCAGTTGACAAAGAAAAATCATGCAAAGCCTCCTTGAGCGCACTTATTCAGGATCACTGCAGCACCAGTATAGTGTCATCTGCATATCGAACTATAGGAAAATCCTGCTGATGAATAGGAATGGGTAACTGCAAAACTCCTCTGTCCTTAAGATCATTGATAATATACTGCAATAACTCAGCCCCTAACAAAAAGTAGGGGAGACAAAGGATCACCCTGCCTGACACCTCTCTTACATCTGAAGTTTCTTCCAGGAACTCCATTACAACAGAACAGAAGTTCCAGAGCAAGCTCTTGGCCCAGGAAATAAATAACTCAGGGAAACCCATTCTCGTCAACACCAAATATAAGGCCTCATGCTCAATAGAATCAAAAGCTTTCACAAAATCTAATTTAAGAACTACAATCTCCCTCTTGGACATCTTGCATTGATGCAAATACTCAAAATACCACCCCAAGCAATCATGAATGGTCCTGCCTTTAATAAACCCATACTGGTTCTTATGTACACAAGAAACCATTTTAAGTTGAAGCCTATCAGCCACCATTTTGGAAAGAAACTTAACCCCAGTATTTGTCAAAGAGATGGGTCTGAAGTCATTAATTTTCTCAGGAGAAGTAGTCTTTGGCACCAAAGTGATATAGGAAGAATTAATATTCTCCACAGAGGTACACTGATGATGAAAATCCATGGCTAAAGTGTAATAATCCTCCTTAATAATGGACCAACATTTCTTCATAAAGAATCCATTAAACCCATCAGGACCAAGAGCTTTATCAGGAGGCATTGACTTAACCACAACATCCATCTCCTCAATAGTGAAAGGAACAACAATATCCTCCAGCCCTTCCACAATGGGAATTAATCTCTGTAAATCAAACCTCATCTGAATGCCCACTGAAGTACCCATTCTGTTTTTATAACAAGCAGTCCATGCCTCAGCTGCCATGAGGTCATGATCAGTGACAATGTGTCCATCAGATAACTTCAAACTTGAGATATTATTCCTTCTATACCTCTCTGTAGCCATGGCATGAAATTTTTTTGTGTTTTCCTCACCCATCTTGATCCACCTCACAGTACATCTTTTCTTCCAGTAATTATGCTGAGATTTAAGCAGTCTCTGTAGCTGGTGTTGTACTATTTTCCTGAAATTAAACTCATGAATGAACAGAGCTCTAACTTCCTCCAGGTTATCAAAAAACAAAATCACAAGATTGCACTTGTCAATGAGTAGCTTTAATTTGGACAAAGACATCTTCCAGTGCTTGAGGGCCACCCTCAAAAGCTTTAACTTCCTTGCTAGGATTGCAGCACTAGAAGCAAGATTAATTGGCTGCTCCCACACTTCCTTGACACATTCAAAGAAACCCCTCTGATGGACCCAAAAAATTTCAAATCTGAATAGATGGGCTTTTGGAATTACTGTGTCAATACTGACAAGACAAGGGATATGATCAGAAGTAGGTTTTGCCACAGGAGAAACCACTGTATTAGGATAGTTGGAAATCCATGAACTGCTTGTGAAAAACCAATCTAGCTGCTCCAAAAGAGGGTCTTGCTGCATATTAGACCATGTATATGCTCTACCTTTAATAGGAAGCTCTAGCAAACCCAAGTGGTCAATCAGTTCATTAAAAATAAACATGTCATTGACATTACCACCTGGCATGTTTCTATTATCGTGTGATCGAATAAAACTAAAATCACCCATGAACAACCACAACTCATCATCAGGGATATTCAGATCACACAGCCACTGCACAAACAAGTCCCTCTGCTCCCCCTCACAAGGTCCATACACAACCACAAGGTCCATTCTGCCTGGTATGCACAGATTCAAATTCAATAATTACCCCAAACCTGAAGATCAAAGCCCCAAATACTAGATTTTCATACAACCAGAATACCCCCAGAGGCACCCACTGAGGGAGAAAAAGCAAAAGTGTCAAATTTCTTTGGGCAACATTGCTTAATAAAATTTCTATCAAAATTCTCCTTTTTTGTCTCTTGAACACATGCCACAGCACAACCACTTTCAACAATCTTATTAAACAAAGCCAGCTGTTTATCATGAGCATTTAACCCTCTGATATTCGAACAAAGCACCTTCCAAACCAACATATTTATATTATAATCCATAAGTGCACTGACACAGACCATGACGAACTAGCAGGCATAACCTACTAGAAACAAGACCAACCTCCAGAGCATAAAACTCAAAGGAGACAAAGAACCAGCAGCTGACACTAACAGACACATAATTGACCAACCCAAACACAGACATACTGATAAATAAAAAGACCAAGACCACACCACTACCCCACCCTCTGCAATTGTCTTCAACTATCATTTGGAGACTTGGTGCTTTCTTTAGCTTCCCCTGAGGCCATAAGCTTCTCAGCCGAGATTTAGTTGGCATCAATTTCTAGCATACTCCCAATCTTCTGTAGAACAGTGATAGGCACAGGAGGAGGCACATGCTAACCAGGAGCTTCTCTAGGAGTGGCCGGGGCCACAGATGAACCCTGAGGCACCTCAGATTTCTTGCTTCTCTTCCTCGGACGTGTCTGCAGACCAGGTGTGACTGGGGCCCTATGTCCATCGAGCACCAACTGACTTCTAGTAAAACGCCTAGGGCCATCTTGCACCACAGTCTTCTGCTTCTTCTGCCTCCCTCTATTCTTCTTATCAGCCGAAACCCCAATGGCAAAAGGGCCAGAAGTAACAGGGCGAGTAGCAGCAATAGGGGGCTCATCTGCCTATCCGATGAAACATCAAACACAGGGCTCATGACCTCAGACCCTCCCGCATTGTCAATGATCTTGATATTTTTTAAGCTGGCATGCACCCAAGGTTTACGCTGCTGAACATCAACAGGCACAGATCCATCAAAAGCAGACAAATGAGCATTATCAACAAAAGCAGACTCCCAAGAGCGCTTAGGCACAAAAGGCACCAAAACTAGGGAACCCTCCACTCCCAAATCATGTAGAGGAACCCCAGCAACTATGTCCTGCTCCTCCATCAACACATCCATGACAGCAGCATCAGGAGCAACCAAATCACCATGAACATCTTGCATATCACCAGCAGCCACCTCATTCACTATCAGAGGAGCAACATTAGCCACCATAGCAGGAGCCTCTTGCACCTCAGCAGCAGCCACCTCTCCATCCAAACCATTCAGATCAGCAATCACAGGGTCCAGGGCCAACTGAGCACCAATACCAACAACAACAACAGGTAGCTCCACAGGTACATGAATGTCAACACCCGGATTTTTAAGTCCAGATGCCTATTATGCCATTCATCGCAATCCCAGGAATATTGTTTTTGCGAGACATAATAGATTGATATCACAACACATCATTCATTACAACACGTAATTGTCTTACATAGAGGGATCACATGATCCGGTCTTAATACATCATAGTGGATCTAGAGATCCTATTACAAAACACATAGCGGAGCGAAACGATTGCGGTCCATCTATTCCACAGGCAACTGTTGACGTCGGGAGTGATCTAGTTGTCGTAGACGTCCTGCTGTCCATCTTCCTCGTACTGCCGGTTCTCCTTCATATTCTGGCCATTTGAATAGCCAGGGATAAAGCCATGAGTACTTTAAAGTACTCGCAAACTAATACTAATGTAAGCACTATCAACTATAGTAAGGGGGATGCTAAGCTCTAGGTTTATTTGCATAAAGCCAAGTTTTATTTCATAAGCATTTAGTAAAGGACTCTTCATTTGCTAACTAACTCAAGTGGGAACATTAGTGTCATTCCCACCACTCTGTTGTGATTCAAGTCAAAGTCACCATTTCAAGTTCAAATCACAAGTCACCCTTTGACAAAGGATTAACTTGTCAATGCCTACAGATTGTAGACTAGGGTTTTGCTAGAAGTAGAGGGAAAGTAGATCTCGAAGGTTTAGGCGAAAAGTACTCGACGATTATGAAAACTAGGGTTATGACATTAGATTCGATCCTTTCTTTGTCCCTCGACTCCCCCTTATATAGGAGGTGGAGCCGAGGGTTTCGTTTCACACAAGTTACAGAGTCCGGGACGGTTTCTAACTCATCCCGCCAGATTACAAATAACACTTCCTATTACAACTCTAACTTTCCTTAATATATCTTGAGCTCCCGAATCTTCTTATTCTTCGGATAGTGGGCCTTCAGTAAACCCCGGGTACTATCTTCGGCGGGCCCATTTGGGATGCCTATGTCACCCTTCACATGTCACATTTTTGAAAATGGTCTCATGACGGGACAGTATGGCCTTTCCAATCGTCCGTAACCGTGGACACGGCTATTTGAATAGTTCTACACTCTGCAGAGGTCGTACACTTGTGCCACAACATTTGCAATAATCCGTCAGGGTTAACTGGCCCTGATTTATCACACTCCGTGTGCGGACTACCAACCATAACCTTTCACTTACATACCCTAGTATAGGCACCTCTCCCCATGAGTTTGGCCTCCCAGTGAAGACAGCAGTCAGCCTGGGAACTGCACAGGGCTTGGGCCGGACAATTCACCTCATTCACGTCATTTCACATCAATTCACTTTTAACGGAGGCAGCCTCAGCATAACCCCTATGACGCTTGTTTAGAGGGAACCCATACTCAGATACATAAACTTCCAGTTAAGCCCTTACCCATAATCAGGTATTGTGGGGGTACTTGCAAAATAGGAATGGTATCGCATCCGAACCCAACCATCAGTTTTTGTAAAATTCACCATGTCATTCACCAGTCATATCCACCTTCAAAATCTTTCAATAGAATGACTCATCATTCCCAAGGTTTTCAAAGTCATTTCATTTCACCTGTTCCCATCTAGAGTAGTCAATTTTATTTGTTAGCACTAGCATCTAATCATGAGGGGTGCTAACTAGCTTGTATTGCTTTAGGCTAGATTTTATGCTCCTGTTCTACTCTATATCTAGACCAAGTGAATCATGAATCAAAAATTAAACTTTGATAAACAAAACTCAAAAACTTGTAAGGTAAAAACTTGGGATAGGATCATTAAACATAAAATATGATGTAGTGGTGCCTTGCTCTATTAGAGCTTTGCACTTGGGTAACTTGCAAGAATATTAGCTTGCCTTGAGTGGTGTACTGATCAAAGTGGTCTTCTTCTTCCTGGAAGTAGACCTCCTCCTCCTCGGTGTACTCCTCGGTACTAGCGTCTAAATACGAGTATAATACACACAATTACCACACAAAGCCTAAGTACTAGACTAAGCACACACATAAATCACTCCTACTAAGCTATCAATCAACATGCTTATTAGGTGAGTTGATTTAATTTTATTCTTAAGAAAAATAATTTCCTCTCATTATAAATATTAATTAGAGTTTCTATTTATTTCTTGAGAGAAAATAATTTCCTCTCATTGAATACTATTAAGATTTAATTTCCTCAATTAATGTCATATGACCTAGGTTGACCAAAGTCAACCTCTTCATAAGTATCAATTGGGAAGTGATTTAAATGAGGTACACCACCTCATGCCTTTTTAATACTCATGATTAATGATTTAATATCATCAACTAATTTAATATGAGTTTAAAATTGACCATAGTCTCTTCCCCATATTAACTTAGTTGAGACAAGATTTAAATGAGACCAAAACATCTCATATGATCTAATAGGTAGTTTTGAACAATTTAAATACTACTATGAAAATGATTTAATATTTTCAAATAGGAACATATGGGTCATTAATACATGTGTCATCAACTCACATTGAATCACTTGGATTAATGATTTAAGTGAGAAGCTACACCTCATATAATTTAAATACTATTTTTGAAACAGATTAGATGAGCTAGAAATGGCCACATAGCCACTTTTTGAATCTAGCCTATGATCATATACAGTACCACTATCATATTTTTACATAAACAATTAGAGTATTTGAATTGTGATTTATGAGAATTTGAATCATCTCAAAATAGTTTATGGTTGATTTTAAATAATTATTTGAAGTTGAAAAAGGCCCTGCCTTGTTATTTTTATCATTTAAATCCTACAATAAATCTAAGGTTGAGGCCAGTGTAGTCTTGTAGATAATTTATCAAGGTTTCCAAATATATAAAATTTGTTCAATTTGGTTTGGTAGATTTTATTCTATTTAATTTTCAAAACAGCATCTGAGAAGAAATAATTAATTTCGAAATTCTTTTATTTGAATTGTGGGCTTAGGCGGGAAAACGAGGTGGGCTGCACAGGAGTTAAACGGGCCAGCCCAGTGGGCGGCCACGCGGGACGAGCGGGGCTGACGGCGGGGTCCACTGTCAGCCAGTGGTTTCCCAGCCTGAATCGGTACGCGAGGAGGGCCGTCGGATCAAAGCAGGGATCGACGGCCGAGGGTCGTTCTCGTCATCGACGAGGCTCGCCGGAGAACTAACCCTACCGGTGGCCTGACTAGGGGGTCGGAGAGCTACCTGGAGGCGGGCGAGCGTCGAGGCAGCGTTGGCGTTGGAGACGACGGCGAGTCGATGGGTGGTCGTGGGAGCTCCGGGGGTGCGCGGAATCGTCGGCTTCGTCGAGCTGCTGCGGCGGCGGTCTCCGGCTAAATTCCGGCGAAGGAGGGGATAATGTGGAGCGGAGAGGTGTTGAGGATGCTCAGAGAGGAGAGGGGAGGGCGATGGTGTGCTGAAATCGTCCAGGAGCGTGCTCCTTTTATAGCGACGCGAGGTGGCCGTGGGCGCGGAGCAGGTGAGTGGTGACGGTGGCGATGGAGGTCATGCGGGGCCAGGGGAGTAGGCGGGGACGATGCAGCAGTGCTTGGTGATCGTCACGCGCGTGCTGGCGAGGTCGGGGATGGTCAGGAGCAGGCTGGCGACGTCATGCACTGGCGCGGTACCGGCGGCTGTCGTCGACGAGCTCGCCGCGTACGGGGTTCCCGTGGTCCAATGGTGTTGTCTGGGAGGGAGCTGACGTCGAGGGGATCGGGCTGGTGCAAGGAGAGCAGGAGGGGAGGACGGAGTCAACGGGGCACCGTGGCGCTCTGGCGCGCTCTGTGTCGCGATCATGCGCATGCTGGCGTGCCTGGGCGTCACTGGGCGCGTCTGGGCGCGTCACGTTCCGGACGTTGTCGTGCTCGTCTTCGTCCTTGGCGGGTACCAGCATGACCAGGGGAGCAAGGAGAGTCTCCAAGACATGATGGTGCATGCTGGATGGGAGAGGAGAGGGGAGTTGGCATGGTGATGACCTAGGGGCTCGGCATGGCATGGTTTGGACGAAAATATCCAAGTACCAGGGGTACAAGTGGTTGGCTTTTCTCAAGGAGTGCCAGGAGAGGTCAATGATGGAAAAAATGGTGATGGTTCAGTAGAAGATCCATCAGTTATAAGAGTGTGTGGAGTTGGTGAGTTTATGCACACAAGGTGTTTGGTTAAATGGCCGCAAGAGATTTACTTTCAAAATTTTCAATGAATTTTGGTGAGGTGTTGTCATATAATATTTGAAGTCTACTGGTGGTGGTGGTGTCCATTTTGGAGGTGATTTGCAAAATGGCAAAAGTGAGATGATCTTCTCTTTGTTTTAACATCACTACTTGTCACATTCATACTGGTCAACCTAGTCAACTCTGGCCATGGTGGTCAACATGAAAGTTACTCACCTTGACATGGTCTTGGATGACCTGGCTTTGTTTTACCAATTTTAGTTTAAGAATAGAGAAAACCAGAGGGGTAAAGTAGTGAAGAAAATATTTTGGTGACATATGACCATTATCATATGTGTGAAGATTTTGAGATTTCCTTTGGTTTGATTCTGGTTTCATTGATGCAATTGTGTTAGTTTATCATATTTAGGTATTCTACAAGCAAGAGAGCAAGCAATTATGGCCTAGAGTGAAGATTTGTAATTTGGCATAATGTGTATGTGAGTGAAATTGGGATTTTCTCCCTATTTAATTTCTCTCCATTTAATTTGACTTTGGTTGACTCTAAGGTGATTCTTATTAGTTTAGAAACATTTCCAAACCATTGAATCCATTTAAAAGGTCTTGTTCAAAGATTTGCAAAAATGGCCATAACACATAAAAGATGATGTGTCAATTTTATTATTTTTGTAAATGGTTCCCCTTGATCTACTTGGGCATGGGTTAGGGTCAATTTAGCATTAGCTTAGGTTTAGAGATGGTTTCACACCAATTGGGTCAAGATTTAAAGGCATAGAGCAAGAATTGGGTATTATGGCTATGTGTCACATATGCCTCTATGCATATGTGGCATTTGATTTTTAATTTGACTTTGCTTGACCCAATTGGTGTTGTTGAGTGTTGAAATGGTATATGGAAGTGATCCAACCATTCACAACAAGTCCTAGGGTCAATCTTCTCAAATTCACAAATTTGCTAATTTACTCTCATATGCCTCTATGGCATTTTTAGTTTCTTTTTATTTTCTTTGGAAACAACTTGAATTAGGTTTGATAAGTACTAGATAGGGTGTATAATGGTTTTTCCAAACCACTAAACAAAGTAGAGGAGCTTAGGGTAAAGATTTGTAAAAATAGCCATAGGCACATATGCCTTTTTCTTATTTAACTTCCTTTTATTTTATTTTAACTTGGATGATGAAAAGAGGGGTGGGGTTTAGGGTTTAAGATTATTTCAAATACTAATAACAAGCAATCATGGCAATAGCACAAGAATTAAGCAAGATCACTATGTATCAAACTTAATTTAATAAAAGTTTTTGTTGGTTCCAAAATTTGGAACTCGGGAAATTTATTTATTTTGTTTTGAATTTGGGATGTTACAAACCCTTCCCCCTTAAACAAATCTCGTCCCGAGATTTTAAGAAAAGTTAGGTTCCTAAGAGAGATTGAGTATTACGATTAACAGGAAGACATACTTGTCGGGTCTGGGGTGCTTCCGAGCTTCATGGCAGCTATGTGGTAGGCGGCCGTTGTTGTTGTTCTGGTTCCTTCTACCTGCGAAGCGGCGCTGTTGCTGGGCAGGTGCAGCGGTGTTGGCGGCGATCTTGGCAAGCTTTTTGGGGCACTCATTGGAGTAGTGGCCCACAACTCCACATTCATAGCAGTTTACAGTTGACTTGTCCTTTGGGGTGACGGGGATGGCATTGCTTCCAGTCCTCGGGCCAGTATTGGTGTTGTTGTTGTTACCATGGGGGTGGTTGTTGTTGTTGTTGGGGTGGTTGTTGTTGTTGTTGTTGTTGTTGTTGTTGTTGTTGTTGTTGTTGTTGTTGTTGTTGTTGTTGTTGTTGTGGTTGCCTCCGGGCTTCGGGGGTCCTCCGTTGTTGTTGGTGTAGTTGGGGCGATAATTCTGAGCAGGGGGCTTGTTGTGTCTTGGGGTGAATCCTCCAGAGGAGTTGTTACGGTACTTCTGGGTATGGTGGGGTCCATTCTGGTTCATCATCCTGCGCTTGCGGTTTTCATTGGCCTGATGCAGCTTTCCTTCCATCTATATGGCTGAGTCTACGAGGGCTTCGAGGTCAGCGAACATAATGTTCACTAACACAGTTTGCATCTCGTCATGTAGTCCGTTCAGAAATCTTTCCTTCCTCTTCTCATTGGTGTCTGTCTCATCCGGGGCGTACCTTGACAGTGTAAGAAACCTGTCGCGGTATTCCACCACGGACATCCTTCCTTGCTTGAGTTCGCGGAACTCGTCTCTCATCTTCTTGATCAGTCCTTGGGGCACATGATATTTGCTGAACTTGAGTTTGAAGTCTTCCCAAGTCATCATTTGTCCTGCATTCATTGCACGGGCACTGGTCCACCAGGCTCTGGCAGGTCCTGACAGGTAGTGGGTGGCAAACAGTACTTTCTCTGCGGCTTCTACTCCTGCAACTTCGAGGTTGTTCTCCATGGTCTGGAGCCAATCATCTGCGTCAAGTGGTTCTTCGGTCTTGCTAAACATCGGAGGGTTGGTGTTCTGAAAGTTCTTCAGCTTTGATCCTGGGTGATCATGGTTTCCGTGGCCTTGATTGTTTTGAGCTATCTGTTGCAGTGCCGCTATGTTGGCTTGTCGTTCAGCTCTCGCGGCTTCGCGATCTTCCATCATCATCTGGATCATCTGCATCATTGCGTCTTGGTTGGCGTTGCGGTTTGGTGGGGCCATCTGATTATTGGAGTAAATGATAAGATAAGAGGGAAATTTCTATGGTTGGTTTGAGTTAAAGTTCACAAAGTTTCAAGACGTGAGTAGTGTTGAGGGGGTAGAAACCAACAACACTTTTTTATTCATACCAAGCATCACACATTACAAATCTAACACACCGTTGGTTTTAAGAACCATTCATTCGCTCTACGATACAAGGGATCCTGATACAACTCACACCTACGATAGTGCTTTAATGATACTACTCTTCAGGGGGAATTCTTCGTCTTCACGGTTAAGGTGCTTGGCGAAGGGCGAGGGCGTTGTCCAAATCCCTGCGGTTTTGTACAGCCTGAAGTCCTGGTGTGCTACATAGTGGTTCATCTCCGTGTGTGGTGGCATGGTCATCGTCTTCCCATGGGGTCATGTCTTGTGTAGTAGATGAAACGAGTGTTCCGGACCTTGTTCTCATTTTGTCCGCACAGACGGGCGATTGCTTCTTGCATAGCTCTGACTAGTCCTTCCTTCCAGGTGTTTCCCATTACAGAAAACCATATGGTTTCCCATACCGGGGCTCCAAGCTTTCTTCCTAGATCCAGGAAACTTCCCACCGGGGTGGTCCTCCCAACTGATTATTGCGAGGTGTTCCAAAGAACTCGGGATACGGGTGTCCTAGATATTCCACTAGTTGCTTCAAATCCTTTTCGAACCTCAGTTCTCCTCCGTGACCAAGCTGATAGCACTCCCATTGGTATTCCATCTGTGAGCAATTAGGATAAGTAAGTTAGTGAAGTGATCAAGTGTGCAAGATTTTATGTAGGATTACAAATAAAGGTAGAGCAGGGGTTTCTTATTTTGGAAAAGATCTCAAGGGTAAGAGTGAGAATAAGTTTTCAGAAATATTCACTTCATTTTTATTTTTTTAAACTAATTTTTTTCAGGACGTCCATTCTAACTAGGGTCTCCTAAGGTCAACAATGGCTCTGATACCAACTTGTCAACACCCGGATTTTTAAGTCCGGATGCCTATTATGCCATTCATCGCAATCCAGGAATATTGTTTTTGCGAGACATAATAGATTGATATCACAACACATCATTCATTACAACACATAATTGTCTTACATAGAGGGATCACATGATCCGGTCTTAATACATCATAGTGGATCTAGAGATCCTATTACAAAACACATAGCGGAAGCGAAGTAACGGTTGCGGTCCATCTATTCCACAGGCAACTGTTGACGTCGGAGTGATCCTAGTTGTCGTAGACGTCCTGCTGTCCATCTTCCTCGTACTGCGGTTCTCCTTCATAGTCTGGCCATTTGAATAGCCAGGGACAAAGCCATGAGTACTTTAAAGTACTCGCAAACTAATACTAATGTAAGCACTATCAACTATAGTAAGGGGCATGCTAAGCTCTAGGTTTATTTTCATAAAGCCAAGTTTTATTTCATAAGCATTTAGTAAAGGACTCTTCATTTGCTAACTAACTCAAATGGGAACATTAGTGTCATTCCCACCACTCTGTTGTGATTCAAGTCAAAGTCACCATTTCAAGTTCAAATCACAAGTCACCCTTCACATGTCACATTTTTGAAAATGGTCTGATGACGGAACAGTATGGCCTTTCCAATCATCCGTAACCATGGACACGGCTATTCGAATAGTTCTACACTCTGCAGAGGTCGTACACTTGTGCCACAACATTTGCAATAATCCGTCGGGGTTGGCCTGATTTATCACACTCCGTGTGCGGACTACCAACCATAACCTTTCACTTACATACCCTAGTATGGCACCTCTCCCCATGAGTTTGTCCTCCCAGTGAAACGACAGTCAGCTGGGCTGCAGGGCTTGGGCCGGACAATTCACCTCATTCACGTCATTTCACATCAATTCACTTTTAACGGAGGCAGCCTCAGCATAACCCCTATGACGCTTGTTTAGAGGGAACCCATACTCGATACATAAACTTCCAGTTAAGCCCTTACCCATAATCAGGTATTGTGGGGGTACTTGCAAAATTGGAATGGTATCGCATCCGAACCCAACCATCAGTTTTTGTAAAATTCACCATGTCATTCACCAGTCATATTCACCTTCAAAATCTTTCAATAGAATGACTCATCATTCCCAAGGTTTTCAAAGTCATTTCATTTCACCTGTTCCCATCTAGAGTAGTCAATTTTATTTGTTAGCACTAGCATCTAATCATGAGGGGTGCTAACTAGCTTGTATTGCTTTAGGCTAGATTTTATGCTCCTGTTCTACTCTATATCTAGACCAAGTGAATCATGAATCAAAAATTAAACTTTGATAAACAAAACTCAAAAACTTGTAAGGTAAAAACTTGGGATAGGATCATTAAACATAAAGTATGATGTAGTGGTGCCTTGCTCTATTAGAGCTTTGCACTTGGGTAACTTGCAAGAATATTAGCTTGCCTTGAGTGGTGTATTGATCAAAGTGGTCTTCTTCTTCCTGGAAGTAGACCTCCTCCTCCTCGGTGTACTCCTCGGTACTAGCGTCTAAATACGAGTATAATACACACAATTACCACACAAAGCCTAAGTACTAGACTAAGCACACACATAAATCACTCCTACTAAGCTATCAATCAACATGCTTATTAGGTGAGTTGATTTAATTTTATTCTTAAGAAAAATAATTTCCTCTCATTATAAATATTAATTAGGGTTTCTATTTATTTCTTGAGAGAAAATAATTTCCTCTCATTGAATATTATTAAGATTTAATTTCCTCAATTAATGTCATATGACCTAGGTTGACCAAAGTCAACCTCTTCATAAGTATCAATTGGGAAGTGATTTAAATGAGGTACACCTCCTCATGCCTTTTTAATACTCATGATTAATGATTTAATATCATCAACTAATTTAATATGAGTTTAAAATTGACCATAGTCTCTTCCCCATATTAACTTAGTTGAAACAAGATTTAAATGAGACCAAAACATCTCATATGATCTAATAGGTAGTTTTGAACAATTTAAATACTACTATGAAAATGATTTAATATTTTCAAATAGGAACATATGGGTCATTAATACATGTGTCATCAACTCACATTGAATCACTTGGAGTAATGATTTAAGTGAGAAGCTACACCTCATATAATTTAAATACTATTTTTGAAACAGATTAGATGAGCTAGAAATGGCCACATAGCCACTTTTTGAATCTAGCCTATGATCATATACAGTACCACTATCATATTTTTACATAAAAAATTAGAGTATTTGAATTGTGATTTATGAGAATTTGAATCATCTCAAAATAGTTTATGGTTGATTTTAAATAATTATTTGAAGTTGAAAAAGGCCCTGCCTTGTTATTTTTATCATTTGAATCCTACAATAAATATAAGGTTGAGGCCAGTGTAGTCTTGTAGATAATTTATCAAGGTTTCCAAATATATAAAATTTGTTCAATTTGGTTTGGTAGATTTTATTCTATTTAATTTTCAAAACAGCATCTGAGAAGAAATAATTAATTTCGAAATTCTTTTATTTGAATTGTGGGCTTAGGCGGGAAAACGAGGTGGGCTGCACAGGAGTTAAACGGGCCAGCCCAGTGGGCGGCCACGCGGGACGAGCGGGGGCTGACGGCGGGGTCCACTGTCAGCCAGTGGTTTCCCAGCCCGAATCGGTACGCGAGGAGGGCCGTCGGATCAAAGCAGGGATCGACGGCCGAGGGTCGTCCTCATCATCGACGAGGCTCGCCGGAGAACTAACCCTACCGGCGGCCTGACTAGGGGGTCGGAGAGCTACCTGGAGGCGGGCGAGCGTCGGCGAGGCTGGCGTTCGACGTTGGAGACGACGGCGAGTCGATGGGTGGTCGTGGGAGCTCCGGGGGTGCGCGGAATCGTCGGCTTCGTCGAGCTGCTGCGGCGGCGGTCTCCGGCTAAATTCCGGCGAAGGAGGGGATAATGTGGAGCGGAGAGGTGTTGAGGATGCTCAGAGAGGAGAGGGGAGGGCGATGGTGTGCTGAAATCGTCCAGGAGCGTGCTCCTTTTATAGCGACGCGAGGTGGCCGTGGGCGCGGAGCAGGTGAGTGGTGACGGTGGCGATGGAGGTCATGCGGGGCCAGGGGAGTAGGCGGGGACGATGCAGCAGTGCTTGGTGATCGTCACGCGCGTGCTGGCGAGGTCGGGGATGGTCAGGAGCAGGCTGGCGACGTCATGCACTGGCGCGGTACCGGCGGCTGTCGTCGACGAGCTCGCCGCGTACGGGGTTCCCGTGGTCCAATGGTGTTGTCTGGGAGGGAGCTGACGTCGAGGGGATCGGGCTGGTGCAAGGAGAGCAGGAGGGGAGGACGGAGTCAACGGGGCACCGTGGCGCTCTGGCGCGCTCTGTGTCGCGATCATGCGCATGCTGGCGTGCCTGGGCGTCACTGGGCGCGTCTGGGCGCGTCACGTTCCGGACGTTATCGTGCTCGGCTTCGTCCTTGGCGGGTACCAGCATGACCAGGGGAGCAAGGAGAGTGTCCAAGACATGATGGTGCATGCTGGATGGGAGAGGAGAGGGGAGTTGGCATGGTGATGACCTAGGGGCTCGGCATGGCATGGTTTGGACGAAAATATCCAAGTACCAGGGGTACAAGTGGTTGGCTTTTCTCAAGGAGTGCCAGGAGAGGTCAATGATGGAAAAAATGGTGATGGTTCAGTAGAAGATCCATCAGTTATAAGAGTGTGTGGAGTTGGTGAGTTTATGCACACAAGGTGTTTGGTTAAATGGCCGCAAGAGATTTACTTTCAAAATTTTCAATGAATTTTGGTGAGGTGTTGTCATATAATATTTGAAGTCTACTGGTGGTGGTGGTGTCCATTTTGGAGGTGATTTGCAAAATGGCAAAAGTGAGATGATCTTCTCTTTGTTTTAACATCACTACTTGTCACATTCATACTGGTCAACCTAGTCAACTCTGGCCATGGTGGTCAACATGAAAGTTACTCACCTTGACATGGTCTTGGATGACCTGGCTTTGTTTTACCAATTTTAGTTTAAGAATAGAGAAAACCAGAGGGGTAAAGTAGTGAAGAAAATATTTTGGTGACATATGACCATTATCATATGTGTGAAGATTTTGAGATTTCCTTTGGTTTGATTCTGGTTTCATTGATGCAATTGTGTTAGTTTATCATATTTAGGTATTCTACAAGCAAGAGAGCAAGCAATTATGGCCTAGAGTGAAGATTTGTAATTTGGCATAATGTGTATGTGAGTGAAATTGGGATTTTCTCCCTATTTAATTTCTCTCCATTTAATTTGACTTTGGTTGACTCTAAGGTGATTCTTATTAGTTTAGAAACATTTCCAAACCATTGAATCCATTTAAAAGGTCTTGTTCAAAGATTTGCAAAAATGGCCATAACACATAAAAGATGATGTGTCAAATTTTATTATTTTTGTAAATGGTTCCCCTTGATCTACTTGGGCATGGGTTAGGGTCAATTTAGCATTAGCTTAGGTTTAGAGATGGTTTCACACCAATTGGGTCAAGATTTAAAGGCATAGAGCAAGAATTGGGTATTATGGCTATGTGTCACATATGCCTCTATGCATATGTGGCATTTGATTTTTAATTTGACTTTGCTTGTCCCAATTGGTGTTGTTGAGTGTTGAAATGGTATATGGAAGTGATCCAACCATTCACAACAAGTCCTAGGGTCAATCTTCTCAAATTCACAAATTTGCTAATTTACTCTCATATGCCTCTATGGCATTTTTAGTTTCTTTTTATTTTCTTTGGAAACAACTTGAATTAGGTTTGATAAGTACTAGATAGGGTGTATAATGGTTTTTCCAAACCACTAAACAAAGTAGAGGAGCTTAGGGTAAAGATTTGTAAAAATAGCCATAGGCACATATGCCTTTTTCTTATTTAACTTCCTTTTATTTTATTTTAACTTGGATGATGAAAAGAGGGGTGGGGTTTAGGGTTTAAGATTATTTCAAATACTAATAACAAGCAATCATGGCAATAGCACAAGAATTAAGCAAGATCACTATGTATCAAACTTAATTTAATAAAAGTTTTTGTTGGTTCCAAAATTTGGAACTCGGGAAATTTATTTATTTTGTTTTGAATTTCTGGGATGTTACAATGAATCTCAGCATCATCATGCGCAACAGCAAGAACTTGTTCATCCACTGGCTCAGCCACCATAACTTGCACCACAGGAGGTTCATCAGGACCAGAAGCTGATGAAACCACAGAACCCACATCCGAACCCTGCACATGTACATCCCAAGCACCAACTTGCCCATGCTGCATTGGATCAGCAGGGGGAACAAAAGCAGGCACCTCCTCAACAGGTGCAACATTCCAACCTACTTCAGGATATTCAGGCTGCACAAAGTTCAGATTATCAGGGTGAAGATTCCCAGGCATAGGATGTGGATTTCCATTCAAAGGCATTTGGTCTTCATCTGCAGGGTGAACACCAGCTGGCACAGCAGAAAGGATGTATACAGGAGCAGTCCAAGAGTGCCGTAGCCCAGAGAACCTTCCCACCTTTGGCTGACGAAAAACCACATCACGAGGGACAAGGGCCGGCGAAGGAAAGGTGGCATACACTAAAATTCTGCACTTCTGGATATCCCTATGCTGCCAGTAATGGAACTCACCAAAAGTATTTATAGCTTCAGCAATAGTTTCAGTATTCCTAAAATCCATTGGCGTGCCTATGAACATAAGCCGCCCAGTATACGCACCATGCTGCACCCGAAAACCCTGCCCCTCATTGTGCTTGATAAAACGCAGAGAAAAATCTCCCAGCTGCCAGACCCCATGATCCACCAGACCAGCACGAACAACAGGATTGCGAAATTGGAAAGCGCCAACCCCACAGAACCAAGGCAGATGATTAACAAGTTCAATGTCCCTATCCAGCAGAAAGTTCCTAACCTGATCCATAGTCTGCTGCATCAGATGCTCAGGTGGAGGAGGATCTACCATCGCAACCGCCCACCCTTCATGCGCATCCACCATCGGAGCCGAAGGAGTAACAAAGGTACGTGGCAGACGAGTTGGTTCTCCATCAATAATGTGAAAGCCTGGAGGTACCCACGGAGTCGGATCGAACTCGAAGTTGGCCATGGAGTCAGGTGGTGGCGGCGGCAGCACCGAAGACACAATATCGCTTGGCGGCAGAGGAGGAACAGAGGGAGGCGAAACCACAGGGTTAACTCGCGGAACTGCCGAGGAAGATGAGGGGGCAGCGCTACCGGCCAAAATATCCGCAGTCGATTCCTTTAAAAATCGGAACCCATTTCTTTCCCTTTAAAGCCTTACTGTTTAAACACTTCTTAGCAAAATGGCCATAGGAATAACAAGATTTACACCTGATTTTATTAACACAATTAATTGTTTCGTGATTCATACTCAGGCAACGCCGACATTTCCAAACGTCCAAAGCCCATTTGTCCACCAGGCCCACCAAGCCATCTAGGGAATCAGACCGAGACACCAGCCCGAGAAAAACAGCCAGGCCAGAAAGCATGGGGATGGGCCAGCCACAGCAACTGTAGGGGAAGATGGGCCAGGAGAAACCAAACCCGCAGCCCGCAAAGCTAGAAGGGCTTCAGATCCAATGGAACAATCCGAAACAGACGCGGAAACAGCGCTAACTGCGGAACCAGGTTGCATGCTACCAAATTCAAACTGCGGGGCTAACGTCGGCGAGGTCACCGGAGCCCTAGGCGGCGGCGCGCACAGGACTGGTGCGAGGCAAAGGTGCAAGGAGTCTGCCTGCCTGTAACAGCATTGTGCATTCTTGGCTGCCAACGAGATCGACGTGAAGGACGAGACACAAATGCTTTTTTTTTTCTTCCGAGCCGCTAAGATCCATTCCCCAGCACACTCCTTCTCCCAAAGAACCAACTCCCTTGCCCAATTGGGGCTCCCATAACCCCAAAGATGATAATAACATTTGAAATGCGGGCAGCTGTAAAACTTACGATCATAGATCAAAAAACCAACCTTCAAGGAAGAGACCGTGAAGGAGAATACACGATCCCTAAGGGCTGACACCTTCAGATCTCCACAAAAACCACCAATCGCCGCCTCCAGAGCAAGAGCAACAGATTCTTCATCAAGTCGAAAGGAGGACCTACCAAAGGACACCACCATAGTAAAATGCCCAGATCCAGACGTCGGATGAACCTTCTGCTTCCACGATCGCCAAACCTCCCTGGCAAACGCCTGACCAGGGGAGAAGTCCAAACCAAGGGTGATGGAAGTCCGGACCGCCATCAGAAGCAGATCCAAAGGATTTGGTGAGAAGGAGGAAGGTGGTGTTGGGTTGGATGGAGGCTAGAACGGCCGGAGAAGGAGATCGCCGGCAGGGAGGGAGAGAGGTGGGCGGACGTGGGAGCCATGTGGAAAACAGTCTTTAAAACAAAATTTGGTTTATATGAGTGGTTAGTAATGCCTTTTGGTCTAACTAATGCACCTAGCACCTTCATGAGACTGATGAACCATGTTTTGCGTGATTTTATTGGCAAGTTTGTGGTTGTGTATTTTGATGATATATTAATCTACAGCCGCAATGAATCTGATCATACTATACATATTCGACATGTTTTGCAAGTGTTGCGTGATAATCAACTCTATGGTAATCTTGAGAAGTGCACATTTTGCAAAGATAAGGTCATATTTCTTGGTTATGTTGTCTCTAAGCATGGAGTAGAAGTAGATTTGTCTAAAATTGAATCTATTCAAAATTGGCCTACTCCCATGAATGTGAGTCAAGTAAGAAGTTTCCATGGTCTAGCTAGGTTTTATAGAAGATTTGTGCCCAATTTTAGTACTATTGCTGCACCTTTGAATGATTTAACTAAAAAGGGTGTTGTTTTTGAGTGGGGCGCAGCCCAAGATCATGCTTTTGATGAACTGAAGAGATTGTTAACTTCTGCACCGTTGCTTGCACTTCCTGATTTCAATAAGCAATTTGAGATTGAATGTGATGCTAGTGGTATTGGAATTGGTGGCGTGTTGATGCAAGAGGGTCGCCCAATTGCATATTTTCTGAGAAACTTTCTGGTGCTAAGTTGAATTATCCAATATATGATAAAGAATTGTATGCTTTAATTAGAGTTCTTGAGGTTTGGCAACATTACTTGTGGCCAAAAGAATTTATCATACATTCTGATCATGAAGCTTTGAAATATCTGAAAGCCCAGTCTACTTTGCATAAGCGTCTTGCTAAGTGGGTTGAGTTCATTGAGTCTTTTCCATACATTATTAAGCATAAGAAGGGAAAAGATAATATTGTTGCTGATGCTTTATCTAGGAAGAATATGCTATTAACTCAACTTGATGTTAAAATTCCTGGATTAGAGATACTATGTGATTTATATGCTACTGATCATGATTTTGCTGAACCATATCGCTTGTGTGCTATTGGTAAAGCATGGGAAAAATATCACATACATGATGGGTTCTTGTTTAGAGCTAACAAACTATGTGTTCCAGAATCGTCTGTGCGTTTGCTCTTATTGCAGGAATCACATGCTGGAGGTTTGATGGGTCATTTTGGGCGTGAGAAGACGCTACTCATGCTAGCTGACCACTTTTATTGGCCAAAGATGAGGCGGGACGTGGACAGGTATGTGAAGAGATGCATTACTTGCAACAAGTCCAAGTCCAAGCTGATGCCTCACGGTTTGTATACTCCTTTACCGGAACCTACTACACCTTGGGAGGATATTAGTATGGATTTTGTGTTGGGTTTGCCACATACTAAAAGAGGCCACGATTCTATATTTGTGGTAGTGGATAGATTTTCTAAGATGTCACATTTTATTGCCTGCCACAAGAGCGACGATGCGTCGCATTGTTAACCTGTTTTCAGGGAGATTGTACGTCTACATGGAGTCCCGAAGACTATTGTTTCTGATCGTGACGTGAAGTTTATGAGCTACTTCTAGAAGACGCTTTGGAGAAAGCTGGGGATGATACGTCTCCGACGTATCGATAATTTCTTATGTTCCATGCCACTTTATTGATGATATCTACATGTTTTATACACATTATATGTAATATTCGTGCGTTTTCCGGAACTAACCTATTGACGAGATGCCAAAAGGCCAGTTGCTGTTTTCTGCTGTTTTTGGTTTCAGAAATCCTAGTAAAGAAATATTTTCGAATCGGACGAAATCAAGACCGGGGACCTTATAATTCCGGAAGCTTCGGAGCCAGAAGACGAGAGGGGAGCCGGGGGGCCCACACCACACCCGGCGCGGCCCGGGCGCCCCGTGGTGTAGGCAGCCGTGGCCCCTCCGACTCCTCTATTCGCCTATTTAATCGTATCGACCTAAAAACACCGGGGAGAAGGCAGACCGAGAAAACCTTCCAGAGCCGCCGCCATCGCGAAATCAAGATTCGGGGGACGAAGTCTCGTTCCGGCACCTGCCGGACGGGGATTGCCCCGGAGTCATCTCCCCGCCGTCTCACTGCCATCTTCACCGCCATGTTGTCTCCATGATGAGGAGGGAGTAATTCACCCCGGGGCTGAGGGCTCCGCTGTAGCTATGTGGTTCATCTCTCTCTTTATGTGATCTAGTTGAATATTATCTATGTGCTACTCTAGTGATGTTATTAAAGTACTCTATTCCTCCTCCACGTGTGTAATGGTGACAGTGTGTGCACCGTGTGAGTACTTGGCGTAGGCTATGATTATGATCTCTTGTAGATTATGAAGTTAATTATTGCTATGATGGTATTGATGTGTATTATTCCTCCTACATATGCATGATGGTGATAGTGTGCATGCTATGTTAGTTCTTGGTGTAATTATGTTGATCTATCTTGCACTCTAAGGTTATTTAAATATGAACATTGCATTGTGGAGCTTGTTAACTCCGGCATTGAGGGTTCGTGTAATCCTACGCAATGCGTTCATCATCCAACAAAAGAGTGTAGAGTAGTCCTATTATGTGATCATTGTTGAGAGTGTCCACTAGTGAAAGCAGGATCCCTAGGCCTTGCTTCCAAGCATCGAATCTCCGTTTGTTTACTGTTTTGTTGCATGTTTACTCGCTGCCATATTTTATTCAGATTGCTATTACCACTCATATACATCCATATTACTTGTATTTCACTATCTCTTCGGCCGAACTAGTGCACCTATACACCGACAAGTGTATTTGGTGTGTTGGGGACACAAGAGACTTTTTGCTTTGTGGTTGCAGGGTTGCTTGAGAGGGATATCTTTGACCTCTTACTCCATGAGTTCGATAAACCTTGGGTAATCCACTTAAGGGAAACTTGCTGCTGTTCTACAAACCTCTGCTCTTGGAGGCCCAACACGTCTACAAGAATAGAAGCACCCGTAGACATCAAGCACTTTTATGGCGCCGTTTGGGAGGAAAGGTAAAGGCACTCATACTTCGGTTCCACGTAACAGTACTTTTCTGGCGCTATTGTGTGTGTGCTCAAAGCTATTTCCTTTAGACTCTGCAATTACATCTTTTTGTTTAATGGAAAACAACAAAAAAATTGGTGAGCTTTTAATCTTTTTCCTAATTTAGAATTGTTTGATCCGAAAATTAAAAAACCTATGGAACCTTATTTACATGATAGTAGCAATGTTATTAGTATGAATGCAATTACGCTAATGCTATGAAGAAGTCTAAGCTTGGGGAAGCTAGTTTACATAAAAATAATCTTTTTGCTCCTCCGCTTTAGAAAATATTTTGCTCTGATGATGCTTTATCTCCCATATGCGATAGTTCTAATGATGCTTGATATTTTAAATCCACCTGCTGAAAGTATTCCGTATAAAATACCTATGAAAATTATTGAACGTGTTATGGATAACCGCTATGAAGGGGATGGAACTGTCCATCGTGGAAATCATTTACTGTTTTTGCATGAATTATGCGGGTTATTCACGTGTGCAGGTATCTCTATGGATGAAGTGAAGAAGAAACTATTCTCTATGTCGCTGTCTGGTAAAGCGGCGCATTGGTATAAACTATTGAAGGACGGGCGCTCTCTTGATTGGAAGGATATTGAGCCTCTATTTTATTCCAAGTTCTATCCTCCAAGTGAAATTCACAAAGATCGAAACCATATATATAATTTTTGGCCTCATGATGGAGAGAGTATTGCCCAAGCATGGGAGAGATTGAAGACTTTAATGCTCAAATGCCCCAATCATGAGCTTCCGGTAATATCATCATTGATAATTTCTATGCAAGACTTTCTTTTCAAGATAAGACCTTGCTGGATACTACTTGTTCGGATCATTCACGAGCAATAAAGAAGAGTTTAAAAGGGACCTTCTTGATCGGATTAAGGAGAACGCTGAAGATTGGGGGAGAACGACAAAGGTAAAGAGTCAGGTATAAATTATGATTATGAATGCATTGAAACTTTCATGGATAGTGGTAAATTTCAAAATATGAGTGCTACTTATGGTCTTGACTCTCAAGTTGCTGCAAATCTTTATAAAGCTTTTGCTTCTCACATTGAATTGCCTAGGAAGAATTTTGATAAGTATCATGAACCTTTTAAAGACGCTTGCATGAAGAATGAAATTGTTGTTAATGATTGCAATAAGCGTGCTCAAACTCCTAAGAATGCTATTTCCTATAAGCATGTTAATTTTTGTGGAATACATAGACCTTGTGGAATTAATCAAATAGAAGATGAATATTGTATCCATCACAGGAATGAAAAAACTAGAAAGTGGTCTAGAGCTCTAGATGATCTTGGAGAAAAAGTGTGTGCCCTCTATCCTTTTATTTGTGAACTTTGCCATAGAGTTGGTCATTTTAATTTTCAATGCTCCTCCAATGATAATTCAAACCCCATGAGTGCTGCAAATTTGTATTGTGATGATGAGATTATTCCTAATCAGCATGATGAACTTACCTTATTTTTGAAGTGTGAAGAGTTATCAAGAAAAATTTCTTTGTTAAATATTAACGATCTTGATATTGATGATGTCCTGCATGGTTGTCTTTCTTACTGCATTAATAATTGCCATACAAATACTTACATACAGAATATTTTAGAAGATGACACCTTGCCAAAATATGATAGGACCGCTGTGTGTTTTCAATTAATTAATGAAAAGGAGGGATCCTCCCAAGTTTCTTCTATTGTTTCTAAAAAGTAAATCAGGTTATGCGGACAAGCCACCCTTCAAGCCTCTTCCTCCTAAAGAAGAAGCAAGGAGAAGGAAAAAGAAGAAGAAGAAGAAGAGGGAACGAAGAAGAAGAAGAAGAAGAAAGAGAATAAAGAGAAAGAGGCAATGGCATATCCCCGCGTGTAGGTAACAATAGATAGGTGTAAGTATGTTGCGCCTAATGATTATTATGATAATGAATCTGAGTACGATGATCTTCCTATACCCTTTACCCATATTAGTGATCATGATTTGGATGAACACACTGCCTTTGATATTGAAAATCTCTTTGGTACTGATTATGAAAGTAATGATGATAGCATTATTCATGTCCCCTTAAACGATGATATTGAAAGCTCTAAGCTTGGGGATGTTGTGCTTGAAGATCCTGTATTTGAGACCTCTACTTTTAGTGAAAATGATGATATTACATATTCTGGTTTAGATAATTGCTATAGAGATGTATATGACACATGTTACAATTATCCTTATGAAACTTGTCATAGTCATGATTGGATTACCAAAAACTATTCTTTTAATATGCAACTTGTTTACCATGTTCAAATTCTTGATAATAATCTTGCTCCAATTACTATTAATGAGAATAACTCTTCTTATGCCAAAATTAATGATACTTCTATGCATATGAACCATGATAAGAATGTTTTAAGTGACGGGTATATTGTGGATTTCATCAATGATGCTACTGAAAGTTATTATGAGAGAGGGAAATATGGTTATATGCATCTTAATAAAATTAAGTTTCCCCTCTTTATGTTGAGAATCTTTAAGTTACTCGTGTTTTATCCTCTTATGCTTGTCACTTTGCTCTTCATGAATTCATTTGTGTATAAGATTCTTTGCATAGGAAGCATGTTAGGCTCAAATGTGTTTTGAATTGCCTCTTGAAGCTCTCTTTTGCTTCAAATACTATTTCTTGCGGGTGCATCACCAAAATTGTTGAGCCCATCTTAATGGCTATAAAGAAAGAACTTCTTGGGAGATAACCCATGTGTTATTTTGCTACAGTACTTTGTTTTATATTTGTGTTTTGGAAGTTGTTTACTACTGTAGCAACCTCTCCTTATCATTTTTGTGCCAAGTAAAGTTTCTATGCTAAAGTTGATGTTATATTTGGGATCGCTGCTGCGCAGAAACAGCATTGCTGTCTGTCACGAATCTGGGCACAGGCCTCTGTAGAAAATTCTAAAAAATCTGCCAATTTACGAGCGTGATCCTCAGATATGTACGCAACTTTCATTAGTTTTGAGTTTTTTCATTTGAGCAAGTCTGGTGCCACTTTAAATTCGTCTTTACGAACTGTTCTGTTTTGACAGATTTGCCTTTTGTTGCATTGCCTCTTTTGCTATGTTGGATTCATTTCTTTGATCCATTAATGTCCAGTAGCTTTATGCAATGTCCAGAAGTGAAAAGAATGTTTGTGTCACCTCTGAACATGTGAATTTTTGATTATGCACTAACCCTCTAATGAGTTTGCTTGAAGTTTGGTGTGAAGGAAGTTTTCAAGGGTCAAGAGAGGAGGATGATATACTACGATCAAGAAGAATGAAAAGTCTAAGCTTGGGGATGCCCCGGTGGTTCATCCCTGCATATTTCAAGAAGACTCAAGCATCTAAGCTTGGGGATGCCCAAGGCATCCCCTTCTTCATCGACAAAGTATCAGGTTCCTTCTCTTGAAACTATATTTTTATTCGGTCACATCTTATGTACTTACTTGGAGCGTCTGTATGTTTTTGTTTTTATTTTTGTTTAAATAAATGATTGTTTGGGAGAGAGTCACGCTTCGCTGGTTCGTATGAACACATGTGTTCTTAGCTTTTAATTTTCATGGCGAAGGTTGAAACTGCTTAATTGTTATATGGTTGGAAATGGGAAATGCTACATGTAGTAATTGGTATAATGTCTTGAATAATGTGATACTTGGCAATTGTTGTGCTCATATAGATCTTGTTTAAGCTCTTGCATCATGTACCTAGTACCCATTAATGAATAATTACATAGAGCTTGTTAAAATTTGGTTTGCATGATTGGTCTCTCTAAGTCTAGATATTTTCTGGTTGAGGTGTTTGAACAACAAGGAGACGATGTAAAGTCTTATAATGCTTACAATATGTTTATATGTGAGTCTTGCTGCACCATTTTATACTTGAGTTTGCTTCAAATAACCTTGCTAGCCTAAACCTTGTATCGAGAGGGAATACTTCTCATGCATCCAAATCCTTGAGCCAACCACTATGCCATTTGTGTCCACCATACCTACCTACTACATGGTATTTCTCTGCCATTCCAAAGTAAATTGCTTGAGTGCTACCTTTAAACAATTCAAAAGTTATTACCTCTTATTTGTGTCAATGTTTAATAGCTCATGAGGAAGTATGTGGTGTTTATCTTTCAATCTTGTTGGGCAACTTTCACCAATGGACTAGTGGCTTCATCCGCTTATCCAATAATTTTGCAAAAAGAGCTGGCAATGGGATTCCCAGCCCCAAATTAATTAACAAAAATAGACACTCCTCCATGGTATGTGATTGTTGGACGGCACCCGAAGGATTCGGTTAGCCATGGCTTGAGAAAGCAAAGGTGGGGAGGAGTGTCATCATAATAAAACTAAAATAAAAAGGCACTCCTTCATGGTATGAGATTGTTGGCGGGCACCCGAGGATTCGGTTAGCCATGGTTTGTGAAAGAAAGGTTGGAAGAAGTGCCACCCAAAAATAAAATAAAATGGGAGCCGCTCTTTGAAGGTTTGTCTGGCAAGGGGGTTAGAGTACCCACTACCATTCGTTGACAACAACAAACACCTCTCAAAACTTTACTTTTATGCTCTCTATATGTTTTCAAAATCAAAGCTCTAGCACAAATATAGCAATCGATGCTTTCCTCTTTTGAAGGGCCATTCTTTTACTTTATTGTTGAGTCAGTTTACCTATTCTTTCTATCTTAAAGCAAACACTTGTGTAAATTGTGTGCATTGATTCTTACATGTTTACCTATTGCACTTGTTATATTACTTTGTGTTGACAATTATCCATGAGATATACATGTTAAAGTTGAAAGCAACCGCTGAAACTTATATCTTCCTTTGTGTTGTTTCAAAGCTTTCTACTAAGAATTTATTGCTTATGAGTTAACTCTTATGCAAGACTTATTGATGCTTGTCTTGAAAGTATTATTCATGAAAAGTCTTTGTTATATGATTCATTTGTTTACTCATTGTCTTCATCATTGCTTCGAATCTCTGCATTTATCTCATGTGCTTTACAATAGTATGATCAAGGTTATGATGGCATGTCACTTCAGAAATTCTCTTTGTTATCGTTTTACCTGCTCGGGACGAGCAGAACTAAGCTGGGGATGCTGATACGTCTCAGACGTATCGATAATTTCTTATGTTCCATGCCACTTTATTGATGATATCTACATGTTTTATACACATATATGTCATATTCGTGCGTTTTCCGGAACTAACCTATTGACGAGATGCCGAAAGGCCAGTTCCTGTTTTCTCTGTTTTTGGTTTCAGAAATCTAGTAAAGAAATATTTTCGGAATCGGACGAAATCAAGACCGAGGACCTTATAATTCTAGGAAGCTTCCAGAGCACCGGAGAAAGACGAGAGGGGAGCGGGGGCCCCACCACACCCGGCGCGGCCCGGGGGCGCCCCTGTGGTGTGGGCAGCCGTGGCCCCTCCGACTCCCTCTCTTCGCCTATTTAATCGTCTCTGACCTAAAAACACCGAGAAGAAGACGAGACCCGAGAAAACCTTCCAGAGCCGCCGCCATCGCGAAATCAAGATTCGGGGACAGAAGTCTCTGTTCGGCACCTGCCGGACGGGGAGTGCCCCCGGAGTCATCTCCGCCGTCTCACTGCCATCTTCACCGCCATGTCTCCATGATGAGGAGGGAGTAATTCACCCCAGGGGCTGAGGGCTCCGCTGTAGCTATGTGGTTCATCTCTCTCTTTATGTGATCTAGTTGAATATTATCTATGTGCTACTCTAGTGATGTTATTAAAGTACTCTATTCCTCCTCCACGTGTGTAATGGTGACAGTGTGTGCACCGTGTGAGTACTTGGCGTAGGCTATGATTATGATCTCTTGTAGATTATGAAGTTAATTATTGCTATGATGGTATTGATGTGTATTATTCCTCCTACATATGCATGATGGTGATAGTGTGCATGCTATGTTAGTTCTTGGTGTAATTATGTTGATCTATCTTGCACTCTAAGGTTATTTAAATATGAACATTGCATTGTGGAGCTTGTTAACTCCGGCATTGAGGGTTCGTGTAATCCTACGCAATGCGTTCATCATCCAACAAAAGAGTGTAGAGTAGTCCTATTATGTGATCATTGTTGAGAGTGTCCACTAGTGAAAGTAGGATCCCTAGGCCTTGCTTCCAAGCATCGAATCTCGTTTGTTTACTGTTTTGTTGCATGTTTACTCGCTGCCATATTTTATTCAGATTGCTATTACCACTCATATACATCCATATTACTTGTATTTCACTATCTCTTCGCCGAACTAGTGCACCTATACATGACAAGTGTATTTGGTGTGTTGGGGACACAAGAGACTTCTTGCTTTGTGATTACGGGGTTGCTTGAGAGGATATCTTTGACCTCTTCCTCCCTGAGTTGATAAACCTTGGGTAATCCACTTAAGGAAACTTGCTGCTGTTCTACAAACCTCTGCTCTTGGAGGCCCAACACTGTCTACAAGAATAGAAGCACCCGTAGACATCAGGGGACGAAGCTGCTTTTCAACACTACTTGTCATCCCCAAACTAATGGTCAAACTGAAGTGGTGAATAGAACATTGTCACAACTATTGAGATCCATGATCAAGAAGAACCGGAAGGAGTGGGAAGAGTGTTTGCCGCATGTGAAGTTTGCTTACAACAGGGCGGTACATTCTACCACAGAGCTGTGTCCTTTTGAGGTGGTGTATGGTTTCAAACCCATTACTCCACTTGATTTGTTGCCTCTACCCATACATGAGAGAGTTAATATGGAGGCATCCAAGAGGGCAGATTTTGTGAAAAAGATTCATGTGAAGACTAAAGAGTTGATCGAGAAGAAAGACAAGAGCAATGCTGCAAGGATGAACAAGAAGCACAAGTAGATGTTGTTCAAGCATGCTGATATGGTCTGGGTACACTTTCGCAAGGATAGGTTCCCAAAGCTACGGAAGTCCAAGTTGCTTCCTCGTGGTGCTGGTCCTTACAAAGTGCTTGCTAAGATCAATGATAATGCATACTAGATAGATCTTCCAGAGAGGATGAGTTTGGTGTCAGTACTTCTTTCAATGTTGCTGATTGACACCATACGATGGAGAAGACCTGGAGCGTCGAGGTCGCGCCTTTTGAAAGGAGGGAGATGATGAGGACATCCCTACCTCACTACTACCTCGTCATTACAAGTGAAGATGATCCTGTTGTGAAGCTCAAGTCCAATGAAGTTAGGATTGGACCAATGACACGAGCTCGTGCAAAGCTACTTAAACAACAGGTGAACTTGTTTCTTAGTGATACTTTGATCGATGAGAATTTTATACTGCCTAAGTCCTATTACTTATGTATGATTAGGTATGAAGAGGAACCAAGCATCGCACGAGGAGGAGAGGAGCAGCTGGACAAGAAGCTGGACAAGCTGGACATGGAGGCGAACGTGAAGACATCTCATGGACGCGCGAGGGAGGCATGCGCGAGAGGAGGAAGTCTTCGGGCGGCGCCGGGCAGTCCCGCCGTGGCACCGGACCACCAGTTCCTCCGGTCGCCGGCTTCCACGCCGGATCGGCCCGGTCAAAACCGGGTCCTGTACTTGTGCCAACCGGGCACAATCCAGTAAGCTCGGGAGGCCACCCGGTCGTCACCCGGCGCCAGGCCCGGTCCAAACCGGACCATCCGGTCCCAGGCCCGGTCGACCGGATTCCAGACTGGACGTGTCTGAGTCTGTCTCGACCAGATCTATGCTGGTCGGTTATTTTCGACCTGAGGTCGTCCTGAACGCCTATATAAGTCCCCAGGACGCCCCAAAGTAGTTTCAGACCATGTTTAAGATAAACCCTAGTTCATAGTTGTTTGCTTTGCAACTCTATTGAATCTCTACACCCGATTACTTTGATTTGGCGTGGAATCTCTGAAAGTCTTGTGTGATCTGTTGTTCCATTGGGAATTGGGAGGTTGCAACTTACCGCTTCGTGGTCGGCGGCTACGTGCGCAAGTGTGTGGAGTTGCGGATATCTTGCAGGGTTGAGAGCTGTTGCATCGCGACGGGACCAATCGAGAGATCTCGTTGCGTCATACAAGTTATCATCAAGTTATCTTCGCTGTGTTCATCGTGTGTTCATCACCATACACCTTGCTTACTGAGAAGATCGGGCCACCCCTTATCATCTTGGTATCAGATTTCAGTGTTTCCTCGGTAAGCCATCCACAATCCACCCCATAGTTGAGTTGTGAGTGTATTCCTATCAAAAAAAAGCCAAAAAAAAATTATGGGTGAGTCTGGCGAGTCTTGACGTCCTCCTCCTCTTCGTCGCTGCCCGACGTATTGGACAACAGTCCATATCAAACAGAAACTATGAGTGAATGAGTTGCAACGATGACTAACGTGCATGATAAGAATGTTAGGAAAAACAGAGTCAGCCTCAGTTAGAGTGAGCATGATTATATATCTACAGGGAAGGTGTTAGCGAACCAAAGCTCATGCACAACAGATTTGTACACAACAATGGTTCGCTGAACACTCCCTGTAAAAATTTGTGCCCAACGATTCATCATAGGCAAAGAAACAGATTCTCAGAACTTGAACACATTCCGGATTATTTGCAAAATTAAACGGTTGATATCTTTTGATTAGTGCATAAAATAAGCGATTGAGATCCCATGATTACTTGCATAAATTAACGATTGAGATCCAATTATTACTTGCATAAATTAACCGAACGGCCGACCCCAAATCTTAAACGAAATCAAGAAGTGATCAAAACAAAATGGAATAAAATCAGGCGCAAATATTAGCCCAATACTCATCCATCTACACCAGCAAAAATAGGGTTCAAAAGGAATGGGGAACAAAAAGAAAGCAAACCGTAGTTACCTCGTTCCATGGGTCCTCCATGGGTGTCGTAGGGGTTCGGGGCGGGACGTACGACACCGGCTCATAGGGGTCAAATCCCGGCGGGATCTGACCGCCACCGGCAGCGGCGCCTCCGATGCACCGGAGGCGGCGGCGCGGCGTCCGTTGAGGGGACGGCGTCGAAGGAGGCGTCGCGCTTGGAGCCGACGCCGTCGTGGACCATGGGATTGGCATTCTCCTTGTCCATCTCGACGGCAGAGGGAGAGGGAGAGGGTTTTTTGCTTGTGAGAAGATGATAGGACGTGAGAGAGTTGGCGTTGCGTGAGCGAGTAAGAGTGACGAGAGATAGTGCGAGGAGCGTCTATAAAGGCGACGGGTGGTTAATGCGACCGCGTCCACGGTTGCACGTGCACGTCTTGGACTTACGCAGCGACACGCGTCCACGATTGCACGTCTTCGACTTCTGCACCGCGACCCGCGTCTACGCATCAACAATTGCACGTGTCCTCGCGTCTAACCCTGGAAATTTAGAGATACTCAGATATACCCTCGAGTCTTATACTAGCATTTTTTGTGTGCCCAGTTTTCCCCTTGAGTGCTAATACGGGCTAGTGCAATATACTCAGTTTTACCCTCAAGTGGCTGGTCAACAGAGAGTCAACAAATGAGATTAACTAGTTAAATGAGTCATTTAATGTGCAAAAAATTCCGAAAAAGAGTGACACTTACTCATGGAGTCTTACCACAAATTACCACTTCTCAAATCATAGATAAATCAAGTTTTACCAAAAATTGCCACTTCTCAAATCACCTAGTAGCTATGAAGGTGCATGGTTTTCCACAATAAGCCCTTCCCAAAACAACTTTCCCCAAAACATACTTTGTCTAAATGAGGCCACAATTCTCACACTGATGTATATTTGTATTGAAAATAGTTTGAGGTAGGCCAAGATGGGTTTCATTGTACAAAACTCGCATTTTCCATTTTTTAAATCTCAAATTTGAATCCCTTAGTCTGTTTACTACTCAGATGCCCTTGGTTTCTTGATACTACTCAGTTTTGCCCTCTCTCTTCACAAATTCTCGCAGACATGCAACATTGCCCCGATTGGTCTAGCCCATGTCACGCGGATCGTGCCCGCCGACCGTTGATCGTATGATCTAACGGGCAGGATAACCCCTATCTCTCTCTCTGGTCGGGGCCACCACCCTCTCTCTCTCTGTCGGCGGTTAGCTTCCACCCTCTAAGTATGCTAAAAGGCGGTTTTCTGTATTATTTTTCACGCGCTAAAAATTATAAACTCTTTTAGGCATTACTGTTCACGCAAAAAATGATAAACCATCACCGATTTGTTGTAGCCATTACTTTTCACGCAAAAAAATGATAAATCATCACCGATTTGTTGTAGCCATTACTTTTCACGCGAAAAATGATAATCCATCACCGATTTGTTGTAGCCATTAATTTTCACGCAAAAAATGACAAACCATCACCGATTTGTTGTACCCATTAATTTTCACGCAAAAAATGATAAACCATCACCGATTTCTTGTAGCCATTACTTTTCACGCAAAAAATGATAAACCTTCACCGATTTCTTGTAGCCATTACTTTTCACGCAAAAAATGATAAACCATCACCGATTTCTTGTAGCCATTACCTATCTTTGTATAGAAGATCGTCTGTATGACTTTTGAGGTCATTTAGAGAAGGTAGAAAAAACCTAATTTGTTACAAAAGCTGGTTTCAGTGAGACCTAACCAAGTTTGGCATACATGATGGCATACCTATAACAACAAGGAATATCTAAAAGGGAAAGTTTCACAAAATTTGAAATTTAGGGTGAAAATGATGCCATACATGATGCTGTTTTTCGAGGTTTTGACCTGAAAATCAATTGGGTATTATAAAGGGAAATAAAAAGTTCGAAAAATGTAAAAACGAAACAATCTATCTATCTATGTATAGAAGATCAGCTATATGAAATTTGAGGTTATTTAGAGAAGGTAGAAAAAATCACCTTGTTAGAAAAGCTGGTTTCAGCGAGACGAAACGGCATGCGCTTAAGCAAAGTGATTTTTTCGAACATCTCCAAATGACCCCAAATTTTCCATACATGATGCCATACGTGTAACAACAAGGAACCCTATCTAAAAAGTGTCAAAAAAGTTTGCCCAACCGTATAGCTCTATCAAAAAGAACCTCACCATGGCGCTAGTATAATTTTGGGATAGTTACAAACTTTCGTTACCTAACCTTCAACATGAAACTTGTTTTAAATTCATTTTGGCCTACAAGAAACAAATCCCAACTTGATTCGAGCACCCAGCCTCCAAACGATGCCGATGCCGATATCGGCATGGTCAGAACGGCTATGCTCGCCGCCACTGCTAGGTCAACGTCGGGATGCACCCTCAATCCTGTCCCCTCATTCGATCACTGACACACCAGAGATACCGCCGAGGCCAATGCCGAATGTACATGTTGATGCCAAGGCCGAACATGCATGCACGCCGTTGTGGGCACGGCCACGCCGCCCCGCTATGCTGGACGCCACAGACCACCGCGAGGTCTTTCCCTTCGCCACCACACTCTCCTAGCACCCACCTATACACGCCAGAAAGGAGAGACACTAGTTTTCTCTACATTGCTCGCGTTCGTGTCCGACACGGTCAGTCAAAGTTTTGAGGTAGTCGTCGATGTCGTCGACCATTTCTTTTCTTCTTTGCATGGTTAAACGCGTCTAGTTCATATCTATCTAATGCGTATGGTCTCGCCTCATGCAGTTCTTTGTGGACGTCGATCTCATCTCGGCACCCCGCATGCCACCTCCTCCGTGCCATCGCTGTAGAGCTCCGTTTAAAAATCTAATCCTACCCGTGTATTGCCCAGCGTCATGGCCCCACTTGTCATTCGATATACCGAAGCCCCACTCGTTCGCGTTTTGGTCAGGGATACAACGATGCTTACGGTCAAACAAAGATGGATGGTCTGACGTGTCTTTGTGGGCTCTACGTGGCCCCACTAGTCAGAAGATAACGGTCAACCGTCGGGCAACCGGCTGTTACATCACGTGTGATGGTTTCGGACAAAGGCTTGGGTGGGAAACTAAGGAGCTGGGGAAAACTGAGCACAACTAAGGACCCGAGGGCACGAAAATAGAAATCCCTTATTTCAAAGGTGCTTGCCCTTCGAGATTACGGATCTTGGTCTGCAGCGCAACGGTGAAGGCTTCGAGATAGATGATGCGGGCATAACGCTCTTTAGCCAGCTTCTCTAGAAGGATGATGTAGTTCTTGCTTACTTCCAGCGTGTTCTTCTGTGTATCAAGAAAACGAAGACACATATCAAGGTTAGCCTCTAGCCTTTAGATGATATTTTCATCCATCTGATCCAGGTAGTGTTGTGGGTATACTTCATGGGTGTACCATCGACAGTGCCTAGATCCGGTAAGCCCGGGTGGCCCATAGACGGCGATGATTGCATACAGCTCATCGGGCGGCCGAGTTACTGTTGATCAAGATGGAGGAAGTCCAGCCCAGGAACAAGGAGCCGGATCCAAACCGACGTACGCTTGAAGTTGGATCCGGCCTGGCCCATCAAAGGTAGTTGGATCCAGCATCACGTATTAGGTAGTAGGCGGATCCTTGATGTGCACGGCAATACAATGTTCTGTAGTTAGGCAAGATTGTATTCTGGCTAGGACTCTCCGTAGAAACCCTAGATCCTGACGCCTTTATAAGCCGGATCCCGGGAGCCCTAGAGGCACAACCACAACTCATTGTAACAACGCAAAAGCGTCCAGATAATTCCAGACAAGCAGCACTAGGACCTGCCATCGTGCAGCGTGTTCCGAAGCTGGGTAATTCGCGTACCACCGTCCCGTTAGCACTCCGCCCAATGGCCCCTACTTCTTCCCCTCTTCGTGAGGATCCCTCCTCCAGGGTACCGTCGAATAGGCAACGATAGTTGGCGACCACCGTGGGGCCAGCGGCGTCTGGAGGCCGAAACTAGGAGGGTTCTACCTTGGGAGGCGTCGACGACACCATCGCCGTGGGGCGTGTCTTCTACGCCGGCAACTTTCCGATCGTCCTTCATGACGAGCGCTAGATTCCGGCTAGGACTGACCCCGTCAAGCTCTCCATCATCCCGATCGGCGAGATACACACCTTCATTGGCGAGATCGTCGATTTCGACGAAAACGCACTAGTAAGTAACGCAGCTATAACTGCCGGGAGCACCGCCATTGGTGGTACGAGCGCACCTTCGACTCCGTGCTCGCCCACTATCTGTGCGTTCGCCTAGGTCCGCGCCCCGTGCCTACCATCTTTGGTGGGGCGCCTTCTTCGTCCTGCTCGTCCTCGTCGCGTACGCCGCCGCCACCAGCGTCGTGCTCGCATGGTTCATTGTGGCGTGGCCACTCTACTTGAGGCGTGGCTCTCCGGCAGACGAAGCCAAAGCCTTGCTCGCCGACACGGTATGGGGACGTGGTGTTCCGACAACCGAAGCCAGAGCCTCCGTCCCCACCGAGGGGCCATCTCTTCCTCCACCCCAAGAAGAAGCAGCCGCCGCCACCGCCGCCAAAGAAGGTGAAGAAAGAGGAGTCGGAGCTGGAGGCGGGTGACGAGTACCGACAGACACAACTGCTGCTCCATGAGCCCAACGATCCGACGGAGGTCCCTGGCCTGATCCAAGCGCTCCGCGAGTCGTATAACATAGCTCCAGCGGCGACATAGGGCTTCGGCGAGGCCGGCAACCTACCTCATCATTCCCATCGACCTAGCTAATTACGACGACTACGACTTCGATTTCTCAGACTCCGATTAGATTTTGCTTTTAGCAATTTTTGTTTTTTATGAATTTGTTTGATTTTCCCTCAACCCTAAAATTGTTCTCGGCGTGCGGGTGTGGGTAATCCATCACCAAATAAAGCACGCGAGTGCTAGCGTCTACAATAGAACACACCTATTTGGAGAGCATTGGTGGAGAAGTTGAGTCACGGTGTGCTTCGCACGGCTTTGCGGCTGATATGCGTGGCCCCAGCCCCAGGCCGGAGAAGCATGGCGGAGCTGATTATTACTCCAGTGAGTTACCCAGCTGGGCGCCCACCATGATTCGAAGGATCGTGGTAACCAGGCGCCGTTTTAACTCGTCGAGCTTAAATTCATGGCGACTTTGCAGGAGTATCTCCGGATCGATAATCTGTTATCAGGGACCGTATCCGCAACAGCACCAGCCAACAGGAGTCGAATCCGCACGTACATATACACCACTAGCTCGTCGTCGCCTAGCGCGCACAGTCATCGTAATCGAGGAATGCTGAGCAAGCAGCCCCAGGGCTACAGCGCCTGCCCTGTAGACGAGGGCTCGGACCAGACCCAGGCCTGGCCAGCTAGCTGCCGGCCCCCGGCCGCCGCAGCGGCCAATCGAGATCGCTGCAACTGCAAAGCACGTACGACGACGATAACCGCACGGCTACGCCGGAGCCGCCGATCGGAGAGCCGACGGGCCGGATCGGGGCGTCCGTAGACGAGCTCCACAGTGCCGAGACGATCTTCCGCTGTAGCTGACGCGGCGCCATAGATTTCCCGCAGGACGGGACGGGAAAAGCATACATCATGCGCTCGGCAATTATTGCGTCGCGTGGTGCAGCCCGTCGGGATCGGAAAGAACGTGCTCCATCGCTGCACTCACTCGCCGATGGCAAGGCTGTTTTCGGAAGCGAGCACCGCACCGGACGCACGGCGCAATCGATTCACGCCGTGGTCGAGAAAATCTTGCGCGGCCAGGCCCCAGGCGGGAGGTAGACGAAAGGAAAAGCGCCCTGCCACTTTTGCCAAGAGGAGCGTAGCATGGATGTGGAAACCGGGGACCGCAGGAGCAGTTCTTGTGGGCTGTGGGCATCACCGGAAGATCTTGTCCATCCAGAATCTTTTCGGCCGTAGAGCAAGTTTGGCTGAGCGCATTAACGTCATCGTCGGATGACGAGAACCCCACCGCGTAAATGGCATGCGTCTTTTTATATCTCTCTCAGATTTTTGAAATAATGTAGGTTTTCGAGTACTCTTCTTGCTTTTTTGAGGTGAGGTTTAGCAAAAGCAAAAAAAGGTCTACTAATTAAAAAAGCACTCGATCAGACAGTTATTTTTAGTCTTAGACCAATATTTTGGGTAGTACATCAAATTCATCCCCAAAACAACCCATGCCGTGGGTTAAAGGATGAACGTATTCATAACATGCATGGGTGGAAGAACATATAGCCTGGTTTATGACCAGAGAACATACATAATAATCCACGGCATGCCATTTATCGTGAAATAGAGTCGAGAAAAGACCAGAGAGTACAAAGATAAACACAACACATAGATAAGATCTAGAGCTTGGAAGGAAAGACTAGAAGGCTAAACTACCATGTCGTCATGACAAGATCAAGGCACATCATTTGAGCTAGAAAGATGGGTACCTAATCTACCCTCGCCCGCTCTATCCACATTTCACGTCTCCTTTGATGATTGCAGCCACACTCATGAAATGTAACAATTTGTTCTGGTACATAACCTAATCCAAGATCTAGTTATGGTATCTCAAGGGCACAGGTCTAGAGGTTTGGAATACATGATTTTTACTGAGAAACTGTCTTGTGGTTGTTTCATTAAGAGAAGTAAAAAATATATAATGCAGTGTTAAGATGATCACAACTAATCCCACACCAAACAAGAAACAAAAGCTAAAGTCAATGATAACGATAACGAGCTTCCATAATGAGCTTCAGAGGCAGAAAGAAAGATGACCCCCTTTCATCTTCATCCAAACAAACATGCCGAACGCTTCGAGCAATGATTGTTCGGTTGGTACATGACAATATCCCTCGTAGCCTTGTAGAAGGTGGAGGGTGTCATATATGAGCAAGCTGATCAAAGGCTAGTCATGAACTCGCAAATCTAGCTTGGTATACTCTTGCACAAGTATAACACCGAAATGGACAAGGCCTCTAATAGTTTTCCATGGAACCATGCCACTATGATCATCTCTATGATTGGACTGTGCCGCTTCATTAGACTTTGTTCAACCATCCATTTGATCCTCATGATCGTGACAGTGACACCACTTTCTAAACAAAACTTGGTTAAATCAAATATGAAACCAAGTAGTAAGAGAAATTAATTATTACCATAGTGGAACGAGCTACGGTGACTCAATTGTTGAGTAATCATGTTGAAAGGACAACATTATGTGTCATAAATATCGTATATGGACATTTTTATGTACATCCGAAGCATATACCATGATACTAAGTAACTAAGGCTAGAAAATATGGCAACTAGTATTCTTAAAAAAGAAAATATAGTAGTAACTAAGAGCATCTTCACTGGTGCGGCCCAAATAGGCATCGGCAACATCGCCAACACAATGCTACTTGTGGCGCCGAAAACACCTATAATTATTAGGGGTCGAGGCGAATTCAAACTAAAACGAAAAATTGCATTCAAATTTAAAACAAAAATTTCTAAAATTTAACAAATACCTAGTATACTCGCCGTCGATCGGGGGGCGTGACAGAACAACCTCGCCGCCATTCTTCCCTTTGGCCTATGGCGCCTACTCCCGCGCCCGCATCTTCGCCCTTGCTTCATGCATCTAGCAATGCATCATCCCCGTAGGGTTCGCAAAAACTTCCCTGCGACGTTGGGCCTTCAGCCTCACCCACCACTCGTAGGATGCCGCATTCTAGGCGAGCCGCACTGTTTTGTGATCGGCCGCCTCGGCATAGCGCTGAGCATTGAGGTTGAGCAGCCTTGCCCCACAGTAGCCATGAGGAGACGACCATCTTGCTCCGTGCGAGCCCCCTCACATCATATCTCGGTGACGCGCTTGAAGATAGCAGCCGTTGGATTCTCGAGCACTTGATCTCGGATCCTTCGGTCCCGCGCCGCGTTGAAGGAGGCCAAAATCGTCGCCTGCTCTGGGTCCCCCACGAACTCCTCTTATGTGGGCCACTCCGCCTACTCAACCGTGACCTCGACCTCCGTGTCCGCTACGAACATCTGGTTCCACTCGTCAAACTTATAGTCTCTGTCGAAAGCGAAGTTCGCATGCTCGAGCTTGGGCAGTGGCGTGCGACCATTGGGTCCCAGCATTGCGGCGAGTACGGAGGTGTGGAGGCGAGTGCCGCGGAGGTGAGCCGAGAAGGTGCTAAATAGGAGGATAGGGTTAGTGTGAGAATTTGCAACGGCGGTATTCTCCGCGTCTCCACATAGTGAACCTATGTTTTTATTAAAGACGACGACCCACCTCCGACGATACCCCATGCACTTGTTAAAACGGGAACCGCCGTTTGTGCCGCTGACAGTATGACCCACCCTTGAAATCCCTTGTAGCGCGAGACGTTCGACGACCCCGTCCTTAGCATAGGGACCCACAAGGGATTATCAGCCCTTGTATTAGGCTCCAATCTGTACCAACACATTATTGAATACCGGTGTGAGTCTAAAATGTGACCTGCACCTCAATATACTAGTTATTAGAGCCGCTATTGGACACGCCCACGGAGATGTTCCGGAGGTTTTTCAATGGAGCCATCATTGGTGCAAACTGCATCTTCTACGCTACAGGTTTGAGAATTTGCAAGCGTGAGATATGGACATGTGGACATGAGATGTGCGCCTTTCGACTCAAAGCGCGCAGGTCCAGTCCCTCTCTCAATCGAATCGATCGTAGCCTCTCGTAGGCGCCTCTAGGCTTGCATGGCGCGGCGAAAGTGAACGTCACTCAAGATCCGCCATGACCGCCCACCTTTCAACGGCGCAATGGAGTGAATGAGCCGATGCAGACGAAAAGGACGCGACGCCCGCATACGTACGCACACGCCACGCAACTCGCGGAGTGGCCAGATACGCTCGTCCCCGACCCCGACCCCGACCCCGCCCCCGCGTGATGATGGCGCCATGATATTTGGGGAGATCAAGGCGAGCCACCGCTTTCTTCAACCTGGCCCCTTGGTGCCAAAAGAGGCAAAATGGCTACGCACCCAGCCGTTAGAGTGGCGGCGGCTCGGCCACGATCAGCCATGGCCAGATCCGCCGCATCTCCCCTCTTGCCCCCACCGCCCTCGTTCGATCATCAGGGACTAGATTGGAAAAGGGTGAATGATTTCGTCTTGCCGATCGATGTGGGCGGAAAAGGCAAGAAGCTCTTCATGCAGCAACTTGACGCGCGCTGCTGCGTGCGAAAAGGGCTCGCGATGGACGCCTCGATGATCGTCCTACTGATCCTACTGCTTCGTAGGAGGATGGAGCCATGGGTGGGAGCAGTGGGCACCCATGGTCATGGCCATGGGGCCATGGAGCAGAGAAGGCGTCTATCTATCCATCTATCCCTTGCAGCTGCGTGATTCTCTGATCAAGACGAAGCTCTCTGTTGGTTGGACCCGATCACAAGCGTATGTGCACATCGCCTTTCGCGTCAAGCCTTCACGTGTATCGTGGACCCTATTGTTTTCCCCTCTCATGATTCACACCACGAGGCCTAGCTATCCCTAGCTAGCATAGCAAGTTGGGGATTGATATGATGAATCCGAATAGTTACCAATCATCCTCAATCAGTAAAACGGAATTTTCGTAAAGCTTCTCGATCTGGTGGTGATGGAAGGTGCTCAAGAATCTACCAGTCTAGCCTGGCCCCCCTTTCAACACAAAGGGGAACGTACTACGTTTCATCACGCCTTTCTTCTTGCCACTGTTGCACAGTATATGCCCAACTTTCTCCCGTTTCAAAAAGAAAATCTCCCGAATTTTTTTTTGCAAAAAAAAAAAAACACGCCGATCTATTAATCATCATTAATAATAGTAAAAAGAACACCGAAGGTAATACAAATTATAAAAAGATATTTAGACCAACTAGCGAAGACTACAAACACTAGAGGGAGCCGAAGGCACGCCACCGTATCCTCACCCTCCATCACCGAGCTAGATAAACTTGTCGAAGTAGAGCTTATTATAGTAGACAGACTAAAAGTCGTCGTGGTAAGTCCCCAAAGGACCAACACAACAGAGCATCAACTATCGCCAATGATGAGAACCGTAGATCGGAAAAACGAAACATGTAACCACACTAACGAATACGAAGATGGACCGGATCTTAGGAGCCCCGGCAGACAAAAACTCTATGTGCCCTCTGTCAGCGCTAGGCGCACCACCAACAGAAGGATAGGATGAGGAGGATCTTATTCTGCCATCAGGATGTTGCCACCGCCTCATCATTCCAAAGAAGAAAAGGAATGGAAAACCTCCCGCCAGCGAGGGGCCGCGGTTCGCCACACCTCCAAGGCCTAAGCTAGGCCATCGAAGGCGGAGCAGACTATCGGCGTCGCTGGCAAGGAGACGAAACCCTAGATGAGTTTCACAGTCGCCTCTCTCATAGAGCCGTAAATTAACTAGTCATCTTTTTTCGTGTTCTTCTTCGTTAGTTTAAAACGTGGTGATATTGGTGATGGTGACAAGCGTGTTTGATGGTGCTCCCTCCATTCTTAAATACAACGCCACTACCAAAAATATAATATTTATCTGTACAACCTCACTATCTTTTCTCAAGAAGAATTGGTTAGATTTCTCTCTCGTAAAATATTGTTCATTAATGTGAAAATTACATACACCCATAGAGATAGAGACACCACATGCAACATATTTGATTAGCTAAGAGAAATTTTCCGCTTAACCAACCGCGCTATTTATTAGTTAATTTTATTTTCATGGTATTTGATAGTGGCTTTTATATAAAACAACGGAGGGAGTATCTTTCTTCCTGTTCTCCTAATCTCCTTGATATGTCTTTTGTTGCGGGAGCACCAGGTATCACATTTTCTTCACCAGCAGCTACAAAACGACGTCAGAAGATCAGTGAGCTAATAAGCCAAGCATGCAGTACCATGATACTGACGTGTTCATATTCAGAGAAAATTATGAATAAAGTATTGGCCAACGCAGAGATTCTACATAGTCGTGGGCGTCCCTGGCTTATCCAACGGACAGCACTACGTCAAGATTCGTGCAAGTCAGTTTGGCAAAATCATCCTTTACCTAGTACACAATCGCATCCCTATAGAGGAGAAGATGGACTTGTACACCTCGTTTCTGTCCCGACTCACGCACACCACCACTGTGCTCCACCATCTCCCTCCCATCTCATCCCCTTTCTCCACCTCTCGCACCCCACCTCCATGGAACATGGGGAGGCCTCCCAACTCCCAAGCATCCCGGTCGTGGCGTGATGGGCCGACGACCTCCTCTTCCGGATGATGCGGCCGGCGACGCCATGGATCTGGCTCCCTCATCCATGACGATGCAGCCGGCGACGCCCTAGCTGGCTCCCTCCTCCGTGACGGCGGGAGGGGAGGCTCCCTCATGGAGGACTGATTAGGGTTCGTGGGCACAGATCTGGGCTCCGAGGGCCTGGATCCGTGGCTATCCGTAGATATTTTGGTTCCCCTCAGTTCTTGGAAGATTTCTTATTTCTTTTTGCAGATTCGATTATTTATTGGACGAAGTTCATGCATATTGGATCCCAAAAAGTCTATTGATATCTCTGTTGGATTCTTTTATCTGATTTCTTTGGATCCGAATTCCTGTTAATGTTTGTGCTTGATAATGATGCCAGCCTTTGTTTGTGTATGTATGAACGATGCATGTATTTAAAGTGAAAATGTACGGAAGAAATTTCCACACTGGAGCACTGATATGAATTAACGTTGCAATCAGCAAAGTCTGAACATAGTGGATTTCTTGTATGAACATTATAAAAACAAAGTCTGAACGTATTGTTAATTTGTTTCTATCAAGTTGATAAGAAAATGTCTAGTGGAAGATTTGCTCCTGAATGTAAAATAAGTGTTCAAGAGTAGCTCCAACTAACATGATGGAAAAATATTGTCCATACGTACCGGATTTTATTTTGGTCTCAGGTCCAATTAACAAAATTTTATGGAAAATGGCTAACAAAAAAATTATGAGTTAATTATGTACTAATTGGTCTAATGAATCTGTACTGGTGTCGATGGACTCATGCGGCAAGGTACGGAAAGAGTAGCACAGGGATGTCACAGAAAATGGTCAGTTAGATTAAGGTTGTTTTCGTACATAACAGAAAAATATACTAGAGGAGTTCTTTGCAAAGTACACAGCAGGTTGCACAGATCTTAAAGCATAAATGAACGCCCAAAGATAAGCCAGGGACCCCCACATATATGTAGAGTAGGATTTTCGAGTATTGGCGTATCTTCCACGCACCAAACATTCTTCTCCCCCCTGACGGAGGAGGTGGACGTGTCCGTACTATGCTTGACCTGGGTTTTACCAATTTTTTAACGGTAAAACGGACAAGGTTTTCACCATCAAGCGCGGCTAGTAGCATTCGTCAAAAGAGCGATCACCTCCGCGTCAACTTCCGATCCTCACCAGTACGGAAAATCCCCAACTTTCTACCACGGAATGTTTGCCAAGTTGCCACTATCTTTCTCTTATCGTTGATGTGTTACTCTGTGATCTGAATCTACGACGTTGCCGTCATACTAACACAATGTTCCGACGAGGAGTCTCATCTAACGATTCTGATGTGGAAGGCGCTAAGATATGTTTACGCTACGGGCCTCGTCCGATCTCCATCGCCCTCGTCAAAAGCCAGCATCATTAGCTCTACCAACGATACAGCCAAAACGTGGTGTCGCACTCCGGTCCCGGTTCAGTCGCCAGTACCGACGCTGTAGCCACGGATCAGCACGCCAAGTGGAAGATCTGGGAGACTGAGACCATAGGTCTTAGCTGCCAAGTGAAAACAACGTGCTCTGCTAACCTACTCGTATCATAGATGGCAACTGTTCGTCCAAGAATTCAAACACGGATAACCCTCCTCTTTGAAACTCTTTCGTCCCGCTTTATAAATAAAACAATCACGTCCATACACGGATAACCCATGTGCACACAACATGCATCAATCGTGCAATGCAACCGGTTGTGAGCACGTATGTGTTTACCAAGTAATTCACAGCACAACATGCATCCATTGCCGCTTTTCTGTTCTTCTATGGGGCCTGGTTAAGGATTGGATGGGCATCCCCGAGCTCCTTCCTTCACAATGGGCGGGACTCTCTTTTTCATAGTGGTGGAGGAGTATGTCGGACAGGGCTTCTAAAAATCGCAAGGCCATAGCCTCACTCACCCTTCTTGTTTCATGGGAGATTTGGAGTGAGCGCAATGCAAGAGTTTTCCACAACAAACATGCCCCCTCTCAAGTTGATAGAATCAAATTTGAGGAACGTTTATGGGTTTTGGCGGGTGCCAAGCATTTGAGTGATTTAATGTCGGGAGATTAATTATCGTAATAAACCTTTTTACAGTCTTGTAAAACTTCTCCATAATTAATAGATTGGGTAAGTCTTTTTGCCCCCGTTTCAAAAAAAAAACAGCACACATTAGGCTATTTTTTTCATCAACCGAAACAGAGACCATGATGGCTTATTAATTATGTACGTAGAAGAAAGTCCATCGGTTAATTTACGAAAACCATGCAAAAATCGTACATCGTAATCACAAAATTACCTTACGGATCGATGCTAGAATTTATCCCGCACACGTCACCGAGGAGAACTCCAATGAGCTTCCCACAAGTGTCATCGTCACCCCTCAACACATGAGTTGGCGGCCCAGACTTGGCCCGAAACGATTATCAATGAAGCCTTCATCAGAACAAATGCATGTTAAGATTTTGCACTATACGCTAGGCCAAGGCAGATCATGTCATTCGATCTGTGGTTTAAACAAAAACAAAAACGCTTTACTTTGTTTGGCATGAACTTATTTTGTGTGTGTTTCCATGCGCACACGTTGTCACCCCTAGATTTGGACGAAACTGTGAAGGGAATATTTTGGGAGGGGATTAGGTGATCTTTTTAGCCATCCCCAATGATTTGTTTCAAGCTCCGCCACTGACATGTCTCGTTCTGTTCATGCTAATTTGTGAATAGAAAACAAAGATCAAATATGTTCCAAAAATCCTAAAAGAACTGAAGACATTAATTCCTCTAGTGATGTCAACGATCACAAGCATGAGACCTTCAATTCTTCGAACCTATTGACATTGTACTAGTAGCAGCTTTTCAGTTTTCGGTTACCTTGTTTTGGTACTCCTGAAATTGTCGTATCATCGATCTTTTTAGTTGAAATTGTGCAGTATTAGCAAACATAGATGACCGGGTGGTTGAGTCGACATACTTTAGTTATTTCTCGGTTGGCCATTCATAGCATAAGATCGAAACTTTCTCATCATTTTTGCACCTCAAGAATCCTAGAATCTGACCGCGTGACATGAAAATAGTTTTCTCCCTTTCGGTTTATAAATAGCGAAACAGTTAAGTTGTAAGGATTGATGCAGGGACAAGCGTGGTTGGTTGGATGTTGCTCTAAAGGCCAAGAAAGATGATGGAGAGCAAAGAAAATTTCTAACAACCTGTAGATAGAAAATCTCTTAATTGTAGGCACCTTCTAAGAGTAGATTTGGATAGAGTATTCTTCATATTCTTTTTGGCAGTTCCTGTCCATCATCTTTGTAAACGAAAACAACATTTCGCATAAACTTGTGTTCAGATAAAAAAAAATCACGTGTGTAATCGCAGATTTCCATAATCAAACCGCCTGTGGTAATCTAGTCCTTCTCGGTGTTATTAAATCTCTGACGTGACGTTCTAAATCTAGTCCTTTCATAGGAGAGACAGTGCCTGGCACATATCCGGCGAGATAGCGATCTCAGGACAGCGAAATCCACACAATCCTACAACGTTTCTCCATGCTTCACCATCTCACTGTGAGCTGAATCGACGCCTCGCGGACACCATGTGCTGTCAGCTGCCAAACAGGCGCAGTCAATTGATTACAGTAAATCAGTTCGGATTCAGGCCTGATTACAGAAGTAATGCGACTACAATCTCAGTTCAGAAACAAGGCGATAATAAGGATAAGGCAGCCACTGTTTCTGGCTGAGGTGAGCATTAAGCTTTTGCTTGCTCCAAGGTTTCGATTGGGCGAGGAGTTATTAATCAGTAGCAGTGGGACTCACTTGCTAGCTGAGCTCTGCCGGATCTGGACCGTGATGTGTGTGAGCGTGCGTCCTTGAGCAAATCTCCTCCCGGATTTGCTCGTGATTTGATGCACTAGCTACCAGTAGATTCAGAAAGATCGGCTCTCAGCCAGGACAGGTCGATAACGCATATACAGCGGCTGCGCGTACGGCTCAGCTGTCGACGAACGATTTGATTGATTGATGGTGTGTGAGCAACACTAACACTAGAGCCAAGTTTATGGCAACAGCTAAGCATGCGTCTGCACACCTCTGCTGTGGAGGCTTGACGATGATGATTGACGAGTGAGCTAGGCATGGCTATCTGAGAACTGTGAACATCCTTAGCTATTCTGTGTGCGAGAATTGCTAAATTTCTTGCCGGTTCAGCTACTTTAACCCACATTTCTGTTCTTCCCTCTTACTACCTCTGCTCTAAAATAAGCATCTCACTTTCGTTCAAATATGAAATTTAGACCGAATTTTAATTATAGATACAATTGTATCTAGAAAAGGTTAAGACACTTAGTGCAACAAAAAGATGTTTCCGTTCATTCTATCCTATCACAGGCTCCTCTGATCATTGTTGCATTTAGGAGAACACTTACACCAGCCAAATGGATTATGTGGCTTCATCTTTGTCAAGCTGTCAACGCCTTATGGTCGTGAACTTATCTGAAGAACCTCATAGCTTTGTATGGAAATTAAATGCATTTGGTGTTTTCACCGTTAAATCTATGTATGAGGATTTAATGGACGAGCATAGTAATTTCCCTACTAAATACTTATGGAAACTCAAGCTACATCTTATGGTAAACGTTTTCATGTGGTTCCTCAAAAAAAAAAATACTCACAGAGGATGACTTAGCAAGGGGAAAATGGGATGGGTGTCAAAAATATTGTTTTGTGACTCCGAGGAGATAAATGAACATTTTTTCTCTCTCATGTACATCTGCAAAAATTATGTTGCGCATTATTTTATTTATCTAAAATATTTCTCCACCCACTAATATCAAAAACATGTTTAGGAATTGGTTGAATGGGATCCATAAGTAAACTAAAGATAGAATACACATTGGAGTTTCTGCTTTATTTGGTCGATATGAAAATGTAGAAATAACATTATTTTTAACAAGGCTGAAGTTCAAACATTTTGCATGTTATCTCTACAGCTACGCATTGGATCCAGGTATGGGCTTTCCTGCTCTCGGTGGGTCAAATTTATGGATACTGGGTGCAACCGGCTGACGGTCGCACGGGGTATATATAGGCGGGTTGGGTGGCGGCATGCTAGTAGATTGACATATGTCTAGTTGCTATAACTTTAGATGGTTGATTTTTTATCGATCTTATGTGATCCATGAGTTGCAATAATCCGGTACTCAAAATTCTTTCATAAAAACTTGCTGTCTGCATTTGCCAATGCAGAGGCTGGGTTACCCCCGTTTTGAAAAAAAAAAGACGGAGGGAGTATCATTTTGGTTCAAAAGTTACAGGTACTGTATTTCGTTTGACGCGAAAAGATCTCTCTATACGGAGATTCTGCAGAGATCCTTTCGGTGGAGCAACAGTACCAGCTGATCACCTGCAGCGTCCTGTAATATTAACGCTGCCGCATATGTTTCATACAGCCCGTGATGATACTGCGGCACTTTTGCTGGCATGATTACAGATATCATGGCACAGTATCAATGTGCAACGTACGAGGCAAAACTTCACAGGGACTGAGCTCGAGACACACTATCTTGGACAACAGTCCGAACAGGAGTAAAGATTTGAACAGAAAGCTAAAAGTTTTGCAGGTCCTAAGGTATATCAATAAATTAGCTGCGCACAACCTCAGAAGTAAGCAAAGAAAGCTTTCGATTGAGCAGCGTTTTTGTACATCATAGAAGCTTATTCTACGATCTGTTGGTCACTGAATAATAGATGAAGTAACACATGTGAAGAAATTTATACCAAAATAAAGTATCAGTAGAAAAATTCAGCTCTGTGAAGATTACAGTCTTCAACCTGAGCGTGTGCTACAGATACTTCCTTGCAAGAGACCGGACCTTGCTACCGAAATGAGAGGATGTGATGCGAGAACCAGGCAAGTAGAGTGGACTGAGGAATAACTGCACAGAAATACATACTGTAATAAATAGAAGATCTATTATAGGCTATAGCACAAGCAAGGAGAATGCTGCAATGCACGAGAACATCCTTGTGCAGGTTATGGAAAAGAATCAAGTTGTTAACAGCTCATGCCAAGTGTAAGACAAGTTAGCTCCATCGCTTTGATAGAAAACAATGCTATAAATTACTAAAAAAGCACAGGGGAAACTATGGAGACGAAGTTATGGACAGAGAACAGAGGAAACGTACCACCAACTTTTAAAGTTGACATTTGAATGTGTTTTCTTATTTATTTGAATGTATGAATTACTTTAGCATAGCAACGAAATTAATTAAGGTGTAGATCAGCTTCCTTTGCACATAACTAGCAAAGGGTTTATTTACCTTGATGTAAGGTTCGTGAACTTCCTGAAAGAAGCTTTTTATTCCATCCTCATTCCGCATGAAGCAACACAAATCTAGTATGTGGCAAATTGGCTGTTAAGAATACAATAGTACTAATACCGGGAAAGAATGGACCAAACGCGGCAAGGTCAATTGACCTGTTATGAGTTATGACTCTCGCAGGAAGTAAATAAACACGAGGAACCAAATTTACCTGTTACAGACTAAGTCATTTCAAGGACGAAAGTATGATAATTTTGATCAAAAGAGTGTAGGTAGAATTATCACCAGCTTCTCGCATTTCAAGTTCCTTTTTCTCCTACGAAATCTCAGATGGTTTTGGCGCTCTAGTAAAGACACCACGTCAAAGTATTCAAAGGATATGACCAGCAGTTGCATAAACAGACACCATAAGATCACCAAATCTATCTACCGACTTCAGAAACCTGAAAGTGCATCACAACCACTCACATTGCAGTTGTAGTCCATGCAAGGTCCTGAACAACATCTATTGCAGCATGCAAAATAAACTGATGCTGATAATTTTGATCTTCTTTCTGCAAGAATTAGTAAATTGGGTCATTGTGGAACAAGCAAAATGCCTATACAGATCATAATAGGATAGCCAACAGGGAATGTAAATGCAATGTGTGTCCCTTATATTGCACCTATATGAGAAGTGGTGCATGCTCCATCTCTAAATTCTAGCCTTCGTGGTGAATGGCCCGCCCTTCCTTTGAACCTTGCTAATGATCGAACAAACTTGCAGATATGAACTTAGTGCCATTTGATGACCAAATTTAACATGGAAGATAGATATGGGAGGAGGCGATTGTAAGTATAAACGACTTGTCATAATTCATTGGTTCATGAAACAGAATCCATGTCCTAAGTCTATCACAAAGGTTCTTTTGCTAATTGCGCAAAATAAGATACAGTAAATGATCAACAAAAACATAAAGGGTATGCTGAATTGCTGATTCAGGGTACATGTCCTAGGTCTGTCATGGACTACATATGTTTCCCTTTGTGGTGAAACTACAATTTCACATCTAGAGTATGGCTTTGACGGATGATCAGCCATATTAGGCAAACGTGTGGGCTTGATACCTTACAAACGCACACCATTATCTATGAAGATCAAATCTCTTCCCTTGAACCTCGCATCTCCCTAAGTCTCATCATAGAACTTGGGGTTGATATGCTTTGTGAGATTACTCTTCACACATAACTAGAACCTACCTCCCCATGATAGTGTTATAGATTAAGACATTAATTATGAACCACGAGTGACCATACAATGGAAGTGTGTCATAATAGTTAACATAACAACAAGTTAAACATCACACCATACTGATAATATAGATAGTCCCTCTAGACTGGTTTAGGCACGCACACAGTTTAAGATAATATTTAATCACTAATTTGATCAAGAAAATATAATTTGTATGTCTACAAAATCTATACCACTAAATTCTTATTTAAAAAGGTTTCCAATAATATGATTTTTGTGACATATATTTCATATGGGAAAAGCTGGTGTTCCCCCGGACGATTACTGATCAAATCCTCCGGGTCCTGCCAGGCACGCGATGCGTTGTGGTCCACGCGCACATGGGTAGGTCCCGCTGAACCCGCCTTCGCATGGAGCCGTGTCTGCACGCGACGCCGTGGGTCAACTCCGCAGCAGGCCATTGTCCGCCGCTCCCGCTCCTCCCCGGCCGGTCGCCGCTGGTCCCTGGCCGCCGCTCCCGCTTCTCGCGCGCCGCGGAGGACTCCGGCAAGGAGATCCGCCGCCTCTGCCGTGGGGCAGCCATGCTGAACTGCGCGCGCTGCCATGGGGATCCCACGGAGCTTGGACTGCGCGCCACCGAGCAGAGATCGTCGCGTCTACCTGCTTGGCTGCTACTGCTGGCGTCCGTGACGGGGTGGCGAGATTTCTCCGTCCTCCGGCTCCCCCAGCCATGGCCGTCATCCTCCTCTCCCCCTCCCCTCTAGCTGCAAGTCAACGGCTGCCTGCTGCTAACGGCTCCTCGGCGTTTTTGCTCAGGGGCGTGATGCTACAATAGTACTCCCTCCGGTCCGGAAAAAGTGTCTGAAGTGGCCGTTTTGCAAAACAGTCCTCCAATTTCTCTCCATACTCGATCACGATCCCATTATCTCCCTCGTCTCTCCCCATCCCCAACCCGATGGAACCGTCCCCATCGACCATCGTTGACTCCCCCGCTCGTCCCACTCGCCTCGCTGGCGCCGGCCGCGCGCCGCCCCGCCGGCAAGTCCCGACGAGGTCTGCCTCTCCTCGCCCCGTCCGCGCCGGTTCCTTTCGGCCCCATCATCTGCACGCACGCGATGGCCGTGCTACTCGTCCTCGTCCCCTCCTATACTCCGCGATGTGTGCGTCCCCGTCGCTCCAAGCTCCGCCTCCAATGACCTTCCCCTGCTCGAGTTCGTCGCCGTCGTGCGCACGCCCGCACGCGCCCCATCGTGCAGCTCCCGCGCGTGGCCATCCTTGATCTGTATCGCAGAAGCAGGACAACGCAACAACGCCCTCTCCTTTCTACAGGGACGGTTCCATACTTGGACCTGCTGGACGGCCTTGAGCTTCTCCGGCGACGACCTGGAGCTCCTCCTCCGATGACCTGGACGGGCTGGTGATCGAGTGAGACGAGAAACGGGATGGGCGAGCGGACGGGCGCTCCAGATCTAGAGGGCTTTTCTTCAGTTTTAAACTACTGCAAGGATCGATTTGTAAAATGATAATGTACTATCGCTTCCGACAGTTTTTTTGGACCGGAGGGAGTATATTATTTTTGGTACTTTAGTTTGGCATTTATGCTAATATAGTATACATTGTTTGCTATAATTCTTTTTGGCGAAATTTGTCTTGCTACAATTATATTTTTTTCATCAATGCATAGTTTGCTACAATAGCAAAAAAGATTGCTACAATATTTTGCTACTATGTCTCCGGCGAGTATCCGGCGGAATCAGGTTTTGCTACATTTTGTTCTAGGTTTTAGCTATAATAGTATACGTTTTTTGCTACAAGTTCTCCGGCGAGGTCTCCTCGATGAGGTCGGTTTTGCTCAATAGCAAAACAAAGTTGCTACAATCTTTGTGTGTATTTGCTACTATAGCATATATTTTTTGCTACTAAGTCTCCGGTGGGTCTCCGGCGACATCTCCGACGAGTCTCCGGCGAGGTCTGTGTTTTTAGGTGAAAATAGATTTTGCTACAATTGAACCGTTTTTTGCTACTTTGGTACATCATGGTAGCAAAAGTGGGAGAGGGCTGGTTGGTTTGATCTGACGGCCGAAAATATTCCAGATCTGTTGATCGGACGGTTGGGGACCCGGGATTAGATTTCTAATCCCTGGGGACGCCAAGCACTCCCCATTTCATATTCCGTTGACCAAAATAATGGTTAAGAACAATTTTTTAACCTACGTGAGTGGCGCTGATGTGGTGAGTGGTGACGAGGGAGAGGTTGCCCAGTCTCTCCGACGCCACACGCGGTTGCGCGCGCGGGGCCCTGGTTCCTGATTGGAGCCCGATTCGAGTATTTTCATCCAGCCCATGCCGCGATGGAATTTCTCATCTTTCAGGCCGAGGCCGGAGCGACGGCCCTGGTGAACCAAATTGCGAAAAAAACTCCGTCCGGCACTCGTTCGATCGCTGCGGGCCGAGTAATTAACAGCCCGTAGTTAATTACTCGTTCGATCGCTCGAGCATGTATCGTTTTTTCTACAGTATGTACATGTTCGAGCGAAGTCTTAAAAAAAAAAGAAAAAACATGTTCGAGCGAAGTAGCTCGTGCTTTTTTCCTTTCCTTGAAATAATCTGTTATCTGCATAGTACAACTCTATTTAAAAATAAATGTCTCTCTCTTATTTATATATGGATATGGATGTATCTAGATTTTTTTTTGCTATAAATCCATTTGCATCTATAAAAAATTGAGAAACTTATTTTTAGCATGGATGGAGTATATTTTCTTTCTCCAAAATCTCCACTTTTATTTCTGCTTACCAAAAAAATCTTCTGCTCTTGCATCTACATAGTAAAAACCGGTTGACCCACGAAATAAAAGAAAAGCATAGTCCTCATCGGAGACCTTATAGTAAAAAAATTGTGCAACTGTAGCAAAACCGACCTCGTCGGGTAACCCACCAAAGAAAAGAAAAAAGTGCCAGTGTAACAAACGACTTCCCGAGAAACCCCGTAGGGACAATTTTGTACTATTCCAACAAAAACACAGGAAAATATAGCAAAACTATTTCCGTCGGTAAAGCGAAAATTTCCTAGCGGCATCGTGACGTATAGGTCAAGTTTCTACCATATGTTTCTCCTCGTGATTCGCGCTACAGAATACATAAACCGCATGGTTTCAATATTTGTAACTTAGTGTGCAACTTAATGGTGCACATAGAGATGCACGAACATGACATTGTTTTGTTGAATATGTAAGCAAATATCCATATGAAATAATCCGTGCAAGTAATTGATAAATCATGACTATGAAAATAACAAATAAATTAATCGTGCAGACTAGCAAGATAGATGAACAGATCACATCTAAACAAGACAAATGATATCATGAAACTAGATGAAGAAACTCTAACAGAAACCGAAAGAGAAACGACAAGATCACATGCTTCGCAGCAGCGTCGTTGTCGCCCATGTTGAGGTTGTCGAAGAAGTCGCTGAGGTCCGGGAAGAAGTTGTCGGTGTGGAGGAACTCGTCGTCCGATGACGACGTCGTGCTGCGAGTAGTCGCGCCGGAGCGCTCCCCAAAAACCTGATTGCCCCTCACGGAGGCCTACTGTCCTGGCAGTCGGTGCACGCCGACGGACGGGATGAGAAAACGAAGGCGGCGGCGCAATGAACTGGAAACAGGTAGTCGCATATGTGGCACGTACAGGCTAGGGTTCTCGTACGCGCTTATATAGTGCGGTTCGGGAAGGTCGTGGGCGCCCACGTCGAGTCGGCACGCCACGATCCAGAAAAACCGGAAGGCAAAACGGTTGATAACGCGTCGTTAATGACTCAAAATTGATTACACAATTAATTTCCCAAACAGCAAAAAGATAAGCTCGGCTCGGCGAGATTCCCGCAACCCGCGGCACGTCGTGACGTGACGAGGCGTGGCGTGGCGAGGCGGGCGGCGGAGGAGGAGGAGTGCGCAAGGGCTCTCTCTCTCTTCTCACTCACTTACAAGGACTAGAACAGCCCACCTTATATACCACTCCAACTCTCTCCCAACTAGCAATATGGGACTAAACTTTAGCCCCCACTAGTGCTGCCACTGATTATTGGAATGGGCCATGTGAGTTTCAGAATTTGATAATGGGCCAAGGGCCAAAGGCCAAATGCCTACAAATTCCAGCAATCCCCCACAAACTCTCATTGGCACATCTCATCAATAAGTTTCCAGAACATTGTTTTATATACCGGTATGTCGTGGAGACTGTTAAGTTGAACTTCCACTTAAAGCTTCATATTACACTAGATTGCAACTTGGATAGTGGACTATGCCTTGAACTACAAGTTTTGCGCACTAGCTTCATACAAAGCCTAGACCGATACTAGGCTGCCGCGAGGCTTCCTCGCGGTTTGGAGCTTATACGTCATACTCCAGGGCCTTTCATGAGTTTACTAGAGAGCACCCAACTCTCATAGATTGCGACGTTTAACAATCGGACTCATATAGGTGTGTTCTTCAAAAGATGTTCTGCAGGACAACATCTCTGCTAAAATAAGCCACTTAGAACACATTAAGATAATTATCAACCTGCCATGCAGATTAGGAGAGTATTGCATCTTACGGAGTGGTAAAATTGCTATAGGGATATATACTCTCCTCCCAGCTGACCAACAGCTTGTCTCCCAGCTCTAATTCACGGGATCTCCGATCACATAGAGTGGGTTACCGCCGTGGGCAGCTCATAGTGTGGGTCTCATACCCATCTCCTCGATGCATTTTCTATCACATTTCGTGATAGTCCCTTTGTGAAGGGGTCTGCCAGGTTTCTAGACGTATGGATATAATCCAACGCTATAACTCCGGAGTTTCTCATTTTCCTGACAGTTTTCAGTCTCCTCTTCACATGCCTTGATGACTTCATATTATCCTTAGAACTGTTTACTTTGACGATCACAGTTTGATTATCACAGTTCATAGGAATAGTGGGTATTGGTTTCTCAACCACAGGTAAGTCCATCAAGAGCTCACGAAGCCACTCTGCTTCAACAGTGGCTGTGTCTAATGTTGTGAGTTCTGCTTCCATAGTTGACCTCGTAATGATGGTCTGCTTGCAAGACTTCCAGGAAACAGCGCCACCTCCAAGTGTAAACAAATAACCACTTGTGGCCTTAGTCTCATCAGCATCAGATATCCAATTTGCATCACTATAACCCTCAAGTACCCTTGGATACCCAGTATAGTGAATGCCATAACTCGCAGTGCCTTTCAAATAGCGCAAAACTCTCTCAAGAGCATGCCAATGAACATCTCCAGGTCTAGACACAAAACGGCTGAGTTTACTTACAGCAAAGGAGATGCCACACCTCGTGGCGCTGGCTAAATACATAAGCGAGCCAATGATCTGCGAATATCGCAATTGATCTCTAGCAATTCTTTTATTCTTATGAATTATCACACTAGGATCATAAGGCGTTGGAGAAGATTTGCAGTCGCTATACCCGAAGCGACTCAGGATCTTTTCCACATAGTGGGACTGAAGCAATGTAATCCCACCATCGTCATCCTTCAGCAGCTTGATGTTTAAGATCACATCAGCTACTCCCAAGTCCTTCATCTCAAAGCAACGAGATAGGAACTCCTTGACCTCCTTAATCACAGTAAGGCTGGTCCCAAATATCAATATGTCATCGACATAGAGACAGAGAATAACTCCCTCGCCCCCACCATGGCGATAGTATACACACTTGTCAGCTTCATTTACAACAAAGCCTTCAGCGGTTAAAGTTCTTTCAAACTTCTCATGCCACTTGCTTAGGCGCTTGCTTAAGCCCATACAAAGACTTCAACAACTTACACACCTTTCCTTCTTGACCATCTACTAAAAATCCATCAGGCTGCTCCATATAAATTTCCTCATCGAGCTCTCCATTTAGGAAAGCTGTCTTAACATCCATTTGATGAACGAGAAGACCATGGGAGGCAGCCAAGGAAAGTAGTACTCGAATAGTGGTCAGTCGAGCTACGGGTGAGTATGTATCAAAGAAGTCTTCGCCTTCTTTCTGAGTATAACCCTTGGCCACAAGTCGTGCCTTGTACTTTTCAATAGTACCATCGGGCCTAAGATTTTTCTTGAACACCCACTTGCATCCTACAGGTTTGCACCCATAAGGACGATCAGTAACCTCCCAAGTTCCATTAGCTAAGATGGAATCCATCTCGCTACGGACAGCTTCCTTCCAGTAGTCAGCATCCTGAGATGCATAGGCTTCTGAAATAGAAGTGGGAGTATCATCCACGAGGTACACAATGAAATCATGACCAAAAGACTTTGCAGTCCTCTGTCTCTTGCTCCTTTTGGGAGCTTCATTGTCATCCTCCACAGGATTATCAAAGTGTTCTATAGCCATGGTAGGTTCAGGAAATAATTCCTGAGTAGATGAACTGGGCATCTCCTGAATTGATGAGCTAGACGTTTCTTTCATAGGAAAGATGTCCTCAAAGAAAGTCGCATCATTTGACTCCATAATTGTACCAACATGCATGTCGGATACCTCAGATTTTACTATCAAAAATCTGTAGCCAATGCTATGAAATGCATATCCCAGCAGAACACAGTCCACGGTTTTTGGTCCAAGCTTGCGCTTCTTAGGTATCGACACATTTACTTTCGCCATACAGCCCCAAGTTCGTAGGTAAGAGAGTTTTAACCTTTTCCTTTCCCATTCCTCAAACGGGGTAGTGGTTTTGTTCTTTGTGGGGACACGGTTTAGGACATGACATGCAGTCAATATCGCCTCCCCCCACCATGCCTTGGATAGACCCGATGTATCTAACATGGCGTTAACCAAATCAATTAGAGTACGGTTCTTTCTTTCGGCCACCCCATTTGACTGAGGTGAGTAGGGAGGCGTCCTCTCATGGATAATACCATGTTCCGCACAAAAAGAATCAAACTCGTTGGAAAAATACTCTCCACCACGATCAGACCTTAGCCGCTTGATCTTTCGATCAAGTTGGTTTTCTGCTTCAGCTTTAAAGATTTTGAAGTAATTAAGAGCTTCATCTTTAGATTTCAGGAGGTACACATAACAATATCGAGTAGAGTCATCAATTAAAGTCATGAAGTATCTTTTCCCTCCTTTTGTCAATTCACCATTCATTTCACAAAGATCCGAATGTATAAGCTCCAGCGGTGCCAAGTCTCTTGCCTCCGCAGTCTTGTGAGACTTACGTGGTTGCTTAGCTTGCACACATACTTGGCACTTGGATTTCTTGACAATAGCAAATTTCGGAATTATATTCATATTCGCTAGCCGCGTCATGCACCCAAAATTAATATGACAAAGTCGTGAATGCCAAATATCGGACTCACTATCATTGCAAACATGATTAATAATTTGAGTACATAAGTCTGACAAAGATAAGCGGAACAAGCCTCCGCACACATAACCCTTTCCAACAAATTGTCCACACTTGGAAATTACAACTTTATTGGACTCAAACACCAACTTAAAACCATCTCGACATAAAAGCGATCCGCTAACGAGATTCTTATTAATAGAGGGAACGTGCTGCACATTCTTCAGCTGGATGGTTTTTCCCGAAGTAAACTTCAGATTCCACCGTACCAACACCACGAACAGGAAGCACGTGAGCCGTTTCCCACAGCAGGAGAAATCCGTACCCAACGTCCTTCATCTCAGTATCAACGCCAATAACAACATTTGCGGACTTGCCGCTGTTCCCACGCCGATCATGGCGTTCTGGGCAATCAGGAGCCCAATGTCCAGGAGCGCCACAAACATGGCAGTTCCCTTTCTTCTTATAAGGAGTCTTCCTCTTGAAGTTGGTTGAGTTGGAGGCTTTGTTCTTCTCGTCAAACTTGCCTTTTCCATTGTTCTTATTCTTAGACTTGTGAGATTGGAAGTTTTTCTTCTGTACCACATTGGCACTAGAACCTCCCTCAAAACTACGAGCGCGTGTGTCCTTTGCTCTCGCCTTCTCTTCCACATGAAGCGAGCCAATGAGATCCGAAACGGAAAACTCTTGTCTCTTATGTTTCAGAGAAGTAGCAAAGTTCCTCCACGAGGAAAGCTTGGCAATAATGCCACCGGCCACAAATTTGTCCGGTAGGTACACTTAAACTGCTCGAGTTCTTTGGCAAGGGACTGAATCTCATGAGCTGCTCAACCACGGAGCGCTCATCAGTCATCCTGTAGTCATAGTATTGCTCCATGACATACAGTTCAGTGCCAGCGTCCGAGACCCCAAATTTGGCCTCGAGCGCATCCACGCATCATTTTACCATGGTCGAAAGCTATGTACGGGTCAACAATGTTGTCCCCAAGAATGCTGAACAAGGCCGCCTTAAACATGGCATCGACCTTCTCAAACTTTTCCTGCTCCTCTGCAGAGAGAGGCCCCTCAGGTCTAGCATCTGTGGCGCTAAAACAGCCTAGGTTTGTAAACCATAGAACTGCCTTTGTGCGCCACCTCTTGTAATGCATACCATCAAAGAGGGGAGGTCGAGTAGCGGCAGCAACGCTGCTTGAATTGATTTGCCTAAAATCAGGTTTTTGGATTGTTGAATATATAAGCAAATATCCATATGAAATAATCCGTGCAAGTAATTGATAAATCATGACTATGAAAATAACAAATAAACTAATCGTGCAGACTAGCAAGATAGATGAACAGATCACATCTAAACAAGACAAACCGATCGCATCTATCACAGAAACTAGATGAAGAAACTCTAACAGAAACTGAAAGAGAAACGACAAGATCACATACTTCGCAGCAGCGTCGTTGTCGCCCATGTTGAGGTTGTCGAAGAAGTCGCTGAGGTCCGGGAAGAAGTTGTCGGTGTGGAGGAACTCATCGTCCGATGACGACGCCGTGCTGCCAGTGAGTCGCCGGAGCGCTCCCCAAAACCGATTGCCCCTCACCCGTACAGGACGAGAGGCAGGGTTCCGGAGGCCTACTGTCCCGGCAGTCGGTGCACGCCGACGGACGGGATGAGGAAGACGAAGGCGGCGGCGCAATGAACTGGAAACAGGTAGTCGCATATGTCACTAGTAGGAAAACCCTTATAGGTGGAGCTTAGTTCTGTGGCGCACCATTAAAAATGCGCCACAGAAACTTATTTTGTGGCGCACGAAATAGCTTAATTTTGTGGCGCCGGCAAGCCACAGAAATAGCAATTTTGTGGCGCATCGCAGTGCGCCACAAAATTTAGTGGGGCTCACACCCTGTCACCACCAATTATTAGTGTAGGTATTTATGTGGCGCACGTGGCGCGCTGCGCCACAGAAATTATTGTTTGTGGCGCACTTGCTTCGGTGCGCCACAGAAGTAGTTGATTCGTGGCGCACTTGTCCGGTGCGCCACGTAACTAGAAACTTATATCATCCGTGCCCCCGCCCACGCCTGTTCACCTCTGATCCGTACCGCCTCTCCCTCTCCCCTCTCCTCACCGCGCCGCCATGGTCGTCGCCGTCACCGCCGCCTTTCTCGCGTGAACGCGCATGCACGCTCCTCCCATCCCGCCACCCGGCGGCACAAGCTGCGCTACGGCGAGGAGGGGCCGCCGCGAGAGTGGCCGCCGCGGCCGTCGCGTCGTCAAGGTGGAGGAGCCGCCGCGTCCTCCTCCTTCTCCCCTGCCGTCATCTTCAACCTCCTCCTCCACCCCTGTCGTCGGTGATCTCTCTACCCTCCCCTCCCCTCCCTCTTAATTCCTCTCCCGCGCGAGCACAAGGTGCTCGAGGAAATGCTCGTGTGCTGCTCTAGTTGTGCTGCTCTAGTTGTGCTGCTCTAGTTGTGCTGCTGTTGCTGTTGTTGTGCCACTGGCTGCTGTTGCTGTTGATGCGCTATTGAAGCTTTTCTAAATGGTTTAATCGAACTCATGAGCCAAGAAGAACTATTGTTGCTGGTCCGAAATGTGATGCGGCGCAACACCAGGTTTCTGCGCCAACGTGGAATCTGCACACAAAACCAAAGTACTTTGCCCCAACGAAAGTGAGGTTGTCAATCTCACCGGCTTGGTGTAACAAAGGATTAAACGTATCGAGTGGAAGATGATTGTTTGCAAGAAAACAGTAAAACACAATTGCAGATTGTATGCTATGTAAAGAATAGGACCGGGGTCCACAGTTCACTAGAGGTGTCTCTCCCATAAGATAAAAGCATGTTGGGTGAACAAATTACAGTCGGGAAATTGACAAATAGAGAAAGGCATAACAATGCATATACATGATATGATAAATATAGTGAGATTTAATTGGGCATTACGACAAAGTACATAGACCGCCATCCAAGCATCTATGCCTAAAAAGTCCACCTTCAGGTTATCATCCGAACCCCATTCAGTATTAAGTTGCTAAGCAACAGACAATTGCATTAAGTATGGTGCGTAATGTAATCAACAACTACATCCTTAGACATAGCATCAATGTTTTATCCCTAGTGGCACGCACATCCACAACCTTAGAACTTTCTGTCACTGTCCCAGATTTAATGGAGGCATGAACCCACTATCGAGCATAAATACTCCCTCTTGGAGTTAAGAGTACAAACTTGGCCAGAGCCTCTACTAATAACGGAGAGCATGCAAGATCATAAACAACACATAAACAATAGATTGATAATCACCATAATCATAGTACTCTCTATCCATCGGATCCCGACAAACACAACATATAGAATTACAGATAGATGATCTTGATCATGTTAGGCAGCTCACAAGATCCAACAATGAAGCACAACAAGGAGAAGACGACCATCTAGCTACGCTATGGACCCATGGTCCGTGGGTGAACTACTCACTCATCACTCGGAGGCGATCATGGCGATGAAGAGTCCTCAGGAGATGAATCCTCTCCGGCGGTGCCGGAGGCGATCTCCTGAATCCCCGAGATGGGATTCGCGGCGGCGTCGTCTGGAAGGTTTTCCGTATCGTGGCTCTCGATCAGGGGTTTCGTGACGAGACTTTAAGTAGGCGGAGGTCAACGCGGGGGCCACACGAGGTGCCCGGGTGGGCCGCGCGGCCGGGGCTTGGGCCACGCCGCCCTAGCCCTGGCTGCCTCGTGGCCTTCGTTATCTCTTCGGTCTTACGGAAGCTTCGTGCAAAAATAGGACCCTGAAAGTTTCGTCCGGTTCGAGAATATTTCCTTACTAGATTTCTGAAACCAAAAGCAGAAACAAGCTGGCTCTTCGGCATCTTGTTAATAGGTTAGTTCGGAAAATGCATAAATATGACATATAATGTACATAAAACATGTAGGTATCATCAATAAAGTAGCATGGAACATAAGAAATTATCGATACGTTGGAGACGTATCAGCATCCCCAAGCTTAGTTCTGCTCGTCCCGAGCAGGTAAAACGATAACAAAGATAATTTCTGAAGTGACATTCCATCATAATCTTGATCATACTATTTGTAAACATATGTAATGAATGCAGCGATCAAAACAAAGGTAATGACATGAGTAAACAAGTGAATCATATAGCAAAGACTTTTCATGAATAGTACTTCAAGACAAGCATCAATAAGTCTTGCATAAGAGTTAACTCATAAAGCAATAAATCAAAGTAAAGGTGTTGAAACAACACATAGGAAGATTAAGTTTCAGCGGTTGCTTTCAACTTATAACATGTATATCTCATGGATATTGTCAACATAAAGTAATATAACAAGTGCAATATGCAAGTATGTAGGAATCAATGCACAGTTCACACAAGTGTTTGCTTCTTAAGGTGGAAGGAGATAGGTAAACTGACTCAACATTAAAAGTAAAAGAAAGGTCCTTCAAAGAGGAAAGCATCGATTGATGTATTTGTGCTAGAGCTTTTATTTTGAAAACATGAAACAATTTTGTCAACGGTAGTAATAAAGCATATGAGTTATGTAAATTATATCTTACAAGTTGCAAGCCTCATGCATAGTATACTAATAGTGTCCGCACCTCGTCCTACTTAGCTTGGACTACGGATCTTTGCATGCCATGTTTCAACCAAGTGTCACAAAGGGTACCTCCATGCCGCCTGTACAAAGGTCTAAGGAGAATGCTCGCATTTTGGATTTCTCTCTTTTGATTATTCTCAACTTAGACATCCATACCGGGACAACATGGACAACAGATAATGGACTCCTCTTAAATGAATAAGCATGTAGCAATGATTATTATTCTCATATGAGATTGAGGATATATGTCCAAAACTGAAACTTCAACCATGATTCATGGCTTTAGTTAGCGGCCCAATGTTCTTCTCTAACAATTTTGCATGCTCCAACCACTAAAATGATAGATCCTTCAGAGACGGACATGCATAGCAACTCACATGATATTCAACAATAGTTGATGGCGTTCCCCAGAAGCATGGTTATCGCACAACAAGCAACTTAATAAAAGATAAAGTGCATAAGTACATATTCAATACTACGATAGTTTTTAAGGCTATTTTGTCCCATGAGCTATATATTGCAAAGGTGAATGATGGAATTTTAAAGGTAGCACTCAAGCAATTTACTTTGGAATGGCGGAGAAATACCATGTAGTAGGTAGGTATGGTGGACACAAATGGCATAGTAGTTGGCTCAAGGATTTTGGATGCATGAGAAGTATTCCCTCTCGATACAAGGTTTAGGCTAGCAAGGTTATTTGAAGCAAACTCAAGGATGAACAGTGCAGCAAAACTCACATAAAAGACATATTGTAAACATTATAAGACTCTACACGTCTTCCTTGTTGTTCAAAACTCAATACTAGATATTATCTAGACCTTAGAGAGACCAAATATGCAAATCAAATTTTAGCAAGCTCTATGTATTTCTTCATTAATGGGTGCAAAGCATATGATGCAAGAGCTTAAACATGAGCACAACAATTGCCAAGTATCACATTATCCAAGACATTTTAGAATTACTACATGTAGCATTTTCCAATTCCAACCATATAACAATTTGAAGAAACTTCGCCTTGAACATTATGAGTAAAGCCTAAGGACACATGTGTCCATACGCAACAGGCGCGTCTCTCTCCCACAAAGTGAATGCTAGGATCCATTTTATTCAAACAAAAACAAAAACAAAAACAAACCGACGCTCCAAGTAAAGAACACAAGATGTGATTGAATAAAAATATAGTTTTCGGGGGAGGAACCTGATGATGTTGTCGATGAAGAAGGGGATGCCTTGGGCATCCCCAAGCTTAGAGTCTTCTTAAAATATGCAGGGATGAACCACGGGGGCATCCCCAAGCTTAGAGCTTTCACTCCTCTTGATCATAGTATATCATACTCCTCTCTTGACCCTTGAAAACTTCCTTCACACCAAACTTCAAGAAAACTCATTAGAGGGTTAGTGCACAATTAATAATTCACACATTCAGAGGTGACACAAACATTCTTTACACTTCTGGACATTGCATAAAGCTACTGGACATTAATGGATCAAAGAAATAAATCCAACATAGCAAAAGAGGCAATGCGAAATAAAAGGCAGAATCTGTCAAAAACAGAACAGTCCGTAAAGACGAATTTAAAGCAGGCACCAGACTTGCTCAAATGGAAAAACTCAAAACTAATGAAAGTTGCGTACATATCTGAGGATCACGCTCGTAAATTGGCAGATTTTTCGAATTTTCTACAGAGAACTGTGCCCAGATTCGTGACAGACAGCAATGCTGTTTCTGCGCAGCGATCCCAAATATAACATCAACTTTGACATAGAAACTTTACTTGGCACAAAAACATGATAAGGAGAGGTTGCTACAGTAGTAAACAACTTCCAAGACTCAATAAAACAAAAAATTGCTGTAGGTAAAAACATAGGTTGTCTCCCATAAGCGCTTTTCTTTAACGCCTTTCAGCTAGAAAGTGCAAATCAAGTAACATCGAGAGTAGAAGCATCAACATCATAACTTGTTCTAATAATAGAATCAAAAGGCAACTTCATTCTCTTTCTAGGGAAGTGTTCCATACCTTTCTTGAGAGGAAATTGATATTTAATATTACCTTCCTCATATCAATAACAGCACCAACGGTTCGAAGAAAAGGTCTTCCCAACACAATAGGACAAGATGCATTGCATTCGATATCCAAAACAACAAAATCAACGGGGACAAGGTTATTGTTAACCGTAATATGCACATTATCAATCCTCCCCAAAGGTTTCTTTTTAACATTATCGGCAAGATTAACATCCAAATAACAATTCTTCAATGGTGGCAAGTCAAGCATATCATAAATCTTTTTAGGCATAAGAAATACTTGCACCAAGATCACATAAAGCATTACATTCAAAGTCATTGAATTTCATTTTAATGATGGGCTCCCAACCATCTTCTAGCTTTCTAGGAATAGAAGTTTCAAGTTTTAGTTTCTCTTCTCTAGCTTTTATGAGAGCATTTGTAATATGTTTTGTAAAGGCTAAATTTATAGCACTAGCATTAGGACTTTTAGCAAGTTTTTGTAAGAACTTTATAACTTCAGAGATGTGGCAATCATCAAAATCTAAATCATTATGAGCTACAGCAATGGGATCATTGTTCCCAAGGTTGGAAAAAATTTCAGCAGTTTTATCACAAGCAGTTTCAGCAGTTTTAGCAATTTCAGGCTTTGTTCGCTTTGCACTAGGAGTAGAAACATTGCCAACACCAATTATTTTACCATTGATAGTAGGAGGTGCAGCAACATGTGAAGAATTAGCATTACTAGTGGTGGTAATAGTCCAAACTTTAGCTACATTATTCTCTTTAGCTAGTTTTTCATTTTCTTCTCTATCCCACCTAGCACGCAGTTCAGCCATTAATCTTATATTCTCATTAATTCTAACTTGGATGGCATTTGCTGTAGTAGTAATCTTATTATCAATATCATTATTAGGCATAACTTTCAATTTTAAAAGATTAACATCAGAGTCTATCAACTCTAGAAGCAATAGTATCAATTTTATCAAGCTTTTCCTCAACGGATTTGTTAAAAGCAGTTTGTGTACTAATAAATTCTTTAAGCATAGCTTCAAGACCAGAGAGTACATTCTATTATTATAATAGATTCCCATAAGAATTACCATAACCATTACCATTAACAGAAGGATATGGCCTATAGTTATTACGAGTTGTTCCTATAAGCATTGTTGTTGAAATTATTATTTTTAATGAAATTCACATCAACATTTTCTTCTTGAGCAACCAATGAAGCTAAAGGAACATTATTAGGATCAACATTAGATCTACCATTCACAAGCATAGACATAATCACATCAATCTTATCACTCAAGGAAGAGGTTTCTTCAACGAATTTACCTTCTTACCTTGTGGAGCTCTTTCCGTGTGCCATTCAGAGTAATTTATCATCATATCATCAAGAAGTTTTGTAGCCGCCCCCAATGTGATGGACATAAAGGTACCTCCAGCAGCTGAATCCAATAAATTCCGCGAAGAAAAATTTAGTCCTGCATAGAAGGTTTGGATGATCATCCAAGTAGTGAGTCCATGGGTTGGGCAATTCTTTACCAAAGTTTTCATTCTCTCCCATGCTTGAGCAACATGTTCAGTATCTAATTGCTTAAAATTCATTACGCTACTTCTCAAAGATATAATTTTAGCGGGAGGATAATATCTACCAATAAAAGCATCCTTGCATTTAGTCCATGAATTAATATTATTCTTAGGCAAAGATAGCAACCAATCTTTAGCTCTTCCTCTTAATGAGAAAGGAAACACTTTCAATTTAATAATATCACCATCTACATCTTTATACTTTTGCATTTCACAAAGTTCAACAAAATTATTGAGATGGGCAGCGGCATCATCAGAACTAACACCAGAAAATTGATCTCTCATGACAAGATTTAGTAAACAGGTTTAATTTCAAAGAATTCTGTTGTAGTAGCAGGTGGAGCAATAGGTGTGCATAGGAAATCATTATTATTTGCATTTGTGAAGTCACACAACTTAGTATTTTCAGGGGTATTCATTTTAGCAACAGTAAATAAAGCAAACTAGATAAGGTAAATGCAAGTAACTAATTTTTTTGGGTTTTTGATATAGAGAGCAAGACAATAAATAAAGTAAAACTAGCAACTAATTTTTGTATTTTGATTTAGTGCAGCAAACAAAGTAGTAAATAAAATAAAGCAAGACAAAAACAAAGTAAAGAGATTGAGAAGTGGGGACTCCCCTTGCAGCGTGTCTTGATCTCCCCGGCAACGGCGCCAGAAATTTAGCTTGATACGCGTAGATGCACACGTCCGTTGGGAACCCCAAGTGGAAGGTATGATGCGTATAGAAGCAAGTTTCCCTCAGTATGAAACCAAGGTTTAATCGAACCAGTAGGAGCCAAGAAGCACGTTGAAGGTTGATGGTCGTGAAATGTGATGCGGCGCAACACCGGGGATTCCGGCGCCGTGGAATCTGCACAACAAAACCAAAGTACTTTGCCCCAACGAAGCAGTGAGGTTGTCAATCTCCCGGCTTTTGTAACAAAGGATTAAACGTATCGAGTGGAAGATGATTGTTTGCAAGAAACAGTAAAACACAATTGCATTAGATTGTATGCTATGTAAAGAATAGGGCCAGGGTCCACAGTTCACTAGAGGTGTCTCTCCCATAAGATAAAAGCATGTTGGGTGAACAAATTACGGTCGGGCAATTGACAAATAGAGAAAGGCATAACAATGCATATACATGATATGATAAATATAGTGAGATTTAATTGGGCATTACGACAAAGTACATAGACGCCATCCAACTGCATCTATGCCTAAAAAGTCCACCTTCAGGTTATCATCCGAACCCCATTCAGTATTAAGTTGCTAAGCAACAGACAATTGCATTAAGTATGGTGCGTAATGTAATCAACAACTACATCCTTAGACATAGCATCAATGTTTTATCCCTAGTGGCAACAGCACATCCACAACCTTAGAACTTTCTGTCACTGTCCCATTTAATGAAGGCATGAACCCACTATCGAGCATAAATACTCCCTCTTGGAGTTAAGAGTACAAACTTGGCGAGAGCCTCTACTAATAACGGAGAGCATGCAAGATCATAAACAACACATAAACAATAGATTGATAATCACCATAATCATAGTACTCTCTATCCATCGGATCCGACAAACACAACATATAGAATTACGGATAGATGATCTTGATCATGTTAGGCGCTCACAAGATCCAACAATGAAGCACAACAAGGAGAGAGACCATCTAGCTGCACTGGACCCATGGTCCAGGGGTGAACTACTCACTCATCCTCCGAGGCGATCATGGCGATGAAGAGTCCTCGGAGATGAATCCCCTCTCGGCCCGGTCGGAACGATCTCCTGAATCCCCAGAGATGGGATTGGCGGCGGCGTCTAAGGTTTTCCGTATCGTGGCTCGTGCGGGGTTCGCGACGGAGACTTTAAGTAGGCGGAAGGTCAGCGCGAGGGGGGCACACGAGGTGCCCGGGGGTAGGGCCGCGCGCCGGGGCAGGCGCCCGCCCTGGCCCAGCCTCGTGGCCCCACTCGTTATCTCTTCGGTCTTACGGAAGCTTCGTGAAAATAGGACCCTGGGCGAAAGTTTCGTCCAATTCGAGAATATTTCCTTACTAGGATTTACGACAAAACAATAAAATAGCAATGGCTCTTCGGCATCTTGTTAATAGGTTAGTTCCAGAAAATGCATAAATATGACATATAATGTACATAAAACATGTAGGTATCATCAATAAAGTAGCATGGAACGTAAGAAATTATCGATACGTTGGAGACGTATCACTGTGCCACTGGCTGCTGTTGCTGTTGATGTGCTATTGTTGCTGGCTCTAAATGGTCAAATGATCTCATGTGCTAGTGAACTATTGTTGCTGGCTCCTCCACCCCTGGTGAACTATTGTTGCTATTGCTTGTGTGTGCATGCTCTAAATGGTCAAATGATCTCATGTGCTAGTGATTTACTTACTGGCTCATTGCTCATGCCTTTTACTTAATGTCCTATGCTATTGCTATGTCTCTGTAGCATGCTGGAGGGTTTTAGTGATGTGCCTTGATGCTTCCATAGCATCCTGGTATGATTGTTGTTGCCAGATAATTGGATGAACCATGTGATGGTAATGATTCAATTTAATTCAATGATGTTAATTTGATTTCCATCCTTTGTTGGAAATAAATCCATGTCTGAACCTGTACAAGGTAATGAAGACTTGCTCACTTGGTATTGCTTGCTAGTTGGACATTTGGTTGGTTTTGATGCTACTGGTTCATTTAAATGCATGAAATGCTACTATGGTATGCTACTGTGGTATCCTTGTGAAGAAAATGATGGATTCTTGTGAGCTTATGGTATGCTACTATGCTACTATGGTATCCTTGTGAAGATTTACTTGATGGATTCTTGTGAGCTTATGGTATGCTACTATGCCTATAATGCTCTGATTAGTGGGGATGCTTACTGGATCATGTGCATATAGTTCATATAGTTCCCTAAAAAGAAAGAATGCTCCCTGGCCAGATGCTTGATGTCTTGGCTCAGCCAATGATGCAAAGGCTGAGGCAAAAACTTGGATAAGAACAGATACTAAAATGTGTTTTGAACTCAACTGAGTAATGATAAATTTCTATTTCTTGTTGGCTTTGATGAAAATAGAGATATTCACAATAGGGGATCATGTAAATGAATGCCACTGTGGTATCCTTTGAAGAAAAAGGACTGTTTCTGATGGTTTTAAAAGGCTAGGTGGTGCTAGGTGATTAAGTTGGCTACCAAGACTTGTCTCATCTGGTTAGCTAGGATATGCTATGTGTTGTTGCTTGTTTAGGCATATCTATCACTTACTAGATTTACTGGTTCTTGATTGGCCTCTCTTTTGCCAGCATCACTTGGTCTATATACCAAGTGATGAATAATCCCTTTGGAGCATCTGCTCCATGCATGCTATGTGTGTTTGAGCATCTTGACTTATGTCACCATGGTTGCTGGTTTGGTGGTGTTTTGAACTCAACTGAGTAATGATAAATTTCTATTTCTTGTTGGCTTTGATGAAAATAGAGATATCCACAGTAGGGGATCATGTAAATGAATGCCACTGTGGTATCCTTTGAAGAAAAAGGACTGTTTCTGATGGTTTTAAAAGGCTAGGTGGTGCTAGGTGATTAAGTTGGCTACCAAGACTTGTCTCATCTGGTTAGTGGGATATGCTATGTGTTGTTGCTTGTTTAGGCATATCTATCACTTACTGGATTTACTGGTTCTTGATTGGCCTCTCTTTTGCCAGCATCACTTGGTCTATATACCAAGTGATGAATAATCCCTTTGGAGCATCTGCTCCATGCATGCTATGTGTGTTTGAGCATCTTGACTTATGTCACCATGGTTGCTGGTTTGGTGGTGTTTTTGTACTTGCCGATGATTAGATGGTTGGTCGATCACTCGTACACTCGGGGGTGGAGCAAGTGAGCCTGGTGTGATGGCACAAATATCAATATCTTGTGCATCCTACCTGGCCTCACTTACTCCATCCCTGGAATGGGCCGCAAAGATGGTACCCGAGTTTATTGAAGGCCCAGTACTCGAAGAATAAGAAGACTTGGAAGCCCTTTTAGTATTAAGGAAAGATAGTTTGTATTAGGAAAGATAGAGATTTGTAATCTTACGGGTTGAATACGAAACCCTCCCGAACTCTGTAACTTGTGTATCACGAAACCCTCGGCTCCGCCTCTTATATAAGGGGGAGTCGGGACAAAGAATCGAATCTACTGTCAACATAACCCTAGTTTTATAATCGTCGAGTACTTTTCGCTGAACCTTGAGATCTACTTGCCCTCTACTTCTAGCAAAACCTAGTCTACAATCTGTAGGCATTGACAAGTTAATCCTTTGTCAATTGGCGCCGTCTGTGGGAATTAGAGGTTGCAAGGAGCTGATCTCGATGGCACGTTCAAGATCTTCGACTTAGTCGACAGCAAGTAACGCGATGGATCGAGGTAACAAGGAAAAAACTGATCTATTCAATTTTATTCCTCACCCGCCCTCCCGTATGGATGCATGTGCCTATCTGGAGGAGCCCATCATCATGACGTTCGGAGAATTCCGATTTGGCGTCAACAAGGAAGGATCCTACCGTCTCGAAGTTCCGATCTCGTCGAATTTTCAGCGATCGATTCTAACTTTTCGTCGAGTGACGAGGAGTTTCCGTCGCCACGCTTCGTCGCGACAACAAGGCAAGCGGAAAGCTCGCCAAGATCTTCGCAACAACATCCTTGAGTCGTCTGCGGACTCCTTTATAACAGCGACTCAGCGTCAAAACTTCAACTTCATCGACAAATCTGTCGCCATCGGAAAGGTCTTCACCACTCTATATGATGGTGTCACCAACCTTGACAAAAATCAATACACAAAATACCACCAAATCTGTGCAATAGAAGAAGCGGGTACATCAGAACCACAAACGTCGGAGGCTTTCGACGATTTGGGAAATCCATACGTCGATCCCGCTGATCTCAGAACAGGCCTAGGCACTAAATATGCCGGATCTTCAACTCGCGCAAAAGTCCAACTCCCGCAAGCTGCGTGGGATAGGGCTGCGAGAGCCATGGATGGATCAGAACCAATGAATACTACTGCTACCGTACAAGAGTTACAAGCATATCAATATAGACTTGCTCGGGTAAGCAGAGAGTTGAAAAACAGACAACATCCCTGAATAGGAGGAAAGAACGGCTGCATCAGCGACGCCTTAGCGAGTTAAGTCGCCTTTCGGGAACTTCGGGACATAGTCACAGAGAAGCTCGGAGGAGAGCGATGTCTCGGCTCCAAAACATACCGAAGCAGAAAGAGGAAGCATAATCCAAAATCTCGACATGTCCTTTATGTCGATTGATGAAAGAGGAAATATCATCCCAAAAACTCCGGAAGCAGGTTACATGGCAACACAAGCTTACATCCTTGCGTCTAGACCACCTCCTGGGGACCCGAGAGAACCATTGTTCAATATGGCGATGGCTGGCGTAGGAGTAATGGGAACAGCGTTTGCAACAACGCCTCCCGAAGAAAATCCTAGGCGAAATAGTCCACGACCCAACACAACAGTTCAAGACCCCCCAAGAACAAGTGGAGCAAGAGACACGACGGTCCAAGTAAGGGTAGACAGAGCGCGACAAGAAAGAAGGGAGCGTCAGCACTCACCAGAGCTTGCCGACGAAGATATGTGTGGGCTCCCGTGTTTTACGAGAAGAGTTCGAAAGACTCGAGTCCCAAAAGGGTTCAAGCTACCCGAAAATTTCAAGAAATTCGACGGCCTGCAAGATCGAGGATTGGCTCGTGGATTATCTCGAGATGGTGAAGCTGGTAGGAGGAACCAGAGCAGCATTATGCAAAGTATCCAAGTTCATTTGAGCGGTGCCGCGAGATCTTGGATAAAGAAACTCCCCCAAGTTCCATCGACAGCTGGGATAATTTCGAGGACGTCTTCGTGAAAAACTTCCGATCCACCTGCAAAAAACCTGCGTCATTAGAAGAGTTGAGAGCGTGTCGACAGAAACACGACGAGTCGATGAGGAAATACATACAGCGGTGGAACATCATAAAGAACTCGGCGGAAGATATATCTGACGAGAGGGCAATAGATGCGTTCGTGGCAGGAATCCGGCGAGGAGATTTTGTCGAGGACTTAGGGAGAACTAACCCTAAGACCATATCAGCACTCATGGAGATAGCCAATAAATGGGCAGATGGAGAAGACGCAATATACAACAAGCGACACAGGTCGCCGAGGAAGAAGATCGTGGTCGAAATTATCAAAATAGAGGCGATTTTCTCGCCGGTTCTACAACAACGCTCCCGGCCATATATCGGCTGGTTTTCGAGGAAATCCTGGAGGAAACGGTCGAGGCGACTACCAAAGGAGTAACGAGCATCAAGGCGACAATAGAGGTGATTCTCGCGGCAACAGACAAAACAATGGACCAAGGTTTCAAAGACCTTATGTGTCCCCCGAAGAGATGATGAACGGTCCGTGCCAGATGCATTTTTACCTTGACAACAATGGAAAGAGGCGGTCGGGGCATCTCGAGAAGATTCCGAAACTTTCAGGCAATGTTGCGAGCGCGAGAATCGCAAACGCCCGGCCACGACGAGAAACCCCCAGGGGCCAGGAGCGGAATCCATCTCCACCTCCTCCCGCAATTACGGAAAATCGGCACCAACAGAATTGCCGGCAGCACCACATCCACCTCCTTATGTTGACCCAACTCTAACGGTGCGGTCTCGATGATTCAGAAAGCTAGGCCATCAAACAGGGCGCAGAAGGTAATCTCGCGACAAGTGTTCATGGCAGAGAAGATGCCTCCACCAACAGTCGAGTACTTAAATTGGTCGGGGCAAGACATCGGCTTCACAATCGCAGACCATCCGCAGCAAGTTCCTCGACCAGGACAATCAACACTCATCTTACCCGCAGTAATCGCTGGTTTTGACGTGTCGAGTTTTCATAGATGGCGGCAGCAGCTTAAACCTCATGTATGCAGATACATTGAGGAAGATGAACATATCCCTAGCGAACTTGAAACCAATGACACACGTTTCCATGGGATTACACCAGAGAAGCCAAGTTACCCATTGGGCAAAATCAACCTCGACGTCCAGTTTGGAACCCGAGAAAACTACAAGATAGAGAATGCGGAGTTCGAAGTTGTGGATTTCCCGTCGCAATATCACGCTTTGTTGGGACAGCCAGCGTATACTAGGTTCATGGCGTGCCGCATTATACATATCTGTTGTGGAGGTTGCACAGGCCCAAGGGACCTATCACAATCAAAGGAAGTTTCGCGTTATCGATAAATGCGACAAGGATTTTCATCATTGTCAGAAACTTTCGGGATGCAAGCAGAATATGCGGCGCCAAGGTTCACTGATTATGATGTGCTGCCAGAGGTAGGGAGATCTTCTAAGGATCCAACTTTCAACACAACCAAGGATTCAAAAGAGGTACAGATCCACCCGACAGATCCAAAGAAAACGACGTCCATTGCCGCAAACATGGATGTCGCATAGGAAAGCGCGCTCGTCGAGTTCCTCCGTGAGCGCTGGAAAATCTTCGCATGGTGTCCAGCTGACATGCCAGGTACCCAGGGAACTTGCCGAGCACCACCTCAATTTGGATCCTCTCGCAAGACCAGTAAAGCAACCTTTGCGGCGTTTTTCGGAGCCAGCGGCAAAGCCATGTTATCTGAAATAGATCGACTCAAAGATGCTGGTTTCATCAGGGAAATATCTACCGAAGCCACGTGGGTAGCTAACCCGGTGATGGTGCCGAAAAAACACACAATAGTCCTTCGCATGTGCGTCGACTTCACGTGTCTCAACAAACATTGTCCCAAGGATCACTTTCCCTCCCAAGGATCGATCAAATCATCGACTCCACGGCGGGATGCGAACGTCTTTCCTTCATGGACGCATGGTTATAACGAGATAAGATTAAAAAGAAGAAGATGAAGCCAAGACAGCGTTCATCACACCTTACGGCGTGTTTTGCTACAAAACAATGCCTTTGGTGAAAAAGGGAGCAACATATCGACGGATGATGCGAAGTGCCTAGCAACAGATTGGAAAAAATGTACATGTCTACATTGACGATGTCGTAATAACATCAAAGAAAGAATTAGACTCGATCGAAGACTTGAAGAAACCTTCGACAACCTCGACAAGTTCTGCCTCAAGTGAACAGACAAAGTACTCTTTGGAGTTCTGCAGGAGAACTTCTCGGGTTCTTAGTATCGGCAAGGGGGATTGAAGCCAATCCCGAAAAAATACAGGCCATCGTTACTATGCGAAAGCCAACAAAGCTGAAAGAAATACAACGATTAACGGGGCGAGTCGCAGCTTTAAGCAGATTCGTCGCCAGGCTAGGAGAAAAATGGCTGCCGTTCTATGCATTGATCAAGCAAGGGGAAAAAATTTAATGGAACGAGGAAGCAGATAGAGCTTTCGAGAACCTCAAGCGAGCAATTTCGACACCACCGATATTGGTGGCACCGAAAGAGAAAGAACCTCTCCTCTTGTACATTGCAGCCACACCTCAGGTGGTCAGCACGACCTAGTAGTCGAGAGAGAAGAAGAAGGCAAGCTTCATGGAGTTCGGAGGCCGGTATATTTCATCAGCGAAATCGTCGCCCTCAAAACAGCGGTACCCGCAATATCAAAACTGGCATATGGAGTATTCACGACAGCAAGAAAATTGCGACACTATTTTTCGGCGCACCCGATAATAGTGGTCAACGAGGCTCCCTTATCAAATATACTAAACAACCCGAAGCTACGGGTCGTGTCTCCCTTTGGGGAATAGAACTTTCTCCTCGGGACATCACGTATGAAAAAGAAAAGCAATAAAATCACAGGTCTTACCAGATTTCATTGCGAGTGGATGGAGCTACAAAACACGGGACCCCGGATTTATCGAGAACTTGGACCATGAACTTCGGCGTCCAAAAGGCTGGAAGGTCTTTGGAGAGCGTGATATTAGTATCACACTGAAGGCGACAAGTTGAAGTACGTTTTGCGGATGACGTTCCCAAACGCGACTAATAATGAAGCAGAATATGAAGCTCTCATACACGGGATGAAGATGGCGAAAGCTTGCGGTGCAACCCGATTGAAAATTTTCGGCGACTCACAATTGGTGGCACAACAAGTCATGAATCAATGCGATGCAGTCAACGAAAGTATGATAGCATACAAAGAGGTGTACAATGAGCTGGAGAAGTTATTCGATGGTTGTGAGGTAAACCACATTAGCAGGATGAGCAACGATGAAGCCGACGTTCTTGCAAACATCGGGTCACAGTGTCTCGCGATTCCTCCAGGCGTGTTTTGGGAAGAGATAAGCGAGAGATCAACAAAGCCAGCAAAAACAAAGAAGGAGAAGAAAGAGAAAACCTCGAGTATCACCAAAGACACATCAGAAGAAGAAGAAGAGCAAGAGCTAGTCATGATGGTGCAAATTCCATGGATGCAGGCTTACATATCATATATCCTAAGAAAAACGATACCCGACGACCCAGTTGAAGCAAGGCGAATAATTAGGAGATCAAAAGCCTTTGTGGTAAAAGGGGAGCTGTACAAACGAAGTATCTCGGGCGTGCTACAGAGATGCGTTACACCCGAAGAAGGAAGAATTATCCTGAAAGACGTGCACGGGAATATGCGGGCACCACGCGAGCAGTCGGGCTATCGCAAGGCTTTCAGAGCAGGATTCTATTGGTTAACGGCAATCGAGGACGCAAAGGAAATAGTAAGAACTTGCGACGCGTGTCAAAGATTTGCCGCCAAACCTCACTCTCCGGCAGCAGAACTCATGCCAATCCCACTATCTTGGCCCTTTGCTCAATGGGGTCTTGATATGGTGGGAAAACTACACAAAGCTTCGCCAGGAGGTTATGAGTATATGCTTGTTGCTGTCGACAAATTTACAAAATGGATCGAAGCAAAGCCGATAAATTCACCGGACGGTGCGTCGGCGATTAAGTTCGTGAAAAGCATCGTCTTCAGATTTGGAGTCCCTCACAGCATCGTCACGGACAACGGCAGCAATTTTACGTCCAAGGAGTTCAAAGCATATTGCGAAGTGGGCATTAAGTTGAGTTTTGCGTCTGTCGCACATCCACAGACCAATGGACAAGTCGAGAAAGCCAATGGCATTATCTGCAATGGCATCAAGAAGCGCCTGCTAGGACCATTGGAAAAAGCTCGGCATACTTGGCCGGAGGAGCTGCCAAGTGTATTGTGGAGTATCCGAACAACACCAAATACGGCGACACAGGAAACGCCGTTTTTTCTGGTCCATGGAGCCGAAGCAGTCCTGCCGATAGAAATCGAGCATGATTCCCCGAGAGTTACAGAATATAATGAAGAAACCTCGAGAAAAGCCTTGGAGGACGACGTCGATGCACTTGACGAAGCTCGAGATGAAGTTCTGTCGCGAGTCGCTAAATATCAACAGGACCTGAAGAATTGTCGAAGATTGCGGCCAAGATCTTTCAAGTTGGTGATTTAGTTTTGCGACTCAATCAAAAAAGTCACGAAAAACTCGAGTCACCATGGCTTGGACCCTACATCGTCACAGAAGTCATCGAAGGAGGAGCATACAGAATCAAGGACAAGAAGACGGGGAACGTTGAGCCAAATCCTTGGAACGTGGCGCAGCTCAGGCGTTTCTACGCCTAGATAGCAAAATATAGTCTCCTCTGTAAACATACAATGTACTGAAACGCCCGCGAGTTTTCAGACGCACTCTTTTCCTTTTTCGGGGCACCGAGTGGGGCCGGGAAAGGTTTTTAATGAGGCGGGCTCGCGGTGCTGCAATATAATAAAAATAGTAAAGATATACTTCTTATTCGTCGACATACTCGGGGGCTCTGCACCCTCAAATATCAAAACAGACAAACTCGATTTATTGAAAAATATTTCGCCTTGGTACAATAATACCTCGCCAAATACATAAATTGGAAGTTGGTCATGATTAAATATAGTGCACACGTCAGAAAATCTCATCACTTTGGTCCAAAAACCCGACAAACAAAAATATAGAACTTCGACACCAAGATCCTGCAGTCCATCAAGGTGTTTTATTACAGCTCAGGAAGAAACCTTGGGAAGAGAAAAATAGTACAAACTCCAGACCAAAAGGCTCGGGGGCTCCAACAATATAGAGCATTCTGCGGTATACAACAAATGTTTTCGACAAAGTTTTACAAATCAATCAGAACCCAAAATAGTATCTATTGACAAGCCTCTGGTCGTTTTATGCTCGGCATAAGATCCCTTGACGAAGAATTCTTCCATCCGAAGAAGCTCGTCTATCATCGACTCGGCCACAGGAGTCACCATCTCGTTGATTGCATCAATATTATTCTTCCGCCGCGTCTTCTTCGCCATGCAATCAACAACAATCGTCGACAGGTCTAACTTTGGATGGCAAATATGTATCATAATCATGGCAAATCTTGCTCCAGCAGTCAGTTGGGCTCGTACGAAATTATGAATACGAGGAGCATCTCTGAAGGTCTCCAGCAATTCAGGAAGAGTCGCAGGAACCTCATTCCGGGGAAACAAAGTCTTGAAAACAAGGGTCAATGTTGTCGTGCAAAAATTTAGAAATTCGCGCACTTGGCAAGCACGATCTTGGAACCTGACAATCTGCTGGGTTCGTTCAGGAGTGGCCCAAAATAAAGAGCCATGATTAAGGGAAAGGTTAACAAGAAGATTTGTTCTCTCATTCACTCTTCGATCTTCGGCAGCAGCATCAAGAACTGAGCCTATTAAACAACAAGGCAAGAAACTTGGAAGAAGGCACAGCGAAATAAAGAGAAGGCATCATAAAGTTTGAGATACATACCTAACATATCTGTGCTAGCTTCCAACATCAGCTCGAGCATGCTATTTTCTCGGGCACTGGCTCCTTTTGCTTCCAATACAGCAGCATCCTTGGCAGCCATAGCCTCTTCGGCTTGCCGACGAGCAAGTCGTTCTTGTTCAGACGCTTTCCGAGATTGTTCCATCATTGCCAGAGTTTGTTTCTTCGTGGACTGAAGTTGTTGTCGAAGTTCCTGTAAATCTTCCGACAAAGGTGTGCTTGAAGAACCTTCTAGGAAATTGTCATCGGCTTTTACTTTCTTCGACAAGGAAGACGCGGGAGCAGCATCGGGAGAGCAAGGATTGGTTGAATAATTATCAAATATCAACTGGAAAAGAAAATCCCCGGATCAATGATAGCACCAAGAGGAATTTCATTGCTTCTAGAAAATTTACATGGTCATTACAAAAGAAGTTCTCCTAAGGGACTGGCAGGGAAATTGTCGCCAAGACTAGAATGGCGACAATAGCAAAGGAAATAAAGAAAGCAAAAAATTAGACCTCCGGCCTTGACGAGCTAGGAGTCGAAGATGGCTTGATCCCGAGATAGGCCAGGATTTTCTTCGTGTTAAGCTTTGCCGCCTTGATCAAGGATCGCCACCTTGCTTGCTCTATTTGCTCCGTGTCGCCAACTTTGGCCCAGTCAATAGTCTGTTGACTGTCAGCAACTAGGGCAACGGTGCTTTCCACGGCAACCTTCATGTTCTCATGGCGCATCTTCAGCCCAAGATCTTCGGGAGGATTAAAGCACTTGGCAAGACCAAGGAAAGTCGCGGGCTCCTCTTTCTTCGGGAAGAAGTAGGGGAAAAGCTTCGACAACCCCGCCCTGGCTTCATCCATGCCTTCACGCGCTTCCGTCCCATGAAACTCAAGGAATGAAACGGCGTCAAGAAGAGAATCGTTGTCGGGATTCTCAAGTTCAAATTCTTGAGAGGTCCTATCTGACAAAATAAAAATAGAAAATTTGGTCAACAAACAAGTGCAAAAAAGAAAAATCCAAAGGGTATGAAATGGTGCAAATACTTACTGACAAAGCGACGACTTTGTGTCTTTATGCGTTTGGTGATCGCCGCCTCGCGAGCAGATTGCGCAGTTATGTGATCGCTTAGCGAAGTCTCGGCATCATGAAGACGTTTCCGAAGATCTTCGACACCAGCAGCATCAGCCTTAGCTTTGTCAGCTTCTTGCCTAGCTTCAACAGCATCCGACTCGGCCTTTTTACGAGCCTCTTCACATTGCTCTAACTTTTGAGCAAGCGTGTCAGCACGTTCGTTGGCTTCTGCCAGTTTCTCTGAAAAAGGAAGACAAGATTAGTTATAAACGTCGACAGTCATGCAGAAAGGAAGCAAAAAGTAGCCAGGCATTACCTTCAGTTTTGCTGGCGTAATCACGGTACCCAACGAATTGGGCACCGATGCGAAGAAGCTCTTTGATCATAGGCTATCAAGGAGAGACAAAGAAAGAAAATGTCGGTATGGGAAAAATGACGACACATAGGAGCAAACGGAGAAAATATAAACAGCGACAAGAGCGTTAACAACTTACATCATCCAAGAGAGGGTTAGAAGAGCTACTCGATTGAAGAGTAAGCTCCGGATTTGTTTCAACCCTTGCCCTTTTTGGTGAAGGGGCAAGGGGGCTTGACGGAGGAGTAGCAGCGCCGACATTCTGTCGAGGAGGCGACGTTTCTTCTCCTTCGACTGGCGTCTCCGAGGCGACTAATGTATGTGACGTACTCGTTCGAGCAGCCACATCAGCAGTTGGTACTTCTTCTTCATCATCACTACGAGTAAATGTCGACAATATAAAAAGCAAGATAGACAAGAATCTTCAAGTACAAATAAACAGAGAAAGGGTACTCACGAACTGATGAGAGCCTCGAGGTATGGATCATAGCCTGCCTTCTGGTGCGAAGGAACAGCTTCGTTGACTTTGGAGGTGCCGGAATCTTCGGCATCATCCCATTTCCTTTTGTTCCTTGGAGAAACAGCAGGAGGAGGAGATTGTGCCGACGCAGTAGCTTCAGAGACATCCTCTTTTTCGTCGGATCCGCCCATTTTCGAGATTCTGCGGGTTCATTTGCAAAAGAGGGGGCATCTGGGTTATCATCGGAGATAACGGCCCTTTCTTCGACTTCCCCACCTTCAGGAAGAGGAGGAAGTGAAACAAGATTTGGGTGGTCCTGTATAAAAAGAGGGAAGGATGTCAGAAAAAAGTAACAACACAAAAAGAAAGGCAATAACAAATTACGCGACAATGTTTACCTTGGGAAGTGCATGGGCGGCGCTGTATGGTTTTACGCGATAAGTGGAAGGGATGGAGTCTTTCTTCTTGAGAGATGAAATCTTTCGAATAAGTCTATCCAAATCCTTGACTTCCAGATTCGTCGACAAGCGATCTGTGTCTTCATCGCCAGCATAATTCCAGAAAGGGTTTTTGCGAGCCTGAAGAGGCTGCACTCTAGTCCTAAGGAAGTACGCCGTAATTTGGATGCCTGATAATTCTTTTCCACGAGTATTTTGCAACTCATGGATGCGAGTCATCAGGGCCTCTCGAAGTTCTTTCTTCCTCGGTAGCTTCTGCGTCCCAAGAACGGCGGCGAAGGATTTTCTCGGCACCATCAAAAGGAGGAATGTTGTCTTCGGCGCATCCATGGTTTTCTTCACGAATGTACAACCACTTCTTGCGCCACCCTTGAACGGAGTCAGGGAGTTTGACGTCGAAGTAGTTGACGGAAGAGCGAACAGAAATAACAACGCCGCCTATATTATAGGCGACATTGGAGAGCCATTACGGCGACAAAAGAAAATGCGCTTCCATAATGCCCAGTTAGGCTGGACACCAAGGAAGGCTTCGCAGAGGGTGATAAAGATAGAAATGTGAAGGATAGAGTTGGGCGTGAGGTGGTGAAGTTGGAGACCATAAACATAAAGTAACCCCCGAAGAAAAGGGTGAATGGGGGCGGAAAGACCGCGGATGAGATGATCAACAAAACTTACCCGATACCCCATTGGAGGGGTTGGGTAGCTTTCTTCACTGGGGAAGCAAACCGCTTTGGGTTTCTTGGTAATCCCCAGCTTCTTCAAGAGATTGAGGTCCTGGTTCGTGATCTTGGACCTCTCCCACTCCGCGGCTCCTAGATCCGCGGCAGCCATCGATGAATCAGGTGTGCTGTGCCTGGTCAATCGACGCGGTGGCATCAACAATGGCGGAGAGGTGTAGCTACGAAGAGAAGAGCTTTGAGAGATGAGGAGCGCAGGAGGAAATTTTGCAGAGGAAAGCAGGGGAACGGCGCGAGCGGAAGTGTTCGAGGAAGAAGAAGGGGACCTTATATACAGGTGCGGTGAAGCGACGGAACCGTTGGATGAAAAAAGAATGCAGCAGATGATCGCCACGTGGATACAAGGGTACAATGGTATTTTAACATTGACGAGGTTACAGAACGTGTGCCAGAAAAAGGGGAGAACATGTGTCCCCCACTTGCACGACGTGTCCGTCAGATCAGGAATTGGGACCCACAAGGCAGCGAAACAAGCGGTAATGGTCAGTTTCCAAAATAGAAATCGTGGCTATCATCAGCAATGACGTCGTCAAGATAAAAGAAAAATTCGACTATGAGGTTTCAAAAGTTTATCGACAACGCAAGGTTATCTCGGGAGCCTTTGATCAAATACAAGTTTTTGCCCAAACGCTCGGGGGCTACTTTGGAAAAATAGAAAATTTCGAGTATGACAAGATAGAAATGGCGAGAGCCTATGACCAAATGCAAGCATTTGTTCATAGCCTCGGGGGCTACTCCCATCGGGAGCGCTGGTCGCGCACCCGATAGATATAAAAATATCGAGAAGGATTATAAATATAGCGGCAAAGGATACTAATCTGTGGAGCCTACACCCAAGCACAAGTTCTTGGCTATAGCCTCGGGGGCTACTCCCATCGGGAACGCCTGTTCGCGTGCCCGATGAATTTTTAAAGTGAGTATATTTCGAGTTACACAGATAACTCTACATATACTCCCATCGGGAAGACAAAATAAGTCATCAAATATGACTCGATAAAATGTGCTATTTCAACAGCCGAAAAGCACTCGACAATATATTCTCAGAGCGCTAAAAGTCGCGAATAAATCTCTGAATGCCGCAAAACTTTGCGAAGGTAAGACAGATCCGTTCGAGCGGCGTGGCACCGTCTGACGGCGGATTGCTACTTTCCGTATCAACAGATATGAAGAAAAATCCTAACGGACGCGTTAGGTACCGATAAAATGTGGCGGGACTCGACAGAATGGTAAGACCTTAAGCGGCACCTGTCGAAGTTTACACCAGTATCCCGAGATCATGTCCGGGGACGTGATCTTGAAGTAGGTTTTTGCGGATTGCCACTAGAGCAGTTAACTAGTACCTGATCCGTCAGATGAACTAGCCCCAATTACCATTATCCCTGTACAAAATAGTGATTGCATATCGAAAGATTATGTGATGAGTAAAATTGGAGATTTTCCTTGATTCTTCGATTCAAGAAAAATCTCGGGGGCTACTTGACATAGGCATCCCCAATGGGCCTGCCAAAGATGGTACCCGGGATTTATTGAAGGCCCAGTACTCGAAGAATAAGAAGACTTGGAAGCCCTTTTAGTATTAAGGAAAGATAGTTTGTATTAGGAAAGATAGAGATTTGTAATCTTACGGGTTGAATACGAAACCCTCCCGAACTCTGTAACTTGTGTATCAAAACCTCGCTCCGCCTCTTATATAAGGGGGAGTCGAGGGACAAAGAAAGAATCGAATCATCAACATAACCCTAGTTTTTGTAATCGTCGAGTACTTTTCGCCTGAACCTTCGAGATCTACTTGCCCTCTACTTCTAGCAAAACCCTAGTCTACAATCTGTAGGCATTGACAAGTTAATCCTTTGTCACTTACTCCATCCCTGGATGTTAATATTTGTTTCGACCAACAAAGTATGAGGCATTCCATTTAGTTCATACTAGCTACTTCTTAATTGCATTGGCCTTTCTTCCATTTTAGTGCCGATGATTAAATTGTTTGGTCACTTGTACACTCTGGGGTGGGGCCATGAGCCTGGTGCGATGGCACAAATATCAATCTCTTGTGCATCCTACCTGGCCTCGCTGACCCCATCCCTGAATGTTAATATTTTTTTCGACCAACAAAGTATGAGGCATATGATATCTAGTTGAGATACCACTTGGCTCTTTCTTCCATTTTAGTGCCGATGATTAGAATGTTTGGTCACCTATACGCCGCAATATACATTGTAGACGGGCCCCCCTTTCCCCGGCCGCCGTTCCGTGAACGAGTCTTTGACGAGACAACAACGCCGACCTGCCTCTCCGGCACAGAACCACGCCAGTCCCAGCCGCCTCTCTTGTGGCCGCGTCTCCTGCGCCCTGCACTCTTCGCCTTCTTGCCCGGTGAACAATAGACTGATCGTTGGAATAGGAAGCCGATGACGGCCGATCGCAATCTAATCTTGCGACCGGCCGTCATCGGTTTCCTTATTCCAACGATCAGTCTATTGGTTCACCGGGCAAGAAGGCGAACAGTGCAGGGCGCGGGACACACGGCCACAAGGGAGGGGCTGGGTGCCGTGGTTACTGCGCCGAGAGCAAATGCGTTGTTGTCTTCAGGTTCACGAGGGTGGTGGCAAGTATATTTGCGTATCTGCAACTATGGTTTCGACCATAGTATTTGTGTTGACCAACAATGTATGAGGCACTTATTCCATTTTGTCATTCCATTTGCTTTAGTATTTTCAAAATGCCGATGATTAAAATGTTTGGTCGTACCTTGGGGGTGGCGTAAGTGAGCCTGGTAAGATAGCACAAATATCAATCTCTTGTGCATCGGACTTGGTCTCACTTACGCCATCCCTGAATGTTAATATTTGTGTTGACCAACAATGTATGAGGCACTTATTCCATTTTGTCATTCCATTTGCTTTGGTATTTTCAAAATGCCGATGATTAAAATGTTTGGTCACCGATACACACTCTGGGGTGGCGTAAGTGAGCCTGGTAAGATAGCACAAATATCAATCTCTTGTGCATCGGACTTGGTCTCACTTACGCCATCCCTAAATGTTAATATTTGTGTTGACCAACAATGTATGAGGCATTTATTCCATTTCTCTTGTGCATCGGACTTGTTGGTCTCACTTTCTTCCATTTTAATCATAGTAGGAACCGGATGAAGACCCCGATGCAAGCGAGCCTGGTGGGTAGAGAGGAGGGAGCAAAGGAGGAACCGGATGAAGACTACTTTGTATCTCGAAATTGTGAATTTTGTATGAATTAAGAGTTGTATGCAAAACATTTGACACTTGCCACTATATATGTATCTCGATCGGGCTCTAAGTAATGTGATGATGATGTCTACATTATATATGTGCAATGTACATGCTATTTATATTATATCTGCATATTTCTATATGTTGTTGTATATAACCTGTATATTGCTGTCTATAAACTGCATGTGTATAGCAGGCAGCATAAAATCGTGTATAATACAAGCAAGTTCTGTGGCGCACTAAAAATCAATTCTGTGGCGCACGCTTTTCGTGGCGCACCCAAGCACCCGTGCGCCACAAAAACCTTAATTCTGTGGCGCAGGTCGGTGCGCCACAGAAACCTTATTTTTGTGGCGAAGTTTCTGTGGCGCACCTCCCATGCGCCACAGAATCCATTTTTGGTGCGCCACTGATGAAGCTTTTCCTACTAGTGTGTGGCACGTACAGGCTAGGGTTCTCGTCCGCGCTTATATAGTGCGGTTCGGGAAGGTCGTGGGGCGCAGCCCACGTCCGAGTCGGCACCACGATCCAGAAAAACCGGAAGGCAAAACGGCTGACTAACGCGTCCGTTAATGACTCAAAATTGATTACACAATTAATTTCTCAAACAGCAAAAAGATAAGCTCGGCTCGGCGAGATTCCCGCAACCCGCGGCGCGTCGTGACGTGGCGAGGCGGGCGGCGGAGGAGGAGGAGTGCGCGAGGGCTCTCTCTCTTCTCACTCACTTACTAGGACTAGAACATCCCACCTTATATACCACTCCAACTCTCTCCCAACTAGCAATGTGGGACTAAACTTTAGCCCCCACTAGTGCTGCCACTGATTATTGGAATGGGCCATGTGAGTTTCAGAATTTGATAATGGGCCATGGGCCAAAGGCCAAATGCCCACAAATTCCAGCATGTTTTAGTGGTGGATGCTTGACTGGTAGGTTACGGTGACGTTAGAGTTGCATATCAAATTTCGTCCTAGACTCTCGCCAGAGACTTCGTCGCAACAATATTGTACTATTACAGTTAGAGGCAAATCTTCCAGTAGAGCAAAGTAGGGCAACCGTCCTACCTTGATTTTTTTGGCCAAAATTTCAGATGCAATGTTTTTCCTTAACAATTTGAGTTGTTATATATTGAAAATGAACTCCGTATTAAAAAAGGGATTTCTATTTTCGTGCCCCTGCTTCGTTAGTTGTACTCAGTTTTCCCCAGCTCGTTAGTTTTTCCTTAGTTTTCCCCTCCCTCTAGTTTGAAACCCCTCGAAGACGCGGGTTGCCGTCAGGTCAGAGGCCTTACCGTTACCGTCAGGGCAGTTCCTCTCTGACCGTCTCGTGCTAACGGGTAGCCATCCATCTATCGCTGATGCGTGGGTCGTTTTATTTCCTGATTGTATACGCGGTGCTGTCAATGACAAATGGGGCTGCTCTATGGGGCTGCCGCAGCCAATGACCAGTGGGTCGTCTATTTATTTATAAAAAATCGTATATTGCCGCTATGTGGGGCCTCCGCAGCCAATAACCGCTGGGGGCGTCTATTTATTTAGAGAATATAATATAGAGCCGCTCTGTGGGGCCGCCTCAGCCCATGGCAGGTGACTATTTTCGCAGCTTAATCTAAAGTGACTCTTATGCTAAACATTGTGCATCCCGACGTTGACCTAGCAGTGGCGGCGAGCATAGCCGTTCTGACCATGCCGATATCGGCATCGGCATCGTTTGGAGGCTGTGGTGCTCGAATAATAGTGGAAATGTGATATTATTTTTTACATGCATAATATATAGAAAATAGCTAGATCTCTAAATCGATGCATATGAAGCTACATATATATTATTGGTCATAATCCCCTTATCTAAAGGGGATGGATGCATGGCTTCACGTCGTCGTCGCTTTCATCGTCAGTATCTTCGTCGTCTGAGTAGTAGTACCTCCTGCACATTGTTCCGTCGAACACCTTCACTGTGAGCACATCATCGCCTTCATATTTGAAGTGTACGTAGCAGCCGAAATCCACACCGTGCGCGATGGCGAAATTCTCCCAGCCCTTGTCGAGGTACATCCGGCCTTGTCCGTCAAATAGGACCTCCACGGTCCAGAGACGAGGACCGCATTCAGCTGCTCGCAGATACACCTTAGCTGGCTCCTGGCCGTCAAGATAGTCCGCAAACTTTTTTGGGAGTGCCTGCAAAGAGATCGAGCGCCGATCGTTTGAAATTAAAGGTTTTTTAGAACATGCCCATAATTAATCACATGCATCATATATGTGGGAACGCGTACGTACCTTCTTGACCAAAGGGTCTTCATAGACGACGATGAAGAACTCCTCTATGATCAATGGCAGTGTTGACGGTGGTGGTGGCAATGATGATGATCCACTTCCCCTTCCCCTTCCCCTTCCGGTCCGCGTCCGAGACGTGGAAGCCATGGCAATGGATCAAGTGTATGTGAATGAAGAAGAGAGAGGCAGAACCTATTGACACAAGGGATGGCCGTGTGGGTGTTTATAAGGGAGAGATGACCGTTGTAGGGGTTTACACAATAAATTAAGGAGGAGGTGACCGTTGTGGGGGTTTACACAATAAATTAAGGAGGAGATGACCGTTGTGGGGGTTTACACAATAAATTAAGGAGGAGATGACCGTTGTGGGGGTATATATCTCAACAAAAAAGTAATGCGGACTATCTTGACGGAAATGGAACTTCGTGATATAGTTTATCATTTTACCGTGAAAAGTAATGCCTAAAAGAAATGGTAATTCGTGATAGTTTATCATTTTACCGTAATGGCTACAACAAATCGTTGATGGTTTATCATTTTTTGCGTGTAAAGTAATGGGTGATGGTGTATCATTTTTTGCATGAAAAGTAATGGCTACAACAAAATCGGTGATGGTTTATCGTTTTTTGCGTGGAAAGTAATGGCTACAAGAAATGGGTGATGGTGTATCATTTTTTGCGTGAAAAGTAATGGCTACAACAAAATCGGTGATGGTTTATCAATTTTTGCGTGAAAAGTAATGGCTACAAGAAATGGGTGATGGTGTATCATTTTTGCGTGAAAAGTAATGGCTACAACAAAATCGGTGATGGTTTATCATTTTTTTCGTGGAAAGTAATGGCTACAAGAAATGGGTGATGGTGTATCATTTTTTGCGTGAAAAGTAATGGCTACAACAAAATCGGTGATGGTTTATCATTTTTTGCGTGGAAAGTAATGGCTACAAGAAATGGGTGATGGTGTATCATTTTTGCGTGAAAAGTAATGGCTACAACAAATCGGTGATGGTTTATCATTTTTTGCGTGAAAAGTAATGCCTAAAAAGAGTTTATAATTTAGCTCGTGAAAAATAATGCAGAAAACCAAACTTTATACTGGGTAACCGCCCTTTCGCATACTTAGAGGGTGGAAGCTAACAGACGACAGCGAGAGAGAGGGTGGTGGCCCCGACCAGAGAGAGAGATAGGGGTTATCCTGCCCGTTAGATCATATGATCAACGGTCGGCGGGCACGATCCGCGTGACATGGGCTAGACCAATCAGGGCAATGTTGGCGTCTGTGAGAGTTTGTGAAGGGAGAGGGCAAAACTGAGTAGTATCAAGAAACCAAGGGCAAGTGAGTAGTAAACAGACTAAGGGATTCAAATATGAGATTTAAAAAATGGAAAATGCGTGTTTTGTACAATGAAACCCATCTTGGCCTACCTCAAACTATTTGCAATAAAAATATACATGAGTGTGAAAATTATGGCCTCATTCAGACAAAATATGTTTTGGGGAAAGCTGTTTTGGGTAGGGCTTATTATGAAAAACCATGCACCTTCATAGCTACTAGGTGATTTGAGAAGTGGTAATTTGTGGTAAAACTTGATTTATCTATGATTTATCTATGATTTGAGAAGTGGCAATTTGTGGTAAAGACTCCATGAGTAAGTGCCACTCTTTTTCGGAATTTTTTGCACATTAAATAACTCATTTAACTAGTTAATCCCATTTGTTGACTCTCTGTTGACCAGCCACTTGAGGGTAAAACTGAGTATATTGCACTAGCCAGTATTAGCACTCAAGGCGAAAACTGAGCACACAAAAAATGCTAGTATATGACTCGAGGGTATACCTGAGTATATCTAAATTTCCAGGGTTAGACTCGAGGACGCGTGTTGCGGTGCAGAAGTGGAAGACGTGCCATTGTTGACGCGTGTCGCGGTGCAGACGTGCAATAGTGGACGCGTAGGACGCGGGTCGCATTTAGGACGCGTAAGCCCCTCTCTCCCTCCCTCTGCACACAGTATGTCTCATTCTCGCTCACGCACGAAACCACGCCTCTCACGTCCCATCAACTTCTCCAAATCGAAAAAACCCCAACCGCCGTACGCGCTACCCTGCCGGCGATGGGAAGAAGAATGCGTGGCGGCCGTCGCCTCCGAGCCCGTCGCCTCCGAGTCCGTCGCATCCGAGCCGTCGCCGCCGAGGCCGTCGCCGCCGAGCCAGTCGCCGCCGAGCCCGTCGCCGCCGAGCCGTCGCCGCCGAGCTGTCGCCTCCGAGGCGGCGCATCCAAGCGGGCGCCTCCATGAACTGGGCCTCTCTCTCGGCTGATGGACCACTTCACAAGATCGGCGAATGCTGGCGAACGAGGAGTACGCGACACTTACTCTGCTATGAGGCAAGTCTGTAGAAATTGGCGCTCAGGTTTACCTGAGCCCGACGTGCACCTGCACGAATGGATCATGCTAGACCACGCCCTTCCACGCGTCGCTGAGTTCACCTTCCTCCAACTCGGCACATCACGCTACGTCACCATAGATCTATCGGAAGTTCATGCAAGGTTCAAATTCCTCCATATCTATAGGGTTAATCTACCTTTTTATTTTCAATCTTAAACATCTTAGTGTTGAATGTTATCTTCATCAATATATTTTAGATACTACTTCGTCGGCTTTTGCCGTGGCGTCATCGTGCTTGCCCAGAAGAACCTGCCGCACAAGATACGGCTTCTGAACCCACTCACAAAGAAATCGAACACTATGTTTGAGGCGCAGATGCCATCTGTTTTTCTGGATTCAGTCGCTGTAATCAAATCCCCGACTATGGTCTTCGTTGCCGCACATTACCCGCCGGAAATTGGTTGGGTCGATGAGAGCACTCCAACTAAGGATATATATGAAGATTGGGGAGAAGAAAGATTTTCGATCGAGAACCATTGTCTGCGTTGCATTACCCCGTTCAATGGTGAACTGTATGCAGTAGCTGTGGACAATTTTGAGTCCGGAAGAATAGTGTGCACCAATGTACAGTTGCAGCAGCGCGCGAGCACTGTCAAGATGGAGACACTAATTTCATTTCCAGAACTTGGAAATGACAAGTTCTACCTTGTGAAGTCGGATGGTGATCTGCTGCTTGTGTTGTTGGTCAACCTGGCTTTGGCGGGCAAACCATTGGTGTACCGTGTGGACACTCCGCTCTCTCCATGTAGACAGTGTTGGGCCTCCAAGAGCAGAGGTTTGTAGAACAAGCAGCAAGTTTTCCCTTAAGTGGATCACCCAAGGTTTATCGAACTCGGGGAGGAAGAGGTCAAAGATATCCCTCTCAAGCAACCCGCAACCACAAAGCAAGAAGTCTCTTGTGTCCCCAACACACCAAATACACTTGTCGGATGTATAGGTGCACTAGTTCGACGAAGAGATAGTAAAACACAGGTGGTATAGATGGTGGTAATATTGCAGAAAGTAAAGATGCGGTAAAACAGTAAACAAGCGGCGCCAGAAAATAGCTTGCTGGCGTGGGAAACAATTCTTTGTGGTGGAAACAAGGCCTAGGGATCATACTTTCACTAGTGGACACTCTCAACATTGATCACATAATAAATAAGTTCTCTTTCCTTGTGCTACATATACTCTTGTTGGATGATGAACACCACTAATTGTGTAGGATTACACGAACCCTCAATGCCGGAGTTAACAAGCGCCACAACATTCGATATTCATGTTTAAGTAACCTTAGAGTATAATAGATCTTTGCAAAATAGACCAAGTACTAACATAGCATGCACACTGTCACCATCACACTACGAAGGAGGCATAGATCACATCAATACTATCATAATGACAATTAACTCCACAATCTACAAGAGATTATGATCATAATCTACGACAAGAACTACACGATGCACACACTGTCACCATTACACCATGCGGGAGGAATAGACTACTTTAATAACATCACATGAGTAGCACATAGATAAATAGTGATACAAAACACATTGCAATCATAAAGGGATATAAATAAGCACTTCACTACGCCATTCATAACAGTGAATAAGTATTCTGTGAAATATAGCCTAAGAGACCCACACGGTGCACACACTGTCACCTTTACACACGTGGGACAAGGAGTCTCCGGAGATCACATAAGTAAAACCCACTTGACTAGCATAATGACATCTAGATTACAAGCATCATCATATGAATCTCAATCATGTAAGGCAGCTCATGAGATTATTGTCTTGAAGTACATAGGAGAGAGATGAACCACATAGCTACCGTACAGCCCCGAGCCTCGATGGAGAACTACTCCTCCTCATGGGAGCAGCAGCGTTGATGAAGATGGCGGTGGAGATGGCAGCGGTGTCGATGGAGAAGCCTTCCGGGGGCACTTCCCCGTCCCGGCGGCGTGTCGGAACGAGACTCCTGTCCCCCGGATCTTGGCTTCGCGATGGCGGCGGCTGGAAGGTTTCTCGTACCGTGGCTTATTCCTATCGTGTTTTAGGTCAGGGACCTTTATATAGGCGAGGCGGAGTCGGAGGGCGACGAGGCGGCGACACAGTAGGGGGCGCGGGCCCTAGCCTGGCCGTGCCGCCCTATCATCTGGGCCCACCAGGGCTCCTGCAGTGGCTCTCGGGTGTTGGATGCTTGAAGAAATAGGAACACAGGCGTTGATTTCGTCAATTCCGAGAATATTTTGTTACCAGGATTTCTGAAACCAAAACAGCAACGAGGCACTTCGGCATCTTGTCAATAGGTTAGTTCCGGAAACGCATAATAATGACATATAATGTGTATAAAACATGTAGGTATCATCAATAAAGTAGCATGGAACATAAGAAATTATAGATACGTTGAGACGTATCGCATCCCAAAGCTTAGTTCCTACTCGTCTCGAGTAGGTAAACGATAACAATGATAATTTCTTAAGTGACATGTCATCATAACCTTGATCATACTATTGTAAGCATATGTAATGAATGCAGCGATCAAAACAATGGTAATGACATGAGTAAACAAATGAATCATAAAGCAAAGACTTTTCATGAATAGTACTTCAAGACAAGCATCAATAAGTCTTGCATAAGAGTTAACTCATAAAGCAATAAATCAAAGTAAAGGTATTGAAGCAACACAAAGGAAGATTAAGTTTCAGCGGTTGCTTTCAACTTATAACATATATATCTCATGGATAGTGTCAATGTAAAGTAATATAGCAAGTGCAATATGCAAGTATGTAGGAATCAATGCACAGTTCACACAAGTGTTTGCTTCTTGAGGTGGAGAGAGATAGGTAAACTGACTCAACAATAAAAGTAAAAGAAAGGTCCTTCAAAAGAAAGCATCGATTGCTATATTTGTGCTAGAGCTTTTATTTTGAAAACATGAAACAATTTTATCAACGGTAGTAATAAAGCATATGAGTTATGTAAATTATATCTTACAAGTTGCAAGACTCATGCATAGTATACTAATAGTGCCCACACCTTGTCCTAATCAGCTTGGACTACCGGATCATCGCAATACACATGTTTCAACCAAGTGTCACAAAGGGGTACCTCCATGCCGTCTAAGGAGAAAGCTCGCATTTTGGATTTCTCGCTTTTGATTATTCTCAACTTAGACATCCATACCGGGACAACATGGACAGATAATGGACTCCTCTTTAATGCATAAGCATGTGGCAATAATTATTATTCTCATATGAGATTGAGGATATATGTCCAAAACTGAAACTTCCACCATGATTCATGGCTTTAGTTAGCGGCCCAATGTTCTTATCTAACAATATGCATGCTCCAACCATTAAGGTGGTAGATCTCTCTTACTTCAGACAAGACGGACATGCATAGCAACTCACATGATATTCAACAAAGAATAGTTGATGGCGTCCCCAGAAGCATGGTTATCGCACAACAAGCAACTTAATAAGAGATAAAGTGCATAAGTAAATATTCAATACCACAATAGTTTTTAAGGCTATTTTGTCCCATGAGCTATATATTGCAAAGGCGAATGATGGAATTTTAAAGGTAGCACTCAAGCAATTTACTTTGGAATGGCGGAGAAATACCATGTAGTAGGTAGGTATGGTGGACACAAATGGCATAGTAGTTGGCTCAAGGATTTTGGATGCATGAGAAGTATTCCCTCTCGATACAAGGTTTAGGCTAGCAAGGTTATTTGAAGCAAACTCAAGGATGAACAAGTGCAGCAAAACTCACATAAAAGACATATTGTAAACATTATAAGACTCTACACCGTCTTCCTTGTTGTTCAAAACTCAATACTAGAAATTATCTAGACCTTAGAGAGACCAAATATGCAAACCAAATTTTAGCAAGCTCTATGTATTTCTTCATTAATGGGTGCAAAGTATATGATAGAGCTTAAACATGAGCACAACAATTGCCAAGTATCACATTATCCAAGACATTTTACCAATTACTACATGTAGCATTTTCTGTTTCCAACCATATAACAATTAACGAAGCAGTTTCAACCTTCGCCATGAACATTAAAAGCTAAGAACACATGTGTTCATATGAACCAGCGGAGCGTATCTCTCTCCCACACAAGGATGAACTTATTCAAACAAAACAAAAATAAAAACAAACAGACGCTCCAAGTAAAGTACATAAGATGTGACGGAATAAAAATATAGTTTCACTATAAGAAACCTGATAAGTTGTCGATGAAGAAGGGATGCCTTGGGCATCCCCAAGCTTAGATGCTTGAGTCTTCTTAAAATATGCAGGGATGAACCACGGGGCATCCCCAAGCTTAGACCTTTCACTCTTCTTGATCATAGTATATCATCCTCTTCTCTTGACCCTTGAAAACTTCCTTCACACAAACTTCAAGCAAACTCATGAGAGGGTTAGTGCTTAACCAAAAATTCACATATTCAGATGTGACACAATCATTCTTAACACTGGACATTGCACAAAGCTTCTGAAAGTTAATGGAACAAAGAAACTCATTCAACATAGCAAAAGCGGCAATGCGAAATAAAAGGCAGAATCATCAAAAACAGAACAGTCGTAAAGAGATACAGGGGGCACTTAACTTGCTCAAATGGAAAAACTCAAAACTAATGAAAGTTGCGTCATATCCGAGGATCACTCTCGTAATTTTGCGGATTTTTTCGTTTTTTACGGATACTTATGCCCGAAATTCAATGACAGAGCAATCTTTTTCTGGCCGATCCCAAATATAACATCAACTTTAGCATAGAAACTTTACTTGGCACAAAAACATGATAAGGAGAGGTTGCTACAGTAGTAAACAACTTCCAAGACTCAACAAAACAAAAATTGCTGTAGTAAAATAAACACATGGGTTATCTCCCAAGAAGTTCTTTCTTTATAGCCATTAAGATGGGCTCAGGCAGTTTTAATGATGCACTCAAGAAATAGTATTTGAAGCAAAAGAGAGCATCAAGAGGCAAATTCAAAACAAATTTAAGTCTAACATGCTTCCTATGCATAGGAGTCTTGTAAATAAACAAGTTCATGAAGAGCAAAGTAACAAGCATAGAAGATAAAACAAGTGTAGCTTCAAAAATTTCAGCACATAGAGAGGCATTTTAGTAACATGAAAATTTTTACAACCATATTTTCCTCTCTCATAATAACTTTCATAGCATCATGAGCAAACTCAACAATATAACTATCACATAAAGCATTCTTATCATGAGTCTCATGCATAAAATTATTACTCTCCACATAGGCATAATCAATTTTATTAGTTGTAGTGGGAGCAAATTCAACAAAGTAGCTATCATTATTATTCTCATCAAGTGTAGGAGGCATAGTATAATCACAACAAAATTTACTCTCCATAGTAGGTGGCACCAAAAGACCACTATCATTATAATCATCATAAATAGGAGGCAAAGTATCATCAAAGAAAATTTTCTCCTCAATGCTTGGGGGACTAAAAATATCATGCTTATCAAAACCAGCTTCCCCAAGCTTAGAATTTTCCATATCATTAACAACAATGGTGTTCAAAGCGTTCATACTAATATCATTGTTACCAGCATGCAAATAAGATTCCATAGGTTTTTTAATTTTCGCAGCAAACAATCCATGTCTTAAATCAGGAAATAGAATAAGAAGCTCATTGTTGTCCATTATGCCTAACTAGTGTAAACAAGAAACCAAAAGATGCAATTGCGGGATCTAAAGGAAATAGCTTCGAGTACTTACAACGGCGGCCGGAAAATAGCTTAGTAGCCAGATCCGAGTGTGAGTACCTTTTACCTTTCCTCCCCGGCAACGGCGCCAGAAAATAGCTTGATGTCTACTCACGCTTCTTTTCCTGTAGACAGTGTTGGGCCTCCAAGAGCAGAGGTTTGTAGAACAGCAGCAAGTTTTCCCTTAAGTGGATCACCCAAGGTTTATCGAACTCGGGGAGGAAGAGGTCAAAGATATCCCTCTCAAGCAACCCTGCAACCACAAAGCAAGAAGTCTCTTGTGTCCCCAACACACCAAATACACTTGTCGGATGTATAGGTGCACTAGTTCGACGAGATAGTAAAACACAGGTGGTATAGATGGTGGTAATATTGCAGAAAGTAAAGATGCAATAAAACAGTAAACAAGCGGCGCCAGAAAATAGCTTGCTGGCGTGGGAAGCAATTCTTTGTGGTGGAAACAAGGCCTAGGGATCATACTTTCACTAGTGGACACTCTCAACATTGATCACATAATAAATAAGTTCTCTTTCCTTGTGCTACATATACTCTTGTTGGATGATGAACACCACTAATTGTGTAGGATTACACGAACCCTCAATGCCGGAGTTAACAAGCGCCACAACATTCGATATTCATGTTTAAGTAACCTTAGAGTATAATAGATCTTTGCAAAATAGACCAAGTACTAACATAGCATGCACACTGTCACCATCACACTACGAAGGAGGCATAGATCACATCAATACTATCATAATGACAATTAACTCCACAATCTACAAGAGATTATGATCATAATCTACGACAAGAACTACACGATGCACACACTGTCACCATTACACCATGCGGGAGGAATAGACTACTTTAATAACATCACATGAGTAGCACATAGATAAATAGTGATACAAAACACATTGCAATCATAAAGGGATATAAATAAGCACTTCACTACGCCATTCATAACAGTGAATAAGTATTCTGTGAAATATAGCCTAAGAGACCCACACGGTGCACACATTGTCACCTTTACACACGTGGGACAAGGAGTCTCCGGAGATCACATAAGTAAAACCCACTTGACTAGCATAATGACATCTAGATTACAAGCATCATCATATGAATCTCAATCATGTAAGGCAGCTCATGAGATTATTGTATTGAAGTACATAGGAGAGATGAACCACATAGCGGTACAACCCCGAGCCTCGATGGAGAACTACTCCCTCCTCATGGGAGCAGCAGCGTTGATGAAGATGGCGGTGGAGATGGCAACGGTGTCGATGGAGAAGCCTTAGGGGCACTTCCCCGTCCGGCGGCGTGCGGGAACGAGAGACTCTGTCCCCCGGATCTTGGCCCGCGATGGCGGCGGCTGGAAGGTTTCTCGTACCGTGGCTTATTCCTATCGTGTTTTAGGTCAGGGACCTTTATATGGCGAAGAGGCGGAGGGGGGCTGACGGGGCGGCGACACACTAGGGGGCGCGGGCCCAGCCCTGGCCGCGCCGCCTATCATCTGGCCCACAGGGCTCCCCTCAGTGGCTCTCGGGTGTTCTGGATGCTTCCGGGAAAAATAGGAACGGCGTTGATTTCGTCCAATTTCGAGAATATTTCGTTACTAGGATTTCTGAAACCAAAAAGCAACAGGCTGGCACTTCGGCATCTTGTCGATAGGTTAGTTCGGAAACGCATAATAATGACATATAATGTGTATAAAACATGTAGGTATCATCAATAAAGTAGCATGGAACATAAGAAATTATAGATACGTTGGAGACGTATCGTGGACACTCAGAGCCGCTCTCTCCATCCGGTCAGTAACATTGGCAGTAATGCCTTCTTCATGAATTATATCCGGTGTATCTCCGTCGACACCAGAGTGCACCCGACACCTGGCTGCATCTACTACACGGATTTGGGTTATATCAGAGAGTACTTTCATGATACAAAGGCCTGGGATGAGTGGCCACTACGTGTGGATAGAATAGGAAACTACGGTATGAGAAATGAACACAGGCCATACCGTTTGGAGGATGTATTGGCGCACACTGCAGACGGAAGGAGTTCAATGAATATTTCCTTGGGGTAATGCACGAATGGAGCGACGAAGAAATATATGAGGAATGAAGAACAAATTCATTCATCCTGGGGTATCCTAATCTTCTTGTTGTCCATACATTGCGTGCGTCTTGTATTTTTCAGCTTAGTTTGTCGTGAACATTAACAACGTTATTGGCTGCTTTTGGCTGTTGTATGCAGTTTATGTATTATACTTAGTTTTCTGATTATGCTGTTGTGAATTTATCATATACTAGCTTCTAGATTTGCTACTAGATTTGCTGCCATATTGGGCAAAAAATGAGGGCCAAAAGGGATAAATATTTGAAGAAAGACAGAAATAGAAGCTTCTCTAGATTTGATACTAATTTGGTGAAAAAGACAGAGAGAGAAAGAGGGGAAAATGTGCTCTTAAAAATGCCAATTTGGGCCGACAGAGACAAAATTCAGCTCTCACGTACAACCAAACATGGTCCCGTGTTGTCCCACGCGGTCTCTTCCTACCAACCCCACACAACGCGGCCCCACAGACGACGCGGCCCCACAGATGACGCGGCGCAACAGGCGCAATTTAAATAACAATGTTTCAGATTTCTATTATAGAGATTTATCTGAATCTTAGTACATTCTATTAAAGAGACTTCGCATGAAAATAGTATATTTCTATTATAGAGATTTATATGAATCTTCTATATTTCTATTATAGAGATTTATCATGAATCTTAGTATATGCAGGATAACTTTGTGATATTCATTATTCAAACGTGTAGAATTGAAAATTTAGAGATTTCTTGATATTTGAAAGACACATATTTTTCATCAAAGTTGTTAGCATTTTATTGAGATGGTGAATTTGAATGAGATTTCTTGCCAACAAAAATCATCAAAATCAAGTTGTCCAACAAGATATCCATGACAGCTTTAGCGGCGGAGAATTCTTAGAAGGTCCATTAGTTGTAGTGGAGATTATATATAGCCTTCATTGAGTGTTAGTAACCAGTATAAACTTTATTCATTGATCTTTTAATCATGCCATATGCTTTACATCCACCCTTGTCTTTCACTTTCCATGGCTAACCGAATCCTCGGGTGCCGACCTTCTCATTCACAAACTTGTTGCAGCATATGTATTGAAATATTCATGGCATCAGTTTACCTGTTGATTGCCAAGTAGCACAAGAATATTTCATACTTCCTTGTCATCTCCTCTTCCTAACTATTTGTTCTCCAAGACCACATCTCCAACACAACTTCAAGGTATTTTATTTTTCTTATAATGCTTAGTATTGCTTGCATGGATCTTTCCTTTGTTGCAAGCCATACTCACAAAATTATATGCTTGTCCAACATGCTCAAGTTAATTAAGTTCAAGATAAGATGTGATTGAAATTTCTAAATACGAGGAACACATCTGCATGAGTGTTACCCATAAATCTCCATACAAAAGAATCATGGATGACACCATACTTCAAATTTCATTAAAAACCACTTGACCAAAGATAGATGATAATGCTCTAAGAGCTTTCCAAACTATGAGAGACTTGATACTACTAGATGAAAGCAAAACCAAACTAAGATGATGAACTAAAAATGATATGATAAACTACAAAGCATGAAAGACATGATATAACTCCCCCAAGGTTGAGTGTTGATGTAGATCTTCAGGTAATGCTTCTCATAATCTCCTCATCATTTGCGCTTCTTATGCTTGACAAGGCTGCAAGTAACCTCCTATTGGCTTCAACATTCATCACTTGGCCTTCATTACCTTCTCTTCCAGCCTTTTGATAGTCTCCATGCAGGCTGCAGAGCTAGTCTCCATGTTTCTGGTGTACTTGACATTCATTGCCTCTTCATAATCCTGCAACAACTTGATATGGTGATGAGAGCCAGAGGAGTGCTTCTCTTCATCGAAATTCTTTATGAAGAAGATCAATCATGCTGGAAGCTCGAGTTAGTCAAGCCGAAGTTTAGATCCTTCGATTTCCTTCATCCTTCTCGCCCTTTCTTCATATTGAGCTCTCCATGCTCCACCTTCTCCAGATCCTTCCTCCTCCTTTGAAGGCTGCTCCCTTGGTGGTGAACTCCACCAAGAATTCCTTGTTAAAGCACATGGGAATCCTCCAACTGGGGTGCTCCACCGCGAATACATGACTTCCAATAGAGGCGAAATTTGAAAACAGGGTAGAAAACAAGGTTTGCTCAAAAAAGACTCGATACAAGATTACATCGGTAGAGTGGGTATATATTAACGGGTGTTCAGTAAAAATGAAGAGTTTGAGTCGAAAATGAGGCACAAAGGAAGTGTGAGGCGCGAACGACCTCGGGTGGTGCACCCAACAAGTTAGGGCACGCCACCTAGGGTCTTCCGCCCCTCGTGATTCGCAAAAGAATCTTTGCGAGAAATTTGCAAAAAAAAGTAACTATCCTAATATATGAAAAGATTTTGAGATCGCTACGTGCCAGATCTTGGCTTTTATTGGTTTTTGGTGTCTGATAGAGGGAAATTCTCGGCGATGATAGCCTCGGAGTCGGAGATGCTTATTCACATTCCTATGCCTGAAATGAGACAGATCATTATCATGGGCGCGCGTGAGGCTGGAGTCCGTTACCCTCGGCAAGGGCCCAAGACCAGCAATCCAGGTATGACCCGTGGTAAAAACATCACAGCCACACTAAAATTTATCCTTTGACGTAGTCACTCCAGTGGTGAACAAGCACTCCCAGACCAAGACATGTCCGGACGAACAGACATGACACAAAGAACCGGACAAACTGGGCAAGGAGCTGCCGACGGCCTCCTCCCGAGAACGTCCCGTGGAGAAAGGCTAAGGACGAGGAAGCGGGGCTACCAAGCCAAGGCGTGGCCCAGACCTCCCCGGGAGGGCTCATGACCCTCCTCTCCTTGGCCAGGCGAGGCCCTGGAGCGAGGGACAAGCCGGCTGATTGGACAAGTCAGGCCTTGCATGGGGAACATGCGAGGCGCCTGCACCCCTGTGCGGCATCATGGCGCGGGCCGACAGAGGCCTGCACCACGGACAAGAGTGATAGCTCGCTGCCCGAGCTGTCACGCAATCATCACGGACGGCAGCGCACCGCCCGTGGCCATCCATTGGCCACTCGCACCACCCACCTGCCCGCCGCCCGCGTGGCTCCTTGATGCGCGTAGATGTACACGTCCGTTGGGAACCCCAAGAGGAAGGTATGATGCGCACAGCAGTAAGTTTCCCTCAGTATGAAACCAAGGTTATCGAACAGTAGGAGCCAAGAAGCACGTAGTTGTTGGTGGAGGAATGTAGTGCGGCGCAACACCAGTGAAACCGGCGCCAACGTGGAACCTGCACAACACAATCAAAGTACTTTGCCCCAACGTAACAGTGAGGTTGTCAATCTCACCGGCTTGCTTGCTGAAAACAAAGGATTAAACGTATCGAGTGGAAGATGGTGTTTGTTTGCAAAGAACAGTAAAACAGTAGAATGTATTCAGATGTAAAAGAATGGACCGGGGTCCACAGTTCACTAGAGGTGTCTCTCCAATAAGATAACTAACATGTTGGGTGAACAAATTACAGGCGGGCAATTGACAAATAAAGATTCAATACATATCAACGATGATTACTATGTGATTTAATCAGGGCATTACGACAAAGTACATAGACCGCTATCAACATGCATCTATGCCTAAATAATCCACCTTCAGGTTATCATCCGAACCCCTTCCAGTATTAAGTTGTAAACAATAGATAATTGCATTAAGTATGGTGCGTAATGTAATCAACACAAATATCCTTAGACAAAGCATCAATGTTTAATCCCTAGTAGCAAACGACATCCACAACCTTAGAACTTTCTGTCACTGTCCCAGTTAAATGGAGCATGAACCCACTATCGAGCATAATTACTCCCTCTTGGAGTTACAAGTATCAACTTGGCCTCTACTAGCAACGGAGAGCATGCAAGAACATAAACAACACATATATGATAGATTGATAATCAACTTAACATAATATTCTATATTCATCGGATCCCGCCAAACACAACATGTAGCATTACAAATAGATGATCTTGATCATGTTAGGCAGCTCACAAGATCTAAACAATGATAGCACAAGAGACGAGAAGACAACCATCCAGCTACTGCTATGGACCCATAGTCCAAGGATGAACTACTCACGCATCAATCCGGAGGCGGGCATGATGATGTAGAGCCCCTCCGGTGATGATTCCCCTCTTCGGCAGGGTGCCGGAGGCGATCTCTGAATCCCCGAGATGGGATTGCGACGGCGCGTCTGGAGGTTTCGTATCGTGGCTCTCTGTTATGGGGGTTTCGCGACGAAGGCTATTTGTAGGCGGAAGGGTAGGTCGGGGGCGACGCGAGGGGCCCACACTAGGGCGGCGCGGCCGGGGGCTTGGGCCGCGCCGCCTAGTGTCGGCCACCTCGTGGCCCCGCTTCGTTCCTTTCGGTCTTCTGGAAGCTTCGTGTAAAAATAGGACCCTGGGCGTTGATTTGGTCAATTCAGAATATTTCCTTACTAAATTTAAAACCAAAAGCAATGAGAAACACAGCGCACTTCGGCATCTTGTTAATAGGTTAGTAAAATGTATAATAATGCTGTAAAGTATGTATAAAACATTCAAGTATTGTCATAAAAGTAGCATGGAACATAAGAAATTATAGATACGTTTGAGACGTATCAAGCATCCCCAAGCTTAGTTCCTACTCGCCCTCGAGTAGGTAAACGATAACACAAATAATTTGAAGTGACATGCTACCAACATAATCTTGATCAACATTATTGTAAAGCATATGAGATGAATGGAGTGATCTGAACAAAAGATTGCTAACAAAGATAATGACTAAACAAATGAATCATATAGCAAAACTTTTCATGAATAGTACTTTCAAACAAGTATCAATAAGACTTGCATAAGAGCTAACTCATAAGCAATAAATTCAAAGTAGAATGCATTGAAGCAACACAAAGGATGATTAAGTTTTAGCAATTGCTTTCAACTTGTAACATGTATATCTCATGGATATTTGTCAACATAGAGTAATATAACAGGTGCAATAAGTAAACATGTAAGAATCAATGCACACAGTTAACACAAGTGTTTGCTTCTAAGATAGAAGGAAGTGGGTAAACTGACTCAACATAAAGTAAAAGAATGGCCCTTCGCAGAGGAAGCATGGATTACTATTTTTGTGCTAGAGCTTTTGTTTTGAAAACACAGAAACAATTTTTTCAACGGTAGTAATAATTCATATGTGCTATGCATAATACTTCCTACAAGTTGCAAGTCTCATGCATAGAATACTAATAGTGCTCGCACCTTGTCCTACTTAGCTCGGAAAACACGGATTATCATTGCATAACATATGTTTCAACCAAGTGTCACAAAGGGGTACCTCTATGCCGCCTGTACATGTCTAAGGAGAAAGCACGCATTGGATTTTCGCTTTTGATTATTCTCAACTTAGACATCCATACCGGGACAACATAGACAACAGATAATGGACTCCTCTTTTAATGCTTAAGCATTCAACAACAAATAATATTCTCATAAGAGATTGAGGTTGTATGTCCAAACTGAAACTTCCACCATGATACATGGCTTTAGTTGGCTGCCCAATGTTCTTCTCTAACATATGCATACTCAAACCATTTGATCATGAAATCGCACTTACTTCAGACAAGACGAACATGCATAGCATCTCACATGATATCCAACAAAGGTAAAAAGTTGATGGCGTCCCAGAAACATGGTTACCGCTCAACAAGCAACTTATAAGAATTAAGACACATAACTACATATTCATCACCACAATAGTTTTTAAGCTATTTGTCCCATGAGCTATATATTGCAAAGATAAAGGAATGAAATTTTAAAGGTAGCACTCAAGTAATTTACTTTGGAATGGCAGAAAAATACCACATAGTAGGTAGATATGGTGGACACAAATGGCATGGGTTTTGGCTCAAGGTGTTTGGATGCACGAGAAGCATTTCCTCTCAGTACAAGGTTTGGGCTAGCAAGGTTGTTTGAAGCAAACACAAGTATGAACAGGTACATCAAAACTTACACAAGAACATATTGCAAGCATTATAAGGCTCTACACTGTCTTCCTTGTTGTTCAAACACTTTACCCGAAAATATCTAGACTTAGAGAGACCAATCATGCAAACCAAATTAAACAAGCTCTACGGTAGTTATTCATTAATAGATTAAACTACATGATGCAAGAGCTTAAACATGATCTATGAGAGCTCAAACAATTGCCAAGTTAATCCAAACCATATGCAGCATTTTCCGATTCCAACCAAATAGCAATTTAACGAAGCAATTTCAGCCTTCGCCATGAACATTAAAGCACAATTAAGAACACAAGTGTTCCATATGAAAAAGCGGAGCGTAATATCTCCAATATAAGAATGGTGGGATCCAACTTTATTCAAAACAAAACAAAAATAAAAACAAACAGACGCTCCAAGTAAAGAACATAGGATGTGATGGAATAAAAATATAGTTTCACTAGAAGTGACCTGATAATGTTGTCGATGAAGAAGGGGATGCCTTGGGCATACCCAAGCTTAGATGCTTGAGTCTTCTTAAAATATGCAGGGATGAACCACCGGGGCATCCCCAAGCTTAGACCTTTCACTCTTCTTGATCATACTATATCATCCTCTTCTCTTGACCCTTGAAAACTTCCTCCACAACAAACTTCAAGCAAACTCATTAGAGGGTTAGTGTGTAACCAAAATTCACACATTCAGAGGTGACACAATCATTCTTAACACTTCTGGACATTGCACAAAACTTCTGAAAGTTAATGGAACAAAGAAACTCATTCAACATAGCAAAAGCGGCAATGCGAAATAAAAGGCAGAATCTGTCAAAAACAGAACAGTCCGTAAAGATGAATCTGGCAGGGGCACTTAACTTGCTCAAATGGAAAAACTCAAAACTAATGAAAGTTGCGTACATATATGAGGATCACTCTCGTAAATTTTCAGATTTTTTCGATTTTTTTACAGAGAGCTCTGCGAGAATTCGTGACAGACAGCAATGCTGTTTCTGCGCAGCAATCCCAATTATAGTATCAACTTTAACATAGAAACTTTACTTGGCACAAAAACATGATAAGGAGAGGTTGCTACAGTAGTAAACAACTTCCAAAACTCAACAATACAGTAAATAAAATGAAACATGGGTTATCTCCCAAGAAGTGCTTTTCTTTATAGCCATTAAGATGGGCTCAGTAATTTCGATGATACTCTCGCAAGAATTAAGAGTTGAAGCAAAAGAGAGCATCAAGAAGCAAATTCAAAACACATTTAAGCCTACCCACTTCCTATAAAAAGGAATCTTGTAAATAAACAAGTCATATAAGCATAATGCAATAAGCATAGAAAGGCAACACAAGCGCAACTTCAAGATTCTCAACATAAAGAGGGGAAACTTAATATTATTAAGATGCATATAACCATGTTTCCCTCTCTCATAATAACTTTCAGTAGCATCATGAACAAACTCAACAATATAACTATCACATAAAGCATTCTTGTCATGAGCTACATGCATAAAATCATTACTCTCCACATAAGCATAATCATTACTATTAATTGTAGTGGGAGCAAATTCAATAAAGTAGCTATCATTATTATTCTCATCACCATAATCATCATATATAGGAAGCATATTGTAATCATAATTAATTTTCTCCTCAATAGTAGGTGGACTGAAAATATCATATTCATCATTGCAAACATCATATATAGGAGGTAAAGTATCATCAAAGTAAATTTTCTCCTCCATGCTTGGGGGACTAAAAACATCATGCTCCTCAAAACCAGCTTCCCCAAGCTTAAATTCTTCCATAGCTTTAGCAATAATGGTGTTCAAAGAGTTCATGCTAATAACATTGCTACAACTATTTTGCAAACAAAGTTCCATGGGTTTTTTAATTTTCTCTTCAAACACATCATGTCCTAATTCAAGATAAAGTTCATAAAGATCTCTAATTTTTTTGTTGTTTTCCATTATGCCTAACTAGTGAAAATAAAAGCAAGTACAGGACTAGACATGATAATAAAATAAATGCAAGTAAATAATTTTTTTGTGTTTTTAATATGAAGCAAACAAGACATTAAATAAAATAAAGTAAAGCAAGACAAAAACAAAGTAAAGAGATTGGAAGTGGAGACTCCCCTTGCAGCGTGTCTTGATCTCCCCGGCAACGGCGCCAGAAAAAATATGCTTGATGCGCGTAGATGTACACGTCCGTTGGGAACCCCAAGAGGAAGGTATGATGCGCACAGCAGTAAGTTTCCCTCAGTATGAAACCAAGGTTATCGAACCAGTAGGAGCCAAGAAGCACGTGAAGGTTGTTGGTGGAGGAATGTAGTGCGGCGCAACACCAGTGAAACCGGCGCCAACGTGGAACCTACACAACACAATCAAAGTACTTTGCCCCAACGTAACAGTGAGGTTGTCAATCTCACCGGCTTGCTGAAAACAAAAGATTAAACGTATCGAGTGGAAGATGGTGTTTGTTTGCAAAGAACAGTAAAACAGTAGAATGTATTCAGATGTAAAAGAATGGACCGGGGTCCACAGTTCACTAGAGGTGTCTCTCCAATAAGATAACTAACATGCTGGGTGAACAAATTACAGGCGGGCAATTGACAAATAAAGATTCAATACATATCAACGATGATTACTATGTGATTTAATCAGGGCATTACGACAAAGTACATAGACCGCTATCCAGCATGCATCTATGCCTAAATAATCCACCTTCAGGTTATCATCCGAACCCCTTCCAGTATTAAGTTGTAAACAACGAGATAATTGCATTAAGTATGGTGCGTAATGTAATCAACACAAATATCCTTAGACAAAGCATCAATGTTTTATCCCTAGTAGCAACAACACATCCACAACCTTAGAACTTTCTGTCACTGTCCCAGATTAAATGGAGGCATGAACCCACTATCGAGCATAATTACTCCCTCTTGGAGTTACAAGTATCAACTTGGCCAGAGCCTCTACTAGCAACGGAGAGCATGCAAGAACATAAACAACACATATATGATAGATCAATTAATCAACTTGACATAGTATTCAATATTCATCGGATCCCAACAAACACAACATGTAGCATTACAAATAGATGATCTGATCATGATAGGCATACGTCTCCAACGTATCGATAATTTCTTATGTTCCATGCTACTTTATTGATGATACCTACATGTTTTATACACATTATATGTCATATTTATGCATTTTACGGAACTAACCTATTAACAAGATGCGAAGTGCCGGTTCTTTTTCTTTTTTTGGTTTCAGAAATCCTAGTAACGAAATATTCTCGGAATTGGACGAAATCAACGCCCGGGTTCCTATTTTGCCCGGAAGCATCCGGAACACCCGAGAGCCGCCGGGGGGCCCTGTGGGCCCCGGATGATAGGGTGGCGCGGCCGCTGGGCCCGCGCCACCCTATGGTGTCGTCGCCCCTTCGCCCCTCCGACGCTGCCCTTTCGCCTATATAAAAGCCCCTGCATCGAAAACCCTTACGGAGAACCACGATACGGAGAAAACCTTCCAGAGCCGCCGCCATCGCGAAATCAAGATTCGGGGGACGAAGTCTCTGTTGGACTCGGAGCCGGAGTCGTCTCCACCGCCGTCTCCACCGCCATCTTCACCGCCATCGCTGCCTCCATGATGAGGAGGGAGTAATTCACCCCCGGGGCTGAGGGCTCCTGTAGCTATGTGGTTCATCTCTCTCTTTATGTGATCTAGTTGAATATCGTCTATGTGCTACTCTAGTGATGTTATTAAAGTACTCTATTCCTCCTCCATGTGTGTAAAGGTGATAGTGTGTGCACCGTGTGAGTACTTGGCGTAGGCTATGATTATGATCTCTTGTAGATTATGAAGTTAATTATTGCTATGATGGTATTGATGTGTATTATTCCTCCTACATATGCATGATGGTGATAGTGTGCATGCTATGTTAGTTCTTGGTGTAATTATGTTGATCTATCTTGCACTCTAAGGTTATTTAAATATGAACATTGCATTGTGGAGCTTGTTAACTCCGGCATTGAGGGTTCGTGTAATCCTACGCAATGCGTTCATCATCCAACAAAAGAGTGTAGAGTAGTCCTATTATGTGATCATTGTTGAGAGTGTCCACTAGTGAAAGCAGGATCCCTAGGCCTTGCTTCCAAGCATCGAATCTCCGTTTGTTTACTGTTTTATTGCATGTTTACTCGCTGCCATATTTTATTCAGATTTCTATTACCACTCATATACATCCATATTACTTGTATTTCACTATCTCTTCGCCGAACTAGTGCACCTATACACCTGACAAGTGTATTTGGTGTGTTGGGGACACAAGAGACTTCTTGCTTTGTGGTTGCGGGGTTGCTTGAGAGGGATATCTTTGACCTCTTCCTCCCCGAGTTCGATAAACCTTGGGTAATCCACTTAAAGGAAACTTGCTGCTGTTCTACAAACCTCTGCTCTTGGAGGCCCAACACTGTCTACAAGAATAGAAGCACCCGTAGACATCAAGCACTTTTCTGGCGCCGTTGCCGGGAGGAAAGGTAAAAGGCACTCATACTCCGGTTCAAGGTATTTCTAGCGCCATTGTGTGTGTGCTCGAAGCTATTTCCTTTAGACTGCAATTACGACATTTTGTTTCTTGTTTACACTAGTTAGGCATAATGGACAACAAAGAGCTTCTTATTCTATTTCCTGATTTAAGACATGGATGGTTTGATACAAAAATTAAAAAACCCATGGAACCTTATTTACATGATAGTAGCAATGTTATTAGTATGAATGCAATTACTGCTAATGCTATGAAGAAGTCTAAGCTTGGGGAAGCTGGTTTACATAAAAATAATCTTTTTAGCTCCTCCGCTTTGGAAGAAATATTTTGTTCTGATAATGCTTTATCTCCCATATGCGATAACTTTAATGATGCTTCTGATATTTTAAATCCACCTGCTGAAAGTATTCCATATAAAATACCTATGAAAATTATTGAACGTGTTATGGATAACCGCTATGAAGGGGATGGAACTGTCAATCCTAGGAATCATTTATGTTTTTGCATGAATTATGCGGGTTATTCAAGTGTGCAGGTATTTCAATGGATGAAGTTAGAAAGAAATTATTTGTTATGTCGCTATCTGGTGAAGCGGCGCATTGGTATAAACTATTGAAGGACGGGCGCTCTCTTGATTGGAAGGATATTGTGCCTCTATTTTATTCCAAGTTCTATCCTCCAAGTGAAATTCACAAAGATCGAAACCATATATATAATTTTTGGCCTCATGATGGAGAGAGTATTGCCCAAGCATGGGAGAGATTGAAGACTTTAATGCTCAAATGCCCCAATCATGAGCTTCCAGGTAATATCATCATTGATAATTTCTATGCAAGACTTTCTTTTCAAGATAAGACCTTGCTGGATACTACTTGTTCTGGATCATTCACGAGCAATAAAGAAGAGTTTAAAAGGGACCTTCTTGATCGGATTAAGGAGAACGCTGAAGATTGGGAGAACGACAAAGGTAAAGAGTCAGGTATAAACTATGATTATGAATGCATTGAAACTTTTATGAATACTGATAAATTTCGAAATATGAGTGCTACTTATGGTCTTGACTCTCAAGTTGCTGCAAATCTTTATAAAGCCTTTGCTTCTCATTTAGAATTGCCTAAAAAGAATTTTGATAAGTATCATGAACCTTTTAAAGAGGCTTGCATGAAGAATGACATTGTTGTTAATGATTGCAATAAGCATGCTCAAACTCCTAAGAATGCTATTTCCTATAAGCATGTTAATTTTTGTGGAATACATAGACCTTGTGGAATTAATCAAATAGAAGATGAATATTGTATCCATCACAGAAATGAAAAAACTAGAAAGTGGTCTAGAGCTCTAGATGATCTTGGAGAAAAAGTGTGTGCCTCTATCCTTTTATTTGTGAACTTTGCCATAGAGTTGGTCATTTTAATTTTCAATGTTCCTCCAATGATAATTCAAACCCCATGAGTGCTGCAAATTTGTATTGTGATGATGAAATTATTCCTAATCAGCATGATGAACTTACCTTATTTTTGAAGTGTGAAGAGTTATCAAGAAAAATTTCTTTGTTAAATATTAACGATCTTGATATTGATGATGTCCTGCATGGTTGTCTTTCTTATTGCATTGATAATAGCCATACAAATACTTACATACAAAATATTTTAGAAGATGACACCTTGCCAAAATATGATAGGACCGCTGTGTGTTTTCAATTAATTAATGAAAAGGAGGGATCCTCCCAAGTTTCTTCTATTGTTTCTAAAAGTAAATCAGGTTATGCGGACAAGCCACCCTTCAAGCCTCTTCCTCCTAAAGAAGGGCGAGGAGAAGAAGAAGAAGAAGAAGAAGAAGAAGAAGGAACGAAGAAGAAGAAGAAGAAGAAGAAGAAGAAGGAGAATAAAAAGAAAGAGGTAACGGCGTATCCCCGCGTGAATGAGATAACGCTAGGTAACCGTAAGTATGTTGCTCCTAATGATTATTGTGATAATGAATCTGAATATGATGATCTTCCTATGCCCTTTACATACATTAGCGATCATGATTTGAATGAGCATACTACTTTTGATATTACAAATCTCTGGGAAACTAATTCTGAAAATGATAATAATTGCCATAGTGTCAGTGCTATCCATGCTTCCTCCCATAATGATATAGAAAGCTCTAAGCTTGGGGAAGAGGTGTTTGAAAATCCTTTTGCTACTGGTCATTATGTTCTTGATACATCTCCTTCTAATAACAATGATGGTATGATCATAGATAAACCGACTGTGAAAGATAACTATTCTATTTCTTATGATGACACTGTGCCTCCGATCTTTGATGATTATTATAAAGAATGCTATGATATAGGTTATAACTATCCTTATGAAACTTGTCATAGTCATGATTGGATTACCAAAAACAATTCTTTTAATATGCAACTTGTTTACCATGTTCAAATTCTTGATAATAATCTTGCTCCAATTACTATTAATGAGAATAACTCTTCTTATGCCAAAATTAATGATACTTCTATGCATATGAACCATGATAAGAATGTTTTAAGTGATGGGTATATTGTGGATTTCATCAATGATGCTACTGAAAGTTATTATGAGAGAGGAAAATATGGTTGTAGAAATTTTCATGTTACTAAAATGCCTCTCTATGTGCTGAATTTTTTTAAGCTACACTTGTTTTATCTTCCTATGCTTGTTACTTTGCTCTTCATGAACTTGTTTATTTACAAGATTCTTATGCATAGGAAGCATGTTAGACTTAAATGTGTTTTGAATTTGCCTCTTGATGCTCTCTTTTGCTTCAACTCTTATTTCTTACGAGTGCATCATTAAAACTGCTGAGCCCATCTTAATGGCTATAAAGAAAGAACTTCTTGGGAGATAACCCATGTGTTTTTACTACAGTACTTTGTTTTATATTTGAGTCTTGGAAGTTGTTTACTACTGTAGCAACCTCTCCTTATCATGTTTTTGTGCCAAGTAAAGTTTCTATGTTAAAGTTGGTGTTATATTTGGGATCGCTGCGCAGAAACAGCATTGCTGTCTGTCACGAATCTGGGCACAGTTCTCTGTAGAAAATTCGAAAAAATCTGCCAATTTACGAGCATGATCCTCAGATATGTACGCAACTTTCATTAGTTTTGAGTTTTTCCGTTTGAGCAAGTCTGGTGCCATCTTTAAATTCGTCTTTACGGACTGTTCTGTTTTTGACAGATTCTGCCTTTTATTTCGCATTGCCGCTTTTGTTAAGTTGAATGAGTTTCTTTGTTCCATTAACTTTCAGAAGTTTTGTGCAATGTCCAGAAGTGTTAAGAATGATTGTGTCACCTCTGAACATGTGAATTTTGATTATGCACTAACCCTCTAATGAGTTTGCTTGAAGTTTGGTGTGAAGGAAGTTTTCAAGGGTCAATAGAAGAGGGTGATATAATGTGATCGAGAAGAGTGAAAGGTCTAAGCTTGGAGATGCCCCCGTGGTTCATCCCTGCATATTTTAAGAAGACTCAAGCATCTAAGCTTGGGGATGCCCAGGCATCCCCTTCTTCATCGACAAAGTATCAAGTTCCTTCTCTTGAAACTATATTTTTATTCTGTCACATCTTATATACTTTACTTGGAGCGTCTGTATGTTTTTGTTTTTGTTTGAATAAATGATTGTTTGGGAGAGAGACACGCTCCGCTGGTTCGTATGAACACATGTGTTCTTAGCTCATAATATTCATGGCGAAGTTTCCTCTTCGTTAAATTGTTATATGGTTGGAATTGGAAAATGCTACATGTAGTAATTGGTAAAATATCTTGGATAATGTGATACTTGGCAATTGTTGTGCTCATGTTTAAGCTCTTGCATCATATGCTTTGCACCCATTAATGAAGAAATACATAGAGCTTGCTAAAATTTGATTTGCATATTTGGTCTCTCTAAGGTCTAGATAATATCTAGTATTGAGTTTGAACAACAAGGAAGACGGTGTAGAGTCTTATAATGTTTACAATATGTCTTTTATGTGAGTTTTGCTGCACCGGTTCATCCTTGTGTTTGTTTCAAATAAACCTTGCTAGCCTAAACCTTGTATCGAGAGGGAATACTTCTCATGCATCCAAAATCCTTGAGCCAACCACTATGCCATTTGTGTCCACCATACCTACCTACTACATGGTATTTTTCCGCCATTCCAAAGTAAATTGCTTGAGTGCTACCTTTAAACAAATTCAAAAGTTATTACCTCTTATTTGTGTCAATGTTTTATAGCTCATGATGAAGTATGTGGTGTTTATCTTTCAATCTTGTTGGGAACTTTCACCAATGGACTAGTGGCTTCATCCGCTTATCCAATAATTTTGCAAAAAGAGCTGGCAATGGGATTCCCAGTCCCAAATTAATTAACAAAATAGACACTCCTCCATGGTATGTGATTGTTGGACGGCACCCGAAGGATTCGGTTAGCCATGGCTTGAGAAAGCAAAGGTGGGGAGGAGTGTCATCATAATAAAACTAAAATAAAAAGGCACTCCTTCATGGTATGAGATTGTTGGCAGGCACCCGAGGATTCGGTTAGCCATGGTTTGTGAAAGAAAGGTTGGAAGGAGTGCCACCCAAAAATAAAATAAAATGGGAGCCGCTCTTTGAAGGTTTGTCTGGCAAGGGGGTTAGAGTGCCCGCTACCATTCGTTGACAACAACAAACACCTCTCAAAACTTTACTTTTATACTCTCTTGATGTTTTCAAAATAAAAGCTCTAGCACAAATATAGCAATCGATGCTTTCCTCTTTGAAGGACCTTTCTTTTACTTTTATTGGTGAGTCAGTTTACCTATCCCTCCACCTTAAGAAGCAAACACTTGTGTGAACTGTGCATTGATTCCTACATACTTGCATATTGCACTTGTTATATTACTTTATGTTGACATTATCCATGAGATATACATGTTAAAGTTGAAAGCAACCGCTGAAACTTATATCTTCCTTTGTGTTGTTTCAAAGCTTTCTACTAAGAATTTATTGCTTATGAGTTAACTCTTATGCAAGACTTATTGATGCTTGTCTTGAAAGTACTATTCATGAAAAGTCTTTGTCATATGATTCACTTGTTTACTCATGTCATTACCTTTGTTTTGATCGCTGCATTCATTACATATGTTTACAAATAGTATGATCAAGGTTATGATGGCAGCTTCCCCAAGAAATTAAATTCTTCCATAGCTTTAGCAATAATGGTGTTCAAAGAGTTCATGCTAATAACATTGCTACAACTATTTTGCAAACAAAGTTCCATGGGTTTTTTAATTTTCTCTTCAAACACATCATGTCCTAATTCAAGATAAAGTTCATAAAGATCTCTAATTTTTTTGTTGTTTTCCATTATGCCTAACTAGTGAAAATAAAAGCAAGTACAGGACTAGACATGATAATAAAATAAATGCAAGTAAATAATTTTTTTGGTGTTTTTTTAATATGAAGCAAACAAGACATTAAATAAAATAAAGTAAAGCAAGACAAAAACAAAGTAAAGAGATTGGAAGTGGAGACTCCCCTTGCAGCGTGTCTTAATCTCCCGGCAACGGCGCCAGAAAAATGCTTGATGCGCGTAGATGTACACGTCCGTTGGGAACCCCAAGAGGAAGGTATGATGCGCACAGCTGCAAGTTTCCCTCAGTATGAAACCAAGGTTATCGAACCAGTAGGAGCCAAGAAGCACGTGAAGGTTGTTGGTGGAGGAATGTAGTGCGGCGCAACACCAGTGAAACCGGCGCCAACGTGGAACCTGCACAACACAATCAAAGTACTTTGCCCCAACGTAACAGTGAGGTTGTCAATCTCACCGGCTTGCTGAAAACAAAAGATTAAACGTATCGAGTGGAAGATGGTGTTTGTTTGCGAAGAACAGTAAGAACAGTAGAATGTATTCAGATGTAAAAGAATGGACGGGGTCCACAGTTCACTAGAGGTCTCTCCAATAAGATAACTAACATGCTGGGTGAACAAATTACAGGCGGGCAATTGACAAATAAAGATTCAATACATATCAACGATGATTACTATGTGATTTAATCAGGGCATTACGACAAAGTACATAGACCGCTATCCAACATGCATCTATGCCTAAATAATCCACCTTCAGGTTATCATCCGAACCCCTTCCAGTATTAAGTTGTAAACAACAGATAATTGCATTAAGTATGGTGCGTAATGTAATCAACACAAATATCCTTAGACAAAGCATCAATGTTTTATCCCTAGTAGCAACAGCACATCCACAACCTTAGAACTTTCTGTCACTGTCCCAGATTAAATGGAGGCATGAACCCACTATCGAGCATAATTACTCCCTCTTGGAGTTACAAGTATCAACTTGGCCAGAGCCTCTACTAGCAACGGAGAGCATGCAAGAACATAAACAACACATATATGATAGATCAATTAATCAACTTGACATAGTATTCAATATTCATCGGATCCCAACAAACACAACATGTAGCATTACAAATAGATGATCCCGATCATGATAGGCTGATACGTCTCCAACGTATCGATAATTTCTTATGTTCCATGCTACTTTATTGATGATACCTACATGTTTTATACACATTATATGTCATATTTATGCATTTTGGAACTAACCTATTAACAAGATGCGAAGTGCCGTTCTTGTTTTTGGTTTCAGAAATCCTAATCGAAATATTCTCGGAATTGGACGAAATCAACGCCCGGGTTCCTATTTTGCCCGGAAGCATCCAGAACACCGAGAGCCGCCGGGGCCCTGTGGGCCCAGATGATAGGGTGGCGCGGCAGCTGGCCCGCGCCCTATGTGTGGTCGCCCCTTCGCCCCTCCGCTGCCCTTTCGCCTATATAAAAGCCCCCATCGAAAACCCTTACGGAGAACACGATACGGAGAAAACCTTCCCGAGCCGCCGCCATCGCGAAATCAAGATTCGGGGGACAGAAGTCTCTGGCACCCTGCCGGACGGGGAATTGCCCCCGGAGTCGTCTCCACCGCCGTCTCCACCGCCATCTTCACCGCCATCGCTGCCTCCATGATGAGGAGGGAGTAATTCACCCCGGGGCTGAGGGCTCCGCTGTAGCTATGTGGTTCATCTCTCTCTTTATGTGATCTAGTTGAATATCGTCTATGTGCTACTCTAGTGATGTTATTAAAGTACTCTATTCCTCCTCCATGTGTGTAAAGGTGATAGTGTGTGCACCGTGTGAGTACTTGGCGTAGGCTATGATTATGATCTCTTGTAGATTATGAAGTTAATTATTGCTATGATGGTATTGATGTGTATTATTCCTCCTACATATGCATGATGGTGATAGTGTGCATGCTATGTTAGTTCTTGGTGTAATTATGTTGATCTATCTTGCACTCTAAGGTTATTTAAATATGAACATTGCATTGTGGAGCTTGTTAACTCCGGCATTGAGGGTTCGTGTAATCCTACGCAATGCGTTCATCATCCAACAAAAGAGTGTAGAGTAGTCCTATTATGTGATCATTGTTGAGAGTGTCCACTAGTGAGAGCAGGATCCCTAGGCCTTGCTTCCAAGCATCGAATCTCCGTTTGTTTACTGTTTTGTTGCATGTTTACTCGCTGCCATATTTTATTCAGATTGCTATTACCACTCATATACATCCATATTACTTGTATTTCACTATCTCTTCGCCGAACTAGTGCACCTATACACGACAAGTGTATTTGGTGTGTTGGGGACACAAGAGACTTCTTGCTTTGTGGTTGCGGTTGCTTGAGAGGATATCTTTGACCTCTTCCTCCGAGTTCGATAAACCTTGGGTAATCCACTTAAGGGAAACTTGCTGCTGTTCTACAAACCTCTGCTCTTGGAGGCCCAACACTGTCTACAAGAATAGAAGCACCCGTAGACATCAGGCAGCTCACAAGATCTAAACAGGATAGCACAAGAGGAGAAGACAACCATCTATCTACTGCTATGGACCCGTAGTCCAAGGATGAACTACTTTAATAACATCACATGAGTAGCACATAACTAGTAGCGATACAAAGCTCATCATATGGATCTCAATCATGTAAAGCAGCTCATGAGATCATTGTGAAGAGAGAGATTAACCACATAGCTACGGTAGAGCCCTCAGCCCAGGGGAGAATTACTCCCTCCTCATCAAACGATGGCGGTGAAGATGGCGGTGGAGATGGCTTCCGGGGGCAATTCCCGTCCGGCGGCGTGCGACAGGGACCTGTCCCCAGAATCTTGATTTCGCGACGGCGGCTACGGAAGGTTTTCTCGGGTTTCGTCGAACGGGTATCGCGTTTTTAGGTCGAAAAGGGCTTATAAGGCGAAGAGACGGAGTCGGAGGGTTACGGTGGCGCCAGGACAACAGGGGCGCGCCCCCTGGGCCGCGCCACCATGTGTGGGCCCACTGTGGCCCTCCCTGGTCCCCTTTGACTTTGGAAGGTTGGGAAAAATAGGAGGTTGGGTCTTCGTTTCGTCGAATTCGAGAATATTGCCCGAACAGCCTTTTGGAACCAAAAACAACAGAAAACAGCGGCCTTTCGGCATCTCGTTAATAGGTTAGTTCGGAAAGCATAAAAACATTATAAAGTGTGAGCAAAACATGTAGGTATTGTCATAAAATAAACATGGAACATCAGAAATTATGGATACGTTGGAGACGTATCAGCATCCCCAAGCTTAGTTCCTACTCGTCCTCGAGTAGGTAAACGATAAAAAACAATAATTTCTGAAGTGACATGCTACTAACATAATCTTAATCATACTATTGCAAATCATATGAGATGACGAAGTGACTCAAGGCAATGATCTATAGTTGCTAACAAATAGATAACATATAGCAAAACTTTTCATGAATAGTACATTCAAGACAAGCATCAAAAGTCTTGCATAAGAGTTAACTCATAAAGAAATAAATTCAAAGTAAAGGCATCGAAGCAACACAAAGGAAGATATAAGTTTCAGCAGTTGCTTTCAACTTTCAACATGCATATCTCATGGATAATTGTCAACACAAAGTAATATGATGAATGCAAATAAGCAAATATGTAAGAATCAATGCACAGTTGACACAAGTGTTTGCTTCTAAGATGGAAGGAAGTAGGTAAACTGACTCAACATAAAAGTAGAAGAAAGGCCCTTCGCAGAGGGAAGCATGGATTAAATCATGTGCTAGAGCTTTTTAAGTTTTGAAATCATATAGAGAGCATAAAAGTAAAGTTTTGAGAGGTGTTTGTTGTTGTCAACGAATGGTAATGGTTACTCTAACTACCTCATCAACCAGACTTTCAAGAGCGGCTCCCATGGAGGATGTTATCTCTACCAGCAAGGTAGATCATCCCTCTTCTCTTTTGTTTACACATGTATTTTAGTTTTATTTATTAGATGACACTCCCCCAACCTTTGCTTACACAAGCCATGGCTAACCGAATCTCGGGTGCCGATGACCCACAAGTATAGGGGATCGCAACAGTCTTCGAGGGAAGTATTACCCAATTTATTGATTCGACACAAGGGAGACAAAGAATACTTGTAAGCCTTAACAGCGGAGTTGTCAATTCAGCTGCACAAACAGACTTGCTCGCAAGAGTTTATCGTAGCAACAGTTTTATAGCGGTAGGAATAGTGAAATAACAGCGGTGAAATAAAGACAAGCAGTAGTGATTATAGTAAACAGGATTAAAATACGTAGGCACATGGACGGATTAACGGCGTTGCATGGATGAGAGAAACTCATATAACAATCAAAGCAGGGGCATTTGCAGATAATAATAAACGGTATCCAAGTACTAATCAATCAATAGGCATGTGTTCCATATATAGTCGTACGTGCTCGCAATGAGAAACTTGCACGACATCTTTTGTCCTACCAGCCGGTGGCAGCCGGGCCTCTAGGGAAACTACGGAAATTAAGGTACTCCTTTTAATAGAGTACCGGAGCAAAGCATTAACACTCCGTGAACACATGTGATCCTCACATCACTACCATCCCCTTGTCCCAATTTCTGTCACTTCGGGGCCATTGGTTCCGGACGACATGTGTATACAACTTGCAGGTAAGATCATAAACAACGAATATCTTCATGAATCAATAACATGTTCAGATCTGAGATCATGGCACTCGGGCCCTAGTGACAAGCATTAAGCATAACAAGTTGCAACAATATCATAAAAGTGACATCTACGGATACTAGGCACTATGCCCTAACAAACTTATGACTATTACATGACCAATCTCATCCAATCCCTACCATCCCCTTCAGCCTACAGCGGGGGAATTACTCACACTGGATGGGGGAAACATGGCTGGTCGATGGAGAGGCGTTGGCGGTGATGGCGGTGAAGATCTCCTCCAATTCCCCGTCCCGGCGGAGTGAACGGAGACTTCTGGCTCCCGAGACGGAGTTTCGCGATGTGGCGTCTCTCTGGAGGGTTTCTGGCGACTTCGACTTCTCTCCGTGCGTTATTAGGTCGAGGGCGATAAGTAGTCCGAAGGAGGGCGTCGGGGGCCAGCCGAGGGGGCGCGCCCCCCCTGGGCCGTGCCGGCCTAGTGTCTGGGGCCCTCGTGCCCCCACTGGCTTGCCCTTCCGTGAGTCTTGGAAAAATAGGGCCTTACATAAATTCGAGGTTTTCCTAAAAGTTGGATTTTGCATAAAAACGAGACACCAGAGCAATTCTGCTGAAAAGCGTTAGTCCGTGTTAGTTGTATCCAAAATACACAAATTAGAGGCAAAACAATAGCAAAAGTGTTCGGGAAAGTAGATACGTTTTGGACGTATCAACTCCCCCAAGCTTAGCTTATTGCTTGTCCTCAAGCAATTCAGTTAACAACTGAGCGATAAAAGAACTTTCACGAACACATTTGCTCATATGATGTATATATTCTCATGCTATGGCTAATACTTAAGCAGTTCATAATGAGATACATGCAAATAAGATCATCCAACAGCTATGTCAATCATGGAGAGGTACCAACAATTAATAATAAGCATCATGAATCATGTATATAAGCAGGATTGCAATGTTCATAAGAGAATATGATAAAGTGGTATCTCGCTTGCCTGTATTTGATTGGCAAAACATAAATGCCGAGGCACCTCTGGAGTTCATAGAAAGACTAGAAGTAGTGATTGTCAAAGATAAAAGCATCAAAGTTATACCACAATCAATCATATTTTGAGACAAGCATATTATACTAAGAATGACAGTTGTGCTCTCAAGATAGTGCTCAAAGAAAGAATGGAGACACAACATAAAAGTAAAAGATTGACCCTTCGGAGAGCAGATTGCTCTGATTTTTTGAAGCGACACAACCTGAATACAGATTGAATCTCTGTGCTTTTCTGTGCTAGTCCCTTGGATCAATCGCTAGCACACACAGTTCGATGAATAACCAGAATAGCAAATGCGTCAATTATTACAACGTATGATCCATGGTATAATTATTACAAAGCGCATAGCTCAAGGCTAGCTGAAAATAACATAGTTCAAGCAGCAAATAAATAAGCGAAGAGCTCCATCACGCCACAGGCGAACATGTTGGGTGTAAGCTCGCAACCTACGGTATTCCTTACTCGTCTTCAGAATAACCTGCAACATAAAACGTTGCAGCCCCGAAGGGTCATTACACTTGGAATGGAAATGGCAAGATGTCATATGGTGGCTTTTCTGGCGCCTATAACTACATGATATTTGGCAGGTGGAGTTCATATTTGCGTAAAGCCAGTTTTATTTTCCCTACTCTCAAAACATTTCGTAAAACATAGTATTTCAATAAGACTAATTACTACCCATAATCCACCTTGTGCATTAATATTCAGAAATTCGACTGACGAGATTATCCAACAGTTTCAAGCTCTAATTGCTCAAAGATGTCCGTAACCGGGGACACGGCTAAGTACTTAGATTTGACACTCTCGAGAGGCTGTACACATTCCCCACATGACCTAGTCTGTTCTTCTTCCATGATGCGCATTTTGCTCAATGGACAGATGTCGACTAGGACAAGACCTTTCAGAAGCAATACCTCAACCACAATGGACGCGCTCCGTCCTACCAACATCTACCACCCTCTGTACATTGGGTCGAGTTCTCGCAACCTACTCAATCTAGCCAGAGCCCATATAGCATGTGGTTGTACTGGAAGCTACTAAAACAAGAAAACCGGGCTAACCTCTTTGTTCCTGGGTGGCCAACCTCAAGTGTGATGCACACGGCGCTGCCATAGAAATGACCCCGGTGCAACCACTCAACATAAACCAAGCATTACCACTTACCACCCAGGGGTGTATTAATTTGACATGGTTGTTTTCATTAAGAGAATAAAACCTTTATCTCTCGCAATCTCTCCACTTTGATAATCCCAGGGCCAGCAATTTGAAATCATTATGCATATAAAACAACTACCAATGCATAGAAAACAATGGGATAATGAGTTTGTGACACTTGCCTTGGTCGGTGTTCAGACAGTCGTCGCAATCGCACTCGTTGCAATCCGGGCAATCTAACGCAAGCAAAATAATTCACAATCAAACACCAAACAACACAAACAGGTAAAACACATAATGGAATAATGCATGCATGCTCTGGAACTGAATTTGATACCAAACTTTTTTATAAACAAATATTTTATGCAATAGAGGTTTCAAATAGTCATTTAAACATAACCAAGATATATATGTATAAAATAGTTTGCAATATTATTTGCAGGTATACTGGTGGATAGGCAAATTAATTATCTGTAATTTTACGTTGGATTCATATAAAAATAGTTTACAGAATTTAAAATATACTAAAAATACTATATACACGATTTTAAATTGCAAAATTCGCAGGTTTAGTAAAAGTACAAACTAACAGTACCAAAATGTTTCTTTCATTTTTCTGAATCCAACGATATATTATTTGTTCAAATCCGAGTTACGAAACTTTAATTATGAATTTTACAAGATTAAACATTTCACGGTTTAATAATAATTTTGTCCGAAAAGTTGTCAGAAAAAGCTTCTCGGATGGAGTAACTTTCTACACGAAAGTTGCCGGGAACTTAATTACGAGCTCAATGCAAAAAGAATCGTGTAAAACGGAGCTCTAGATTTATTGTTATGAATTTTCAAAGTCTTTATGGGGGAACAAGCTAGCTGCTACAATCGATTGATCGATTCTGTACGTGGAAAAATTCAGTGTGACGTGTTAGCCCACTACCGTACCTGTTGCACGAAAGACGGTAAATCGGACGTGAATGGCGAAGGCGTTCTAGTGGTTCTCCGACACAGCCAAGGGGTGGACGTGAAGCCGCAGACGATTTCCGTCACGTTCGTGTTCTCGACGTAGTTCAGCCAGGCTCCAGCTGGTGGTTATGGGCGGCTGAAGGCGGCGGACGGTGTCGGAACTCCAGCGATCTTCCGGCAAAGGATTGCAAGTGTATCTATGCTCTGCCGATGGGGAAAAGGTCAGGACGACGTGGTAGAACGAGAGAAAAGCACAGGGATAAAAAGCGGAGGCAGGGTGCGCTACAACCTCGAGTTCGAGCTCAACCGAGCTCTAATGGCAGCGACGGCGGCAGATCTTCGACGGCGAAAATCTGGCAGCCTGACGGCGTTATTTTTAGGGTTCCAAAAGAAAAAGAAAGGAGGATAAGTTGGGTATTTATAGGAATTTTATTTCGTGCGAAACGGGTGAAGATCGAGCGAGAACCGGAGATTTTTCTGGGCAGTTTTCGGTGGATTGTTCGTCCCGTACGCGCACAGGTATCCGTCCTGAGGTAGGAGAAGGCCGGCGGGGTCCACCAGTCAGGAGAAAAAAAAAAAGAAAATGTGAAACACAGGTTGCTAGTGCTGTTGCTTTGCGTGCGTAAACTGCGGCCGTACGCGCGCGGCCATACGCGACTCGCGTATACGCCTGCTGCTGGCTCGTGCGTGATGCTGATTCCCTGTCACTTGTGAAGGTAAGCTTCTCTTTTTTCGTTTTATTTTCCTTTTCCTTTCTTTTGAATTACTGAATTAACTACAGTTTATAAAACTGGCGCAAAATAAAAATACGAAAATTTGTAAAATACCCCAGTACAGTATCTAGACTTAAAATGGGCACAGCCCCAATCCAGTAAAGCTCTTGGATAACTATGTTATACATATAGATTAATCAACTAGGAGCAAAACTAGCAATATAAATCATTTTTATGCAAGAAACCAGTAAAACCTTTTCTAAAACTGAAAATTTGATATGCTGATATGATGTAATGCATGAATTTGAAAATGCACAGTTTTTAGGATGTTACAAACCTAACCCCCTTAAGATGAATCTCGCCCTCGAGATTCGGAGTGGCTAGCAAATAGGTGTGGGTGGTCTTCACGAAGATCATCCTCTCTCTCCCAAGTTGCTTCCTCCTCTGAATGATGATTCCACTGAACCTTGCAAAACCGGATCGTCTTGGTGCGAGTAAACCTCTCTGCTGTATCAAGAATCTTGACGGGCTTCTCCTCATATGTAAGATCACTTTCTAGTTGAACTTCATCCAATGGAATGGTGTCTCTCAACGGTGTGGCTGCCATCTCCGGATGACACTTCTTCAACTGGGATACATGAAACACGTTATGAACTGCTGATAGTGCCTCTGGCAATTCTAGCTCATATGCAACCTCTCCTTTGCGTGATAGAATTTTATATGGTCCGATGAATCGCGGTGCTAACTTTCCTTTAATTCCAAACCTCTTAATGCCACGGAGCGGTGAAACTCTAAGGTATGCTCTATCTCCCACTTCATATGTAACTTCTCTACGCTTGGAATCCGCATAACTCTTCTGTCTCGATTGAGCTACCTTCAGCCTATCGCGAATGAGTCTAACTTTCTCCTCAGCTTCCTTGATCACATCAGGTCCAAAGAAGCTACGCTCTCCAACTCCATCCCATAACAATGGTGTTCTGCACTTCCTACCATACAATGCCTCAAACGGAGCCATCTCAATACTAGACTGATAACTGTTGTTGTAGGAAAACTCCGCATATGGTAAATTCTCATCCCAACTAGATCCATAATCTAGAGCGCAAGCTCTAAGCATATCCTCCAAAATCTGATTTACTCTTTCTGTTTGTCCATCAGTCTGCGGATGAAAAGCTGTGCTAAACTCCAATCTGGTTCCAAGTGATTCATGCAATTTGCGCCAAAAGTGAGAAGTGAATTGAGTACCTCTATCAGAAACAATTCCCTTCGGAACTCCATGCGAGCACACAATCCTGCTCATATAAATCTTGGCTAATTTGGCGCTTGTGTATGTGGTCTTTACTGGTATGAAGTGAGCTACTTTGGTCAAACGATCAACCACTACCCAAATTGAATCATACCCCGATCTAGTCTTGGGCAATCCTGTGATGAAATCCATACCAATTTTGTCCCACTTCCAATCAGGTATAGGCAACGGCTGTAGCAATCCTGCTGGTTTTTGATGTTCAGCTTTCACTCTGTTGCACACATCACATAATGCAATATACTCTGCAATCTCCCTTTTCATATTAGCCCACCAAAATCTCTCTCGCAAATCCATATACATCTTAGTGTTACCTGGATGAATAGAATATGGCGAATCATGAGCCTCCTGGAAAATCAACTTCCTAATCTCCGGATCATTGGGCACACATAAACGCTTCTCAAACCATAGCGTTCCTTGTTCATCCAAACGAAAACCTTCAGCTTTACCTTTCTCCATATTCTATTTTATTTCATCCATCTCATCATCCCCCTTCTGAGCTTCTCTAATTCTATCTAGCAACGTTGGCACCACCTCCATCGATGCTAGATATCCCTTTGGCACTATTTCCAATCTAAGGTCCTTGAATAGCTCACATAAATCTGATGGTAACTCCCCTGCGGTTATACCATTCACATAAACCTTGCGGCTCAATGCATCAGCTACAACATTAGCCTTCCCCGGGTGGTACTGCAAATCCATATCATAATCCTTTATCAATTCCAACCATCTCCTTTGTCTCATGTTCAGCTCCTTCTGAGTAAATATGTACTTCAAACTCTTGTGATCAGTAAACACCTCACAATGCTTTCCCATTAGATAATGCCTCCATACCTTGAGTGCATGCACGACGGATGCTAGCTCCAAGTCATGCGTTGGATAATTCCTCTCATGATGCTTAAGTTGGCGCGAGGCATATGAAACCACTCTTCCATCTTGCATCAATACACTACCAAGTCCTTGACGAGAGGCATCACAATATACTTGGAAATCCTTCTGAATATCAGGCAAACATAAAACAGGTGCACTTACTAGGCGTTGCTTCAATTCTTGAAAGCTGGCCTCGCACTCATCAGTCCAAGTGAATTTCTTCTCCTTCTTCAATAATTCAGTCATCGGTTTGGCAATCTTGGAGAAATTTTCTATGAATCTCCGGTAATATCCTGCAAGTCCCAGGAAACTCCGGATTTCCCCTGCATTTTTAGGCGACTCCCACTCAGTCACAGCTGCTACTTTACTTGGATCAACTGCAACTCCTTCTGCTGAAACAATGTGTCCAAGAAATCCAACTTTGTTCAACCAAAACTCACATTTGCTGAATTTAGCATACAACTTGTGTTCCCTAAGTTTCTCCATGATCAAACGCAAATGTTTCTCATGCTCATCTTCATCTTTAGAGTATATCAATATATCATCAATGAATACCACTACGAATTTATCCAAGTACTCCATGAATACCTTGTTCATCATAGTCATAAAATATGCTGGAGCATTTGTTAGTCCAAAAGGCATAACTGTATACTCATATAAACCATACCTAGTAGTGAACGCAGTCTTAGGTATATCCTGCTCTCGAATCTTCAATTGGAAATAACCCGATCGAAGATCGATCTTAGAGAACACCTTTGCTCCTTTCAGCTGGTCAAACAAATCATTGATATTGGGCAGCGGGTACTTATTCTTAATTGTCACCTCATTGAGAGAGCGAAAATCCATAACTAATCTCTTAGTAGAATCCTTCTTCTCCACAAATAATACAGGCGCTCCCCAAGATGATGAACTAGGCCGAATAAAACCCTTTTGCAGTTGCTCCCTAAGCTGTTTCTTAAGTTCCTTTAATTCCTCTACATCCATCTTATACGGCCTCTTAGCTATAGGTCCAGTTCCAGGCATTAATTCAATGAGAAACTCAACATCTCTGTCAGGTGGCATTCCTGGTAACTCCTCTGGAAACACATCCAGATAATCTCTCACTATGCGCACATCCTCTATGCTAACCCCCTTAAGAGAATTGATGTTGGATCCCTTAAGCTCAAATGTGGACTTAAATCGAATGCGCTTCTTCTCCGGGGTTGTAAGCATTATTGCTCTATTAGCACAATCTATGACACCTTCATATTCCGTCATCCAATTCATGCCCAATATTATATCTAAGCCTTGTGACTCCAAAACAATCAGGCTAGTGGGGAAACTATGTGCTCCAATCTCTAAGGTTAAATGGGGACACCCATAGGTCGCAATCATCTCTCCCCCTGGTGAGTTTATTTTAATAGGCCTGTTTATGGTGCTAGCAGGTATCTTATTTCTATCCACAAATACCCTCGATATGAATGAATGTGATGCTCCAGTATCAAATAGTACGAGTGCTGAAAAATTATTGAGCAGAAACGTACCAATCACGGCGTCTGGCTCCTCATAGACTTCCTCCACGTTGACATGGTTGACATGTCCCTTCTGAAACGGAGTTGGCTTCGCATTCACATCCTTCTTCTCCGGGCAATCACTAGCATAGTGCCCGGTCTTCCTGCATTTGAAGCACTCCACCTGGCTGATATCCCTGCCGGTGAAGTTGTTGGAACGGTTTCGGCCATTGCTATCTCCATTGTTGTGGCCATTACCTCTTCCAGAGTTGTGGTGAAGACGCTTCTGGCCATTATGGTGGTGGCCATTTCCTCCTTTGTGCTGGTGTCCATTCCCACCATGGTGGTTGTGTCCATTGCCTCCATGCTTATGCTGTCCAGAATTTCCATTACCATCATGGAATGTGCGGGTCCTCTGATGCGGCGCTGAGTTGTTGTGGTTATTGCTATGCTTCCTCTTGCGGTTCTCAGCCTGCTTCTGCTTTCCCTCAAGAATTGTTGCTTTGTCCAACAGTGTCTGAAAATCAGGAATATGCACAATGGACAATTGAACAGCAAGATCATCATGCAAACCATCCAGGAATCTCTCCTTCCTCTTTGCATCAGTGTCCACATCTTCCGGTGCATAGCGCGCCAAGTTACTGAACTCCTCTATGTACTCGGCCACAGTACGGTGGTTCTGGCGCAGGTTTCGGAACTCCCTTCTCTTCAAGGTCATAACTCCAGTTGAAACATGAGCTGTGCGAAACCCTTCTTGAAACATTTCCCAGGTGATACCGGCAATGGGGTGAGTTATCTGATAATTATCCCACCATGATGCAGCTGGTCCTTCAAGCAAGTGAGCAGCAAACCTCACCTTCTCAGCTTCAGTACATCCCACTGTCACTAGGTCCTTGTCCACAGCACGCAGCCAGTCCAATGCTATCATTGGCTCAGGTGCAGTAGAAAACTTGGCAGGCCTCAACCTCAGGAACCTTGTGAGCATATCTACCCCTGGAGGTGGATTATTGTTGTTGTTGTGGTGGTTGTTGTTGTTCTGGTTCTGGTTCGCTATGAACTGATTCATTGTCTGCATGAGCTGTGCCTGTGCGTTGATCAGCAGTTGCACATCAGGATTGGGGTTGTTGTTCCCGGTGTTGTTGCCACCGGTCCGTGCACGTCGAGGAGGCATCTGTTGGTTCAGCAAAGGTAAGTATAGATAGATAGAACTAAAGAAATACTACCCATACTAATACACAAACATCACAGAACCAAACAATCATAGCAATTGACATAAGCAAACAAACAAGCACCGTTGAAAAACATGACAGATTCTGTCCAGATTTCGTCTACTGTAGAAACGGAATTATTTGGTCATCCAAAATACGTCGGAATCGAACGCCAATTTTTGTGCATGTACTACAGGAAATTCCGCATTTTTACAATTTTTTCCAGATTTTTCTGACGTTCCAGGAATTTATGAAAAATCGCGCAGTAAACAGTATCAGCAGAAAAACTGTAGCTCGCACAGACAACAACTTTTGGTAAAAACGAATTTAATACTGATTTATAAACCTCACGAAAATTCATCACAATCATAGTTTAGAGAAAAGCAAATCCTAAACTTAAACTTGTCATACCACATGTTTTGATATGACATAGATCTAATGCGATATCGATTTCCTAACGAAGACTAAATTGGTGGACAATCCTAATTAGAACTTGAAGCGCTTGATGTAGTCCGTGCTCTTCTGGCACCGGCGCTTCTTTGGATGAGCATCCATGGCTGGTGGTTCATCCTCTTGAGGATCTTCATCATCACTTGAGACATAGATGATCACTTCCTCGGGGTCCTCTTCCTTTTCCTCATCATCTTCATCATCTGCGCCACCTTCATCTCCACCATCATCTCCATCATCATGTTCATGTTGTCAATTAATTAATCCAACAGAGGTTTGACTCATTAACTAAAATGGGTAATGAACATCTACTATTTTGAATAGAGGAGAGTGAGAAAAATGATAGATATAGAATTATGAGAAATGAAGAGCAAGAAGATATAAGATAAAATTAAATAGGTTTTCAATTCTATGGTCATCCTAATCTACTCCATTTTCTAAGGTCACGAACCTACAGGCAACACAATGCTCTGATACCATCTGAAGCGACACAACCTGAATACAGATTGAATCTCTGTGCTTTTCTGTGCTAGTCCCTTGGATCAATCGCTAGCACACACAGTTCGATGAATAACCAGAATAGCAAATGCGTCAATTATTACAACGTATGATCCATGGTATAATTATTACAAAGCGCATAGCTCAAGGCTAGCTGAAAATAACATAGTTCAAGCAGCAAATAAATAAGCGAAGAGCTCCATCACGCCACAGGCGAACATGTTGGGTGTAAGCTCGCAACCTACGGTATTCCTTACTCGTCTTCAGAATAACCTGCAACATAAAAACGTTGCAGCCCCGAAGGGTCATTACACTTGGAATGGAAATGGCAAGATGTCATATGGTGGCTTTTCTGGCGCCTATAACTACATGATATTTGGCAGGTGGAGTTCATATTTGCGTAAAGCCAGTTTTATTTTCCCTACTCTCAAAACATTTCGTAAAACATAGTATTTCAATAAGACTAATTACTACCCATAATCCACCTTGTGCATTAATATTCAGAAATTCGACTGACGAGATTATCCAACAGTTTCAAGCTCTAATTGCTCAAAGATGTCCGTAACCGGGGACACGGCTAAGTACTTAGATTTGACACTCTCGAGAGGCTGTACACATTCCCCACATGACCTAGTCTGTTCTTCTTCCATGATGCGCATTTTGCTCAATGGACAGATGTCGACTAGGACAAGACCTTTCAGAAGCAATACCTCAACCACAATGGACGCGCTCCGTCCTACCAACATCTACCACCCTCTGTACATTGGGTCGAGTTCTCGCAACCTACTCAATCTAGCCAGAGCCCATATAGCATGTGGTTGTACTGGAAGCTACTAAAACAAGAAAACCGGGCTAACCTCTTTGTTCCTGGGTGGCCAACCTCAAGTGTGATGCACACGGCGCTGCCATAGAAATGACCCCGGTGCAACCACTCAACATAAACCAAGCATTACCACTTACCACCCAGGGGTGTATTAATTTGACATGGTTGTTTTCATTAAGAGAATAAAACCTTTATCTCTCGCAATCTCTCCACTTTGATAATCCCAGGGCCAGCAATTTGAAATCATTATGCATATAAAACAACTACCAATGCATAGAAAACAATGGGATAATGAGTTTGTGACACTTGCCTTGGTCGGTGTTCAGACAGTCGTCGCAATCGCACTCGTTGCAATCCGGGCAATCTAACGCAAGCAAAATAATTCACATTCAAACACCAAACAACACAAACAGGTAATACACATAATGGAATAATGCATGCATGCTCTAGAACTAATTTGATACCAAACTTTTTTATAAACAAATATTTTATGCAATAGAGGTTTCAAATAGTCATTTAAACATAACCAAGATATATATGTATAAAATAGTTTGCAATATTATTTGCAGGTATACTGGTGGATAGGCAAATTAATTATCTGTAATTTTACGTTGGATTCATATAAAAATAGTTTACAGAATTTAAAATATACTAAAAATACTATATACACGATTTTAAATTGTAAAATTCGCAAGTTTAGTAAAAGTACAAACTAACAGTACCAAAATGTTCCTTTCATTTTTCTGAATCCAACGATATATTATTTGTTCAAATCCGAGTTACGAAACTTTAATTATGAATTTTACAAGATTAAACATTTCACGGTTTAATAATAATTTTGTCCGAAAAGTTGTCAGAAAAAGTTTCTCGGATGGAGAAACTTTCTACACGAAAGTTGCAGGGAACTTAATTACGAACTCAATGCAAAAAGAATCGTCTAAAACGGAGCTATAGATTTATTGTTATGAATTTTCAAAGTCTTTATGGGAGAACAAGCTAGCTGCTACAATCGATTGATCGATTCTGTACGTGGAAAAATTCAGTGTGACGTGTTAGCCCACTACCGTACCTGTTGCACGAAAGACGGTAAATCGGACGTGAATGGCGAAGGCGTTCTAGTGGTTCTCCGACACAGCCAAGGGGTGGACGTGAAGCCGCAGACGATTTCCGTCACGTTCGTGTTCTCGACGTAGTTCAGCCAGGCTCCAGCTGGTGGTTATGGGCGGCTGAAGGCGGCGGACGGTGTCGGAACTCCAGCGATCTTCCGGCAAAGGATTGCAAGTGTATCTATGCTCTGCCGATGGGGAAAAGGTCAGGACGACGTGGTAGAACGAGAGAAAAAGCACAGGGATAAAAAGCGGAGGCAGGGTGCGCTACAACCTCGAGTTCGAGCTCAACCGAGCTCTAATGGCAGCGACGGCGGCAGATCTTCGACGGCGAAAATCTGGCAGCCTGACGGCGTTATTTTTAAGGTTCCAAAAGAAAAAGAAAGGAGGATAAGTTGGGTATTTATAGGAATTTTATTTCGTGCGAAACGGGTGAAGATCGAGCGAGAACCGGAGATTTTTCTGGGCAGTTTTCGGTGGATTGTTCGTCCCGTACGCGCACAGGTATCCGTCCTGAGGTAGGAGAAGGGTGGCGGGGTCCACCAGTCAGGAGAAAAAAAAAGTGAAACGCAGGGACTTGCTAGCGCTGTTGCGCTGCGTGCGTGACTACGCTGACTCCCTGATCACTTCACGTGAAGGTAAGCTTCTCTTTTAGTTCGTTTTATTTTCCTTTTCCGTTCTTCTGAATTTACTGAATTAACTACAGTTTATAAAACTGACGCAAAATAAAAATACGAAAATTTGTAAAATACCCCAGTACAGTATCTAGACTTAAAATGGGCACAGCCCCAATCCAGTAAAGCTCTTGGATAACTATGTTATACATATAGATTAATCAACTAGGAGCAAAACTAGCAATATAAATCATTTTTATGCAAGAAACCAGTAAAACCTTTTCTAAAACTGAAAATTTGATATGCTGATATGATGTAATGCATGAATTTGTAAATGCACAGTTTTTAGGATGTTACATTTTCATTTTTAAAACAGGAGTAAAATTATTTTGAGAAGTGCTTGTTGTTGTCAACGAATGGTAATGGGTACACTAACTACCTCATCAACCGGACTCCCAAGAGCGGCTCCCATGAATTATTTGTATGTTTATGTGGCACTCCTTCCAACCTTTCTTACACAAACCATGGCTAACCGAATCCTCGGGTGCCAATCACATACCATGAAGGAGTGCCTTTTTACTTAAGTTTTATTATGATGATGACACTCCAACCTTTGCTTACACAAGCCATGGCTAACCGAATCCTTGGTGCCGTCCAACAATCACAAACCATGGAGGAGTGTCTATTTAAGTTAATTAATTTGGGACTGGGAATCCCATTGCCAGCTCTTTTTGCAAAATTATTGGATAAGCGGATGTGCCACTAGTCCATATGAGAGTCCGTCAAAAGTAAATGACAAGGTTGAAAGCTAAACACCACATACTTTCTCATGAGCTATAAAACATTAACACAAATTGAGGAGCATTTTGAAAGTTTTAAAGGTAGCGCATGAGAATTTACTTGGAATGGTTTGAAATGCCATGCATAGGTATTTATGGTGGACACTTTGGAACAACTTGGTTTTCAGGTGTTTGGAAGCACGAGCGGCGTTCCCGCTCAGTACAAGTGAAGGCTAGCAAAAGACTAGGGAGCGACAAATCAAGAGAGCAGTAACTGTCATAATCATGCTTGCGGCAAAATAAATTAATGGAGGCATAAAAGTGATACAAGAACTCTGAAGCAAAGTAGATCAGCGAGGCTTAATTGACTTTTGTTTTGTCATATGCATGCGTGAGCATGTGCCAAGTCGATTCAAGTGAATTATTCAGAGGAGGATACCACAATGCCATACTTACTTATGAATAAAACAATGCAAGCGAACATCCATGACATGCTACTCATATTAATAAATTGGAGCTAAACATGAGAGATCATGAACTACTAGACTTTCTCAAATAACATATACCTCACATGAACCAACTAAGCATGCTCACATGGATGAGTATATGTACAAAAATGAAAACAAATAGAGTTCATACCAGCCTCTCACCACAATCCAATTGTTGTAGATCGTCATTATTGCCTTTCACTTGTGTAGCTTGGATAATATGAAATGAAAACCACGCTCCAGCCACCGAAAACCATTGAACTCATGATGAACTTTACAAACCAAAGAAGAACAGCAAATATTTTTGGTGTTTTCGAATTGGAAACAAGAACAAAAGAAACAAGAAAACAAAGCAAAATCTTTTTGGGTTTTCTCATGGCAAACTACCGATAGCAAAAAGTAAAATAAGAGCAAAGAACCAAATAAATAAATGGTGAAGAGAAACAACAGAAATATTTTTGGTCTTTTTGTGTTTTAGGAAAGAAACAAAGCGAAAACAAAAGAATGCAAACTAACAGAAACACAGAAAAGCAGGATGACAGAAATCTGCCAAATCCTGACAGCAGTACAGAAATCGAAATTAACAAAAATCTTCCATTGCTCAGATCAAAAAGTGTTCAACTAATGAAAGTTAGATAACAACCTGGGGCACATGCTCAAAAATTGGCAACTCAAAATAACGTTCTGGCTGTGCGTACGAATTTTTTGGTAACAGCCCAGAATCTGTTTTTGGACAGCACTTCCCCAAATATCATCTCCCTCTCATTAGAAAACCACTCTAAGAAACTAAACAAGTATGTACAAGTATCCAGCAATCATAATATGCAAAGAATGAGTGATGCCGGTATACCTCCCCCAAGCTTAGGCTTTTGTCCTAAGTGGAGTTCATTCCCAACGAGGGTCGGAGTTCCACGCCGGTGGATCATACATGGAGTGATAATAGGGCCCCTGCGCAGAAGAATGTCGTGGAGGTTCCACATGACCATAATGTTGATATGAGGAGCTCGCTGCATCGGATGAAGAGTCGGGGTGCTCCTCGGCCTCCTCCATGCCTTCCCTTGCACGATGGCTTTCCCTTTCTATATATGCGTTTAGCTCATTTTCTGTGATCGACCACCCTTTCCTGGCATCAAGGTTAAGCAGAGCAGGTGCAGGCAATCGTACTAGTTTTTCAATTTTCTTAGTTATGCTCCAATTTTTCTTATACAAAGTTATCCTATAATACAGGTTGTTCAAATTAGATGTATCTGAAATAAACTCATGTTTAATCATGCAAATAACATCAAGTTTCTCTATGGAAAGCGGAATATGTAGATGGTGAGGTCCTACACCATGCATAGCTAATAAGCGAGAGGCAATAAGACCTCCACAAATTCCTCCTTTCTCACGGTTAGTAGCAAGTCTACAAGCTATTAAAGCACCCAAATTATAAGTCCTATCCTGTTGCAAAGCGGCAGCTAAGAAAGCCATATCTTGAACAGACAACTTACTCGCATTCCTTCTAGCAAGAACACACTTTGTAACGAAGTAAGCGAAGTAGCGGATAGCTGGTTGTTGAATGCTGCTAATCTTACCACCATCATCGGAGAAGCTCCTCCCATTACAAATCATTGTATAAAGATTCGAGAGCTCCCGCGGCGTTCCCCTGACCTTCTCGCAGGATCCCCACCGCGGCACTCTAATTGCTGTACAAAAATCACTGAAAGGCAAGTTGATAGTTTTGTTATAAATCTTATACCGGACCATGGGGTTAGTTTGAGACCGATGAAATTCGAAATCCTGCACAACCGACACCGTTAGTTTAGCATATTGGTGAGGTTCACCAACAGTAAAACCTTCCAACCCTGCATTGGAAATCAGTGTTTGAACATCTTGCAGGATTCCTGCATTCCGCATAAAATCCGTGCATGGGTAATAAGAGGGGTATACTCCCTCTTCACGATGAACTCTCATGACTTGCTGTACCTCCAATTCTTGTTGATTTAGTTGGTGCCTACTCCCTTCCATTTTCTGAAATTTTTCAACAATCATTATAAAATTTGATTTCAAGGTATATAATTGAGGGGAACTACTATAGGAACTTGCTAGAGTACTAAACATGCATCAAAACTAGCTTCTACCACTTAGAACAAGCATGCAAGCTCACTAAACATGTTATCTACAGCAGCAAAATATTCAAGATATACTCAACCAAACAAAATTCTAATTGGACAATCAAAGGAGTCACATACCAAGGAGCAAATGTGCCAAATTTCAGACAGAAATCTGGGCTGAGCAAGGAGATCGAGAAATCGCGAGTTCTTGAGCAGAAACGCGAGTGAGAGGAACTTGGTGCGAGTTTTTTCGGGAGAGAGAAGAGCATGGGAGAAAGAGATGCTGAAGTGGGGCAAAGGGGGGCCCACACACCAGGGTGGCGCGGCCCCCTTGCTGGCCGCGCCTTAGTGTGTGCCACCCTGGGGTGCCCAAGCCAGTACTCCAGTGCCTCTTGAAAATAGGACTGATACGTCCAATTTGCATCACTATTTTGTATCATAATTTGCTGTTATTCATTGATATATTTCATATTGGGACACAATACTTATGTTATTTCATCTATTTTGCATGTTTCATCATTATTGGAGGATCAAGCACCGGAGCCAGGATTCTGCTGGAAAAAGCACCGTCAGAACGCAATATTTCGGAAGATCAACTGTGGGAGGAAATTTCACGTAAAATCCTATTTTTCCAGATGACGGAGGAGCCAGAAGGGGGAGCAGAGAGGAGCCAAGGTGGGCCCAGACCATAGGGCGGCGCGGCCCATGGCCTGGCCGCGCCACCATGTGGTCTGGGGGCCGCACAACCCCTTTCGCCTCCTTTTCTTCGCGTACTCCTTCGTCCCGAAAACCTAAGCCACAGAGAGGACCTCACGAAGGGTTACAGCCGCCTCGCGGGGCGGAGAACACCAGAGAGAAAAGAGCTCTCCGGCGGGCAGGAATCCGCCGGGGAAATTCCCTCCCGGAGGGGGAAATCGACGCCATCGCCATCGTCATCGAGCTGGACATCATCTCCATCATCATCATCATCATCTCCACCATCTACACCGCCATCACCACCGCTGCACCTCGTCACCGCTGTAACAATTTGGGTTGGATCTTGATTGTTTGATAGGGGAAACTCTCCCGGTGTTATTCTATACTTGTTGTAGATGCTATTGAGTGAAACCATTGAACCAAGGTTTATGTTCAGATTGTTATTCATCATCATATCACCTCTGATTGTATTCCATATGATGTCTCGTGAGTAGTTCGTTTAGTTCTTGAGGACATGGGTGAAGTCTAAATGCTAGTAGTGAATTATGGTTGAGTAATATTCAATGTTATGATATTTAAGTTGTGGTGTCATTCTTCTAGTGGTGTCGTGTGAACGTCGACTACACGACACTTCACCATTTATGGGCCTAGGGGAGTGCATCTTGTATTCGGTTGCTAATTGCGGGGTTGCCGGAGTGACAGAAACCTAAGCCCCCGTTAGTATATCGATGCAAGAGGGATCGCAGGATCTCAGAGTTTAAGGCTGTGGTTAGATTTATCTTAATTACTTTCTTGTAGTTGCGGATGCTTGCAAGGGGTATAATCACAAGTATGTATTAGTCCTAGGAAGGGCGGTGCATTAGCATAGGTTCACCCACACAACACTTATCAAAACAATGAAGATTATTAAACCACATGAAGCGAAAGTACTAGACTAAAATCCCCGTGTGTCCTCAAGAACGTTTGGTCATTATAAGTAAACAAACCGGCTTGTCCTTTGTGCTAAAAAGGATTGGGCCACTCGCTGCAATTATTTCTCTCGCATTTTACTTACTCGTACTTTATTCATCTGTTACATCAAAACCCCTTGAATACTTGTTTGTGAGCATTTACAGTGAATCCTTCATCGAAACTGCTGCCAACACCTTCTGCTCCTCGTTGGGATCGACATTCTTACTTATCGAAGATACTACGATACACCCCCTATACTTGTGGGTCATCAAGACTATTTTCTGGCGCCGTTGCCGGGGAGTGAAGCGCTATTGGTAAGCGGAATTGGTAAGGAAAACCTTTACTGTTTGTGCTGATTTTATTTCTGCCTGCTGCTATAAATCATTATGGAGAGATCTTCTCTTCAATTTCTATTTGGGAAATCTACTACTACTGCAACGGTAGTGGATGAAGCGCCAGGTGAGGAAGTAGTACCATATAAAATACCTATGAAAATTATTGAACGTGTTATGGATAACCGCTATGAAGGGGATGGAACTGTCCATCCTGGTGATCATTTATTGTTTTTGCATGAATTATGCGGGTTATTCAAATGTGCAGGTATTTCTATGAATGAAGTTAGGAAGAAACTATTCACTATATCGCTGTCTGGTAAAGCGGCGCACTGGTATAAATTGCTGAAGAATGGTGATTCTATTGATTGGGAGGACATTGTGCCTTTATTTTATTCCAAATTTTATCCTCCAAGTGAAATTCACAAAGATCGGAACCGCATATATAATTTCTGGCCTCATGATGGAGAGAGTATTGCCCAAGCTTGGGGGAGATTGAAGTCTTTAATGCTCAAATGCCCCATTCATGAGCTTCCTGGTAATGTTATTATTGATAATTTCTATGCAAGACTTTCTTTTCAAGACAAGACCTTGCTGGATACTTCTTGTTCTGGATCATTTACACGCAACAAAGAAGAGTTTAAAAGGGACCTTCTTGATCGGATCCAAGAAAATACTGAAGGATGGGAGAACGACAAAGATAGAGAATCAGGTATAATTTATGATTATAAATGCATTGAAGCTTTTATGGATACTGATAAATTTCGTAATATGAGTGCTACATATGGTCTTGATTCCCAAGTTGTTGCAAATCTTTATAAAGCTTTTGCCTCTCATTATGAACTGCCTAAGAAGAATTTTGATAAGTATCATGAACCGTATAAGGATAAAGTTGATTCATCTGTAAACAAATGTGTAGTGATTGAAACTGTTGATAATGTTATTCCTGAAGCTTATATTGAAAAAACTCCTTTCCCTGCTAAAATGAAGGAGTACTCTGTCATATCTAGTGCGGTTAATAAAAGTGAAAAGAAACCTAAAGAACCTGAAGAACAAATTAAAATTGAACCTGCTGTTGCAATAGTTAAAGATCTTGTGACTGAAAATGTGGAGGATGGTCATATTATTTTCTGTGAAGATGCTTCTAATATTGTTTCACATCCTAATAAACCCAAACAAGTTAGTGTTCCTATGCTATCTGTTAGAATTGGTGATCATTGCTATTATGGTTTATGTGATATTGGTGCAAGTGTTAGTGCTATTCCTTATGAGCTTTACACGGAGATTATGCACGAAATTGGTTCTTGTGAACTTGAAGATATTGATGTGGTTATTCATCTGGCTAATAGAGAAACTATTTCTCCAATTGGTATTGTTCGAGATGTGGAAGTTCTATGTGGTAAGATTAAATATCCTGCTGACTTTTTGGTACTTGGTTCTGCTGCTAGTGATCATTGTCCTATCATTTTTGGTAGACCTTTTCTAAATACTTGTGGAGCTATTATAGATTGTAAGAAAGAGAAAATTTTGACTAGATTTGCTGGTGAACCTTATGAATTTAACTTTTCTAAATTTACCAAAACTCCTTATAAAGCTGACTTGCCTAGTAATGATTTTAAAATGGAGCAGTGTGCATCTATTGTTCTTGTTCCTAATAATCCTTTGCAGCAACATTTGGAGAATAGTGAAAGTGAAGCTTTTAGGAAAGAAAGAGATGAGCTTGAGGAAATTTTTCTTCGCCAACCTATTCTCAAGCATGATTTACCGGTGGAAGATTTGGGTACAACACCGCCACCAAAGGAAGATCCTGTTTTTGATCTAAAGCCTTTACCTGATAATCTTAAATATGCTCATATTGATGATAAGAAAATATATCCTGTTATTATTAGTTCTAAGCTTTCAGAGATTGAGGAAGAAAGGTTATTGGAAATATTGAAGAAACACCGAGGAGCTATTGGCTATACTCTTGATGATTTGAAAGGGATTTCTCCTTCTATTTGCCAACATGCTATTAATATGGAAGAAGATGCAAAGCCTGTTGTTGAACATCAACGTCGTCTAATTCCGAAGATGAAAGAGGTGGTAAGGAACGAGGTATTAAAACTTCTTGAAGCTGGTATTATATATCCTATTGCTGATAGTAGATGGGTTAGTCATGTGCATTGTGTTCCTAAGAAAGGAGGAATGACTGTTGTGCCTAATGATAATGATGAGCTTATTCCTCAAAGAATAGTTGTAGGTTATAGAATGTGCATTGATTTTCGAAAAGTTAATAAAGTTACTAAGAAAGATCATTACCCTTTACCCTTTATTGATCAAATGCTAGAAAGGTTATCTAAAAATACTCATTTTTGCTTTCTTGATGGTTATTCTGGGTTTTCACAAATTGCTGTTAAAGCTAAAGATCAAGAGAAAACCACTTTTACTTGTCCTTATGGAACTTATGCTTATAGGCGTATGCCTTTTGGTTTATGTAATGCTCCTGCTACTTTTCAAAGATGCATGTCTGCTATTTTTCATGGTTTTTGCGAAAGTATTGTAGAGGTGTTCATGGATGATTTTTCTGTCTATGGGAATTCTTTTGATAATTGCTTGCGAAACCTCGATAAAGTTTTGCAGAGATGTGAAGAAACTAACCTTGTTCTTAATTGGGAGAAATGCCACTTTATGGTTAATGAAGGAATTGTATTGGGACATAAAATTTCCGAGAGAGGTATTGAAGTTGATAGAGCTAAAGTTGAAGCAATTGAGAAGATGCCCTATCCTAGGGATGTTAAAGGTATTCGTAGTGTTCTTGGTCATGCTGGGTTTTATAGGAGATTTATTAAAGATTTCTCTAAAATTTCAAAGCCTCTTACTAATCTTCTTCAAAAAGATGTACCTTTTGTTTTTGATGATGATTGTAAGGAAGCTTTTGAAACTCTAAAGAAAGCCTTAACAACTGCTCCTGTAGTCGAACCTCCTGATTGGAATTTGCCTTTTGAAATTATGTGTGATGCTAGTGATTTTGCTGTAGGCGCTGTTCTTGGACAGCGGGTAGATAAAAAATTAAATGTTATTCATTATGCTAGTAAGACTCTTGATGCTGCTCAAAGAAATTATGCTACAACTGAAAAAGAATTGTTAGCTGTAGTCTTTGCTTGTGACAAGTTTAGACCCTATATTGTTGATTCAAAAGTTACAATTCATACTGATCATGCTGCAATTAGATACCTTATGACAAAGAAAGATGCTAAGCCAAGGCTTATTAGATGGGTACTTCTGTTGCAAGAATTTGATTTACATATTATAGATAGGAAAGGTGCTGATAATCCTGTTGCTGATAATTTGTCTAGATTGGAAAATATTGCTTATGATCCTGTTCCTGTTAATGATAGTTTTCCAAATGAACAATTGGCTGTAATAAAGGTGAGCTCGCGAGAGAGCCCTTGGTATGCAGATTATGCTAACTTTATTGTTTCGAAGTATTTGCCTCCAACCTTTTCAGCTCAGCAAAGGAGGAAATTCTTTTATGACTTGAGGCATTATTTTTGGGATGACACTTATATAAAGAAGGAGTGGATGGTATTATGCGAAGATGTGTTCCTGAATATGAACAACAGGAGATATTGAATAAATGTCATGGTAGTGTTTATGGAGGACATCACGCTGGAGATAGAACCGCGCAAAAGGTTCTACAATCAGGTTTTTATTGGCCAACACTCTTCAAAGATGCAAGGAAATTTATTTTATCTTGTGATGAATGTCAAAGAGTTGGTAATATCTCTAGACGCAATGAAATGCCTATGAATTATACTCTTGTTATTGAACCATTCGATTGTTGGGGATTCGACTTCATGGGTCCTTTCCCTTCTTCAGATGGTAACACTCATATACTTGTCGCTGTTGATTATGTTACTAAATGGGTAGAAGCTATACCTACAAAAAGTGCTGATGGTGAGACCTCTATAAAAATGCTTGTAGATGTTATATTTCCTAGATTTGGAATACCTAGATATATTATGACTGATGGAGGTTCTCATTTTATTCATGGAGGTTTTAGAAAAACTCTTGCTAAGTATGGTATTAATCATAGAATTGCTTCTGCTTATCACCCTGCATCACTATTTTGTATCATAATTTGCTGTTATTCATTGATATATTTCATATTGGGATACAATACTTATGTTATTTCATCTATTTTGCATGTTTCATCATCATTGGAAAAAGCACCGGAGCCAGGATTCTGCTGGAAAAAGCACCGTCAGAACGCAATATTTCGGAAGATCAGGAGGGAATTTCACGAAAATTCCTATTTTTCCAGATGACGGAGGGAGCCGGAAGGGGAAGAGAAGAGCCACTGTGGGCCCAGACCACAGGGCGGCGCGGCCCAAGGGGCCGCGCCACCCTCTGGGGGCCCCACAGCCTTTCGCCTCCTTTTCTTCGCGTACTCCTTCGTCCCGAAAACCTAAGCCACAGAGGGATCCTCACGAAGGGTTACAGCCGCCTCTGCGGGGCGGAGAACACCAGAGAGAAAAGAGCTCTCCGGCGGGCAGGAATCCGCCGGGGAAATTCCCTCCCGGAGGGAAATCGACGCCATCACCATCGTCATCGAGCGGGACATCATCTCCATCATCATCATCATCCCCCACCATCTACACCGCCATCACCACCGCTGCACCTCGTCATCGCTGTAGCAATTCGGGTTTGATCTTGATTGTTCGATAGGGGAAACTCTCCCGGTGTTATTCTATACTTGTTGTAGATGCTATTGAGTGAAACCATTGAACCAAGGTTCATGTTCAGATTGTTATTCATCATCATATCACCTCTGATTGTATTCCATATGATGTCTCGTGAGTAGTTCGTTTAGTTCTTGAGGACATGGGTGAAGTCTAAATGCTAGTAGTGAATTATGGTTGAGTAATATTCAATGTTATGATATTTAAGTTGTGGTGTCATTCTTCTAGTGGTGTCGTGTGAACGTCGACTACACGACACTTCACCATTTATGGGCCTAGGGGAGTGCATCTTGTATTCGGTTGCTAATTGCGGGGTTGCCGGAGTGACAGAAACCTAAGCCCCCGTTAGTATATCGATGCAGGAGGGATTGCAGGATCTCAGAGTTTAAGGCTGTGGTTAGATTTATCTTAATTACTTTCTTGTAGTTGCGGATGCTTGCAAGGGGTATAATCACAAGTATGTATTAGTCCTAGGAAGGGCGGTGCATTAGCATAGGTTCACCCACACAACACTTATCAAAACAATGAAGATTAATCAGCTGTATGTAGCGAAAGCACTAGACTAAAATCCCGTGTGTCCTCAGGAACGTTTGGTCATTATAAGTAATCAAACCGGCTTGTCCTTTGTGCTAAAAAGGATTGGGCCACTCGCTGCAATTATTTCTCTCGCATTTTATTTACTTGTACTTTATTTATCTGCAATATCAAAACCCCCGAATACTTGTCTGTGAGCATTTACAGTGAAACCTTCATCGAAACTGCTTGTCAACACCTTCTGCTCCTCGTTGGGTTCGACACTCTTATTTATCGAAAGTACTACGATACACCCCCTATACTTGTGGGTCATCAAGACTATTTTCTGGCGCCGTTGCCGGGGAGTGAAGCGCTATTGGTAAGTGGAATTGGTAAGGAAAACCTTTACTGTTTGTGCTGATTTTATTTCTGCCTGCTGCTATAATCATTATGGAGAGATCTTCTCTTCAATTTCTATTTGGGAAATCTACTACTACTGCAACGGTAGTGGATGAAGCGCCAGGTGAGGAAGTAGTACCATATAAAATACCTACGAAAATTATTGAACGTGTTATGGATAACCGCTATGAAGGGGATGGAACTGTCCATCCTGGTGATCATTTACTATTTTTGCATGAATTATGCGGGTTATTCAAATGTGCAGGTATTTCCATGAATGAAGTTAGGAAGAAACTATTCACTATATCGCTGTCTGGTAAAGCGGCGCACTGGTATAAATTGCTGAAGAATGGTGATTCTATTGATTGGGAGGACATTGTGCCTTTATTCTATTCCAAATTTTATCCTCCAAGTGAAATTCACAAAGATCGGAACCGCATATATAATTTCTGGCCTCATGATGGAGAAAGTATTGCCCAAGCTTGGGGGAGATTGAAGTCTTTAATGCTCAAATGCCCCATTCATGAGCTTCCTGGTAATGTTATTATTGATAATTTCTATGCAAGACTTTCTTTTCAAGACAAGACCTTGCTGGATACTTCTTGTTCTGGATCATTTACACGCAAGAATGAAGAGTTTAAAAGGGACCTTCTTGATCGGATCCAAGAAAATACTGAAGGATGGGAGAACGACAAAGATAGAGAATCAGGTATAATTTATGATTATAAATGCATTGAAGCTTTTATGGATACTGATAAATTTCGTAATATGAGTGCTACATATGGTCTTGATTCCCAAGTTGTTGCAAATCTTTATAAAGCTTTTGCCTCTCATTATGAACTGCCTAAGAAGAATTTTGATAAGTATCATGAACCGTATAAAGATAAAATTGATTCATCTGTAAACAAATGTGTAGTGATTGAAACTGTTGATAATGTTATTCCTGAAGCTTATATTGAAAAAACTCCTTTCCCTGCTAAAATGAAGGAGTACTCTGTCATATCTAGTGCGGTTAATAAAAGTGAAAAGAAACCTAAAGAACCTGAAGAACAAATTAAAATTGAACCTGCTGTTGCAATAGTTAAAGATCTTGTGACTGAGAATGTGGAGGATGGTCATATTATTTTCTGTGAAGATGCTTCTAATATTGTTTCACATCCTAATAAACCCAAACAAGTTAGTGTTCCTATGCTATCTGTTAGAATTGGTGATCATTGCTATTATGGTTTATGTGATATTGGTGCAAGTGTTAGTGCTATACCTTATGAACTTTACACGGAGATTATGCACGAAATTGGTTCTTGTGAACTTGAAGATATTGATGTGGTTATTCATCTGGCTAATAGAGAAACTATTTCTCCAATTGGTATTGTTCGAGATGTGGAAGTTCTATGTGGTAAGATTAAATATCCTGCTGACTTTTTGGTACTTGGTTCTGCTGCTAGTGATTATTGTCCTATCATTTTTGGTAGACCTTTTCTAAATACTTGTGGAGCTATTATAGATTGTAAGAAAGAGAAAATTTTGACTAGATTTGCTGGTGAACCTTATGAATTTAACTTTTCTAAATTTACCAAAACTCCTTATAAAGTTGACTTGCCTAGTAATGATTTTAAAATGGAGCAGTGTGCATCTATTGTTCTTGTTCCTAATAACCCTTTGCAGCAACATTTGGAGAATAGTGAAAGTGAAGCTTTTAGGAAAGAAAGAGATGAGCTTGAGGAAATTTTTCTTCGCCAACCTATTCTCAAGCATGATTTACCGGTGGAAGATCTGGGTACAACACCACCACCGAAGGAAGATCCTGTTTTTGATCTAAAGCCTTTACCTGATAATCTTAAATATGCTCATATTGATGATAAGAAAATATATCCTGTTATTATTAGTTCTAAGCTTTCAGAGATTGAGGAAGAAAGGTTATTGGAAATATTGAAGAAACACCGAGGGGCTATTGGCTATACTCTTGATGATTTGAAAGGGATTTCTCCTTCTATTTGCCAACATGCTATTAATATGGAAGAAGATGCAAAGCCTGTTGTTGAACATCAACGTCGTCTAATTCCGAAGATGAAGGAAGTGGTAAGGAATGAGGTATTAAAACTTCTTGAAGCTGGTATTATATATCCTATTGCTGATAGTAGATGGGTTAGTCCTGTGCATTGTGTTCCTAAGAAAGGAGGAATGACTGTTGTGCCTAATGATAATGATGAGCTTATTCCTCAAAGAATAGTTGTAGGTTATAGAATGTGCATTGATTTTCGAAAAGTTAATAAAGTTACTAAGAAAGATCATTACCCTTTACCCTTTATTGATCAAATGTTAGAGAGGTTGTCTAAAAATACTCATTTTTGCTTTCTTGATGGTTATTCTGGGTTTTCACAAATTGCTGTTAAAGCTAAAGATCAAGAGAAAACCACTTTTACTTGTCCTTATGGAACTTATGCTTATAGGCGTATGCCTTTTGGTTTATGTAATGCTCCTGCTACTTTTCAAAGATGCATGTCTGCTATTTTTCATGGTTTTTGCGAAAGTATTGTAGAGGTGTTCATGGATGATTTTTCTGTCTATGGGAATTCTTTTGATAATTGCCTGCGAAACCTCGATAAAGTTTTGCAGAGATGTGAAGAAACTAACCTTGTTCTTAATTGGGAGAAATGCCATTTTATGGTTAATGAAGGAATTGTATTGGGACATAAAATTTCTGAGAAAGGTATTGAAGTTGATAGAGCTAAAGTTGAAGCGATTGAGAAGATGCCCTATCCGAGGGATGTTAAAGGTATTCGTAGTGTTCTTGGTCATGCTGGGTTTTATAGGAGATTTATTAAAGATTTCTCTAAAATTTCAAAGCCTCTTACTAATCTTCTTCAAAAAGATGTACCTTTTGTTTTTGATGATGATTGTAAGGAAGCTTTTGAAACTTTAAAGAAAGCCTTAACAACTGCTCCTGTAGTTGAACCTCCTGATTGGAATTTGCCTTTTGAAATTATGTGTGATGCTAGTGATTTTGCTGTAGGCGCTGTTCTTGGACAGCGAGTAGATAAAAAATTAAATGTTATTCATTATGCTAGTAAGACTCTTGATGCTGCTCAAAGAAATTATGCTACAACTGAAAAAGAATTGTTAGCTGTAGTCTTTGCTTGTGATAAGTTTAGACCTTATATTGTTGATTCAAAAGTTACAATTCATACTGATCATGCTGCAATTAGATACCTTATGACAAAGAAAGATGCTAAGCCAAGGCTTATTAGATGGGTACTTCTGTTGCAAGAATTTGATTTACATATTATAGATAGGAAAGGTGCTGATAATCCTGTTGCTGATAATTTGTCTAGATTGGAAAATATTGCTTATGATCCTGTTCCTGTTAATGATAGTTTTCCAAATGAACAATTGGCTGTAATAAAGGTGAGCTCGCGAGAGAGCCCTTGGTATGCAGATTATGCTAACTTTATTGTTTCGAAGTATTTGCCTCCAACCTTTTCAGCTCAGCAAAGGAGGAAATTCTTTTATGACTTGAGGCATTATTTTTGGGATGACCCACACTTATATAAAGAAGGAGTGGATGGTATTATGCGAAGATGTGTTCCTGAATATGAACAACAGGAGATATTGAATAAATGTCATGGAAGTGTTTATGGAGGACATCACGCTGGAGATAGAACCGCGCAAAAGGTTCTACAATCAGGTTTTTATTGGCCAACACTCTTCAAAGATGCAAGGAAATTTATTTTATCTTGTGATGAATGTCAAAGAGTTGGTAATATCTCTAGACGCAATGAAATGCCTATGAATTATACTCTTGTTATTGAACCATTCGATTGTTGGGGATTCGACTTCATGGGACCTTTCCCTTCTTCAGACGGTAACACTCATATACTTGTCGCTGTTGATTATGTTACTAAATGGGTAGAAGCTATACCTACAAAAAGTGCTGATGGTGAGACCTCTATAAAAATGCTGGTAGATATTATATTTCCTAGATTTGGAGTACCTAGATATATTATGACTGATGGAGGTTCTCATTTCATTCATGGAGGTTTTAGAAAAACTCTTGCTAAGTATGGTATTAATCATAGAATTGCTTCTGCTTATCACCCTCAAACTAGCGGTCAAGTAGAATTATCAAATAGAGAGATTAAAGCTATCTTGGGTAAGACTGTTAATAAATCTAGAAAGAATTGGCCTAGCAAATTGAAAGAAGCGTTATGGGCTTATAGAACTGCTTATAAAAATCCTATGGGAATGTCACCTTATAAAATGGTTTATGGAAAAGCTTGTCATTTACCTTTAGAACTAGAGCACAAAGCTTATTGGGCTGTTAGAGAATTAAATAAAGATCCTAAATTAGCCGGTAATAAGAGGTTGTTGCAATTAAGTTCTCTAGATGAATGGAGAAGTGAAGCTTATGAAAATGCTAAACTCTTTAAAGAAAAAGTTAAGAAATGGCATGATAGAAGGATCATCAAAAGAGAATTTAATGTTGGAGATCAAGTTCTATTGTATCGGTCTCGTCTCAGATTCTTTGCAGGGAAATTACTCTCGAAGTGGGAAGGACCATATGTTGTTGAGGAGGTGTATCGTTCAGGAGCAATTAAAATTAGCTCTCTCCAAGGCAATGCCACGCAAGTGGTGAATGGACAAAGACTCAAGCATTATATCTCGGGCGATTCTTATAATGTTGATGTTGATATTATTCAAGTGGAAACACCGGAGGCTTTCATCAAAGGACAAATTGACAGTCCGCCAGAACTGGACTTTGAATAGGTAACAGTATAGGTAATAAAAAGTCCGCGTTTACCTTTCCGAACATTATTTCTGCTGTTTTTGGAAAATATGAAAAATTACGGATTCGAAACGGAGTGGAAAAGACGCGCGAGGGCGTGCCACCATAGGCCGGCGCGGGCCCCACCCTGGCCGCGCCGACCTATGGTCTGGCCGCCTCGTTGCCCCTTTCCGACTCGTTTTCGACCTGGAATCTTCCTTTTGTCGTAAAAATATTTGCTATATAATTCCCCCGGACCCCTGGAGGTCCGTAATATCGTTTTCTCGTCGTGTTTTGTTTCGAGCTGTTTTCTGCCAGATTTGTTTTGATCTAGAAGCACCATGGTCTCCAACAACAAGGACAAGGAACCTTCGAAGGAAAATATTCAAGACCCGGAGCTGAAGAAAGAAGATGTAAGAGAGGATGAAGAAGTGGAGGAAGCTCCGCAGGAACGCCAACAAGCCACCGTCGCAAGTATTGGCGTGATATCAAGTCCATCCAACATCAAGAGGAGTGCACGAATCGCCCGGAGGAGCGGTTCCACGTCACTACTTGGCTCCAAGGACATCTTATCCGAGCCATTACAACCCTTACCGCAATCTAATCTACGATCGCCAAACTGAAAGGACCCCCAAGGTAGTGTTGCCAAGTAATTGGGATATAAACCGTTCTGACACTGCAGGAGAGAAGGAGCCTGAGGCTGAAGAGTGGGGAAATAACTCCAAGAGTTGGGACTCACCGTCGGACAGACTCCTTAACCGCGTCGAGCACAATTCAGAGATGATTCGCAATCTCATATACAGGATTGACGAGCTCCAGGAGCTTATTGAGAAGCTTGTCAGGAATTCATCACCACCATCGCCAAAGGAGTAATTCATCATCGGTATTGGCATCCCCTTGGTTTGTTCCAAGCTTGGGGGAGTGCCGCGGTATCACATCATCACTATCTTTATCTTTTACTATCAAGTAGTGTCATATCATGAGTAGGGAAGTTATCATATAGAATAGTATGCAATGTGGAAGTATCTCTCTTAGTTAGTTATCGATGTATCCGTTGGTGTGAGTTATCGTTATGGAATATTAATGAGAAGTCTTATCATTTACTTTTTGCACACCTTATTTTAGTTTGCAATCTCCATTATATGATTATTCTTGACATGAGTATTGATATCACTTTGGGAGCATCAAGTAAATCTATTTGGTTTTGGCAAACTTAGCATTGGTCAATAGCAACAACATCCTGATGTTTAATAAAAGAGAGAAATACACTTAGATACATTACTCCATTATCTCTATGCTTAGTATTCTTAAGTTAAAATTGCTTGTGCTTATGAGAAAGATGCATGATTGTTTCTATCATATGTATATTTGTTTGTTTCCCTCAACCTTTATGCTTGCTATCAAACCTTGCTAGCCAAAGACCTGTATCGAGAGGGAATGCTTCTCATACATCCATAACCTTAGACCAAACCTATGCCATTTGTGTCCACCATACCTACCTACTACATGGTATTTTCTGCCATTCCAAGTAAATACTTCATGTGCTACCTTTAAATTATTCAAACTATACTACTTCTTATTTGTGTCAATGTTTTATAGCTCATGAGGAAGTATGTGGTGTTTTATCTTTCAATCTTGTTGGGCGAACTTTTCCTAATGGACTAGCGGCACATCCGCTTACCCAATAACTTTGCAATAAGAGCTGGCAATGAGGTTCCCAGCCTCAATTAATAACTTTCATTAATAATTCTCTTCACATGTTTTGCTCTGATTCATCAGTAAGCAACTTAATTTTGCAATAGACACTCCTCCATGGTATGTGAATGTTGGAAGGCACCCGAGGATTCGGTTAGCCATGGATTGAGAAAGCCAAGGTTGGGGGGAGTGTCATCCTAAATAAAACTAAAATACATGTGTAAACAAAAGAGAAGGGGGATGATCTACCTTGCTGGTAGAGATGCCGTCCCTCATGGGAGCCGCTCTTGGAAGGTTCGTTTGGCAAGGGGGTTAGAGTGCCCGCTACCATTCGTTGACAACAACAAACACCTCTCAAAATTTTACTTTTATTCTCTTTATATGATTTCAAAACTTGAAAAGCTCTAGCACATGATTTAATCCCTGCTTCCCTCTGCGAAGGGCCTGTCTTTTACTTTTATGTTGAGTCAGTATACCTATTTCCCTCTATCTTAAGCAAGCAATTGAGTTGTTGTGAACCAATCATTTATGCTATGATTCAGTTGATCATGTCCTTTATACTTTCTTGTTTAGTACCAATTTTATCTGAATGAATATGACTTTGAAGTTATCAATGATTATGAAGAGATTGTCATGCTTGAATATGAAAGTTCAGCTATAAATTCTAATATGAAAGCTTTGCTTAGAAGTACAATCCGTTAGCAGTTCTCTGACCAAGAACAAAGTTTGCCATCACCAATTATGATTTCTTATGCACCTTTACATGTGATCTCTCTTTACTTATTTCGAGATGAGTTATATGAGGAAGTTGTTTACTAGAATGTCTTGTGTGAATGAATATGATGCTTCTTGTCCGTATTTTATTTATCGACTCTTCACTCCATAAACATGTGGTCTTGTTTATCGAGCTCAGTTTCGCTTGGGGACAAGCGAGGTCTAAGCTTGGGGGAGTTGATACGTCCAATTTGCATCACTATTTTGTATCATAATTTGCTGTTATTCATTGATATATTTCATATTGGGATACAATACTTATGTTATTTCATCTATTTTGCATGTTTCATCATCATTGGAGGAAAAAGCACCGGAGCCAGGATTCTGCTGGAAAAAGCACCGTCAGAACGCAATATTTCGGAAGATCAACTGTGGAAGGGAATTTCACGAAAATTCCTATTTTTCCAGATGACGGAGGGAGAAGGGGAAGAGAGAGAAGAGCCAGGGCCAGACCACGGGCGGCGCGGCCCAAGGCCGGCCGCGCCACCTGTGCTCGGGGCCCCACCCCTTTCGCCTCCTTTTCTTCGCGTACTTCGTCCCGAAAACCTAAGCCACAGAGGGATCCTCACGAAGGGTTACAGCCGCCTCTGCGGGGCGGAGAACACCAGAGAGAAAAGAGCTCTCCGGCGGGCAGGAATCCGCCGGGAAATTCCCTCCCGGAGGGGGAAATCGACGCCATCACCATCGTCATCGAGCGGGACATCATCTCCATCATCATCATCATCATCCCCACCATCTACACCGCCATCACCACCGCTGCACCTCGTCATCGCTGTAGCAATTCGGGTTTGATCTTGATTGTTCGATAGGGGAAACTCTCCCGGTGTTATTCTATACTTGTTGTAGATGCTATTGAGTGAAACCATTGAACCAAGGTTCATGTTCAGATTGTTATTCATCATCATATCACCTCTGATTGTATTCCATATGATGTCTCGTGAGTAGTTCGTTTAGTTCTTGAGGACATGGGTGAAGTCTAAATGCTAGTAGTGAATTATGGTTGAGTAATATTCAATGTTATGATATTTAAGTTGTGGTGTCATTCTTCTAGTGGTGTCGTGTGAACGTCGACTACACGACACTTCACCATTTATGGGCCTAGGGGAGTGCATCTTGTATTCGGTTGCTAATTGCGGGGTTGCCGGAGTGACAGAAACCTAAGCCCCCGTTAGTATATCGATGCAGGAGGGATTGCAGGATCTCAGAGTTTAAGGCTGTGGTTAGATTTATCTTAATTACTTTCTTGTAGTTGCGGATGCTTGCAAGGGGTATAATCACAAGTATGTATTAGTCCTAGGAAGGGCGGTGCATTAGCATAGGTTCACCCACACAACACTTATCAAAACAATGAAGATTAATCAGCTGTATGTAGCGAAAGCACTAGACTAAAATCCCCGTGTGTCCTCAGGAACGTTTGGTCATTATAAGTAATCAAACCGGCTTGTCCTTTGTGCTAAAAAGGATTGGGCCACTCGCTGCAATTATTTCTCTCGCATTTTATTTACTTGTACTTTATTTATCTGCAATATCAAAACCCCGAATACTTGTCTGTGAGCATTTACAGTGAAACCTTCATCGAAACTGCTTGTCAACACCTTCTGCTCCTCGTTGGGTTCGACACTCTTATTTATCGAAAGTACTACGATACACCCCCTATACTTGTGGGTCATCACTTATCACCCTCAAACTAGTGGTCAAGTAGAATTATCAAATAGAGAGATTAAAGCTATCTTAGGAAAGACTGTTAATAAATCTAGAAAGAATTGGGCTAGCAAATTGAAAGAAGCACTATGGGCTTATAGAACTGCTTATAAAAATCCTATGGGAATGTCACCTTATAAAATGGTTTATGGAAAAGCTTGTCATTTACCTTTAGAACTAGAGCACAAAGCTTATTGGGCTGTTAGAGAACTAAATAAAGATCCGAAACTAGCCGGTAATAAGAGGTTGTTGCAATTAAGTTCTCTAGATGAATGGAGAAGTGAAGCTTATGAAAATGCTAAACTCTTTAAAGAAAAAGTTAAAAAGTGGCATGATAGAAGGATTATCAAAAGAGAGTTTAATATTGGGGATAAAGTCCTATTGTATCGGTCTCGTCTCAGATTCTTTGCAGGGAAATTACTCTCGAAGTGGGAAGGACCATATGTTGTTGAGGAGGTGTATCGTTCAGGAGCAATTAAAATTAGCTCTCTCCAAGGCAATGCTACCCAAGTGGTGAATGGACAAAGACTCAAGCATTATATCTCGGGTGATTCTTATAATGTTGATATTGATATAATTCAAGTGGAAACACCGGAGGCTTTCATCAAAGGACAAATTGACAGTCGCCAGAACTCGACTTTGAATAGGTAACAGTACGGGTAATAAAAAGTCCGCGTTTACCTTTCCGAACATTATTTCTGCTGTTTTTGGAAAATATGAAAAATTACGAGTTCGAAACGGAGTGGAAAGGACGCACGAGGGCGTGCCACCATAGGCCGGCGCGCCCGACCTGGGCCGCGCCGACCTATGGTCAGCCACCTCGTGCCCCTTTCCGACTGTTCGATCTGGTACTTTCCTTATGTCGTGAAAATTTTTGCTATATAATCCCCCGGACCCCTGGAGGTCCGTATATCGTTTTCTCGTCGTGTTTTGTTTCGAGCTGTTTTCTGCCAAATTTGTTTTGATCTAGAAGCACCATGGTCTCCAACAACAAAGACAAGGGGCCTTGGAGGGAAGAGATGGATGAAAGGATCAATAAGGAGAAGGAGAAGATAGCATCAGCAAAAGGAGAGTGGGAAACTACGAGGAGTAAGCCAATCTTGGTGGGATCGGTTAACACTGGGCGTTCTTTTTCTCATAACTTGCAGGGAGCTCTTCCGCCTGCTCTGGACCTCGACTCTTTCCCTTGTGTGGAGGAAGCAATACGGGTTGCTGATGAGTTTTGTGATCAATATCGTGCTCTTAAAAGGGAAGTGGAGATACTTCAAGAGGAGAACCAGCGACTTCGCAGAATGCTGGAATATTACTCAATTCCCAGCACAAGGCCGTCACCGCCATCTCGGATAACAATAAGTCTCTTCAAATTTTGGTGCAGAATTGCAAAATTGAGAAACTGAAGCTGAAGGAGATCCTTATGAAGCGCGAGAAGAATCCATCGCCATCATCACCGAAGGAGTAATTCATCATCGGTATTGGCATCCCCTTGGTTTGTTCCAAGCTTGGGGGAGTGCCGCGGTATCACATCATCATTACCTTTATCTTTTACTATCAAGTAGTGTCATATCATGAGTAGGGAAGTTATCATATGGAATAGTATGCAATGTGGAAGTATCTCTCTTAGTTAGTTATCTATGTATCCGTTGGTGTGAGTTATCGTTATGGAATATTAATGAGAAGTCTTATCATTTACTTTTTGCACACCTTATTTTAGTTTGCAATCTCCATTATATGATTACTCTTGACATGAGTATTGATATCACTTTGGGAGCATCAAGTAAATCTATTTGGTTTTGGCAAACTTAGCATTGGTCAATAGCAACAACATCTTGATGTTTAATAGAAGAGAGAAATACACTTAGATATACTACTCTATTATCTCTATGCTAATGAGTTTAGTATTCTGAAGTAAAATTGCTTGTGCTTATGAGAAAGATGCATGATTGTTCTATCATATGTATATTTGTTTGTTTCCCTCAACCTTTATGCTTGCTATCAAACCTTGCTAGCCAAAGACCTGTATCGAGAGGGAATGCTTCTCATACATCCATAACCTTAGACCAAACCTATGCCATTTGTGTCCACCATACCTACCTACTACATGGTATTTTCTGCCATTCCAAGTAAATACTTCATGTGCTACCTTTAAATAATTCAAACTATACTACTCATTATTTGTGTCAATGTTTTATAGCTCATGAGGAAGTATGTGGTGTTTTATCTTTCAATCTTGTTGGGCGGACTTTCACCAATGGACTAGTGGCACATCCGCTTATCCAATAATTTTGCAATAAGAGCTGGCAACGGGGTTCCCAGCCCCAATTAATAACTTTCATTAATAATTCTCTTCACATGTTTTGCTCTGATTTATCAGTAAGCAACTTAATTTTGCAATAGACACTCCTCCATGGTATGTGAATGTTGGAAGGCACCCGAGGATTCGGTTAGCCATGGATTGAGAAAGCCAAGGTTGGGGGAGTGTCATCCTTAATAAAACTAAAATACATGTGTAAACAAAAGAGAAGGGGGATGATCTACCTTGCTGGTAGAGATGCCGTCCCTCATGGGAGCCGCTCTTGAAAGGTTCGTTTGGCAAGGGGGTTAGAGTGCCCGCTACCATTCGTTGACAACAACAAACACCGCTCAAAATCTTACTTTTATGCTCTTTATATGATTTCAAAACTTGAAAAGCTCTAGCACATGATTTAATCCCTGCTTCCCTCTGCGAAGGGCCTGTCTTTTACTTTTATGTTGAGTCAGTAAACCTATTTCTCTCTATCTCAAGCAAGCAATTGAGTTGTTGTGAACCAATCATTTATGCTATGATTCAGTTAATCATGTCTTTTATACTTTCTTGTTTAGTACCAATTTTATCTGAATGAATATGACTTTGAAGTTATCAATGATTATGAGGAGATTGTTATGCTTGAATATGAAGGCTCAGCTATAAAATCTAATATGAAAGCTTTGCTTAGAAGTACAATCCGTTAGTAGTTCTCTGACCAAGAACAAAGTTTGCCATCACCAATTATGATTTCTTATGCACCTTTACTTGTGATTTCTCTTTACTTATTTCGAGATGAGTTATATGAGGAAGTTGTTTACTAGAATGTCTTGTGTGAATGAATATGATGCTTCTTGTCCGTATTTTATTTATCGACTCTTCACTCCATAAACATGTGGTCTTGTTTATCGAGCTCAGTTTCGCTTGGGGACAAGCGAGGTCTAAGCTTGGGGGAGTTGATACGTCCAATTTGCATCACTATTTTGTATCATAATTTGCTGTTATTCATTGATATATTTCATATTGGGACACAATACTTATGTTATTTCATCTATTTTGCATGTTTCATCATTATTGGAGGATCAAGCACCGGAGCCAGGATTCTGCTGGAAAAAGCACCGTCAGAACGCAATATTTCGGAAGATCAACTGTGGGAGGAAATTTCACGTAAAATCCTATTTTTCCAGATGACGGAGGGAGCCAGAAGGGGAGCAGAGAGGAGCCAAGGTGGGCCCAGACCATAGGGCGGCGCGGCCCATGGCCTGGCCGCGCCACCATGTGGTGGGGGCCCCACAACCCCTTTCGCCTCCTTTTCTTCGCGTACTCCTTCGTCCCGAAAACCTAAGCCACAGAGAGGACCTCACGAGGGTTACAGCCGCCTCTGCGGGGCGGAGAACACCAGAGAGAAAAGAGCTCTCCGGCGGGCAGGAATCCGCCGGGGAAATTCCCTCCGGAGGGGAAATCGACGCCATCGCCATCGTCATCGAGCTGGACATCATCTCCATCATCATCATCATCATCTCCACCATCTACACCGCCAACACCACCGCTGCACCTCGTCACCGCTGTAACAATTTGGGTTGGATCTTGATTGTTTGATAGGGGAAACTCTCCCGGTGTTATTCTATACTTGTTGTAGATGCTATTGAGTGAAACCATTGAACCAAGGTTTATGTTCAGATTGTTATTCATCATCATATCACCTCTGATTGTATTCCATATGATGTCTCGTGAGTAGTTCGTTTAGTTCTTGAGGACATGGGTGAAGTCTAAATGCTAGTAGTGAATTATGGTTGAGTAATATTCAATGTTATGATATTTAAGTTGTGGTGTCATTCTTCTAGTGGTGTCGTGTGAACGTCGACTACACGACACTTCACCATTTATGGGCCTAGGGGAGTGCATCTTGTATTCGGTTGCTAATTGCGGGGTTGCCGGAGTGACAGAAACCTAAGCCCCCGTTAGTATATCGATGCAAGAGGGATCGCAGGATCTCAGAGTTTAAGGCTGTGGTTAGATTTATCTTAATTACTTTCTTGTAGTTGCGGATGCTTGCAAGGGGTATAATCACAAGTATGTATTAGTCCTAGGAAGGGCGGTGCATTAGCATAGGTTCACCCACACAACACTTATCAAAACAATGAAGATTATTAAACCACATGAAGCGAAAGTACTAGACTAAAATCCCCGTGTGTCCTCAAGAACGTTTGGTCATTATAAGTAAACAAACCGGCTTGTCCTTTGTGCTAAAAAGGATTGGGCCACTCGCTGCAATTATTTCTCTCGCATTTTACTTACTCGTACTTTATTCATCTGTTACATCAAAACCCCTTGAATACTTGTTTGTGAGCATTTACAGTGAATCCTTCATCGAAACTGCTGCCAACACCTTCTGCTCCTCGTTGGGATCGACATTCTTACTTATCGAAGATACTACGATACACCCCCTATACTTGTGGGTCATCAAGGACTACCAGTATAATTTTTGTAATTTTTAGAGAACTTCGAAAAATGCACATTTCTGGGTGTTAAATTAATTATTACTGCGCAGGAAAATGATTTCCAAAATCTTAAACAACTAAAGCATATTGCAAAACAAAAAGTGCTACAGCAAGTAAAATAAGTGGAGGGAGAAAGAAAGAAAGAAATGTTGTTTAGCTCTCTTATGCATTAAAATATACTTGTTAACAAGGTTGATCAAGTCTTGCTACCAAATAGATTTTATATGACATAAGAAGAAATAAACCTCAAATCAATCATGTTACCTTATATTGAATTGATATGGATCCAATCACAAGAGTTTGATATTCTTCTTTAGGCTCATACTAGTAAAATTGCCCTTGCGTTGCAATGGGAGTTAATATTACAACGAAAAAATTGACCTGCGTTGCAACGGGATATATATCATTAAAAAATTCAATTGGATGAAGAACCAATCTGAGGTTGGGTGGTTAGGATGGTGGTTGTACCCCAACCCACCAGAGTTCAAACCCCAGGTTTGACATTTGTGTGTCTCATAAAGGCGGAATATTCATTCAGTGAGAGGCAATGTTTCCCTCGATAGCGAGGTGCCTGTTCAAGATTCAATCCGTCGGCTCAGACCTCCGGAGGTGCTCATAGGGGTAGGGGTGTATGCGCGTGTATCTGAGCGTCTACGTTTGTACGTTGTTTCTAAAAAAAATTCAATTGGACAACTCACATATGAATAAATTCAAACAATAACCCATTTCCATTTTTAGCGGAATTTTATTCACAATGTTAGAAGTATTTTTATTGTATTCTCAGCTTCATTAATTGTTACTCCCTCCCGTCATTTTTAATTGACTCGGATTAAGTTGTCAAATAAAAAGGAGGAGTATTTTTTTTATGTTTGCAAGTATGATAAATACATAAGCACATTTGTATGTGACGCAGAACATATATAGTTTAATGTAACTTTAACGGATTGCAATTCCTATGAGATACCTGCTTATATGTTTGCAAGTATGATAAATACGAAGCTAGTTAGTACTGAAATAATAACTCGTTGTGGCAGTGTTTCTATTCACTCATGCTTCAGAAATCAGACACAACAGAAGCATGCGGTTCAGATTATCAAGGAACCCATGGATGAGTGAGCAGACGTATATCCAATATATGATGTGCTCCGCTTTACTGCTCGTCGCTGCTGCTAGCTGTTGTGCTTAATGTTGTCACTGCTTTGCCGCACTTGATTTCCTGCTTTGCCGCACTTGATTCTCTACTTGCCGCTCGGCTGCGTACTACACCAGGCACATCATATCGCACGGTCGCCCGGCATCCACGTCCTCCTGTAGAACCACCTTGGCAATTGGCACATCCATCTTGCCTTTCGGACGCTGTCACGCTGAGGCTGCTTCTGATGCAGGACGACGACCTGCACCTGTATCAGGGCGAATCCTCCATGTCGCGTCTCCGACAGCCCCCGTCACTGCCGAAACCAAGCTACTCCCATGGCCCCACGACTGCTGCAGGCTTTCCTCCTATGGCAGCATGAGCGCCTCAGCCACGTCTGATTCTGAATCAGGCTTGAATAATACACGGTTTGTGGCGGCCACCAGGATCTTACGTTGCTGTTGACTAATTAATCTTCATGAATCCGTAGAATTAGGTCTAGCGTTCTTTTAGATCAAATAGGCCTGTGTTGCCGCGCGCGAGTTCAGCCAGAAGGCCTGCCCTGATCGTGAACGCCAGGTCGATCTCGAACCCGACCGCATCTTACGCGACCGCCTGCTCCCGCCTCCCAGGTCAACAACGGCACGACGACGGCGCGGCAAAGCACGTCCCGCGCTAGCCGTCTCCAACATGCCGCACCAGGAGAGGCTTTCTGGTGTAGAAGTTCCGGAAGGACCATAATTTATCGTAGCTCTTCTCAATCTCTATTTCAATTTTTCCATATTAGAACTGAACTGAGCATACAGTTACGGACAGAACTCGGCACTGTTTGCTTCCTGAATGCCGAACACGCGCGAGACCACGGTCCAGATGAGCAGTATCAGCCTGGAGCATTGCAGGGCAACAACTTCATCGCCGCGAAGCGCGCCCGCGCTTTGACCGCCATCGGCGACCTCCGCGCCGATGTGCCGTTGAAGCAACTGGCCTCGCAGTCTTCATCATGTCCGTTCTAGAGTATTTCTGATGTGGCATGCATATGCCTCCAAGCCAACGCGAGCCTGCGCGCCGTCTTCGGGGGCTGCGGTCTGCCGACGGGATGCTGATTGGCCATGTCCCACTGCGCCTTAATTCATTAGCCCCTGTCAGGTTCCAGCTCGGTGCGACGGTTGAGCCCTGATGAGTTCGTCCGTGTGTCTAGTCCCGGCACGGCATTGCTCGGACGTCGCTGTCTCCCTGAAGGTGGCCTTGGTCGATGCAAAATCCCCCTGGCGGGCGCGCTTCGTGTTGTCTAGGCCCTCCGTCTGTTTGACCTTGTTCTTCCTGCGGTTCCGTTGGAAATCGAGGTGTGATTCGATCTGAAATCGAGGTGATACACGGATCTTTTCGATGGGATTCGATCTGTTCTGTAGTTTCTGAGAGGAGGCAGCCTGCCTATATATGGAGGTGAGACGCTCAAACCAACACGAACTGGTCGACCTCGAACCCGACGGCATCTTAGGCGACCTTTTCTTTCGGGATTGAAAGGAAAGGAGCGGCAGTGCATCCGTGCTGCTCTAGGATCCTTTCCGAGCGAGACTCGCTCGCTTGGCACGGCTTTTCACAGGCCTGCTTCAACGGACGGCATCGGGCCAGCGAAGGAAACGTCTCACGGTCAAACGCAACGAACCGATATTCACTTTGCGGTGGCAGCGGGCAGCAATTTTGACCGAGAAAAGGGGTAAGGATCAGAAACTCTGAAGGAAGAAAACCAAAAAAACGTTTCATGTTAAGTCACTTATGGAGGGCACGGTGGGTAATTTCTGTCAATTTTGAGGGTAGTTTTAGATTTGACAAACCACCGAGGGAGAAACCCTTTTGCTTTTATTATTAGGTATAGATATAGGACAATCAATGGATCTCACTTTGATAGTTTTTACATTAGAAATTGTATTAACTCCATATACTTTATGAATCCTCTTGGGAAAATAGACAGTATGTTCCTTATCATCAACATTGAAAGTAACCATGCCTTTATTGCAATCAATAACAGCCCCTGCAGTATTAAGAAAGGGTCTTCCAAGAATAATGGACATATTATCATCTTCAGGCATTTCCAACACAACAAAATCAGTTAATATCAAACAATGTTGAGTAACTTGAACAAGAACATTTTCACATACACCAACATGAATAGCAGTGGATTTATCAGCCATTTGCAAAGATATATCAGTTGGTATCAACTTATCTAAATCAAGTCTCTTATAAAGAGAAAAAGGCATTACACTAACACCTGCTCCCAAGTCACATAGAGCAGTTCTAACATAATTATTCTTGATGGAACAAGGAATAGTCGGTATACCTGGGTCTCCAAGCTTCTTTGGAATCTTACCATTGAAGGAGTAATTAGCGAGCATAGTGGAAATCTCCTCATTGGGAATTTTCCTTTTGTTAGAGACAATATCTTTCATATACTTTGAATAAGGAGGCAATTTAATAGCATCAGTCAAAGGGATTTGCAAGAATAAAGGTTTCATCCAATCACAAAATTTATTATAATGTTCCTCCTCCTTTGATTTTAGTTTCTTAGCAGGAAAAGGCATTTGCTTTTGAACCCAAGGTTCTCTTTCATTACCATGTTTCTCAACAATAAAATCTTCTTTAGTGTACTTTTTATTTTTAGCATGCTTTTTAGGTTCTTCTTCAACCTCTTCTTTATCAGGAGTATCATCCTTATCATTATCTTTATCATGTTCATTACCACTTTCAGTTTCAGCATCAGAAATAGAAATACTATTAGGATCATTAACAGGTTCAGAGGATTCTACAACATTCTTATGTTTCTTTTTCTTTTTCTTAGATGGAGCACTAGTTTTAGTTAGTTGAGAATCTTGTTCAACTCTTTTGGGATGCCCTTCAGGATATAGAGGATCCTGGGTAGAAACACCACCTCTAGTTGTTACTTCATAAGCATGTTTTTCTTTAGAATTATTTCCCAACAAGTCATTTTGCACTTTAGTAAGTTGATCAATTTGAGTTTGAACCATATGAAAATGTTTAACAAGTATCTTAACATCATTGGAGGTTCTCTCCACAATATCATGCAATTCACTAATAGCTCGAGAATTTTCCATTAAATGATTCTCTACTCTCATATTAAAGTTTTCTTGCTTAACAATATAATTATCAAACTCATCTAAGCATTGAGCAGGAGGTTTTGAATACGGAATATCTTCCCTAGTAAAGCGTTGAAGAGAGTGTACCTCAATCATGGATGAAGGGGGAGTTATCTCACATAAATCTTCTATAGGAGGTAAATTCTTCACATCTTCAGGTTTAATACCCTTCTCTTTAAGAGACTTCTTGGCTTCCCTCATATCTTCATCATTTAATTTAATCATACCCCTCTTCTTCACTATCGGTGTCGGGGTTGGTTCAGGTGTAGACCAATCATCATGATTCCGGCCTATTTTAGCCAATAATTCTTCAGCGTCGTCTGGAGTTCTTTTCCTGAAAACACAACCAGCACAACTATCCAGGTATGCCCTAGACTCAATAGTTAGTCCACTATAAAATATATCAAGTAAATCATGCTTTTCCAAATCATGGTCAGGCTGAGCTCTAATAAGAGAGCAAAATCTCGCCCAAGCCTCAGGCAATTTCTCTCCATCTTCCTGGTCAAAATTATAAATTCTCTGCAAAGCAGCATGTTGAGCACTAGCAGGAAAGTATTTTCGAAAGAAAACATCACGCAAATCAATTGGACTTTTAATAGAACCAGGAGGCAAATTATTATACCAAGTTTTAGCATCATCCTTTAATGAGAAAGGAAAAATTTTAGCGACAAAATAAGTACGCATCTTGACATCATCAGAAAACACGCTACTCAGAGTAGATAACTCAATCATGTGTTCAACAACACTTTCTTTTTCAGTACCACAAAAGGGTGTTTTCTCAACAATAGCTATATGAGATAGATCAAGAGAAAAATCATAATCTTTATCCCTAATGTTTATAGGAGATGTGGCAAATTTAGGATCAGGAGATAGTTTATATCTAACAGCATGTTCTGCAAGCAACTTTTTAATTTTTCTTGCATCAGTAGTAGCATTGCATTTTTCAATAAAATCATCATCAAGCTCTACATAATCTTCATCAAGATCATCACTAGAATATTCAACAGACTCAGGTGAATTAACAGGTGTAGCAGCATTTTCATTAGGAGTTTCAGTATTTTCAATTTGCCTAGACCTAGCAATTGTAGCATCTAGAAAAGATCTAACGAACCATCATTATCAAGCACAGCAGAAGCATCATCACAATTATGAGAGGAATTTTCAGATTCAGCAGAAGTACCAGCATTTGAAGCTTGTGGTGGTGAAACAAGTTTACTTATCACAGATGGTGAATCAAGAGCAGCAGAGGTACTAAGAGTTGTACCTTTTCTTGTAGTGGATGGTAATATGGCGATCTTAGTATCGCGAGGTTTACCCATGATGGAGAATTGCAGCGAACAATATCAATCCAAGTGAACTTCCAAATAAAGCTATGCTCCCCGGCAACGGCGCCAGAAAATAGTCTTGATGACCCACAAGTATAGGGGATCGCAACAGTCTTCGAGGGAAGTATTACCCAATTTATTGATTCGACACAAGGGGAGACAAAGAATACTTGTAAGCCTTAACAGGAGTTGTCAATTCAGCTGCACTGGAAACAGACTTGCTCGCAAGAGTTTATCAGTAGCAACGGTTTTATAGCGGTAGGAATAGTGAAATAACGGTGAAATAAAGACAACAGTAGTGATTATAGTAAACAGCAGGATTAAAATACGTAGGCACGGGGACGGATTAACGGGCGTTGCATGGATGAGAGAAACTCATATAACAATCAAAGCAGGGGCATTTGCAGATAATAATAAAACGGTATCCAAGTACTAATCAATCAATAGGCATGTGTTCCATATATAGTCGTGCGTGCTCGCAATGAGAAACTTGCACACCATCTTTTGTCCTACCAGCCGGTGAGCCGGGCCTCTAGGGAAACTACTGGAAATTAAGGTACTCCTTTTAATAGAGTACTGGAGCAAAGCATTAACACTCCGTGAACACATGTGATCCTCACATCACTACCATCCCCTCCGGTTGTCCCGATTTCTGTCACTTCGGGGCCATTGGTTCCGGACAGCGACATGTGTATACAACTTGCAGGTAAGATCATAAACAACGAATATCTTCATGAATCAATAACATGTTCAGATCTGAGATCATGGCACTCGGGCCCTAGTGACAAGCATTAAGCATAACAAGTTGCAACAATATCATAAAAGTGACATCTACGGATACTAGGCACTATGCCCTAACAAACTTATGACTATTACATGACCAATCTCATCCAATCCCTACCATCCCCTTCAGCCTACAGCGGGGGAATTACTCACACATGGATGGGGGAAACATGGCTGGTCGATGGAGAGGCGTTGGCGGTGATGGCGGTGAAGATCTCCTCCAATTCCCCGTCCCGGCGGAGTGCCAGAACGGAGACTTCTGGCTCCCGAGACGGAGTTTCGCGATGTGGCGGCTCTCTGGAGGGTTTCCGGCGACTTCGACTTCTCTCCGTGCGTTTTTAGGTCGAGGGCGATAAGTAGTCCGAAGGAGGGCGTCGGGGGCCAGCCGAGGGGGCCACACACTAGGGCCGCGCGGGCCCCCCCTGGGCCGCGCCGGCCTAGTGTGTGGGGCCCTCGTGCCCCCACCTGGCTTGCCCTTCTGGCTCCGTGAGTCTTCTGGAAAAATAGGGCCTTCTGTATAAATTCCGAGGTTTTTCCTGAAAGTTGGATTTCTGCACAAAAACGAGACACCAGAGCAATTCTGCTGAAAACAGCGTTAGTCCGTGTTAGTTGTATCCAAAATACACAAATTAGAGGCAAAACAATAGCAAAAGTGTTGGAAAGTAGATACGTTTTGGACGTATCAGTGCCTTCCAACATTCACATACCATGGAGGAGTGTCTAGTTGCAAATTTAAGTTGCTTACTGATAGATCAGAGCAAAACATGTGAAGAGAATTATTAATGCAAGTTAATTAATTGGGGCTGGGAACCCCATTGCCAGCTCTTTTTGCAAAATTATTGGATAAGCGGATGAAGCCACTAGTCCATTGTGAAAGTCTGTCAAAAGTAAATGACAAGATCGAAAGATAAAACACCACATACTTCCTCATGAGCTACAAAACATTGACACAAATAAGAGATAGTAAATTTTGAATTGTTTAAAGGTAGCACATGACGTATTTGGAATGGCAGGAAATACCACATAGTAGGTAGATATGGTGGACACACATGGCATAGGTTTTTGGCTCAAGGTTTTGGATGCACGAGAAGCATTCCCTCTCAGTACAAGGCTTTGGCTAGCAAGGTTGTTTGAAGAAAACACAAGTATGAACCGGTACAGCAAAACTTACATAAGAACATATTGCAAGCATTATAAAACTCTACATTGTCTTCCTTGTTGCTCAAACACTTTTACCAGAAAATATCTAGACCTTAGAGAGACCAATCATGCAAACCAATTTCAACAAGCTCTACGATATTTCTCCACTAATAGGTTTAAACTACATGATGCAAGCATGATCTACTTGAGAGCTCAAAACAATTGCCAAGTATCCAATTATTCAAGACAATATGAAGCATTTTCTGTTTCCAACCAAATAACAATAAGTGCAGCGGTTTTCAACTCCGCCATGAACATTAAAATAAAGCTAAGAACACCATTGTTCATATGAAAAAGCGGAGCGTGTCTCTCTCCCACACAAGGATTGCTAGGATCTGAATTTATTCAAACACAAGCAAAAATAAAAGCACACAGACGCTCCAAGTAAAGCACAGATGATGTGACTGAATAAAAATATAGTTTCAATAGAAGAAACCTGATAAGTTGATGAAGAAGGGGATGCCTTGGGCATCCCCAAACTTAGACGCTTGAGTCTTCTTGAAATATGCAGGGATGAACCACGGGGGCATCCCCAAGCTTAGGCTTTTCACTCTTCTTGATCATATATCATCCTCCTCTCTTGGCCCTTGAAAACTTCCTTCACACCAAACTTCTCATAAACTTCATTAGAGGGGTTAGTACTCAAAAACTTTAATCCACTTTGGCCCTGTAGTGACACATTGCAAGAACTCAATAAAACATTAGCTACAGCTCTCCACGTCTAGAAAGCCTCACTTAAAGTCCACAAGAGACAATGCAAAAAACAGAGACAGAATCTGCCAAAACAGAACAGCCAGTAAACACGAATTTTAAAATGGTACTTCCGTTGCTCAAATCAGAAAACTCAAAACTAATGAAAGTTGCGTACATATCTGAGGATCACGCACGTAAATTGGCAGATTTTTCTGAGTTACCTACAGAGAAATATGCCCAGATTCGTGACAGATAGAAATCTGTTTCTGCGCAGAAATCCAAATATAGTATCAACCTTCTATTAGAGACTTCACTTGGGACAACATTGCAATAAAATAAAGATAAGGAGAGGTTGCTACAGTAGTAACAACTTCCAAGACACAACAAAACAGGGAGGTGGCGTTTTGGCTCATAGGAGCAAATGCTCCCATTATACAAAATAATTAAAAATTAATTTTAAAAATGTCAAAAAAAATTGACATAAATTTTTTGGTGTGCATCGTGACATTCTATGTTCGTGCACAACGACATTTTATGTGGTGTGTACAAAAAAGACAAAAAAATGCCTGTACGTAGTCGTGTTACAACATCAAAATTTGTCTTTTTTACAGGAGCCACATAAATTTTTTTTTTAGAAAATTTGTGTACCAACATAAAGTGTCTATATGTACATGTAAAAATTTAGTTTAAATTTTTTTGACACTTCAAAATGTGGATTCACACAATGGAAGCAAATGCTCCTATGAGCCAAAGTGCATTTCCCAACAAAACAGTAGCAAAATAAACACATGGGTTATCTCCCAAGAAGTGCTTTCTTTATAGCCATTAAGATGGGCTCAGCAATTTTAATGATGCTCACATAAGAGTGAGAGTTGAAGCAAAAGAGAGAATCAAAAAGCAAGTTCAAAACACATTTAAATCTAACCCACTTCCTATGCATAGGAATCTTGTACACAAATAGATTCATGAAGAACAAAGTGACAAGCATAAGAAGATAAAACAAGAGTAACTTCAAAAGTTTCAGCATATAGAGAGGTGTTTTAGTACCATGAAAATTTCTACAACCATATTTTCCTCTCTCATAATAATTTTCAGTAGCTTCATGGATAAACTCAACAATATAACTATCACATAAAGCATGCTTTTCATGATTCACAAACACATAATTTTTATCAAGCTCAGAAATAATAGGATTAAAACTTTCAAATCCACTTTTATCAATAATATAACAAGATGATTGATCAATATCAAGAGATATGGGACTCATAGATAAAGTCAAGACCTTTCCAATCCCATTTTCATTAGTAGTACAATTAATATTATCAAGTAACATAGGACCATCATCTAGAGATTTATCATAAACATTTGCCAAGCAAAACTCTTTAGTACCATGCATTTCGACATCAGGCACAAACAAAGCATTATCATAAGATTTATCAAAGTAGCATGGATTATCATAGATAACAGTAGCATAATTATTCTCACAAGTTTTACTCATAGGGAATATTTCAAGAGAATCCACATGAACATAACATTCATCCTCTTTCGGTAAGCATGGAGGACAATCAAATAGTGTAAGAGATAAAGAGTTACTCTCATTAGAAGGTTGGCATGGGTAGCTAATCCATTCTTCCTCCTTTTGTTCATCACTCTCCTCTTCTTTTTCATCCAATGAGCTTTCAGGTTCATCAATTTCTTCTTCCACCGGTTCCTGCAAATTGTGAGTGCATTCTTGTGCATTAATGAGTCTCTCTTTATAATCAATGATATAAGGATTATCATTGTAGCTTTCTATGCAAAAATTAAGGATAGAAGAGACATAATCTTTAAGGTCCTTACAAACAACACAAGTTTCATAATTTTTAAACATGAATGATTCTATCTCAGAGGCTCCCATAAATAAGACAAATTGTTCTACCTCTTCGAACCCAAAATGAATATAGCTATTCCAATTATAGTTCTTAATTAAAATTTCCTCACTAAAGCCACATTGAAATTTAAGATGTTTAGTATCCTGTTTAGAGCAACAGTTTATATCATGGCGTTTAAGCAAGATTTTAGCAATTGTATTTAATTTTTCTATCACAGCACTCATAACTTTTCCCTTTCTTGATTCTCTATAATTATTATATAATTCTATAAGCTCCAAATAGGTTGTAGGTTCTCCCATAATAGCAGTTTTTAATTTTTAGGTTTTTCAAATTTTTATGGATTTTCGGGTATATAGGGAAAATAAAACAAGACAAAAATAAACTAGACAAAAGTAAACTAAGCAAAATAAAACTAGACAGAAATAAACTAAGCACAAATAAACTAGACAGAAATAAACTAGCAAGACAAAATAGAAATAAAAGCAGAGAGAGAGGTAGAGTGTACTCCCCAGGTGAACTTATGAGTAGAGCTATGCCTCCCCGGCAACGGCGCCAGAAAATAGTCTTGATGACCCACAAGTATAGGGGATCGCAACAGTCTTCGAGGGAAGTATTACCCAAATTTATTGATTCGAGACAAGGGGAGATAAAGAATACTTATAAGCCTTAACAACTGAGTTGTCAATTCAGCTGCACCTGGAAAAGCACTAGTAACAAGGGTGATGTGAAAGTAGCAGTAATATGAGAGCAGTAGTAACAGTAACACAGCAGCAGTAATAGTAACATAGAGGCAATGGCACCAGAAAATAGTTGATACTACTTCCAATGACATGTAGAATGAGTATATGATGATGAGAGATGGACCGGGGTTCCCAGCTATCTACACTAGTGGTAACTCTCCAATAACAAGTGTTGGGTGAACAAATTACAGTTGGGCAATTGATAGGATTGAAATAGCATTAAGACAGAACATCAAGATTATTAATCATGTAGGCATGTTTTCCATATATAGTCATACGTGCTCGCAATGAGAAACTTGTACAACATCTTTTGTCCTACCAGCCGGTGGCAGCCGGGCCTCTAGGGAATCTACTGGAAATTAAGGTACTCCTTTTAATAGAGCACCGGAGCAAAGCATTAACACTCCGTGAAAACATGTGATCCTCATACCTACGCCTTCCCCTCCGGTTGTCCCAATTTCTGTCACTTTGGGGCCTCGGGTTCCGGACATAGACATGTGCAAACAACTTGTAGATACAATCTAAGCAATAAGTATAGAGCTTAAATCTAAGATCATGCCACTCGGGCCCTAGTGACAAGCATTAAACACAACAAGATTGCAACAACAATAACTTCACAAACTTTATAGATAGACTAATCATAATGTAACAATCCATCGGATCCCAACAAACACAACACCGATTACATCATATGAATCTCAATCATGTAAGGCAGCTCATGAGATCATTATATTGAAGTACATGGGGAGATAATACCAACTAGCTACAGCTAGAACCCGTAGTCCATGGGGGAACTACTCACGGAGCATGATGGAGGCGGTGGCGTTGATGGTGGCGGTGGAGATGGCTTCCGGGGGCAATTCCCCGTCCCGGCGGCGTGTCGAAACAGAGACTTCTGTCCCCCGAATCTTGATTTCGCGACGACGGTGGCTCTGGAAGGTTTTCTCGGGTTTCGTCGAACGGGTATCGCGTTTTTAGGTCGAAAGGGCTTATATAGGCGAAGAGACGGAGTCGGAGGGGTTACGGAGGCGCCACACAACAGGGCGGCGCGCCCCCCCTGGGCCGCGCCAGCCACATGTGTGGGCCCCCTGTGGGCCCTCTCTGGTCCCCCTTTGACTTTCTAGAAGGTTCCGGGAAAAATAGGAGGTTGGGTCTTCGTTTCGTTGAATTAAGAATATTGCCCGAACAGCCTTTCTGGAACCAAAAACAGCAAAAACAGCAACTGGCCTTTCGGCATCTCGTTAATAGGTTAGTTCCGGAAAACGCATAAAAACATTATAAAGTGTGAGCAAAACATGTAGGTATTGTCATAAAACAAACATGGAACATCAGAAATTATGGATACGTTGGAGACGTATCATAGTGCCCTTCAAGAGCTCCTACCATGTAATCTTCGGCAGGCCCACCTACCACAAGTTCCACGCCAGGGCATGCTACATCTACAACAAGCTCAAGATTCCGGGTCCTAACGGTATGATCACCGTATCCGGAGACTACAAGAAAGCTAGGGACTGCGAGGAGGGCGAAGCCGCCTTTGCAGAATCCGTCATATCTGGAGAGGAGCTGCAAGGCTACAGAGCCGCGGTGGATCCGACTGAGATGCAGACCACCAAGAAGCAGATCTCCGAACAGAAGACCTCGTTCAAGGCCGCGATAGAAACCAAGAAGCATGACCTCGTTGAAGGTGACAGCTCCAAGCAGGTTTCAGTCGGAGCCAACATGGACCCCAAATAGGAAAGCGCGCTCGTCGAGTTCCTCCGAGCTAACATGGATATCTTCGCATGGCAACCTTCTGACATGTCCGGAGTACCAAGGGAACTCGCCGAGCACTACCTCAACATAAATCCGGGTGCAAAACCGGTGAAGCAAGCTATGCGACGCTTTGGAGATAAGAAGCGCCGCGCCATAGGAATGGAATTAGCAAAGTTACTAGAGGCAGGTTTTGTAGTAGAAGTTATCCATACTGATTGGGTCGCAAACTGTAGGACAACGTAGCATAGAAAACAAAAATTTTCCTACGGCGAACACGCAATCCAAGCCAAGATGCAATCTAGAAGACGGTAGCAACGAGGGGATTATCGAGACTCACCCTTGAAGAGATTCCAAAGCCTACAAGAGGAGGCTCTTGTTGCTGCGGTAGACGTTCACTTGCCGCTTGCAAAAGCGCGTAGAAGATCTTGATCACGATCGGTTCCGGCGCCACGAACGGGCAGCACCTCCGTACTCGGTCACACGTTCGGTTGTTGATGAAGACGACGTCCACCTCCCGTTCCAGCGGGCAGCGGAAGTAGTAGCTCCTCTTGAATCCGACAGCACGACGGCGTGGTGTCGGTGGCGGTGGAGAAATCCGGCGGAGCTTCGCTAAGCGTGCGGGATATGGTGGAGGAGCGGGGCGCTAGGGTTTGGGGAGAGGGGGTGGCCGGCCACTATAGGGGTGCGGCCAAGCTATGGCTTTGGTGTGGCCGGCCCCCTCCCCTTGGCCCTCATATATAGGTGGAAGCCCCAAGTGTTGGACTACAAGTCTTCGAATAAGACCCGAACCCAAAACCTTCCATATGGTGGGAAACCTTCCCAAGCTAGGATTCCCACTAGAGGTGGGAATTCCACCTTGGGGGGGTGGCCGGCCCCTAAGGGGGAGTCCACTTGGGACTCCTCCCCACTAGGGTTGGCCGGCCATGGAGGTGGAGTCCCATGTGGACTCCACCTTCCTTGATGGTTTCTTCCGGACTTTTCTAGAACCTTCTAGAACCTTCCATAGAACCTTCCGCATCATTTTATTCACATAAAATGACATCCTATATATGAATCTTATTCTCCGGACCATTCCGGAACTCCTCGTGATGTCCGGGATCACATCCGGGACTCCGAACAAATATTCGAACTCCATTCCATATTCAAGTTCTACCATTACAACATCCAACTTTAAGTGTGTCACCCTACGGTTCGCGAACTATGCGGACATGGTTGAGTACTCACTCCGACCAATAACCAATAGCGGGATCTGGAGATCCATAATGGCTCCCACATATTCAACGATGACTTTAGTGATCGAATGAACCATTCACATATGATACCAATTCCCTTTGTCACACGATATTTTACTTGTCCGAGGTTTGATCATCGGTATCACACTATACCTTGTTCAACCTCGTCTCCTGACAAGTACTCTTTACTCGTACCGTGGTATGTGGTCTCTTATGAACTTATTCATATGCTTGCAAGACATTAGACGACATTCCACCGAGAGGGCCCAGAGTATATCTATCCGTCATCGGGATGGACAAATCCCACTATTGATCCATATGCCTCAACTCATACTTTCCGGATACTTAATCCCACCTTTATAACCACCCATTTACGCAGTGGCGTTTGATGTAATCAAAGTACCTTTCCGGTATAAGTGATTTACATGATCTCATGGTCATAAGGACTAGGTAACTATGTATTGAAAGCTTATAGCAAATAACTTAATGACGTGATCTTATGCTACGCTTAATTGGGTGTGTCCATTACATCATTCATACAATGATATAACCTTGTTATTAATAACATCCAATGTTCATGATTATGAAACTAATCATCTATTAATCAACAAGCTAGTTAAGAGGCTTACTAGGGACTCTTTGTTTGTTTACATATCACACATGTATCAATGTTTCAGTTAATACAATTATAGCATGGTATATAAACTTTTATCATAAACATAAAGATATATAATAACCACTTTTATTATTGCCTCTTGGGCATATCTCCAACAGTCTCCCACTTGCACTAGAGTCAATAATCTAGATTACATTGTAAGGTACCTAACACCCATGGCATTCTGGTGTTGGTCATGCTTTGCCCTAGGGAGAGCTTTAGTCAACGGATCTGCTACATTCAGATCAGTGTGTACTTTGCAAATCTTTACTTCTCCATCTTCGATGTACTCGCGAATCGAGTGGTAACGCAGCTTGATATGCTTCAGCCTCTTGTGTGACCTTGGTTCTTGTGCATTGGCGATGGCACCCATGTTGTCACAGTAGATGACTAGTGGGTCCAATGCACTAGGAACCACACCGAGCTCTACAATGAACCTCTTCATCCATACCGCTTCTGATGAAGCCTCTGAAGCCGCTATGTACTCCGATTCTGTTGAGGATTTCGCCACCGTGCACTGCTTCGAGCTTGCCCAGCTTACTGCAGCACCATTCAATATAAACACGTACCCAGATTGTGACTTAGAGTCATCAGGATCAGTGTTCCAACTTGCATCGGTGTAACTTGTTACAACGAGCTCTTGGTCACCTCCATAACAAAGAAACATATCCTTAGTTCTTTTCAAGTACTTCAGGATATTCTTGACCGATGTCCAGTGTTCCATTCCTGGATCACTTTGATATCTGCTAGTCAAACTAACAACATGTGCTATATCCGGTCTTGTACATAGCATGGCATACATGATAGAGCCTACTGCCGAGGCATAGGGGATCTGACTCATCCTTTCTCTTTCTTCTGCCGTAGCCGGTCCTTGAGTCTTACTCAAGACTTTGCCTGGTAACATAGGTAAGAATCCTTTCTTACTTTCGTCCATTCTAAACTTCTTTAGAATCTTGTCCAGGTATGTACTCTGTGATAGCCCTATTAGACGTCTTGATCTATCTCTATAAATCTTGATGCCTAATATGTATGATGCTTCACCAAGGTCTTTCATTGAAAAACTATTATTCAAATAACCCTTTACACTGCTTAATAGTTCTATATCATTCCCAATCAATAATATGTCATCTACATATAATATCAGGAATGCTACAGAGCTCCCACTCACTTTCTTGTAAATACAGGCCTCTCCATGACACTGTATAAACCCGAAGTCTTTGATCACCTTATCAAAACGTCGGTTCCAACTTCTCGATGCTTGCTTCAGTCCATAGATTGAACGCTGAAGTTTGCATACTTTGTCAGCATTTTTAGGATCGACAAAACCTTTGGGTTGTACCATATACAACTCTTCCTCAATGTCTCCATTAAGGAACGCCGTTTTGACATCCATCTGCCAAATCTCATAATCGAAAAATGCAGCTATTGCTAACAAAATCCTCACAGATTTTAGCTTCGCTACAGGTGAGAAAGTCTCATCGTAGTCAACACCTTGAATTTGTCGGAAACCCTTTGCGACAAGTCGAGCTTTATAGACAGTAATATTACCATCGCATCTGTTTTTCTCTTGAAGATCCATTTATTCTCGACAGCCTTGCGGCTATCAGGTAATTCTACCAAAGTCCATACTTTGTTATCATACATGGATCCCATTTCGGATTTCATGGCTTCTTGCCATTTGTTGGAATCTGGGCTCATCATCGCTTCTTCATACGTCGCAGGGTCTTCATCATTGTTATCCACAATCATGACATTTAGACAAGGATCATACCAATCTGGAGTGGCACGATCCCTTGTCGATCTGCGAGGTTCAGTAGCTGTCTCATTTGAAGTTTCATGATCATTATCATTAGCTTCCTCTGTTGCCGGTGTAGGTGGTACAGGAACATTTTCCGGTACTGCGCTACTCTGATCAACGAGTAGAGATTCTTCAATCTCATCGAGTTCTACTTTTCTTCCAGTCACTTCTTTAGTGAGAAATTCTTTCTCAAGAAAGGTTCCGTTCTTAGCAACAAAGATCTTGCCTTCGGATCTGTGATAGAAAGTGTACCCTATAGTTTCCTTAGGGTATCCTATGAAGACGCATTTCTCCGCTTTGGGTTCTAGCTTGTCCGGTTGTAACTTTTTTACATAGGCTTCGCAACCCCAAACTTTTAGGAACGACAGCTTAGGTTTCTTATTAAACCATAATTCATACGGTGTCGTTTCAACGGATTTTGATGGTGCTCTATTTAAAGTGAATGCGGCTGTCTCTAATGCATAACTCCAAAATGATAACGGCAAATCAGTAAGAGACATCATAGAACGAACCATATCTAAGAGAGTTCGATTACGACGTTCGGACACACCGTTTCGTTGTGGTGTTCCCGGCGGTGTCAATTGTGAAAGTATTCCGCATTTCTTTAAATGCATGCCAAACTCATAACTCAGATATTCACCTCCGCGATCAGATCGTAGAAATTTAATCTTCTTGTTACGTTGATTTTCTACTTCACTTTGGAATTCCTTAAACTTCTCGAAAGTTTCGGATTTATGTTTCATTAAATAGATATACCCATATCTACTCAAATCATCTGTGAAGGTTAGAACATAACGATAACCACCGCGCGATGCTACACTCATTGGTCCACACACATCTGTATGTATGATTTCCAATAAGTCAGTAGCTCGCTCCATCATACCCGAGAATGGAGTCTTAGTCATTTTTCCCATCAGACATGCTTCGCATCTATCAAGTGACTCAAAGTCAAGTGATTCAAGTAATCCATCGGTATGGAGTTTCTTCATGCGTTTCACTCCAATATGACCAAGACGACAGTGCCACATATAAGTAGAATTATCATTCAATTTAATTCGCTTAGCATCAATGTTATGTATATGCGTATTACTACTATCGAGATCTAACAGAAATAAGCCATTCTTTTGTGGTGCTCGACCATAAAAGATATTATTCATAAAAATAGAACAACCATTATTCTCAGACTTGAATGAATAACCGTCTTGCATTAAACAAGATCCAGATATAATGTTCATGCTCAACGCAGGTACATAATAACAATTATTTAGGCTTAAAACTAATCCCGAAGGTAGATGTAGAGGAAGTGTCCCGACTGCGATCACATTGACCTTGGATCCGTTTCCAACGCGCATCGTCACTTCATCTTTCAGCAGTTGTCGTTTATTCTTTAGTTCCTGTTTCGAGTTACAAATATGAGCAACCGAACCAGTATCAAATACCCAGGTACTAGAACGAGAACTAGTGAGATAAACATCTATAACATGTATATCAGATATACCTTCTTTCTTCTTCTTGACAAGGCCGCTCTTCAGATCCGCCAAATACTTGGAGCAATTACGCTTCCAGTGTCCCTTCTCCTTGCAGTAATAGCACTCAGCATCAGGCTTAGGGCCGTTCTTAGGTTTCATAGGAGGCGTGGCAGCTTTCTTGCCACCCTTCTTGAATTTTCCCTTAGACTTGCCCTGTTTCTTGAAACTGGTGGTCTTGTTGACCATCAACACTTGGTGCTCTTTCTTGATCTCAATCTCAGCAGCTTTTAGCATGCCAAAGAGTTCAGGAAACTCCTTGTTCATGTTCTGCATATTGTAGTTCATCACAAAGTTCTTGTAACTTGGTGGCAGTGATTGAAGGACACGATTAATCCCCAGTCTGTTAGGAATCACTATTCCCAAGTCACTGAGTTTCTTCGCATGCCCGGTCATGACGAGCATGTGCTCACTAATGGAGCTGCCTTCTTCCATCATACAGCTGAAAAAGTGTTTCGATGCTTCATAGCATTCCACGGCCGCATGAGTCTCAAAAATAGTCTTCAACTCTTTTATCAACTCATGAGGATCGTGGTGCTCAAAACGTTTTTGAAGATCGGATTCCAGACTGCATAAGATGGCACACTGAACTTGAGAGTACCGAGTTTTCCGAGTCGCGTAAACATTCTTTACTTCATCGGTTTCAGTTTCTGCAGGAGGGTCACCTAGCGGTGCATCAAGCACATATTGCAGATTTCCGCCATTGAGGAAGATCCTCACATGACGGAACCAGTCGGTGAAGTTGCTACCGTTGCTCTTAAGCTTTTCTTTCTCTAGGAACTGGTTAAAATTGATTGAGGACGCCATATCTACAACATATTTGCAATAGTTTAGACTAAGTTTATGACAAATTGAGTTCAAATTTTAATTCTACATAATTAAAAATCTAGGTGAACTCCCACTCAAAACAATATCCCTCGCATTGTCTTAGTGATCACACGAACCAAATCCATCACACCTATGCCCGATCATCACGAGACAAGATGTAATTTCAATGGCGAACACTCAAAGTGTTCATCATATCAATCATATGATTCATGCTCTACCTTTCGGTATCACGTGTTCCGAGACCATGTCTTTACATGCTAGGCTCGTCAAGGCCACCTTAGTATCCGCATGTGCAAAACTGTCTTGCACCCGTTATATGTACTTATCGAATCTATCACACCCGATCATCACGAGATGCTTCGAAACGATAAGACTTGATAACGGTGCTACTAAGGATGAACACTTTATTATCTTGAGATTTTAGTGAGAGGGATCATCTTATAATGCTACCGTCGCGATCTAAGCAAAATAAGATGCATAAAAGGATTAACATCACATGCAGTTCATATGTGATATGATATGGCCCTTTTGTCTTTGCGCCTTTGATCTTCATCTCCAAAGCACGGACATGATCTCCATCATCAACGGGCATGATCTCCATCATCGTCGGCGAAGCACCAAGGTCAATGGCGCCGTCTTCATGATCGTCCTCCATGTAGCAACTATTACAACTACTTTGAAATACTACTCAACATGAAATTTAAAGACAACCATAAGGCTCCTGCCGGTTGCCACAATACAATAATGATCATCTCATACATATTCATCATCACATTATGGCCATATCACATCACCAAACCCTGCAAAAACAAGTTAGACGTTCTCTAATTTGGTTTGCATATTTTACGTGGTTTAGGGTTTTCGAGCAAGATCCAATCTACCTACGAACATGAACCACAACGGTGATACTAGTGTTGTCAATAGAAGAGTAAATTGAATCTTCACTATAGTAGGAGAGACAGACACCCGCAAAGCCACTTATGCAATACAAGTTGCATGTCAAGCGTGGAGCAAATCTCATGAACGCGGTCATGTAAAGTTAGCCCGAGCCGCTTCATCCCACTATGCCACAAAGATGCAAAGTACTCAACTAAAGATAACAAGAGCATCAACGCCCACAAACCATTGTGTTCTACTCGTGCAACCATCTATGCATAGACACGGCTCTGATACCACTGTAGGATAACGTAGCATAGAAAACAAAAATTTTCCTACGGCGAACACGCAATCCAAGCCAAGATGCAATCTAGAAGACGGTAGCAACGAGGGGATTATCGAGACTCACCCTTGAAGAGATTCCAAAGCCTACAAGAGGAGGCTCTTGTTGCTGCGGTAGACGTTCACTTGCCGCTTGCAAAAGCGCGTAGAAGATCTTGATCACGATCGGTTCCGGCGCCACGAACGGGCAGCACCTCCGTACTCGGTCACACGTTCGGTTGTTGATGAAGACGACGTCCACCTCCCCGTTCCAGCGGGCAGCGGAAGTAGTAGCTCCTCTTGAATCCGACAGCACGACGGCGTGGTGTCGGTGGCGGTGGAGAAATCCGGCGGAGCTTCGCTAAGCGTGCGGGATATGGTGGAGGAGCGGGGCGCTAGGGTTTGGGGAGAGGGGGTGGCCGGCCACTAAGGGGTGCGGCCAAGCTATGGCTTTGGTGTGGCCGGCCCCCTCCCCTTGGCCCTCTATATATAGGTGGAAGCCCCAAGTGTTGGACTACAAGTCTTCGAATAAGACCCGAACCCAAAACCTTCCATATGGTGGGAAACCTTCCCAAGCTAGGATTCCCACTAGAGGTGGGAATTCCACCTTCCATAGGGGGGGTGGCCGGCCCCCTAAGGGGGAGTCCACTTGGGACTCCTCCCCCACTAGGGTTGGCCGGCCATGGAGGTGGAGTCCCATGTGGACTCCACCTTCCTTGGTGGTTTCTTCCGGACTTTTCTAGAACCTTCTAGAACCTTCCATAGAACCTTCCGCATCATTTTATTCACATAAAATGACATCCTATATATGAATCTTATTCTCCGGACCATTCCGGAACTCCTCGTGATGTCCGGGATCACATCCGGGACTCCGAACAAATATTCGAACTCCATTCCATATTCAAGTTCTACCATTACAACATCCAACTTTAAGTGTGTCACCCTACGGTTCGCGAACTATGCGGACATGGTTGAGTACTCACTCCGACCAATAACCAATAGCGGGATCTGGAGATCCATAATGGCTCCCACATATTCAACGATGACTTTAGTGATCGAATGAACCATTCACATATGATACCAATTCCCTTTGTCACACGATATTTTACTTGTCCGAGGTTTGATCATCGGTATCACACTATACCTTGTTCAACCTCGTCTCCTGACAAGTACTCTTTACTCTCGTACCGTGGTATGTGGTCTCTTATGAACTTATTCATATGCTTGCAAGACATTAGATGACATTCCACCGAGAGGGCCCAGAGTATATCTATCCGTCATCGGGATGGACAAATCCCACTATTGATCCATATGCCTCAACTCATACTTTCCGGATACTTAATCCCACCTTTATAACCACCCATTTACGCAGTGGCGTTTGATGTAATCAAAGTACCTTTCCGGTATAAGTGATTTACATGATCTCATGGTCATAAGGACTAGGTAACTATGTATTGAAAGCTTATAGCAAATAACTTAATGACGTGATCTTATGCTACGCTTAATTGGGTGTGTCCATTACATCATTCATACAATGATATAACCTTGTTATTAATAACATCCAATGTTCATGATTATGAAACTAATCATCTATTAATCAACAAGCTAGTTAAGAGGCTTACTAGGGACTCTTTGTTTGTTTACATATCACACATGTATCAATGTTTCAGTTAATACAATTATAGCATGGTATATAAACTTTTATCATAAACATAAAGATATATAATAACCACTTTTATTATTGCCTCTTGGGCATATCTCCAACACAAACCCCGTCCTTGTACCCAAAAAAGATTCTGAAATACTAAGAATGTGCATCGATTACTCCGGCTTGAATAAGCATTGTCCGAAGGATCCGTTCCCTTTGCCGCGCATTGACCAAGTCATTGATTCGACGGGCGGAACTTCTGTGTTTTCTTGACGCATATTCCGGGTATCATCAGATCCGGATGAAGGAGTCTGACCAAAAGGCGACCTCTTTCATCACACCCTTTGGCACATACTGCTATGTTACCATGCCTTTTGGCTTGAAAAACGCAGGTGCCACATACCAACGTACGATGCAGCGGTGCCTGAAGGACCAAATTGGCCGGAACGTGCACGCCTACGTCGACGACATCGCGGTCATGACCCGGAAGGGATCCGACTTGCTCAGCGACCTCAAGGAAACCTTCGATAATCTCCGACGGTACAAGATGATGTTAAATCCGCTGAAGTGCGTCTTTGGCGTACCCAGCAGGAAAACTCCTTGGCTTCATTGTTTCTCACAGGGGCATTGAAGTTAACCCGGAAAAAATCAAGGCTATCCTGAACATCAAGAGGCCAACTTGTCTCAAAGACGTGCAACGATTAACTGGTTGCGTTGCGGCAATCAGTAGATTTGTTAGCCGTCTTGGCGAGAAAGCCCTACCTCTATACAAGCTGCTGAAGAAAACAGACAAATTTGTCTGGGACGAGGCAGCAGATAAAGCACTTCAGGGAGTTGAAGAACATACTCTCCTCCCCACCCATATTGGCAGCTCCAGCTGAGTCAGAGCCTATGCTCCTCTACATGGCGGCTACCAACAAAGTCATCAGCCTCGTAATCGTGGTGGTGCGAAAGGAAGAAGGACATGAGCACGGAGTCCAAAGGCCTGTCTATTACATTAGCGAAGTCTTGACGGAATCCAAGCAGAGATACCCTCACTTTCAGAAGCTAGCTTATGGAGTTTTCCTAGGCAGCCGGAAGCTGAGACACTACTTCCAAGAGCACCCAATAACAGTGGTGAGCAAGGCTCCCCTGGCAACAATCATCAACAACTCCGACGCAACAGGACGCGTAGCAAAATGGGGCATTGAATTATCTGCCTTTGACATCAACTACGAAGCCCGAACTGCAATCAAGTCTCAAGTTCTAGCGGATTTCATCGCGGATTGGACTGAAGCGCCGGAGGGCACACCTGTGCCGGAACCTGAAGCTTGGGTCATGCACTTTGACGGATCCAAGCAACATCAAGGCTCGGGGGCTGGAGTTACCCTGAAGTCACCTACCGGAGAAGAACTGCAGTACGTTCTGCAGATTCACTTCGAAGCTACCAACAACATGGCGGAATACGAGGCTCTATGATGCGCGTAGATGTACACGTCCGTTGGGAACCCCAAGAGGAAGGTATGATGCGCACAGTGGCAAGTTTTCCCTCAGTAAGAAACCAAGGTTTAATCGGACCAGTAGGAGTCAAGAAGCACGTTGAAGGTTGATGGTGGCGAAATGTGATGCGGCGCAACAACAGGGATTCCGGCGCCAACGTGGAACCTGCACAACACAACCAAAGTACTTTGCCCCAACGAAACAGTGAGGTTGTCAATCTCACCGGCTTGCTGTAACAAAGGATTAACCGTATTGTGTGGAAGATGATTGTTTGCAAGAAAACAGTAAAACAAGTATTGCAGTAGATTGTATGCGATGTAAAGAATAGGACCGGGGTCCACAGTTCACTAGAGGTGTCTCTCCCATAAGATAAAAGCATGTTGGGTGAACAAATTACAGTCGGGCAATTGAAAAATAGAGAAGGGCATAACAATGCATATACATGATATGATAAATATAGTGAGATTTAATCAGGGCATTACGACAAAGTACATAGACCGCCATCCAACTGCATCTATGCCTAAAAAGTCCACCTTCAGTTATCATCCGAACCCCATTCAGTATTAAGTTGCAAAGCAACAGACAATTGCATTAAGTATGGTGCGTAATGTAATCGACAACTACATCCTTAGACATAGAATCAATGTTTTATCCCTAGTGGCAACAGCACATCACAACCTTAGAACTTTCTGTCACTGTCCCAGGTGTCAATGAAGGCATGAACCCACTATCGAGCATAAATACTCCCTCTTGGAGTTAAGAGCAAAAACTTGGCCAGAGCCTCTACTAATAACGGAGAGCATGCAAGATCATAAACAACACATAAACAATAGATTGATAATCACCATAACATAGCATTCTCTATTCATCGGATCCCGACAAACACAACATATAGTATTACAGATAGATGATCTTGATCATGTTAGGCAGCTCACAAGATCCAACAATGAAGCACAATTAGGAGAAGACGACCATCTAGCTGCTATGGACCCATAGTCCAGGGGTGAACTACTCACTCATCACTCCGGAGGCGACCATGGCGGTGTAGAGTCCTCCGGGAGATGAATCCCCCTCTCCGGCAGGGTGCCGGAGGCGATCTCCTGAATCCCCGAGATGGGATTTGCGGCGGCGGCGTCTCTGGAAGGTTTTCCGTATCGTGGCTCTCGGCACTGGGGGTTTCGCGACGGAGGCTATTTGTAGGCGGAAGGGCAGGTCAAGAGGCGGCACGAGGGGCCCACACCATAGGTCGGCGCGGCCAGGGCCTGGGCCGCGCCGCCCTGTGGTGTCGCCACCTCGTGGCCCCACTTCGACTCTCCTTCGGTCTTCTGGAAGCTCCGTGCAAAAATAGGACCCTGGGCGTTGATTTCGTCCAATTCCGAGAATATTTCGTTACTAGGATTTCGAAACCAAAAACAGCACAGCAACTGGCTCTTCGGCATCTTGTTAATAGGTTAGTTCGGAAAATGCGTAAATACGACATATAATGTGCATAAAACATGTAGATATCATCAATAATGTAGCATGGAACATAAGAAATTATCGATACGTTGGAGACGTATCAGCATCCCCAAGCTTAGTTCTGCTCGTCCCGAGCAGGTAAAACGATAACAAAGATAATTTCTGAAGTGACATGCCATCATAATCTTGATCATACTATTTGTAAACATATGTAATGAATGCAGCGATCAAAACAATGGTAATGACATGAGTAAACAAGTGAATCATAAAGCAAAGACTTTTCATGAATAGTACTTCAAGACAAGCATAAATAAGTCTTGCATAAGAGTTAACTCATAAAGCAATAAATCAAAGTAAAGGTGTTGAAGCAACACAAAGGAAGATTAAGTTTCAGCGGTTGCTTTCAACTTATAACATGTATATCTCATGGATATTGTCAACATAAAGTAATATAACAAGTGCAATATGCAAGTATGTAGGAATCAATGCATAGTTCACACAAGTGTTTGCTTCTTAAGGTGGAGGGAGATAGGTAAACTGACTCAACAATAAAAGTAAAAGAAAGGTCCTTCAAAGAGGAAAGCATCGATTGCTGTATTTGTGCTAGAGCTTTTATTTTGAAAACATGAAACAATTTTGTCAACGGTAGTAATAAAGCATATGAGTTATGTAAATTATATCTTACAAGTTGCAAGCCTCATGCATAGTATACTAATAGTGCCCGCACCTTGTCCTACTTAGCTTGGACTACCGGATCTTCGCAATGCCATGTTTCAACCAAGTGTCACAAAGGGGTACCTCCATGCCGCCTGTACAAAGGTCTAAGGAGAAAGCTCGCATTTTGGATTTCTCGCTTTTGATTATTCTCAACTTAGACATCCATACCGGGACAACATGGACAACAGATAATGGACTCCTCTTTAATGCATAAGCATGCGGCAACAATTATTGTTCTCATATGAGATTGAGGATATATGTCCAAACTGAAACTTCAGCCATGATTCATGGCTTTAGTTAGCGGCCCAATGTTCTTCTCTAACAATATGCATGCTCCAACCATTAAGGTGGTAGATCCTTCTTACTTCAGACAAGACGGACATGCATAGCAACTCACATGATATTCAATAAAGAGTAATTGATGGCGTCCCCAGAAGCATGGTTATCGCACAACAAGCAACTTAATAAGAGATAAAGTGCATAAGTACATATTCAATACTACGATAGTTTTTAAGGCTATTTTGTCCCATGAGCTATATATTGCAAAGGTGAATGATGGAATTTTAAAGGTAGCACTCAAGCAATTTACTTTGGAATGGCGGAGAAATACCATGTAGTAGGTAGGTATGATGGACACAAATGGCATAGTAGTTGGCTCAAGGATTTTGGATGCATGAGAAGTATTCCCTCTCGATACAAGGTTTAGGCTAGCAAGGTTATTTGAAGCAAACTCAAGGATGAACCGGTGCAGCAAAACTCACATAAAAGACATATTGTAAACATTATAAGACTCTACACCGTCTTCCTTGTTGTTCAAAACTCAATACTAGATATTATCTAGACCTTAGAGAGACCAAATATGCAAACCAAATTTTAGCAAGCTCTATGTATTTCTTCATTAATGGGTGCAAAGCATATGACGCAAGAGCTTAATCATGAGCACAACAATTGCCAAGTATCACATTATCCAAGACATTTTAGAATTACTACATGTAGCATTTTCCAATTCCAACCATATAACAATTTAACGAAGAAGAAACTTCGCCTTGAACATTATGAGTAAAGCCTAAGGACATATTTGTCCATATGCAACAGCGGAGCGTGTCTCTCTCCCACAAAGTGAATGCTAGGATCCATTTTATTCAAACAAAAACAAAAACAAAAACAAACCGACGCTCCAAGCAAAGAACACAAGATGTGACTGAATAAAAATATAGTTTCAGGGGAGGAACCTGATGATGTTGTCGATGAAGAAGGGGATGCCTTGGGCATCCCCAAGATTAGACGCTTGAGTCTTCTTAAAATATGCAGGGGTGAACCACGGGGGCATCCCCAAGCTTAGAGCTTTCACTCCTCTTGATCATAGTATATCATACTCCTCTCTTGACCCTTGAAAACTTCCTTCACACCAAACTTCAAGCAAACTCATTAGAGGGTTAGTGCACAATTAATAATTCACACATTCAGAGGTGACACAAACATTCTTTACACTTCTGGACATTGCATAAAGCTACTGGACATTAGTGGATCAAAGAAATTCATCCAACATAGCAAATATGGCAATGCGAAATAAAAGGCAGAATCTGTCAAAAACAGTCCGTAAAAACGAATTTTAAAATGGCACCAGACTTGCTCAAATGGAAAAACTCAAAACTAATGAAAGTTGCGTACATATCTGAGGATCACGCTCGTAAATTGGCAGATTTTTTCGAATTTTCTACAGAGACTTGTGCCCAGATTCGTGACAGACAGCAATGCTGTTTCTGCGCAGCGATCCCAAATATAACATCAACTATAACATAGAAACTTTACTTGGCACAAAAACATGATAAGGAGAGGTTGCTACAGTAGTAAACAACTTCCAAGACTCAAATATAAAATAAAGTACTGTAGTAAAAACATGGGTTGTCTCCCATAAGCGCTTTTCTTTAACGCCTTTCAGCTAGGCGCAGAAAGTGCAAATCAAGTAACATCAAGAGATGAAGCATCAACATTATTACCTTGGGAGCTGGGAGTTTTCTCAACAATGCATTGTATCTGGTCTATATAAGTAACTCCTCTCTCATTGCTCCTAGGCTTACTATTCTCATCAAACAAATTTTCAGGAACAAGCCAAGCATAGTTATTTTCCAAAGCTTCATGCATCCCTAGTAGTTTACTAGGTATTGGCGCTTTAATTTCCCTACCATCATTAACATTATTAGTATACTTAATTCTATCCATATCCATCTTTTCAAGTATTTGTTTAAAATTAGGAAAGAAACCAAGCCTCTTATGCTTAATAAAAACTTTTCTAGCTTCTTTAACTATATCCTCAAATTCTCTAACAAGGACTTTTAAAACAAAATTTCTCTTTTCTCCCATCTCCATATCCGAAAGTGTAAGAAACATATGTTGTATTATGGGATTGAGATTAACAAATCTAGCTTCTAACATGTGTACTAAACAGGCAGAAGCACTTTCATAAGTAGGAGCAGTTTTTAATAATGGTATATCTTCAAAATCTTCATCCATACTAACATGGGTGAAAAATTCTTCTATATTATCTCTTCCAATGATACACCCTCGTCCTACCGGTATCTTTTCCAAAGTAAACTTAGGATTAAGCATGATGAAATAAGCAAAAAGTAAACTAGGCAAACAAAGTAAAGACAAGTAACTAATTTTTTTGTATTTTTGATTTAGAGAGCAAGACAGTAAATAAAGTAAAATTAGCAACTAATTTTTTTGTGTTTTGTTTAGGTGCAGCAAACAAAGTAGTAAATAAAATAAAGCAAGACAAAAACAAAGTAAAGAGATTGAGAAGTGGAGACTCCCCTTGCAGCGTGTCTTGATCTCCCCGGCAACGGCGCCAGAAATTTGCTGATGGCGTGTAGTTGACGTAGGAGTTAGAAATCTCCGGGGTGTAGCTTTTCTTCGATCTCCGGCAACGGCGCCAGAAATTTGCTTGATGCGCGTAGATGTACACGTCCATTGGGAACCCCAAGAGGAAGGTATGATGCGCACAGTGGCAAGTTTCCCTCAGTAAGAAACCAAGGTTTAATCGGACCAGTAGGAGTCAAGAAGCACGTTGAAGGTTGATGGTGGCGAAATGTGATGCGGCGCAACAACAGGGATTCCGGCGCCAACGTGGAACCTGCACAACACAACCAAAGTACTTTGCCCCAACGAAACAGTGAGGTTGTCAATCTCACCGGCTTGCTGTAACAAAGGATTAACCGTATTGTGTGGAAGATGATTGTTTGCAAGAAAACAGTAAAACAAGTATTGCAGTAGATTGTATGCGATGTAAAGAATAGGACCGGGGTCCACAGTTCACTAGAGGTGTCTCTCCCATAAGATAAAAGCATGTTGGGTGAACAAATTACAGTCGGGCAATTGACAAATAGAGAAGTGCATAACAATGCATATACATGATATGATAAATATAGTGAGATTTGATCAGGGCATTACGACAAAGTACATAGACCGCCATCCAACTGCATCTATGCCTAAAAAGTCCACCTTCAGGTTATCATCCGAACCCCATTCGGTATTAAGTTGCAAAGCAACAGACAATTGCATTAAGTATGGTGCGTAATGTAATCGACAACTACATCCTTAGACATGGAATCAATGTTTTATCCCTAGTGGCAACAGCACATCACAACCTTAGAACTTTCTGTCCCTGTCCCAGGTGTCAATGAAGGCATGAACCCACTATCGAGCATAAATACTCCCTCTTGGAGTTAAGAGCAAAAACTTGGCCAGAGCCTCTACTAATAACGGAGAGCATGCAAGATCATAAACAACACATAAACAATAGATTGATAATCACCATAACATAGCATTCTCTATTCATCGGATCCCGACAAACACAACATATAGTATTACAGATAGATGATCTTGATCATGTTAGGCAGCTCACAAGATCCAACAATGAAGCACAATTAGGAGAAGACGACCATCTAGCTACTGCTATGGACCCATAGTCCAGGGGTGAACTACTCACTCATCACTCCGGAGGCGGCCATGGCGGTGTAGAGTCCTCGGGAGATGAATCCCCTCTCCGGCAGGGTGCGGAGGCGATCTCCTGAATCCCGAGATGGGATTCGGCGGCGCGTCTCGGAAGGTTTTCCGTATCATGGCTCTCGGTGGGGGTTTCGCACGGAGGCTATTTGTAGGCGGAAGGGCAGGTCAGGCGGCACACGGGGCCCACACCATGGTCGGCGCGGCGGGGCCGGGCCGCGCCGCCTGTGGTGTCGCCACCTCGTGGCCCCCGACTCTCCTTCGGTCTTCGGAAGCTCCGTGCAAAAATAGGACCCTGGGCGTTGATTTCGTCCAATTCCGAGAATATTTCGTTACTAGGATTTCTGAAACCAAAAGCAGAAAACAACAAGCGGCTCTTCGGCATCTTGTTAATAGGTTAGTTCCAGAAAATGCGTAAATACGACATATAATGTGCATAAAACATGTAGATATCATCAATAATGTAGCATGGAACATAAGAAATTATCGATACGTTGGAGACGTATCACTCTACTACACGGTCTACGCATCGCTAAGGAAATTGGGATCAAGCACATCATATGCTGCGGAGATTCCGACCTGGTGGCACAACAAGTAGCCGGAACCTGGAACGCCAGAAACTCCGTCATGGCGGCTTACAGAGACGAAGTTGACGAGATCGCCAAGTGCTTTCTCGGATACGAAGTCAAGTACGTCGGAGAGACGATAACACGGCGCAGACATGCTGTCCAAGCTCGGATCCGGCGAAGCCAATTCGCCTGGAATTTTCCTTGAGCACCTACGAGTACCCTCGGTGAAGGCGCAAACCGGAAAATCCCGATCTGGCGTTTCTCCGGGTAAGGAAGTGATGGCGTCATTCCGGCCTGGACTCAGCCGTTCTGGATTACCTCATCGATCGAAAGTTGCCGAAGGACGAGGTCCACGCACGACAGATCACCAGACGAGCAAGATCCTACAGAATTGTTGATGGACAGCTCTACAAAAGAAGTGCAAACGGGGTGTTTCTCAAATGCGTCTCTAATCAAGATGGCATTGAAATCCTCCGAGAGATCCACGCAGGGGATTGCGGGCATCATGCCGCCCCCAGGTCCCTCGTTGCAAAAGCTTTTCGGTTAGGATTTTACTGGCTAACAGCTAAAGAGGACGCTGAGAAGCTGGTGAAAACTTGCCGAGGTTGTCAGTACTACGCTACTCAACCCAACGCTCCAGCCCAAGAGCTGAGGACCATACCTATCACCTGGCCGTTCGCGGTGGGGGCTCGATATGGTTGGTAAGTTAAAGAAATCATCTCCTGGTGGTCATGAATACCTCTTGGTCGCTATTGACAAGTTCAGTAAATGGATCGAGGCAAAGCCAGTGAGAAAAGCCGATGGTGCTACGGCACTAAAATTTGTTTGCAGCCTCGTGACGAGATTCGGCATCCCACACAGCATAATCACAGATAATGGCACAAACTTTGCGCAAGGAGAACTCAAGGATTACTGCGATGAAGTTGGGATCCGGCTTGACCTTGCATCTGTGGCCCATCCACAATCCAACGGTCAGGTCGAACGAGCTAATGGTCTCATACTAGCCGGAATCAAGCCTCGCCTTGAAGAACCGCTGCGTCGCGCAGCCGGAGCTTGGGCTGATGAACTAGACTCTGTTTTGTGGAGTTTGCGAACTACCCCTAACAGGTCAACCGGATTTACTCCGTTCTTCCTGGTATATGGATCCGAAGCGTGCTCCCCCGACATCATCCATGATTCACCGCGAGTTTCCGCCTACGAAGCTGCTGACGAGGCTCGCAGCTATCTGTGGACGATCGAAGAAGCTCGGAATTTAGCGACCAACGCTCCACCATCTATCGCGAAACTCCGACGCTATCATAGCCGTCGAGTTCGGAACCGCTCGTTCATGGTCGGAGACTTAGTCCTCCGCCTTCGTCAGGTGAAAGATCACAAGTTGCAATCTCCATGGGAAGGACCTTTTGTCATCAGCAAAGTACTACATAACGGATCTTACTACCTCGTTGATTTCCGAGAATTGAAAGATAGACCTGCCAACTGGCACCGGAAACGAAAACGAGAGGATCCGGGTGACATATATGATGAAACATCGTCCCTGGAACATAGCACATCTACGTCCTTTCCACACTTAGCGTTTTACGCATTACATACTTTGTAATATATATATGATACATGATCAATGAAATAAAGCTTTTGGTTCACTCTTAGAGTCTTTTATCTCCTTTATTTTTCATTTTTGGATCGTGTATGTTTTCCGACTAAAACCGCAGAGCTGGATCTTTCCGCCTAGGCGTGTATGAAAGTTGTGATTTTCAAAATCGTCCTTTAGGACGTAAGCTTAAGTTTTCTGGTGGAAAATTTTCCGTTGCGAATTCATGGATTCCTGGTAGCGACTTCCGGCACCTAGGCCAGGGGCTTGTTTCCGCGGTTATGGACGGACGCCATTGGGCTTCATCGCTGCTGGCGAGCATTTCCGGCAAAAGTTTTCCGGCTCGCGGAAGGTCAAGTGAACAAGCCGGAACATTTACAAACCAGCACTTGCTTTTTTCAATCAAATAGGCGAAACATGCAAATATATTAAACGGATCGCAGGATAAGTTTTTTCCGCCCACATGCATGAATATTTCGTCCCTAAGTACTTCAGAATTTAAAGTTATTTTACAAACCCTCGCTGGGGCCAAAATGATGCATTATTTTTTCCCGCAGGACATAAAGTTTTCACTCCTCCTTGGACGGAGAAGCATTGCCCTCTGGATCCTTTTCCTTGGCGTCCTCAGCCGGAGACGACACATCTTCCTCACTTTCCTCTTCTTCTTCAGAAGTTGCAGCGCTGGCCTTGGGTTCCTCTTGGGGAGCATCCTTGGAGCTGGTCCAGGTGAACTGAGTTCCGGATTCCGCAGGTCGGGCTTCGCGTCGCGCTCTTTTCGAAGTTCGCTTCAAGGGGTTCGTCGCAGGAAGAACGACCTTGTCGTAGAATTCTTCATGCCGGATCCTGCGTGCGATGCGGGTATCATAGCCACTCACTGCATCTAGAAGCGCACCGACATCTGCTGACGGAGGAACGCCGGTAGTTACCCGGTCAAGATCCAGCTCCGGGTTATGCGCCAAGCACATAGTCAAGGTCATTGCAGCTGCGCCTCGGGCTGATGAAGCTTGTAGATCCGTCACCAGTTCCGGAAGAATGTCCATCTTCTTAACAAGCTTGCGCAGTTCGCAGGTGCGGCTCTTCTTGAGAGATAAGTTGTGGCATATCTTCCGGGAGGCGGAGATGAGATCCTTGCAATCGTCGCCCGCAAGTGTAAGGAGATCGTCCCGGGGGAATAGATTCTGACGACTTTCTGGGTATCCAAGAGGCTCTGCAAGAGACAATCTGATATAAGCATGCAAGTTGAGCTCAAAATTTTTTTAGACATCTAGATGAGTTTCCGGTTAAATACCAAGGATGTGTTCATTCAGCAAGTCCCAGTGACGTTCTGCGGTCTCCATATATTTCCGGAGTCCATTGAGCTCTTCTGCTGCCTCTTGATGGTTTCGCTGTCAGCATTTCTCTTCAACAAGAATTCACCCTTTTCCTTGATGAACTCGGAGTTTTTCTCCGCCAGCTGCTTCTCGGCCTGCTCCTTCTTTTGCTCCGCCTCCATCAGTTTCGTTTCCAATTCTTGGTACGAGGAGCGCAGGTTCTCAAGCTCGGAGGAGGTCCTAGCCAGGGAAGAGGATGCGCCTATAAAGATACGAGTCAAAAATAAGTTCAAAGTCGGAATGTGAGTTAATGGCATAAAAAGGCGGAAACCAACCTTGGGCCTCCGCCAGTTGTTTGCTCAATTCGCATTCTCATTTTTCAGGGTCCGGATATTTTCGCTTGACCCAGGGTAACGCGGCGCTGAAGGGCAATATTTTTGTGCAGCTCATAGTGTAGCGCCGCTGTTCCTGTAAAATAAGACCAGAGCAGGAGTAAAAATTCCGCCTACAATAGTGGGGTCCTTTGAAGCATCATTGCCGGATTCCTTCCGACATAATGCTTGGGGGCTACTGCGACAATTTAAAAACCTCTCCAGAAGTGACTTTATTCTAAAACATCTAAGCGCTAACTAGTATCTAGTTCCCGCCTACATGCTTGGGGGCTACTGGGGAGTACCTTTTGCTTGCAGATAAGCTTGTCGAAGAACTGGCCGACGTCCTTCTTGAAGTCTTGGATCTCCGACGTCGCGGCATCCGGCTTCCCCCGGCGTTGTTCAGCATGGCGTTGAGCAGATCTTGTTCAAGCTCCCATTTATCCGCCTCAGTTAGCTTGTTGAAAAACTTGGTAGCATATGCCTTGGGGGTGGAAGTGAGGTCAGCCGGATCTCCAAAGTTTTTCGGAAAAACGACAACGTCGCCAGCGCCGACTTCGATCTTCTCGGAAGAAGTGACCTCAGCTCTCCTTGCCTTGTACTTCTGTTTCGTCTTGGGCAGGGCCTTTGGCCTTGGGATCTTCTCCGCCCGCCTTCTCGCTAACCGGAATTATTTCCGGTGGAGTATTTGCGGCAGGAGGGGGAGATTGATCAGCCTGAGGGGAGACGGCGGTGGGGCAGTGTGGGAAGTGCTTGGCGGAGCTGGAGTCGGAGGGCCAACAGCCGGAGACTTTTTCATATATTTGGTAATGGGTTCTTGGCTGGTGGTCCGGGTGGCGGCGGTAGTCGGAACTCTGCAAACAAGTAAAAGGGATCACATAAGAAACAATTACATCAAAACAGAGATGCGCCATACTCGGAAACTTACGGGCGCCGGGGATGATGGGCGAGCGTTGCCTGCGGTTGCAAGCATCTTGAGACGTTCACGCTCCGCTTTCTTCGAGTTCGCGGAGGTGGCTTGGTGATCTTGGGCTTCTTGGCGGAGGCCTCGTCGGCTCGGCTTGAGCCGGAAGCTTTGGCGGGACGCTCGGGTCGAGGGCCTCTTGCGGGGTGCCTGCTCCTCTTCCTCCTCTTCGTCTTGGAACCTCCTCCGCCGCGTCGCCGCTAACGAGGACACGGTATGGTGCGAAGTTTTCCTCCGAAAGTATGGAGGAAAGCTATTATAAGTTAGTCAACATCCAAAAGCTTGTGAAGTTTGAAGTAACGAAGGAATCAGAGCTTACCGGAGGACACTCGTTGTTTGTATGGATATCCTTGATCAATTCCGGGACCGGTTGGCCCCGGCCCATCTTCACGAGCGTTTTGATTCTCCTTTTGAGGGATCAGCCGGAAGGTGGCGGGTAGCTCGGAGCGGTCGTCCGCCCGGTGTAGCGCGATTAACCGCGCATTGTACGAAGTGGCTGGATCCGCCGAGTGAACCGGTGAGGGGCTGGCCGGTTTGGTCGTGGACTAAGGAGATTCTCCGCTGCCTTCTCCAAGATTGGGGTCTGGCGAGTGAGGGGACGAAGCTCGCGAGCTCTTCGGAGGCTCGTTGACAAACTTGGGCAAGCCATCATGAACTTCCGGAACCGAGGCGTTCTTCTCATAGAACCATCCGGCGTTCTAGTACCGGACGGATTCGTGCGAATCGTGAGGAGGATACATGCGACCAGGTCGGAGCATGAACGTCATGCTCCCGCAGTTCAACATAGCTTTATCCTTCGTCTCTTTCTTCACTCGGAAAAAAAACTGCCATAATCTGACATCTGGTCGGATCCCAAGATGCCCTTCGCAAAGTGTCGCGAAGTTGGATAGGAGGAGGTATGAGTTGGGGCAGATGTTGTGGGCTGAGCCCGTATGTGTTGAGGATGGAGAGGAAGAACTCCGAGCAGGGGAGCGATAATCCGCGCTCTACCCAAGCCTTGGTCATGACAACTTCTCCGGCTCCGGGCTTGGGGATGTCGGTGTCGCGGATGAAGCTCCAGTGGGCGGAGATCATACCCTCGTTCGGAGCTCTCTAAGCTCCACATCGGAAGTTTCGCAGGGCCACCATTGACCTCGCTCTCCTTCGCGGATCCGGGCCTTGGACGCCCTCTTATTTCCGACTCCTGAACTTTGGCTGCCATTCTAGCTGGCCTTGAGTTCTTCTTCGAGCTCTTGAGCGGTTGGAATCCGGCCTAGTTTGGTACTGGAAGAGGCGGAGAATGGTTGAGCAAGTCTAATGTCGGAAACGTATGGTGGTAGATATGCTATGGGATCCGGACATATTGGTTCTAGGCTGGGATCCGGGCTATTCGGAGAACTACCGGTGCAATGCGGTGAATCAAGTGGCATAGCTGCACCCATGCAAAGTATTTAAGTAACCGGATCTACTAAGGTTATCTTCTACGAGGCCGGCGCACGTACTGTTAATGGCGCGGTGGCTCGGCGGAGCTCCGGCGAGGCAAAGGTCGCCGGACTTGCTGCGAATCGACCCGCGTGACCACGAATCGGCGGCGGGAGAAATTTCCCGTTCAACCGAGATGATCTTGGCGTGAGGGGAGGCTTGGAGTGGCGGCGCACGAAGCTCTCTGTGGCGAAGTTCGCCGGAGATGAGATCCGTCGGGCGGCGCGGCGCGAGGAGGAAGATGATGCAGGTGAGAAGGTGAAAAGAATGGGAAGTTACCGCACGCGGTGGGTATTTATAGACCCAACGCGGAGATTCGTGTTTCGGATCCAACGGTGGAAACTGAACAGTCTCGCCGTTGGATGCATGACGCGTGTCTTAGGTTAAAAACGGTAAAATGACGTGGAGGTAACTTAACCGTGCGCTCCCGAAATTTCCGGCTGAAGATTCGCATCTCTGAAAATTTAGCGCGGGAAAGTAGGAGGTTGTGCGCGGGAAAGAAGGAAACTCCGTTACATTATCGATTATTGAAAGACAGATGATTTCCGAGAAGATGATGTCGGAAATGAGAAGGTTTGGAAGATCTTCAAGATTCTCTTCGGATCCAAGTTAATTAAAGTTGGGGGAATGATGAATCTCGGAGAACTTCGGGGGCTACTGTTGTGGGTATACTTTATGGGTATATCAGGATGGCAAGCCCGGGTGGCCCACAGACGGTGATGGTGGCATGTGGCCCATCGGGCGGCCCAGTTGCTGTTGATCATAAAAGATGAAGTCCAGCCCAGGAACGAGGAGCCGGATCTCAACCGACCTAAGAAGGAGAGTGGAGATTACCGATAGCGACAAACGGAGGAGAACGATGAGAAAAGGACAAGATTGGGAGGTCGGCTCCACCCACATTTCCAGCTCTATCGCTTGCGCCAAGGGCGCGTGGTGCGTTTCTTCAAGGACACGTGGTGCACCGGCAACCATGAGGATGCGTGGTGCGCTGGCAACCAGGAGGACGCGCGGCGCCGAATCGTCCAAATGATGTGAAGTGTTTTCCTTTCAAGAGATGTACATTAGTGATTAGTACATTAAATACATTAATACCGCCTCTTTGCCATAAACACTAAATACATCAATACCGCCTCCTTGCCATAATATAGCGCACACTGATTTTTCGTGAAAATTAAAGTGCACTAATTTTGACTAAGTTTATCAACAAAATTATTTGTTATTTATATCTACAATACCAAATGTATGACATATTAAAATATACTTCATTCTGTTTCTAGTGGTATTGATTTGATATTCTAGACAGTTTTATTTTTGTGTGTAAATTTCATCAAACTTTACACGGTTTGATTTTGAAAAAACCTTATACACTTATATTATTTTGGCATAGAGGAAGTGTATCGTACATTAAATACTATATATTTAAAAATATTAAATTATTATGCTTATCAAGAAAGAACAAAAGATTTATATTGCATTCGATTTTTTTCCCATTAATGAGCAGTGGTAGTATAATCGTGCATAGGGTCGACAATAGTGGTATACATTAAAATGGAAATGGAAAAGCACAGGCAGGCCATTCCCTTCCTCCTCCTCACCTTCCCTGCCCGAGCGAGAGGCGAGACCAAGGAAAAAAAAAGAGAGAAAAACATCTCGGGAAACCAAACGAAAAATCCCCAATCCATGAAGCCCACCACTGTGTCGCCTCCCGCCGCCGCCGCCGCGGCAGCGGCGGCCACCGACGACCCCTCTTCATCGCACTCCGACGCCGCCTCGGCCACTTTTTCCGTCGAGCGCCGCGGCGATGCCTCCGCCTCCTGCCGATGGACCCTCCCGGACTTCCCCCGCACCCGCGCCCGCACCTTCTACAGCCGCTACTTCGAGGTCGGCGGCTTCGACTGCCGCCTCCTCATCTACCCGCGCGGCGACGTCCATGCCCTCCCGGGCCACCTCTCCCTCTACCTCCAGGTCCTCGACCCAAAAACCCCATCTTCCTCCTCCTCCTCCACCACCACCACCTCATCCTCCAAATGGGATTGCTTCCTCAGCTACCGCCTCTCCATCCTCCACCCCTCCGACAACGCCAAGTCCCTGGCGCGCGATTCCTGGCACCGTTTCTCCTCCAAGAAACGTTCGCACGGATGGTCCGACTTCGCGCCCTCCGCCACCGCCGCCTACCTCCTGCCGCCGCACGATTCCCTTGTCATTGCCGCCGACATATCCGTCCTATCGGAGACCGCCTCCTTCACCGAAGCAGACGGCCGCTTCACCTGGAAGGTGTCCAACTTTGGCATCTTCAGGGAGATGATCCGCACACAGAAGATCACGAGCCCCCCATTCTTCCCCGCCGCGGCAGCTGCCGGTGGGAGTGACTCCGGGCTACGGATCAGTGTCTACCAGAGCAATGTATCTGGTGCAGACCATTTGTCGGTGTGCCTGGAGGGAAAGGAGCCGGTGGCTCAGGCAACCACCGTGTCATCAGCATCAGCATTGGCGTCGACTAGTGCAGGGAGTGGCGTGCTGGATGACCGTGGCTGCTGGTGTCTTTTCCGTGTTTCTATCCTCAACCAGAATCCTGGGGGGAACCACATCCATAAGGATTCGTATGGGCGGTTTGCGGCAGACAGTGCCAGCCTTGGGTGGGGAGATTACCTGAAGATGGATGAGTTCTTGGCTGCTGATGGGGGGTACCTGCTTGATGGGGCTGTGGTGTTCACTGCCTCCGTGCATGTCATCAAGGAATCAAACTCATTCACTCGTAGCTTACCGCTGGTGGCGGGCGGTAGTGCTGCTGCTGGTGGACGATCTGGGACTAGGAAGTCGGATGGACACTTTGGCAAGTTTGTGTGGAGGATCGACAACTTCACACGATTGAAGGAGCTGCTCAAGAAGCGCAAGATCACGGGTTTATGCATCAAGAGCAGACGCTTTCAGGTCGGGAATCGGGACTGCCGCCTTATTGTCTATCCACGGGGTAAGTAAATGCCCTCTCAAGATTCATCTCTTAGTTTCAGCATCACTTTCCGAAGTTTGCTCACATATACTGCTTAAAACGTGATAACCAAAACTGTAATATTGATGCCTAAATGATTTGATCAGAATCCTCACATGCCAAATAGGCTGATGTTTCTTAACTGTTTGGAACCAACTATAGCTCATGTGTGGTCTTTGATGCAGATTCGATTGTGAAAATGGGAAATGAAATCCATGTAAATGAAGAAAGCAACTGCCTGTTTCGAGTTTTACTGTGCTGTATTTGAAATAAATGGGAACTTCACCAGAAAATACATGCCCGTGCTTCTTATTTAGATATAATATAGATACTAGTAGTTTCAGCATCAACTTTATGGAGTTTGCTGACATATAGTGCTTCAAATGTGATAACCTAGCCTGGAATATTGATTCCTGAATGATTTGATCAGAACTGTCACATGCCATATAGGCTGATTTTTTCTCAACTGTTTGGAACAAACTATAGGTGATGTGTGGTCTTTGTTGCAATTTAGATCTTTAGACCCTCAATTTTGCACCTGCAATCCCTTCTCGGTTGACGCACCTTGTTGGCCCACATATTATAGCATGCTCTATATCCATGTTTCTTTTTTCATGATTTTTCCCCGAGGTGCCCCAACCAACAAGGAGGTTGCAGCCACAATCACCTACTGGGCGAATTTATAAAAACTCTACTCTCATATCCATTCCTGATTCTCATCTTGACCATTCAAGGTCCGTGCTTGTGAGGTCTCCATTCACCTATGTAAATTAATTAGAGCTGTTAAATCATGAGCAAAATGCATATATTTTGTCTGAAAGGCTATATAATGAAGTTCATTTATGCTGTGAGTTGATCCTAAAGTAATCATAAGTATATCAAACTGAAGTAATTAAAGCATTTGACTTTTTGAGTGCAATCTGGCTTACCAGTGCAGTTGGAACTTGGAATCCATGGCACTACTTCCGTCAATGTTGAAATCACCCTTATAGGTTAAGTTTGGAGTTTGGTTGGTTCAGTCGCTGTACACATATTAATAAACGTTGCCGTGTACACATTTGTATGCAGAATATAAAAGTACCATTTTTAAATTTGTATGCCACATTTCAGTTCTCTACTTATTTATCCTTGTGAACTTAATGGTCTAGTTACATTAAAATCACTGCTAGTTTCAAATTTATGTAACTGCAGTATCAGAATGTATGTACTAACTTCATCAGTTGGTTCTCTTAATGTTGCTGCAATCAGGGCAGTCTCAACCACCATGCCATCTCTCAGTGTTTTTGGAAGTGACAGATCCCCGAAGCACTAGTGGTGAATGGACCTGCTTTGTGAGCCATAGATTGTCTGTTATCAATCAGAAAGTGGAGGAGAAGTCAATCATGAAAGAGTCTCAAAATCGTTACTCTAAGTCAGCGAAGGATTGGGGCTGGCGTGAATTTCTGACATTAACTAGCCTCTTTGACCAGGATGCTGGTTTTCTTGTACAGGACACTGTTGTGTTCTCTGCAGAGGTTCTCATATTGAAGGAAACTGCAACTATGCAAGAGCTTAGTGATGAAATTTCTGAAATAGGCAGTTCAAGTTCTGGATGTCAGATTGATACTTTGCCAAAGCATCCTTCATTCACGTGGAAGGTGGAAAATTTCTTGTCCTTTAAGGAGATTATGGAGACAAGAAAAATTTTCAGTAAATATTTTCAGGCTGGTGGTTGTGAGCTGCGGATAGGTAAATGAAGTTTATTTTTCATGCCTTGTAACTTATATTTTCTTGTGTATTTTCATATCTGTGCTTACATAACACAACCTGCAGGTGTATATGAGTCATTTGATACAATCTGCATATATCTGGAGAGTGATCAGCCATCTGGAGTTGATCCTGACAAGAACTTTTGGGTACATTATAAGATGGCTATACTCAACCAGAAGAATTCCGTAAAAACCGTTTGCAAAGAATCGTCAATCTGCACAAAAACATGGAACAATTCAGTTCTCCAGTTTATGAAGGTTTCAGATATTCTGGATACTGAAGCTGGCTTTCTTGTCCGTGACACTGTTGTCTTTGTTTGTGAGATCATAGACTGCTGTCCATGGTTTGACTTCTCTGATCTTGAGGTGAGGTTAGGTTTTGCTAATCTTTCACGTGGCTTGTCTATTTGTGCTTGTTCTGCACATCTGTAGGACAATCTTGTAATAATGTTTCCAAATCTCATGGTTATATATTTGAACTACCTTGATGAGACAGTGTATGCAAACTGTTAAAAGGCTGTAGTTATAAGAACCAAAGGTACATCTTAAATGTAGTTGTGCAGCATATGGTATATCCTTTATGAAGGCACACAAGAAGAAACAATTAAGAATTAGAAGTCCTAGACTACTCTTATTTGGCGATGTAGGCCACTTCCAATTAGGTTTTGTTTTTGTAATATTTAGGATTAAAATGAATTGGTTGTACCAATCACTGACTAACTGTAAAAAGTTCATAAAACATTCAGAGCAATCTAAGTATTGCATTCCACAGTTCAAGTGTGCTTTGAATTACTCAAATTACAGATTCACCATATGCTGCACAACTACATTTAAGATGTAGTTGTGCAGCATATGGTATATCCTTTATGAAGGCACACAAGAAGAAATAATTATGAATTAGAAGTCCTAGACTACTCATATTTTAGGATTAAAGTGAATTGGTTGTATCAATCACTGACTAACTGTTAAGCCTGGTGAATCTGTAATTTGAGTAATTCAAAGCACACTTGAACTGTGGAATGCAATACTTAGATTGCTCTGAATATTTTATGAACTTTTGAGACCAGTGCTTTAGCAATTAGCAAGTACTCCCTCCGTCCCAAAGTGTAAGGCCACCACGCATTTTGAGGTAGAACTTTGACCAACAAAATACGCCCTCCATTTCAATGAATAAGGCGACCTCATTTTTCGTGTTTTTTCTTTGACCAAAAATTACTCTAAATATATAAAGATTGTTGGTATAAAATTAATATCATTAGAAAGTGATTTTCAATACGAATCCAACAGTACTAATTATGTACATTATAATCAAGATTTTGTTGCTCAACTTTTTTGGGTCAAAGTTTGTCTTGGAATACGTGTGTGCCTTATTCATTGAAACGGAGGTAGTATGAGTTATCATCAAAAGTATACCATTGGATTCATATTTGAAAGGTGTACCCAACAATATATTTTTGGTGTCATATAAGCTATGTTTTATTGGTCAAAGTTTTGGCTCGAAATACGAAGTGGCCTTACATATAAAAACGGAGGAAGTATTGTTAATAGTACTTATAGTTCATGAGTTGCAAGAGCATGCCAATTATAACAGTAGAGCTAACAAATATGCTTTTTTTTCAAGCACTCCAGTTAGGTATACGTGATAAATTTTAACCCTGATTAGATTACTGTTAGCTATAAACTTAGCTCTCATACGTGTACATCCATCCAATAGCAAGCCTCAACATGAAATGTATTCTTGATTTCGCAGTTATAAATCCTAACTATGGTCTGTAACTCTGTACGTGTCATATCTGGTCAACTGTTGGTTTGACGCACATGCATATTCCGTAATTTTACTCAAGCAACTGCATATTCTATATTTCTTTATCTTTTTTGAGGTTCTGTTCAGACAATTAGTGAATGTTGAGTACATGACGGTTGCTTTCTTCTTACCTCTAAAGGAACTTATCATGGATAGCGTAACATTTATCTACGAGTCGCAGTTATAATCGTTCACATGCTCTTCAAGTCCAGTCCTATATTACAGTTTGATGCAAGCCCTGTCGTGGTTCACACCATATTTTTCAACTGATATTCAGATTCTCTATATGGTAGAAACTATGGTTTGCATATAGTAATCCCCAATTAATTTTTCTGGCAGGTATTTGCCTCAGATGATGACCAGGATGAGTTGTCAACAGATCCTGATGAACTTATCGAGTCTGAATACAGTGATGATATGAGTGGAGATGAAGAGGATATGTTCCGAAATCTCCTCTCACGAGCTGGATTTTCTCTTACATATGGAGACAACAATACTCAGCCACAGGTTACCTTAAGAGAGAAAATTTTGACCGATGCTAGTGCAATTGCTGGATTTCTTACTGGGCTGCGTGTTTATCTGGATAATCCAGCAAAAGTGAAGCGCATGCTTGTTCCTACCAAAGTACCCACCAAGGGTAGTGGAAAGAAAGATTCTTCGAAGTGCGATTCAAGCTCCACAAGTCTGATAAATTTGTTGATGGGTGTGAGCGTTTTGAAGCAGGCTATCATTGATTTGCTTCTAGATATAATGGTTGAGTGTTGCCAACCTTCAGATGAAAGATCATCATATGGTTCCTCCTCAGAAAGCTCTAAAACTGCTCCCGATTCAAATGGGGCTAGCTCTCCACCAGAGCTCATCATTGTTGAAGGGGAACTAACAGAATGTGCATGCAGAAATCAGTATGAAACGGCTGAATCTAATACTGATAGTTCTAGGCATAATCTAGCATTACAAAATACAGAGTTGAGTGCAAAGGAGATGCCTGCCAAGATTCTAGAGCAGGCCAGTTTTCCTTCAGAGACACCTGCCAATTATTTGCCTGGGGATGGAAGTTCTGACCAGGCTTCTCCGGTATGATTTGAGATTCCTATCATATAAAGCCTCATTTTCATATTTTATTTCACCTATAGGCTAACTTGCTGATCTTTTTTCAGACAAAATGGCCAGACCAATCAGAGGAACTTTTAGGATTAATTGTTAATTCGTTGAAGGCACTGGACTGTGCTGTCCCACACGGATGCCCTGAACCAAGAAAGCGGCCTAAGTCTGTCCAGAAAGTTGCACTTGTACTAGAGAAAGCTCCAAAGAAGCTTCAACCAGATTTGATTGCCCTTGTACCAAAGTTGGTTGATGGTTCAGAACACTCACTTGCTGCTTGTGCACTTCTAGATCATCTTCAAAAGGCAGATGCTGAGCCGTCACTGAGGTTACCGGTAAGTTTGACCTTTTGAACAACTGTTTCTTATTTGCCTAATTTAATTATCGTGAAGTAACCTAATATTTCTACTACTTTGGGTGAACATATGTCTGAATTGTCTAAATTTATTATGATTTATTTTCGTATTTGGAGATAGCCTCATAAATAATATAGCAGGTTAGTAATGTGCAAGTCAGTTAGTGATGCATATTTTGACTCCTTTTTTTTTGTATCATGTCAGGTTTTTGGCGCCCTATCCGAATTAGAGTTCGATGGTGATGTCTGGAAACGGGCATCTTTTCATGCACTGGAATTGTTGTCTGATTCAAATGATGAGCCTCTTGTAGCAGCCATTACCTATGTTCTCAAGGCAGCATCGCAGTGCCAGCATATTGCTCAAGCTGTATGTTAACCGTCGATAAACCTATTGTTACTATTTATGTTTCTACAATCTTTTCATACTACTAAGTCCACTTACTTTTTTCCCCAAGGTTAAAGCTGTCCGGTGGAGATTAAAACGTTTGGGTACTGAAGTTCCATCTTGCGTGCTTGATTTTTTGTCTAAAACAGTGCACAGCTGGCCAGATGTAGCTGACGCACTATTGAAGGATATAGGTTCTGACCCTGAACCTGATAGCAGTTGTCTCTCATCGCCCTGTAGCACTTGTACCAAAGATGGGCTTTCTACTGAAGGGATGCCTTCTTGGCAAGAGCAGGCTGTACACGGAAGCAACCATCTATCAGATGTTTTTGTACTGATAGAAATGTTATCAATACCTGGATCGTTTGTTGAAGTTGCACAGGTTTTGGAAAGGGCATTATTGCAAGGGGCCTTTGGGCTACAGTTAGTAGCCATGGTGTTGGAAAGACGGCATTCTCACAGGTTAAGTTCAAAGTCTGGTGCTGTGGTGTATGATTTACAGGACAAACAAGCTTTGTCAGGTGGGCAGTTTGAATCCTCGCCCATCCAAGAAGGTGATTTCACTTCAGTCCTTGCACTTGGTGAGGTATTGTCTCTATCTAGCGAAACGAGGGTCCAAGACTTCGTGCGGATGCTTTATGCCATCATGTTTAAGATCTATGCCGAGGATCATTATAGATACAGAATTCTGAAGGGTCTTGTTGATCGGGCAACAAATACTTCAGATAACTGCCGAGAAGTTGACATAGATATGGATGTCTTGGTATTTCTTGTTAAGGAGGAGTTTGGAATTGCTAGACCTGTTTTAAGCATGATGCGTGAAGCTGCTGAAGTTGCTCAGGCAGATCGTGCTAATCTGTGGCACCAAATATGTGCTACTGAGGATGAGAATATTCGTTTGCACGAGGAGATGGACATGGAGCAAACTAAATTTACCAATGAAAGAGCTGTATTAGCCCAACGGCTAACTGAGTCTGAGGCAACCACAGGACATCTAAGGGTATTTCCTTGTCATTATTTAGCTACTGATCCACCTTTCTTGTTTGTTTCTTACCTTACACATTTTGTTTATTTTATAATTCTTGTAGTCTGAACTAAAAGCTGAGAGGGATCGTTGTATACAAGAGAAGAAAGAACTGTCCAAGCAGATGCGGGAGATTGAGAAACAGATGGAATGGGTGCGATCAGAGAAAGATGAGCAAATTGCAAAGCTATCTGCTGATAGGAAGAATCTTCATGATCGTGTTCATGAAGCAGAGACGCAGCTATCACAGTTTAAAGCACGGAAACGCGAAGAACTAAAGGTAAGAGTTATTGTAAAAAAACATACAGTCATGTTCGTTGAACTTTTGATGTTTCTCTTAATCACTATATAACTTGATAGTGATGCTAATTTGTGAAAATATGCGATTTGATCTTATTCTTGTGGCAATTCCATATTTGAGTTTTTTTGTGTGGCATATATGTTGAATATACTTCAATCGTTTGCCATCTTTATCCTATTATTTTAAAATATATAACTTAAACACCTAGACCTTGATATTGAAGTTTATGCCCTCTGAGTTGAAGAAGATAAAACCCATATCTTAGATGTTCATAATTTACCATGCATTTTTTTCTTATCTGTGTAGAGTATATATTGTAGGTAGTGAGATAAGTGATAAGTTAGTTTTCAGCCTGCCTTGGCGGTTAACTCGCACTGGCATACCGCCTTAGTATTTTTTTTTTCTAATTTCAAGATTATTTGAAGCAAAGCCATCTTGGTTTTTTTTTGGTATGTACTATTAACTATTTGAATGTTGCCTTATGATACCCTTGGAAATTTAATTGAGAAGAACAATATTGATGTTTTACGGTTTACATCTTTCTTGTATGCTGTAGAAAGTAACATTGGAGAAGAACACATTGGCAGAGAGGCTGAAGATAGCTGAAGCTTCAAAGAAACGATTTGATGATGAATTAAAACGGCATGCTGCTGAAATACAGGCTCGCGAAGAGATTAGAAAATCACTTGATGCTGAAGTAAGAAGGCTGAAACATAAAGTTGGACAAACGGAGGGAGAGAAGAAAGAAAAAGAAGATCAAATTGCTCGTTGCGAAGCTTACATTGATGGAATGGAGTCAAAACTGCAAGTTTGCCAGGTTTGCTCTTGCAAAATTTATGTTACCAAAATTACTGATTATTTCATTATTTCCAATATACTTGTGAGGTGAAGCTACTAAATATCTCAATGTGCTGCTCTGCTAGCAAAAACTTGTCATACAATGGGGATGGTTTCCATATGATACTGTCATAAGAAGGCAAGGGTAGAATAAGTAACATGTAAAACTGTTGTTAGAAAGTAATCATCCTAAACTGAAACTGTAACCATGCATATATAAAATTAGGAGGCTCTTCTGTGGTGTCATTAAAACAAAGTAGACAAGGGTAGAATAACTAACATACAGAATCATTTTAGAAAGTAATCATCTTGAAACTTAGTTATCTAAATTGTATCCATTTGGGCCCTACTGTTTTCTGGTTTCTAGTTCTGAATATCTTAAACTATTTTTGTTTCCATTTCTGATAAGTTTTACCTATAGTTGCATGTTTAGAAAATTACTGTGATCCTGAGATGGGAAAGATAAGAGTAATGAGCCGCATACCAACTAAGAAAGTTTGCAAGCCAAGGTTAAACGTGGCAAACTGGTGCACTGAAACAAACACCTATATCATTACTGTGCAACTTATATTGCATTTGTCCTGACCATTTATTTGTCATTTTAGAAGTTTTGCATCGGAACCTACTGCATATTGTATTTACTATTATATCTTGTTGCAGCAATATATTCGCACCCTGGAAACATCACTCCAAGAAGAGATGGCCCGGCATGCCCCACTGTATGGTGTCGGCGTGGAGGCTTTATCGCTGGAGGAGCTTGAAACGCTTGCAAACATCCATGAGCAGAGTTTAAGACAGATCCATGTAATTCGGCAAAGGAAGGGAAGCAGCCATCTCTTGAGTGTCTCTGGCTTATTCCCCTCGCCTTCACTGGCTGTTGGCCCGCCTTCCTCAGTGATCCACACATCCTCCATAGCACCTAATGGAGTGGGTACCCATGGAAACGGGCACAGGAGCAACACAATGGGTCCCTGGTTCAATCAAACCTAACTCTTAAGATGCAGCTGCAAGCGGAAGATCCAAAGATGTCCATTTTGTGCATTGGTTCGATAGGTCACATTTTGCCTGGCTGTATTCACCAGCTGCCGAGCAATCTGGCGTTGCGTGGTAGCCTTTTTGTTCTTGCCTTTCCATTTGTCTTCTCCCTTTGTATCCTGAAGTGGTAGTGCCGTCGGCTCGAGATGTCATGGGTGCCGTGCTAGGTGTTCCATGTGAAATAAGATGTAATAACAGGAGACCCGATGGAACTATCAGTTGCAAGTGGAGAGCTATGGAAATGGTTGATATCACCCATTGCTTGATTATTTCTAGAAGCATTGGGATTCTTCCTTCATTTGAAAAGTTGCAACATGAGAAAGTGTTTCATGCTCGTGTCTCTATTGTTAGATCTGCTGTAGTGTTGGACTGTAGTGTTGGACCTGGTAGACACACATTGGCACTAGCTGTACATTTCCATTTTGCTGAATTGTCAACTCACAGTTGCCTTAAAAAAATATCGGAAGTTCTGGTCGACCGTCATAGACTTCAGGTCTGTTTTCAGCGTACAGAGAATGATCATATTGTGGTGGGAATCTAAGTGTGTCGGACACCCTATTGCCCCTATTGGGAACTCAACAAACTCCTAAGCTTCTTTACTTAAACTGAAAGGTTATATATCTTTGGTCTCGATATTTCCAATATTTATAGGAAAAATGGCACCCTAGGGCAGATTTGAGTCATACCAAGTATTATGACGAAATCCCTCAATGTGTGTACAAACGAAACAACAACAAAATTAATGCTACAAAAGAGTGTTGAAATTTTTTTTTTCCTAGACTGATTTGCAATAAAAAATCGGATAAGGTGTTTTTGCACCCAAGAGCAGATGCTCCTGTTTATTAAAATGATTTTTAGACGCACTATAAAATGTCAAACAATTTTGACAAAAAATGCCGCGCGTACATCTCAACGTTCCATGTGCTTGCGAAGTAGTTTCACAAAAAAATGATATTGTCTATGTCAGGTGTAAAAAGTATAAAATTCGGTGCTAAAAGTAGCTCTAATGAGACATTTCTTCATCTTTTTTACACAATACACAATAAATGTTGCTTTTCACGAAAATTGGCGTGCACACATAAAATATCGACATGTATGTGCGAAATTTATGTCCGTTTTTAAAACATTTTAAAATATTTTTTCAAGTGGCAGGAGCATATGCACCCACTATCAAAAGTGTATTTCCGCAAAAAATCACCATCAAGTTCAACAAAAGCCAGAAATCGATCACAACAAAAAACATATGTTTGCAGCAATAAAAAACGTGGTTAAATTAAGCAAAAAAATTTCGCTTAGAGTATTTGCAACAAAAAACACCTACTATTTCAATAAAAATTAGAAACAAATACAATAGAAAAAACACGTGTTTGCAACATTTTGCAAAAAACATGTGGTTGTAAAAAATCCGAGGAAACACACAAACTTTTGTCAACGCCTAGAAAACCAAACATATGATGTGTGATTTCTCAACAAAAGTCATCTAAATTTGTTGGAAGCACGTATGCAACATCAAAAAATCCGGGGCAAGCACAAACTTGTAGCAAACACCAAGAAAATCTTGCAACATCCTACGTGTGTTTTCTCAACAAAACTCAAACGAGTTTACTACAAATTTAAAGCATGTATGTAACATAAAAAAATCCAAGAAATAGTTTTTTTAGCAAAAGTCGGAAACCTATCAACGTCTCGAGACCTAGCAATCCACAAAAACAAATATTTATTCATTACAAAAACATTGAAGTAATACCAAATGAATAGGCATATCAAACTGGCCCATGTAGACACATCATGAATAACACTAGGGTAGATACATTAAGGAGAAAGTTTGATGTCTCGTTGGCACTCCACCCCTTCATCCCACGAGACAAGAGACAAGCGACGACACCTCTCCCTCCCCAATTCTTCATCTGCGTGAGTGATAGTCCCCTCTTCCTCCGCTTGTCGCTCCAGCGACAGGAGGGAGAGGGGAGTTCGTTCCTCTGTTCTGGTTTAGTTTTCTGGTTAGGGTTTGTTCATTGTGGTGCACCATTAGGATGGTGGGACGGGCGAATAAATCTGCCTTAGCTCTACTCCCACACTAGCGCTGACCTTCACTGATGCGTCTCGTAGTTGATGTCATTGTGTGCTTGTTGATCTTTCAGATCGACGGCTTGGTCTTCTCGTCTTTTGTTAGATCCGGCGAGATCTGTTTCTCAGCATGTCGTTGGCGTCCGTCGTTATCCACAACGACGCTAGGGTCAGGGCGAGGTGGATGCTCTAGGGCGAGGATGTTAGTCCAGAGGTGGTGGATTTGTCGTTATTCCTAGACTTCGTCGAAGAGATGTGGTGGATTTGTCGTTATTCCTCGACTTCGTCGAAGAGATGTGGCGGATCTTGGCCCAAGGTAGCACGAGCCTGTTCATCGATAACAAAGCCTCGTTGGCGATGGTGCTCAGCTCTTTTGAATCTGAAAATGGTGGAGGCTCAATATCTCTTCCAACGCGCGTCTATACAAATTTTTAGGTTGATGGCGACCACTGGCTTTTGGGAGTGCAGAAAAATTTAAAAATAGTTTTTGCAAAGTGTTCAGTACACTTATTTCCTCCTGGTTCGTTGACGGATCATAGAGACTTTGGGATCATTTGATTCATAGGACAGGAAAATCATAGAAATAGAAAAAGTATAGATTGAAATGTCATGGCTACTTCAATCATATAGGAAGATGAAGTGTGTTTAATTGTAGCAAAGAAAATTTTCCATGAGATATAACCTTATGTATTTTCCTTTAGGATTTACACTACAAATTTATTATAGGATTTGTTCCTATGAATCAAACAACATGTGTAGGAAATTTTCCTATAAAATTCAAATCCTACACAGTTCCTATGAAATTCGTATGAATCAAAGACCCCTTACAGGTGCTTCGTCAGCAACCTCGCGCCGTCAGATCATGTGGCTGAAAAATCATGACGGTTCTTGCGCGCTGGAGCGAGCGGCTCTTTTCTCACCGTCAGATTTTGATCGAGTGGCCAGGGCACTGTAAAACCCTAGCCCAAAACCCACATAGCCCGCGGTCGCGCACCCTTTGGCCTCGAGCCCCACGCGACAACCTTCGCCCCGTCGCCGTAGCCGCTCCCCGCGCCGCCGGCGCCCCCCCGTTCACCTTCGCAGCTACCGCTGCGACGTTCGCCTCGGCCAAACCTTCTTGCTATCGCCCTCTGTCTTCCCCAGTATGGCGGATGTCGTTTATGCTGTGATGGATTCCGAGGTCTCGGTGGAAGGGAAAGTGGAAGGTGGAGGAGTCAGGGGGGAGGACGAGAGCAAGGCCGAAGCTGTTGTTCCTGCTGAGATGAATTCCGAGGTGGAAGTTGGAGGGAGTGATGGGAAGGGGGAGAGCAAGGACGAGGCGGCTGTTGACGCTGAGAGGGATTCCGAGGTCTCTGTGCAAGAGGAGAGGGAAGATGGAGGAAGCAAGGGAGAAGTGGAGAGTAGCGAGGACGAGGAGGAAGATGGGGAATCGAGCGAGGCTTCTTCGAGTAGTGAGGAGGAGGAGGAGTCAAGTGAGGCCTCGTCGAGCAGTGATGAGGAAGAGCAGGTAGCCAAGAAGCATGATGGTGTCGGTGACATGGCGGCCCTCATCCAAGAGGGTGAACTGATGGCTGGGATCAATGATGATGACGATGAGGAGGAGGAGGAAGCATTGACGGGTCATACCAACTCCAAACATGAAGCAGAGGTATTGAGCTGCATTTTTTTTCAATAGTAGAACTGTGAATCATTTTTCTAGGAAGTTACAGCTTGTTTTCTAATTAGTATAATTGACTTTGCAATCAAAATCTGTTAGATGATTGATAAAGTTTTAGTAGAAAGTTGTAGAAGTTTATGCTTGGTTATCGGTTTGTGCGTATTAGTGACAAACTACTGTGTGTTGCTACAACATCTATACTCAATTCCTAAAAACCATATATATAATTGCTACAAGTGTTCATCTAGGGTACAAACCCAATAATATGTTTTGATTTTGTAAAATAAGTTGTTGGTATGTCTTTTCTTATGAGGATACATCATATGTCTTTCAGGTCCTTCCTCCAGTGCCAAAGATTGAAATCCAGCTGGAACCGCATCATAAGGCACTCCCAGTGGGAACAATTTCATCTGTAAGTCTTGTATTGAACTTGACTTTTCATCTAAACGTTTGCTGTCATTTATGAAAAATCTTATCAGTACTTCTTTTATATTTAACATCTGTTTAAGATACAGGTGTTGAAAGCTGTAGGTTATTTGCATATAACAGCTAGAAATCTACTGAATTTGTATCCACTAAGATAAACTTGACTGTATTAGTAGTAAATTCTGAAATTTATAATTACCTCTGTGCCTGGGTGATAGTGGTTATATATTTCGATTATTGCATTTATCATTTTAATAAAAAAATTATGGAATTTTGTTGTAGTATACTTCTCTATTGTGGTGCTTGAGATTTTTTGTGAATAATCTGTGCTTCTCATTTAGTCCTAGACTGGTGAAGCACACAGGATATTTTTATCTTTCTTAGTGTATTTCTATGCGACCCATGTGTTGACTGTTTGATTTCTATCCAGATCATGGGTGAAAGAGTGATTGTTGAAGGGTCAGTGCAACATAATCCCCTGAATGAGGGTTCCATACTCTGGATAACTGAAAGCAGGAAACCACTTGGTATTGTTGAGGAGTTATTTGGTCCAGTAAAAAACCCATATTATCTCGTCCGGTATAACTCTGTGGAAGAAGTTCCCGCTGGGATCAGTGCAGGAACTGCGGTCTCATTTGTTACAGAGTTTGCAGATCATATCTTGAATGTAAAGGAGCTGTACACCAAAGGCTACGATGAATCAGGAGATCATGTTGAGGATGAAACAGATGATCCTGAATTCTCTGATGACGAGAAGGAGGCTGAGTACAAAAGATCATTACGGATGGCAAAAAGGCAGACTGATAGGCAATTTGAGTCCAAGAAACGTTCTGGTAATAAGAGGAAGCAGCCTAGGGATGCTGGATTCCATAAGGATATGCCACCTAGGATCCACGATTTACAGACACCAGGTCATCAATCAAAGCATCGTTTTCAGCGCTCAGACTTGGCTGCTTCTGCTAACAACTCAGCAAGCTTGTTAGGTCCTCAAAACATTTCTACAAGTCTACCAATAATGGCGCCATCAGTCTCAGTGAATCCTTCTATGGCATCAGCCATTCAGTTTGCAGATCAGAAAGGTGGTGGCTTCCCTAATCCATCACAGCAGTTCTTACTGCAGCAGCCAAATTTGAATTGGCCTGGTGGGTTTCCGTCTCCCTTGTACCCGGACATGGGGATTAATGGAGCTGCTTTTGCAGCTAATATTATGCAGAACATACTCAGCGCAGCCAATCAATACCAGCAAAATTATCAGAATCAGAGTTTTGGTGGTTTCCCGAATGGAATGCCCATGGCCCCAACACAGTTTATGCCGCAGAGCAGAATGCCTGCAAATCCAATGCCGTTTGGTGGACCGCCAGTAAATCCTCCATTTGGTCCAGCATCTGAATTGGGTATGGGGCAAGGGAACTCTTATAATCTTCAGCACTTGACTGGCAACCAAGGGCAGATACCTCCTGGGTTGCCCAACACACAAGGATATGGGAGCCTGCCACAATCGCATGGAGATGGAGGTCAGTATCCTATGCAATTCAGTTCTGGGCAGTTTAATCAGGGTAACCCTTCCTTCTGTGGAAGGCCGCAGCACCAGGGAGGCCGGCATTCACCGGGGAGAGGTGGTGGAGGGCATCACAAATAGGGTGACGCGCAGGCTTGCATTTTTCTTCTTTACAGAAAGAAGTTTAATTCAGACTTCAGAACTACGTAAGTCTAATGATAAATGGAGTGTTTACTCGTGTCCTACTTCCTGGTATGACTAGTCTATGTGGCTATGTCGGTGCATAAGTTTTCCTATTACTTCTGGATACGATTTTTTTTTGAACTACTGAATGACAGATTGCGAGTAAGATAACTGTTAGTAGTTTTGTATTAGAGTTATACTTAAAAGCTGAAGTTAAAATGTTGTTATCGTGGTGTAATTTTCAGCTGCAATCATGCCATGGAATTGAAATGAGCATGTTATACAGACGATAACTTCTTTTTCATTTCGATGATGTAGCCAGATGAACTATAGTATAACCTCTGTTCCCTTTTATAAGATATTTTGGTAAGCCTAATTGGCTTGCCAAAACGTCTTATAGAAAGGAACGGAGGGAGTAGCTTTTTTTTTCTTTTCTTTTTTTAGAACACACATTTTGTACTCGTTTATATTGAACTCAGGATCCTTTAGGTTGCAAGAGTAGCAACAGTTCTAGCTGGAGTGTTTGTGTGTTAATTCTTGTTGTGTACACCTCCCTAATATAGCAACAGTTCTTGCTAATTTTAAGCCGATTTTGGCAGCTACGCTATGTACATCTCCCTTATATCTCTTGACACAGAATCGGGGAGGATGACCTTCCCTTTATCTGAAAAAAATATGAAACTTGGAAAAGATACATGTCTTGCGCAAATTGGTAATAATACCCAACGGTCTTTAATAATTCCATTCTCCTTTTCCCTTTTCAGGTTTCTTAAAGCTTACAACTGCAGATACTACATGGCTTCTATTGAAGCATGAAGTTTTTTAGGTGATAAATGAATCAGGAAGTCGATAGTGGTATTTTTGCGAGCATCGTGTCTTGGGGAAGATCTGTAGATGTTTTGGTTTGGGGTGTTTGCTGATAAGCATATTGTAGTTCGTGTTTCAAACAAAAAAAGAGCACATGTGCCAAGTTTGTTCGCATGACATGATCGTCTTCCTGTAGTTAAAAAAGTTCAGTCACCAAATTGTGTGTCCTCCTCAACCTATGCACCATTCAGGGATTATCCAAGACGATGCTGCCGATGGTGATGCACCAAATTGTGTATCTTTCACGAGCTCCACCTACGCACCAGGTTGCTGTATCCACCTTGGGCCGTGTCATGGTGATGATGCACCGCAGATTATGAACGTCTCTAGAGAAAGGGATGTATATGAGTATGAACGTGTGACGTGTCTCATTTCACGTCTAGGCTGATACACGGCACGTCCGTTCTTTCCAGAACACAGCACAGCGGGGGGCGAGTATACCGTATACGTCAGGGCGCGGCACGGTGGCAGGAACACAATAGCACGACGAGACAAGGCGTGGCACACCAGACTCCTACCTAACTTTACGTGTCGGTGTCACCGGGCTAGCTAGCGCGAGGAGGGTTACGATCGATCGAGGACACGAAGCACGCCGATCGACATGATAGATGACGAGAGGATTTATGATCGCAAACGAATCGATCGGCAGGCCCACGCAGCAACTCGCAATCGATCCGTCGTTCTCCGTCCCATCATGCTCCTTGGCGTGCGTCGCCGTCCATCGGATTGCATCTTGTCCGCTCGCCGAATCGGAGAAATTAAGTTCGCCGAAAGGAAAAGGGTCCGCTGCGTATCCAGCCGACTAGCTAAGGCGAGCATGGTGTGTAAACCCTGTTTGACGTTTTAGCGACGACACATTTTTAGCCACCGACCGATATTGCCAATAGCATCTCCAAGACTCCAACAGACGCGCAGTCGCGCACACCTTCCACACGCTATTTTTTTTTTATATACTGCTGGTTTTCGTTTTTCGGACACGGGTGCGTCTCTAGGTTTTCAGACACGTGGAAAGATGCACCGCGGAAACAACACTTTACCAGACGCTGTATTTACAGCATCAAAATTAAGTTTTGCATACATATAACTGAAAATAAGATCAAACATACTACTAAAAATAGGTTTTAAAACGATGATAAAAACCATAATTAAACGGATACAATACATCTAAAACTCGGAGAAGTCGAAGTACGATCCGACGACTCCGACGGCTCAGTCAAGTCCAAATATCGTTTTCGTTGATGGTCGTCGGGCCGGCTTCCTGCGCCTCGATGAACCGCTTGCGCGCACGAATGACCTCCTTCTCTGTCATGCACTCCGCCTTCTTTTGCACGTAGAAGGCGCGCTCGTCGAGGACGTCCCGCGGGAAGGTGGAGGCCCACGCCCCCAAGGGGCGTTCATCCGTATGCGCAATGGTGAGGCGACACTAAAGCTGCAGGCTGTGGCAGCGCTGCTCGGCGGTGACGAGGCTGTTGAAGCCGGCCAAGAACTCCGCCTCTTCGAGCGAGGCAGAGTCCTTGAAATTGAGATGCTGGCGGGGGCGCCCGAGGCGCCATGCCGCCGTGTCGTAGGCGCGTGCCGCACCAAGAGAGAGAGAGAGAGAGAGAGAGAGAGAGAGAGAGGCGAGCGCCGCCGGCGCGGACCTCCGCGTAGAACGTGCCGCTCAGGCGGGCACGCACGCCCATGAAACTGGAGGAGTTGCGCCAGGGGGCCATGGCGATGGTGCGCGTGGCAGGCGAGTGGGCGGCGCGTGGCAGGTGGAAGTTTTCAGCAACGGTTGAGGACACGTCGCGTGCCGTTTCATACCGCGCGCGGCAACAAATTTTGCGCGCACTATTTTCACGTGTCTGTTGGAACGAAAATTTTCAGCGGCGACCCGCACTAAACTGACGGTTTTTACCGCGTGAATGCCTTTTAGGCTCTGTTGGAGGCGCTCTAAACTCTGTTTGATGTTGTAAAGTCGACACACCGACCGAAGATACCTTGCACGTCTAGGAAGCAACCCGTGATCTACGAGAAGCCTCCAAAATCAGACTCGGCTGTGATGGTCCTTGGCAGTAAAGGAAGGGATTATGATCTGCAAGCACTTCGAACTGATGGTCCAGATTTGGAGGAATATTGAAATTCGAAAGAAAGGTCAGATCAGATGCTTGGGTGAGCAGCAACCACGACGAAAAGCAACCCACCTGTGATCAACATGGGCTAGGTAAGTAGCAAGGTAGGAAATCACTTCCTTTACGATATGCCAATACGAGCACCCCTTGCTTTTCCAAATTAAGTTCATAACTTAAAATAATAATAAATCTACACACTGAAATATATTTAGATATATCTATATTTTAACTAAATATGGCAATATTTACGATACCTAGTTCGAAACGGAGAAAGTATTAGTTACTTAGTTAAATAGTTTTGCCTGAAACTACAAGAGAGACCGACAAGCAGGAAAAAGACGGGTCATGTCCGGCACTTGGCGTATGCATTTCTTTTTTTTGAACAGATAAGGCCACGAAGGGCCTGGAAGCTCCATTAGTCGGTGGGAACAATTACAAAGAGGACCCTGGCTTTAAAAACAATAGCACAAGAGTCCGAAGAAATTACAAAAAGGATCCCATAAAGATGGAAAACAAAGCAATCGGGTCCTTCTTCTCCACCGCGTCGAATACTGGATCTTGGGCCATGGTCGCTGGCGGCGACGCCGGGGACTGCGCCACTTTTGGTTCGTCGCCAGGATGGATCACCAGGCCAAGATCGAAGATCTTCCCCTTCAGCACTTCGCCCTGGAGGAAGTAGATACTCCCCGGAACTGCTTCTTCCGAGGTGCGGAGAGGCCCCCTTGGCCAAAAATAGCAGCGGCTACATGCGCCGACGCTTGAGATCCGCCGTCGTGGTGAGCACCGCACGCTCACCAGTGTGCCTCCAAACTCCAGATCGACGAGTTCCGGAGCTCGCATCCTCCTGTCTGTCTCCACGACCACTAGGAGGAGGAAGAGCTTGCCAGGAACTCAATGGGACCAGAGCGAGAGAGAGGTAGCAGGATCTCCTCTCCGCCTGAGATAGCCCACAACGTCGCCTCTTCTCCTCGCCTCCATGGCCGGCCAGAAGAACGCACAGCACCGCTCCCCTCCTCCATGGCCGGCCAGGGGGGCTCTGCCTTGCAGCTCCTCGGCAGCAGAAGATCCGCGGCCGCAAATTTTGTTGGGATTCGTAGCATAGAAAACAAAAATTTTCCTACCGAAGAACGAAAACACAAGCCAAGATCTAATCTAGTAGATGGTAGCAACGAGAAGATCATGAGACTAACCCTCGAAGATTTCCAAAGCCTAACGAGATTAGATCTCGTGATGGATGTAGTCGATCACTTGCCGCTTGCAAAAGCGCGTAGAAGATCTTGACGGTGCCACAATCGGGCAGCACCTCCGTACTCGGTCACACGTACGGTGTTGATGAAGACGACGTCCTCCCCTCACAGGGGCAGCGAAAGTAGTAGATCCTCCTCGGAATCCCGGCAGCACGACGGCGTGGTGGTGGAGAACTCCGGCAGGGCTTCGCTATGCGCTGCGGGAGTTGTATGTGGAGGAGAGGTAGCTAGGGTTTAGGGAGAGGGGGGCTTGGGCGTCGGCCATGAAGGGGGCGGCCGAGGTTGTGGCTTAAGGTGGCCGGCCCCCTTCCCTTGTCCCGCTTTTTATAGGTGGAAACCCCCAAGAGTTAGACTCCAAGTCTTCGAATAAGACCCCAACTCAAGAACTTGCCATAAGGTGGAAAACCTACCCAAGGGGGGAATCCCACTCAAGGTGGGACTCCCACCCCTTCCTTGGGGGGTTGGCCAGCCACCCTTGGGGAGTCCACCTGGGACTCCTCCCCTTTAGGGTTGGCCGGCCATGCAAGGTGGAGTCCGGGACTCCACTTTCCATGGTGATTTCTTCCGGACTTTTCTAGAACCTTCTAGAACCTGCCATAAATGCACCGGATCATTTCCAAACTTGGAATATGACTTCCTATATATGAATCTTATTCTCGGACCATTCCGGACCTCCTCGTGATGTCCTGGATCCCATCCGAGATTTGAACAAAACTTCGAACTCCATTCCATATTCCATATCTACTTAAACGACATCAAACATTAAGTGTGTCACCTACGGTTCGTGAACTATGAGACATGGTTGAGACTTCTCTCTCCAATAACCAATAGCGGGACCTGGAGATCCATAATGGCTCACATATTCAACGATGACTTAGTGATCGATTGAACCATTTACATACGATACCGATTCCCTTTGTCACGCGATATTTTACTTGTCCGAGGTTTCATCATCGGTATCACGATACCTTGTTCAACCTCGTCTCTGACAAGTACTCTTTACTCGTACCGTGGTATGTGATCTCTTATGAACCATTCATATGCTTGCAAGCTAATTGGATGACATTCCACCGAGAGAGTATATCTATCCGTCATCGGGATGGACAAATCCCACTCTTGATCCATATGCCTCAATACATACTGAATACTTAATCTCACCTTTATAACCACCCATTTACGCAGTGGCGTTTGATGTAATCAAAGTACCCTTCCGGTATAAGTGATTTACATGATCTCATGGTCGAAGGACTAGGTAACTATGTATCGAAAGCTTATAGAACTTAATGATCTTATGCTACGCTTAATTTGGGTGTTTGTCCATTATATCATTCTTAATGACATAACCTTGTTATTAATAACATCCAATGTTCATGATCATGAAACCTTGATCATCTATTAATCAACAAGCTAGTTATATAAGAGGCTTACTAGGGACTCCTTATTGTTTACATAACACACATGTATCAATGTTCGGTTAATACAATTATAGGGGTATGTAAACATTTATCATAAACACAAAGATATATAATAACCATTTTATTATTGCCTCTTGGGCATATCTCCATGATCTCCCACTTGCACTAGAGTCAATAATCTAGTTTACATTTGTAAAGATATAACACCTTGGCCTTATGGTGCTTTATCATGTTTTTCTCACGGGAGAGGTTTTAGTCAACGGATCTGACACGCTCAGAAAACGTATGTATTTTGCAATTCATTTGCGTCTCAACGCATCACTCATTTTCCAAACGAGTCGGCATATATGCTTAGTCCTCTGGTGGAACCTTAATTCCGCGATCTGAAATATGTCACTAATATTGTCACACACAATTGATGACCCACAAGTATAGGGGGTGTATCGTAGTACTTTCGATAAATAAGAGTGTCGAACCCAACGAGGAGCAGAAGGTGTTGACAAGCAGTTTCGATGAAGGATTCTTTGTAAATGCTCAACAAGTATTCGGGGTTTTGATATAGAGATAAATAAAGTACGAGTAAGTAAAATGCGAGAGAAATAATTGCAAGAGTGGCCCAATCCTTTTTAGCAAGGACAAGCCGGTTTGTTTACTTATAATGACCAAACGTTCTTGAGGACACATGGGGATTTTAGTCTAGTGCTTTCGCTTCAGGTGATTAATCTTCATTGTTTTGATAAGTGTTGTGAGGGTGAACCTATGCTAACGCCCTTCCTAGGACTAATACATACTTGTGATTATACCCTTGCAAGCATCCGCAAATACAAGAAAGTAATTAAGATAAATCTAACCACAACCTTAAACTCGAGATCCTGCTATCCCTCTGCACCGATATACTAACGGGGTTTAGGTTGTTGTCACTCCGGCAACCCCACAATTAGCAAACGAATACAAGATGTACTCCCTAGGCCCATAAAGGTGAAGTATCATGTAGTGGACGTTCACATGACACCACTAAAAGAGTAACACCACAACTTAAATATCATAACATTGAATACTACTCAACAATAATTCACTACTAACATTTAGACTTCACCCATGTCCTCAAGAACTAAACGAACTACTCACGAGACATCATATGGAACATGATCAGAGGTGATATGATGATGAATAACAATCTGAACATAAACCTTGGTTCAATGGTTTCACTCAATAGCATCAATAACAAGTAGTAATCAATACCGGGAGAGTTTCCCCTATCAAACAATCAAGATCCAACCCAAATTGTTACAGCGGTGACGAGATGCAGCGGTGGAGATGGCGGTGTAGATGGTGGTGATGATGATGATGATGATGGAGATGATGTCCAGCTCGATGACGATGGCGATGGCGTCGATTTCCCCCTCCGGGAGGGAATTTCTCGGTTCCCGCCCGGGAGAGCTCTTTCTCTCGGTGTTTTCCGCCCGCAGAGGCTGTCAATACTCCGTAACTCCCCGTGCCTTAGGTTTTGGGTGAAGAAATACGCGAAGGAGAGGAGGCCAGAGGTGTGGGCCCCCCACATGGCGACGCGACCGGGCCGCGCCGGCCTATGGAGGCCCATGGTGGCCCCTCGGCCTCTCAGCTCCCCTTCGTCTTACGGAAAAATAGGATTTTTCGTATAACTTCCGTCAATTGTTGATCTTCGAAATATGGTGTCCGACGGTGCTTTTCCAGCTCCTGACTCGGTGAATAATTCTCCAATGATCATGAAACATGCAAAATAGATGAAATAACATAAGTATCATCTCTAAATATGAAATATATCAATGAATAACAACAAATTATGATATAAAATAGTGATGCAAAATGGACGTATCAACTCCCCCAAGCTTAGACCTCGCTTGTCCCAAGCGGAGAGCTCAATAAACAAGACCACATGTTTATGGAGTGAAGAGTCGATAAATAAAATACGGACAAGAAGCATCATATTGATTCGCACAAGACATTCTAGTAAACATTCTCTTCATATAACTCAACTTGAAATAAGTAAAGAGAAATCACAAATAGAGGTGCATAGGAAATCATGATTGGTTATGGCAAACTTTGTTCTTGGTGAGAACTATTAACGGATTGCACTTATCTTCTAAGCAAAGCTTTCATATTATAATTTATATAGCAGGGCTTTCATCCTTAATCATAGCAATCTCCTCATAATCATTGATAACTTTCAAAGTCATATTCATTCAGATAAAATTTGTACTGAACAAGAAAGCATAAAAGACATGATTAACTAGATCATAGCATAAATGGTTGGTTCACAACAACTCAATTGCTTAAGATAGAGGGAAATAGGTTTACTGACTCAACGTAAAAGTAAAAGATAGGCCCTTCGCAGAGGGAAGCAGAGATTAAATCATGTGCTAGAGCTTTTCAAGTTTTGAAATCATATAAAGAGCATAAAAGTAAGATTTTGAGCAGTGTTTGTTGTTGTCAACGAATGGTAGCGGGCACTCTAACTCCCTTGCCAAACAGACCTTCCAAGAGCGGCTACCATGAAGGATGTCATCTCTACCAGCAAGGTAGATCATCCCCCTTCTCTTTTGTTTACACATGTATTTTAGTTTAATTATGGATGACACTCCCCCCAACCTTTGCTTTCACAAGCCATGGCTAACCAAATCCTCGGGTGCCTTCCAACATTCACATACCATGGAGGAGTGTCTATTGCAAAATCAAGTTGCTTACTGATAAATCGGGCAAAACATGTGAAGAGAATTATTAATGAAAGTTATTAATTGGGGCTGGGAACCCCGTTGAGCTCTTATTGCAAAATTATTGGATAAGCGGATGTGCCACTAGTCCATTGGTGAAAGTCCGCCCAACAAAGATAAAACACCACATACTTCCTCATGAGCTATAAAACATTGACACAAATAAGGAGTAATATAGTTTGAATTATTTAAAGGTAGCACATGAAGTATTTAGTGGCGCAAATTACCACATAGTAGGTAGTTATGGTGGACACAAATGGCATGGGTTTGGTCTACGGTTATGGATGTATGAGAATCATTCCCTCTCAATACAGGTTTTGGCTAGCAAGGTTGGGTGGCAAGCATAAAGGTTGAGGGAACAAACAAATATACATGTGATAGAAACAATCATGCATCTTTCTCATAAGCACAAGCAATTTTAACTTCATAATACTAAACTCATTAGCAGAAAGATAATAAAGCAATATATCTACATGTATTTCCCTTTTCTATTTAAACATCAAGGTGTTGTTGCTATTGACCAATGCTAAGTTCGCCAAAACCAAATAGATTTACTTGATGCTCCCAAAGTGATATCAATACTAATGTCAAGAGTAATCATATAATAGAAATTGCAAACTAAAATAAGGTGTGCAAAAAGTAAATGATAAGACTTCTCATTAATATTTCATAACGATAACTCACACCAACGGATACATAGATAACCAACTAAGAGAGAGATACTTCCACACTGCAAACTATTCTATATGATAACTTCCCTACTCATGATATGACATCACTTGATAGTAAAGGATAAAGATAGTGATGATGACGACGCGGCACCCCCAAGCTTGGAACAAACCAAGGGGATGCCAATACCGATGATGAATTACTCCTTCGGCGGTGATGGTGGATTCTTCTCGACAAGCTTCTTACAGGTTCTTTAAATCCTCAATCTCATAGGTGAGGTTGCGAATCAGCTCCGAGTTGTGCTCAACGCGGCTCATAAGCATGTCGATGGCGAGTCCAGCTCTTAGAGTTGTTTCCCTTCGCTTAGGTTTCATCTCTCCCGCAATGTTAGAACGATCTATATCCCAACCACTTGGCAACACTACCTTGGGAGTCCTTTCTTTTTGTAGATTGTAGATTTGCGGAAAGGGTGGTGGATGCCTGGAGAAGATGTCCTTGGAGCTAAGAAGCGACGTGGAACTCCTCCTCCGGTGGCGATCCGTGCACTTCTCTTAATGTTGGACAAATTTGCTATCACGCCAATGCTTGCAACGGTGGCATACTGGCGCGGAGTTTCCTCCACTTCTTCCTCATCCTCGCTCTCGACTTCTTCCTTCAATTCCGGGTCTTGAATATTTCCCTCCAAAGGTCCCTTGTCTTTGTTGTTGGAGACCATGGTGCTTCTAGATCAAAACAAATCTGGCGGAAAACAGGAAACAAAACACGACGAGAAAATATACGGACCTCCGGTCGGGGGATTATATAGCAAATATTTTTACGACAAAAGAAAGGTTCCAGGCCGCGAGTGGAAACGGGACGCCGAGGGGCTGTCACCATAGGCGGCGCGGGGGGGTGGGGTCCGCGCCGGCCTATGTTGGGAACCTCAACGTCTCCTCCACTCCATTTCGATCCGTAATTTATCATATTTTCCATAAACAAGAAATATTGTTCGGAAGCTAAACGGACTTTTTATTACTAAACTGTTACCTATTCAAAGTCGGACTCTGCAGAATTGTCAATTTGATCTTTGATGAAAGCTTCGGAGTTATCACTTGAATAACATCAATATCTTCATTATAAGAATCTCCGAAATATAATGCTTGAGTCTTTGTCCATTCACTACTTGTGTGGCATTACCTTTCAAAGTGCTAATTTTAATTGCCCCTGAACGATATACCTCCTCAATAACATATGGTCCTTCCCATTTTGAGAGTAATTTCACAAAAAATCTGAGACGAGACCGATACAATAGGACTTTATCTCCAATATTAAATTCTCTTTTAATAATTCTTCTATCATGCCACTTCTTAACTTTCTCCATAAAAAGTTTAGCATTTTCATAAGCTTCACTTCTCCATTCATCTAAAGAACTCAATTGTAGCAACCTCTTCTTACCGGCAAGTTTAAAATCTTTATTAAGTTCTCTTACAGCCCAATAAGCTTTGTGCTCTAGTTCTAAGGTAAATGACAAGCTTTTCCATAAACCATTTTATAAGGAGACATTCCCATAGGGTTTTTATAAGCAGTTCTATAAGCCACAATGCTTCCTTTAACTTACTAGCCCAATTCTTTCTAGATTTATTAAAGTCTTTCCCAAAATAGCTTTAATTTCTCTATTTGATAATTCTACTTGCCCACTAGTTTGAGGATGATAAGCTGAAGCAATTCTATGATTAATACCATATTTGGCAAGAGTTTTTCTAAAACCACCATGAATAAAATGAGAAACCCCATCAGTCATAATATATCTAGGTACTCCAAATCTAGGAAATATAACATCTACAAGCATTTTTATAGAGGTCTCACCATCAGCACTTTTTGTAGGTATAGCTTCTACCCATTTAGTAACATAATCAACAGCGACAAGTATATGAGTGTTACCTTCGAAGAAGGAAAGGACCCATGAAGTCGAATCCCCAACAATCAAATGGTTCAATAACAAGAGTATAATTCATAGGCATTTCATTGCGTCTAGAGATATTACCAACTCTTTGACATTCATCACAAGATAAGATAAACTTTCTTGCATCTTTGAAAAGCGTTGGCCAATAAAAACCTGATTGTAGAACCTTTTGTGCGGTTCTATCTCGGCGTGATGTCCTCCATAAACACTACCATGGCATTTACTCAATATCTCTTGTTGTTCATATTCTGGAACACATCTTCGCATAATACCATCCACTCCTTCTTTATATAAGTGTGGGTCATCCCAAAAATAATGCCTCAAATCATAAAGAATTTCCTCCTTTGCTGAGCTGAAAAGGTTGGAGGCAAGTACTTCGAAACAATAAAGTTAGCATTATCAGCATACCAAGGACTATCTCGAGAACTCACCTTTATTACATCCAATTGTTCATTTGGAAAACTATCATTAACAGGAACAGGATCATAAGTAATATTTTCCAATCTAGACAAATTATCAGCAACAGATTATCACCATTTCCTATCTACAATATGTAAATCAAATTCTTGCAAAAGAAGCACCCATCTAATAAGCCTTGGCTTAGCATCTTTCTTTTCCATAAGGTACCTAATCGCAGCATGATCAGTATGAACGTAACTTTTGAATCAACAATATAGGGTCTAAACTTATCACATGCAAAAACTACGGCTAATAACTCTTTCTCGTTGTAGCATAATTTCTTTGAGCAGCGTCTAGAGTTTTACTAGCATAATGAATAACATTCAATTTTTTATCTACTCGTTGTCCAAGAACAGCACCTACAGCAAAATCACTAGCATCACACATAATTTCAAAAGGCAAATTCCAATCGGGAGGTTCAACTACAGGAGCAGTTGTTAAGGCTTTCTTTAGAGTTTCAAAGCTTCCTTACAATCATCATCAAAAGCAAAAGGTACATCTTTTGAAGAAGATTAGTAAGAGGCTTTGAAATTTTAGAGAAATCTTTAATAAATCCATAAAAACCAGCATGACAAAGAATACTACGAATACCTTTAACATCCCTAGGATAGGGCATCTTCTCAATTGCTTCAACTTTAGCTCTATCAACTTCAATACCTCTCAGAAATTTTATGTCCCAATACAATTCCTTCGTTAACCATAAAGTGGCATTTCTCCCAATTAAGAATAAGGTTAGTTTCTTCACATCTCTGTAAAACTTTATCAAGGTTTCGCAAGCAATTATCAAAGAATTCCCATAGACATAAAAATCATCCATGAATACCTCAACAATCTTTTCACAAAAGCCATGAAAAATAGCAGACATGCATCTTTGGAAAGTAGCAGGAGCATTACATAAACCAAAAGGCATACGCATATAAGCATAAGTTTCATAGGGACAAGTGAAAGTGGTTTTCTCTTGATCTTTAGCTCTAACAGCAATTTGTTAATATCCATCAAGGAAAGAAATGAGTATTTTTAGACAACCTTTCTAACATTTGATCAATAAAAGGTAAAGGGTAATGATCTTTCTTAGTAACTTTATTAACTTTCGAAAATCAATGCACATTCTATACCCTACAACTACTCTTTGAGGAATGAGCTCATCATTATCATTAGGAACAATTATTCCACCTTTCTTAGGAACACAATGCAGGACTAACCCATCTACTATCAGCAATAGGATATATAATACCTGCTTCAAGAAGTTTTAATACCTCATTTCTTACCACATCCTTCATCTTAGGAATTAGACGACGCTGATGTTCAACAACAGGTTTTGCACCATCTTCTATATTAATAGCATGTTGGCAAATAGCGGGAGAAATCCCCTTCAAATCATCAAGAGTGTAGCCAATAGCTCCTCGGTGTTTCTTCAATATTTCCAATAACCTTTCTTCCTCGATATCTTGAAGCTTAGCACTAGTAATAACATGATATGTTTTCTTATCATCAATATAAGCATACTTAAGATTATCAGGTAATGGTTTCAAATCAAATAGGATCTTCTTTTGGTGGTGTTACGCCTAAATCTTCAACCGGTAAGTCATGTTTAAGAATAGGTTGACGAAGGAAAATTTCATCAAGCTCATCCCTTTCTTCCCTAAAAACTTCACTCTCACTATTCTCCAAATGCTTCAAAGGATTACTAGGAGCAAGAGCAATAGATGCACACTATTCAACTCTAAAATCATCATTAGGTAAATCAGCTTTATAAGGAGTTTTGGCAAATTTAGAGAAGTTAAACTCATAAGATTCACCAGCAAATTTAGTAACAATTTTCTCTTTCTTGCAATCTATAATAGCTCCACAAGTATTCAGAAAAGGTCTACCAAAAATAATAGGACAAGACTTACTAGCGGCCCAAGTACCAAAAAGTCAGCAGGATATTTAATCTTACCACATAGAACTTCAACATCTCGAACAATACCAATGGGAGAGATAGTTTCTCTATTAGCTAGCCAAATAACCACACCAATATCTTCAAGTTCACAAGAACCAATTTCATGCATAATTTCCGTGTATAGCTCATAAGGAATGACACTAATACTTGCACCAATGTCGCATAAACCATAATAGCAATGATCACCAATTCGAATAGAGAGCACAGGAACACTGGCTTTCCTAGACTTATTAGGATGCGAAACAATATTAGAAGCATCTTCACAAAAAATAATATGACCACCTTCCACATTTTCAGTCACAAGATCTTTAACTATTGCAACAACAGGTTCAACCTTTATTTGTTCTTCAGGTTCTATGGGTTTCTTTGCACTTTTATTAACTACACTAGTTATAACAGAATACTCCTTAATTTTAGCAGGGAAAGGAGTTTTTTCAATATAAGCTTCAGGAAGAACATGATCAACAGTTTTAATTTCAATACATTTACCTTTAAGTGAATCAACTTTATCTTTATATGGTTCATGATACTTATCAAAATTCTTCCTAGGCAATTCAAAATGAGAGGCAAAGGCTTTATAAATATTCGCAACAACTTGAGAGTCAAGACCATATGTAGCACTTATATTACGATATTCATCGGTATCCATAAAAGTTTCAATGCATTCATAATTATAATTTATACCTGACACTCTACCTTTGTCGTTCTCCCATCCTTCAGTATTTTCTTGGATTCGATCAAGAAGGTCCCATTTAAACTCTTCTTTATTGCGCGTGAATGATCCGAGAACAAGCAGTATCCAGCAAGGTTTTATCTTGAAAAGAAAGTCTTGCATATAAATTATCAATGATAATATTACCAGGAAGCTCATGAATGGGGCATTTGAGCATTAAAGACTTCAATCTCCCCCACGCTTGGGCAATACTCTCTCCATCATGAGCCAGAAATTATATATTCGGTTGCGGTATTTGTGAATTTCACTTGGAGGATAGAATTTAGAGTAAAATAGAGGCACAATATCCTTCCAATCAAGAGAACGCCCATCCTTCAGCAGTTTATACCAATGTGCCGCTTTACCAGATAGCGACATAACAAATAATTTCTTCCTAACTTCATCCATTGAAATACCTGCACATTTGAATAACCCGCATAATTCATGTAAAAACAGTAAATGATCTCCAGGATGAGCAGTTCCATCCCCTTCATAGCGGTTATCCACAACACGTTCAATAATTTTCATAGGTATTTTATATGGTATTACTTCCTCACCTGGCGCCTCATCCACTAGTTGCGGTAGTAGTAGATTTCCCAAATAGAAATTCAAGGGAGGATCTCTCCATAATGACTTATAGTAGCAAGCAGAAACAAAATCAGCACGTGTAAAAGTTTCCTTACCAATTCCACTTACCAATAGCGCTTCACTCCCCGGACAAGCGCCGGAAAATAGTCTTGATGACCCACAAGTATAGGGGTGTATCGTAGTACTTTCGATAAATAAGAGTCGTCAAGAGGAGTAGAAGGTGTTGACAAGCAGTTTCGATGAAGGATTCTTGTAAATGCTCACGGACAAGTATTCGGGGGTTTTGATATAGCAGATAAATAAAATACGAGTAAGTAAAATGCGAGAGAAATAATTGCAGCGAGTGGCCCAATCCTTTTATCACAAAGGACAAGCCGGTTTGTTTACTTATAATGACCAAACGTTCTTGAGCACACACGGGATTTTAGTCTAGTGCTTTCGGTTCATACGGCTGATTAATCTTCATTGTTTTGATAAGTGTTGTGAGGGTGAACCTATGCTAATGCAATCCCTTCCTAGGACTAATACATACTTGTGATTATACCCCTTGCAAGCATCCGCAAATACAAGAAATTAATTAAGATAAATCTAACCACGGCCTTAAACTCGAGATCCTGCTATCCCTCTGCATCGATATACTAACGGGGTTTAGGTTCTTTGTCACTCGGTAACCCACAATTAGCAAACGAATACAAGATGTAATCCCTAGGCCCATAAAGGTGAAGTATCATGTAGTCGCGTTCACATGACACCACTAAAAGTAACACCACAACTTAAATATCATAACATTGAATACTACTCAACAATAATTCACTACTAACATTTAGACTTCACCCATGTCCTCAAGAACTAAACGAACTAATCACGAGACATCATATGGAACATGATCAAAGGTGATATGATGATGAATAACAATCTGAACATAAACCTTGGTTCAATGGTTTCACTCAATAGCATCAATAACAAGTAGTAATCAACAGGAGAGTTTCCCCTATCAAACAATCAAGATCCAACCCAAATCGTTACAGCGGTGACGAGATGCAGCGGTGGAGATGGCGGTGTAGATGGTGGTGGTGATGATGATGATGATGGAGATGATGTCTAGCTCGATGACGATGGCGATGGCGTCGATTTCCCCTCGGGAGGAATTTCTCGGCGGATTCCCCGCCGGAGAGCTCTTTCTCTCTGGTGTTTTCCGCCCCAGAGGCGGCTCTGTCAATTCTCAGTAACTCCCCGTGCCTTAGGTTTGGGTGAAGAAATACGCGAAGGAGAGGAGGCCGAGAAGGTGGGCCCCCTCCCCACATGGCGCGCCCAGGCCGGGCGCGCCGGCCTATGGGGGTGCCCATGGTGGCCTCTCGGCTCCTCCTTTGGCTCCCTTCGTCTTCTGGAAAAATAGGATTTTTCGTATAACTTCAAATCAATTGTTGATCTTGAGAAATATGGTGTCTGACTGCTTTTTCCAGCAGAATCCGACTCGGTGAATAATTCTCCAATGATCATGAAACATGCAAAATAGATGAAATAACATAAGTATCATCTCTAAATATGAAATATATCAATGAATAACAGCAAATTATGATATAAAATAGTGATGCAAAATGGATGTATCAACAATATAGCTTCAAAGTTCTGACACTATCGGAACTACACCAAGTTCTCAAAGAACTTTTCGACTTAACATCCTTAGTCATTGTCAGAACAATGACATACTCCCCTTCGTTTGTAGAATCCATCACAATATTTAGAACTCTTCTAAATCTAGTATTGTGCTACCTTTTAAACAACACTTAGCCTAATTGAGATTTGAAATTTATTTTTATATGTGACCAAACTAATATAGGTGCAACAATTTACAGCGATTTGTTTGTCATTACCTCATACAAAATTATATATATATATCCTTGGTTCTTCTAAAGTACTCAAGGATATTCTTACTGTCGTCCAATGATCATCACATGAATCATTCTGATATATGCTCATAACACTTCAGAGCACAGGACATCTGATTGTGTACATATTATTCGTGATCTATAATCACACATGTGTTTTTACTCATTGAGTGTCATATACACTCAAGTCTTGTTAATCCTTCACATGAAAAGAACACCTTCTTAGTTTTTCTATATTGAACTACTTCAATATCCATTCTATGTACTTTGACTTAAACTTATTATGTGTTTCAATCTATCTTCATAGATCTTGATACTAAATATGTTTCAGTCCATATCCTTTCATTGATGTTAATTTTCAATGAAACCTTTTTAATAAATTATATAATTACACTATTTATAATCAACGATATGTCATCTACATAAAGTATTACAAATATGTCTCAGCGCTCCACTTAATTTCTTGCAAATGCAAGCATCTTCATCGTTTTGATGAAATCAAAAACTTTTTTGACTATTTCATCCGGTGAAGATTCCAACTCCGCAATACTCACTTTATCCAATTTAAGTTCGTATTCTTATCTAGTATTCCACAGACCAGCAAAACTCTTGGTTGTATCTTGTATACACCTTTAATACACACTTCTGTTAAGTAATATATTTTGCCATCCTACTAGCATATCTCATAAAAGAAATATGTAGTGATTACTAGAATAATCCATATAGACTTTAAGCATTGCTACGGAAGATCTAATATTATCGTAGTCAACTCTTTGAACTTTGTCGTAAACAACTTTTTGACAAGTCGAGCTTCTTCAAGGATATTTCATCCAAGTCCATCAATTTCATAGATTCATTCACTTTCAAAAAGTATTCACCTATCTTGGATTTCATGGCGCATAGCCATTTTAACGGAGTCAGGGCCCATCATAAATTCTTTGTATGTAGTTGGTTTATCATTGTTCAAAATCAATCCTTTGTCCACAAATCATTTATTTGATCACAAAGTAAACCAAAACTACAAGGTTCAATAGGTACCGATCTCCATGGCTAAAACACTTTGTAGTCATGGGAGCCATGATCGTCGTTTCCGGAACCATTTCCGATGCTGTGCTACTCTGATCATTATGCTCAGGTTCATAAACCTTATCGAGTTCTATTGTCCTCCCACTCAAATACTTTGCTAGAAAACAATTTCTTGGAAATAAGAAACATTGAAAAACACTTTTGTCTTTGTCTCCATAGTGGGAAGAATTCCCAATCAAATCTCTGGGATAACCAACAAAGACATTCATCCGATTTTGGTTGTAAACTTATCTACTTATGCTATGCATACCAAAATTTAAGAAAAGACTATTAGGGTTCATACCCATGCCATAACTCGTATGGTGTCATTTCAACGGATCATGATGATGCTCTATTTAGTGTAAAAGCGGTAGTCTCTAAAGCATAATCCATAAAAAATATAATGGCGCCATTTTATATTATCTCATCATTAATCCAACAATGTTTGGATACATCTCTCGGATACTCCATCATCATTATGATACTCCAAGAAATGAGAGTTGTAGAACAATTTCATAACTCTATTAGATGTTCGCTAAAACTCGTAGTTCAAATCTTTCCACCATGATCCAATCATAGCTATTTGACTTTTCTATTACGATGATTTCCACTTCATGCTGAAATTTATTTGAATCCATTCAAATGTTTCAAACTTCTTCCTTATCGAATATATCCACATATATATACTCAATTCATTGTTGGAAGTTTTCATGAAGTAGAAGAATCTCCCGCACACAACTATGCCCTAGTGAACCACAAACATCATCATGTATGTTTCCACTAAGTCAGTTGCCCGTTAAACTCTTGGCCTATGAACGGTATTTAAGTCATTCTCTTTAGAAGAGATTTGCAAGCGCCAAATGATTCAAAAATCATGTGACTCCAAAAATCCATCTGCATGGAGTTTCTTCATGCGTTCCTTTCTAACATGACCTAAATGGCGGTTCCACAAATAAGTGGAATTCAAATCATTTGCCTTATGGCATTTTAGCGTCATGTTATGTATGTGTGTTTCACCATTAAGATTTATAATAACTTTATCCATCGAACATGGAGTAATGTCATAATTTGAACAACTCATTGTTTTCATTTGACTAGAGCAAAATAACTATTATTAAGTTCTTTATTATAAATTCTATGGGCTAGGTAGAATGCCAACGACAAACATAATAACACTTTATTATATTCCAAACGTGCATTATTACCATATTCCTTATCAGTCACTTAGGCCATCGTATTCTTGTATTGTGTTGTATTGTATGACATTTCATACCAACCAATCTGGTACAAATACCAAGAATTTCATTATGTGATAAAACAAGGAATACATCCATAACATGTATATCATATATATACACCTGAGCTAGACTTTCTAGTCTTTTCTTTATTTCTGCCAAAATATCTTTTGTAGTTTCTCTTTTAGCTTTCCTCTTTCTCGGAAAACACTTCACCTTCAATAACTTTTAGGTCCATTGGTCAAATACCAATAACCTTGAGGTTCTTACTTTGAAGTTGATCATCATATGACAAGTGTTCCGGATTTCACTATTAGTAACTTTGTAATATGATGAACAATTTTACTCATAATTTTATCCATCATATCATGACGACTTTCCGATACCATGTCTGTACATGCTAGGCTAAAGTTTAACCTTAGTATTCACATGTGCAAATGGCTTGCACCCGTTGTATGCACACGTAGAATCTATAACACCCGATCATCACGAGATGCTTGAAACGAGTCTTAGCAATGGTGCATACTAAGGACGATCACTTCATGGATATGCGAATATCGTTAGTGCCCCAATAGTTGGAGGATTGAGATGCCTGGCGTTTTCAACCTTCGTACATTCCCATAAAACTTATGAGTTTATGTACTCTCACCAAATTATATTCTATCACCTTGCAATAAGGTCTTAGATATCACATATATCTCATACCTCGCTTATTTCTGAAAACAAAATTTCCAGCTCCTTACTTTAATTTCAAACGGATTTGAACTTCAAGTTTCATGGAGACAAGATGACTTTAGGTACTAATTGAAACCATTGCTCTTTGAATCAATAATGTGAGGTTTTACTAAAAGTTTGCAATAGGACTTAATCATTTCTTGATTCTTTAACAATATGGTACCAGTCCGTAAAGTTACTTGTCAGATTTAACAGTATTTCAATCTCAATTACAAGACTAACGCATGGTAGAAAATGGATGCCAATTCTACAAATTCAATTCAAAATACTATTCAGACTATGTTCATGATAATTAGTTCAAGTTTTAATCTAATTACTAATGAACTCCCACTTAATACAACATCACTCATAGTTGTTAAGTGGCACACGATCCACATCCACTACATCAAAACCAATCATCACGTGAGATGATGTAGCTTCAATGGTGAACATCAACATGTTGATCATATCATCCATATGACTCGTGTTCAACCTTTCGGTTTCCGTTGTCTCGAGGCCATGTCTGTACATGCTAGGCTCGTCAAGCAAACCCAAGTATTCCGCGTGTGCAAACATGGCTTACACCGTTGTATGTGAACGTAGAATCTATCACATCCGATCATCACGAGATGCTTCGAAACGACGAACTGTAGCAACGGTGCATAGGGGAGAACACTTTATTATCTTGATATTAATGTGAGGGATCATCTTATAATGATATCGTCGCGATCTAAGCAAAATAAGATGCATAAAGGATTAACATCACATGCAATTCATATGTGATATGATATGGCCCTTTAGTCTTTGTGCCTTTGATCTTCATCTCCAAAGCACGGACATGATCTCCATCATCAACGAGCATGATCTCCATCATCGTCGGCGTAGCGTCAAGGTCCATGGCGCCGTCTTCATGGTTGTTCACCGTGTGTAGCAACTATTACAACTACTTTGAAACAATACTACAACATGAAACATAAAGACAACCATAAGGCTCCCCGGTTGCCACAATACAATAATGATCATCTCATACATATTCATCATCACATCATGGCCATATCACATCACCAAACCCTGCAAAAACAAGTTAGACGCCTCTAATTTGGTTTGCATATTTTACGTGGTTAAGGGTTTTTGAGCAAGATCCAATCTACCTACGAACATGAACCACAACGGTGATACTAATCTTGTCAATAGAAAGAGTAAATTGGATCTTCACTATAGTGGGAGAGACAAAGCCACTTATGCAATACAAGTTGCATGTCGAGCGTGGAGCAAGTCTCATGAACGCGGTCATGTAAAGTTAGCCCGGGCCGCTTCATCCCACTATGCCGCAAGATGCAAAGTATACGAACTAAAGACAACAAAGCATCAACGTCCACAAAACAATTGTGTTCTACTCGTGCAACCAATTTATGCATAGACCTGGCTCTGATACCACTCTGGGATTCGTAGCATAGAAAACAAAAATTTCCTACCGCAAGAACGAAAACACAAGCCAAGATCTAATCTAGTAGATGGTAGCAACGAGAAGATCATGAGACTAACCTCGAAGATTTCCAAATCCTAACGAGATTAGATCTCGTGGTGGATGTGGTCGATCACTTGCCGTTTGCAAAAGCGCGTAGAAGATCTTGTTGCCCGAACGGGCAGCACCTCCGTGCTCGGTCACGTACGGTGTTGATGAAGACGACGTCCTCCTCCCAGCGGAAGTAGTAGATCCTCCTCGGAATCCTGGCAGCACGACGGCGTGGTGGCGGTGGTGGTGGAGAACTCCGGCAGGGCTTCGCCTATGCGCTGGAGTTGTATGTGGAGGAGAGGTAGCTAGGGTTTGGGAGAGGGGGCTTGGGCGCCGGCATGGGGGCAGCCCTTGTGGTGGTGGCCCTCCCGTCCCTCTTTTTATAGGTGGAAACCCCAAGAGTTAGACTTCAAGTCTTCGAATAAGACCCCAACTAAAGAACTTGCCATAAGGTGGAAACCTACCCGGGAATCCCACTCAAGGTGGGACTCACCCCTTCCTTGGGGGTTGGCCGGCCACCCTGGGAAGTCCACCTAGGACTCCTCCCCTTTAGGTTGGCCGGCCATGCAAGGTGGAGTCCCTCCGGGTTTCCATGGTGATTTCTTTCGGACTTTTCTAGAACCTTCTAGAACCTCCATAAATACACCGGATCATTTCCAAACTTGGAATATGACTTCCTATATATGAATACTATTCTCCGGACCATTTCGGACCTCTGTGATGTCTGGATCCCATCCGAGACTCAGAACAAAACTTCGAACTCCATTCCATATATCTAAACGACATCAAACCTTAAGTGTGTCACCCTACGATTCGTGAACTATATGGACATGGTTGAGACTTCTCTCCGACCAATAACCAAAGCGGGACCTGGAGATCCATAATGGCTCCCACATATTCAACGATGACTTAGTGATCGATTGAACCATTTACATACGATACCGATTCCCTTTGTCACGCGATATTTTACTTGTCAGGTTTGATCATCGGTATCACGATACCTTGTTCAACCTCGTCTCGACAAGTACTCTTTACTACCGTGGTATGTGATATCTTATGAATGCTTGCAAGCTAATCGATGACATTCCACCGAGAGGGCCCAGTATATCTATCCGTCATCGGGATGGACAAATCCCACTCTTGATCCATATGCCTCAACTCATACTTTCGAATACTTAATCCCACCTTTATAACCACTCATTACGCGGTGGCGTTTGATGTAATCAAAGTACCCTTAGGTATAAGTGATTTACATGATCTCATGGTCGAAGGACTAGGTAACTATGTATCGAAAGCTTATAGCAAACTGAACTTAATGACGTGATCTTATGCTACGCTTAATTTGGGTGTTTGTCCATTATATCATTCACTTAATGACATAACCTTGTTATTAATAACATCCAATGTTCATGATCATGAAACCTTGATCATCTATTAAAAGCTAGTTATATAAGAGGCTTACTAGGGACTCCTTGTTGTTTACATAACACACATGTATCAATGTTTCGGTTAATACAATTATAGCATGGTATGTAAACATTTATCATAAACACAAAGATATATAATAACCATTTTATTATTGTCTCTTGGGCATATCTCCAACAAATTTATTCGCGGAGACCGTGGCTCCCTCGTCGCTTCCATGCTCCAACCACAGGAGACACATGAGCAAGAAGAAGAGCCCTACTCCCCAGATCTTGCCGCCTAGATCCGAGGTACAGCTCCAAATTGCCATAGAGGGACGAACACTAGAAGGGAACCCTAAATATATACAACCGGCGCCATCTCCTCTCCATCTCCGACCGGCTATTCCGGCAGAGAGGAGGTGGGAGTGGCCCGGTGAGGAGGGGAGGGGGAGCAACTACTGTACCTCGATGAGAGCGATACAGGGGGGGGGGGCTATTTTCTTGTCTAAGTTCGCGTATGCGTTTCTTGGGTTCGAGCATTAAGAAATAGCAAGTGGGAGGAGGTGGGAGTGACCCGGTGAGGAGGGGAGGGGGAGCAACTACTGTAGCTCGATGAGAACGATACGTGGGGGGAGGGGGGGGAGGGGGGCGCTCTATGTTCGCGTATGCGTTTCTTGGGTTCGAGCATTAAGAAATAGCAAGTGTTATGAGAAATGAATATATCCCATGCACAAAATTACCATATTTTATGGTCTGTCAATTCGTTTGAGTATCTGAAACGTGAGAAAGTTTAGTGATATCTTGCCGCACGAAACCGTGAAGCGTAAAAATGTGGTTAATCCAACGAAAACAATATGCATGAGACCTTCCGTGTGTTCTTTGCGTTTGATGTGTATTCTGGCGCCTACTTCCACTCACAAAATTGACATTACTAGCGTAACATGAAATTCGGTTCGAATTTCAAACTTAACGAGAACACTCTAGATACTCCGCAGGATGGATGCCAACACGAACGATGAGAAGGCGAGTTATTCAGTTTTCCAGATTCCTGGCCACCATAATTTACGAAGGAAAAGGGACCTGTACTTGTATAGCGAGCACCGGGCCCATGCCTACGTCACGGAAGGGCCGAATACGGACACATTCGGCCGGCCCCGTCAGTGACCACTTGGCCTTATCCCTTTCCCTGCTCCCCGCAGCCCAAGACCCACACCGTGGGCCCACGAGACCAGCGACACGTGGAGCTCCCGCGCCGCTCCGGTTCTCGCTAAAATAACAGTTTTCCTTTCCCCCACTTCCATTTCCTGCCTTCCTTTCTCCACTTCCCACCCGAGAACTCGCCAGATAATAGTTCACCGGCGTTCGTTGATCCGCCGCCGAAGTGGCGGGACTGACACCGCCGAGCTAAACCCCAGCGCGGCAGCGCCGCGGGTTTGGGTGCTGGTTGGTGGCTTCCGTGGCGGCTCTGCGGCGGTGGGGCAGGTGAGAATTCGGTGCCCGATGATGGTGTTGTTGTTTCTTTCGAAGCTTCTGTGGGGACTTTCCGGGGTGCTGCGGGGGTGGTTGGTCGGGCTACTGTTCCTTTCCCCCAAAAAAATCTAGGTTCACTTTTACCCGCTTTTGCGGGGGGTAATCTATCACCGGCACTGCTTTTTTTTTTTTACCCGAGACGGAGTGATTGATCGGTGAGATTTTTGAGGTCGCTTTGATCGTTTCTGAGTTCAATCGAGTTTGGATTGGAGCGCCATCAGCCTGTTATTTTGTTTCGATTTTTTTGTTTGGTTTTTTTACTTCAGCTGGCCGGGGACCTGGGCTTCTGTTGTTCGAGTCTCGTGCTTGATCCGTAGCATCTGATTTATGGCAGTATCGCGCAAGAAATGCGCCGCTTCTTAGAAATGTGCTTCACCCGTAGCATCTGATCAGCTCTTGGTTCAGCTGAGTTTGGATTGGAGTGCGATCATGCTGTATTTTTTTAAATAGATGTTGTTACTCATCTGGGGACTTGGGGTTCTGTTGTTCGAGTAGCTGCAGCTTGCAGGACTGCTGCTTGATCCGTAGCATCTGATTTATGGCTTATTTTTTACTTCATTCGTCCATAAAAGGAAGTATGATATATGCTTCAGCTTCGATTGACCGAGTTTATTTCAGGATTTTTTTTTGAAGCTTGTTTATTTCAGGATTTGGTTTATGGCCATCTAGTACATAGTGGATGCATCATGCATGATTGCCATTTTTCAGAGATAAATTGTAATGTTAAAGTTTTTAATCAAACTGTATGATATCTTCAGGCTGCACAATGGAGCGCAAGCTGACTAAGGCTGTCTCAGGCTCCTAATTAACTGGAACAAACACCCTCCAAAGGTCGACGAGAATTGTGCAGGCGCATAGCTCCCTTCAAGCCCACACAGGAGTGACACTTTCAGTTCACCCTGACCATGGGTGGCGTCTGTTCAAGGAAGAGTAGCCAATTGGTGGACGAGGGCGACTCTCTCCAGACACCGACAGGGTTCTCAAAGACCAGCAGCTTCAAATGGCTGCTGCTTACGCTGCCCCGCAGCAGCTCTGATGTCTCCCGTAAGGGACAGGGGAAGGGCCCCGGCAGGTGCCCGTCGCTCATGGAGCTCTGTGTGGCCAAAGTCTGTAAGGTAGTTTTTTCTCGACATGTGTGTTTTTCACTTTTTCCTGTGGTATGAAACGTCGCCTTGTTGTTTAACGCCATCGTCGAATGTTTGCAGGATATCAGTAAGTATTCTACTTTTGCTATGCTGCCGAGTGATCTCAGCCAGCAGATTTTCGATGAGCTGCTGGACTCAAACTGTCTCACCGAGGCATTGCTTGAAAGGTTTCGGGATTGCGCGCTTCATGTAAGCTTTCTGTTGCCTAATGTTCAATTCAGTCTTATAAGATACAAAACGATAATTTTTGGGATTTTATCCACATAATAAGATGCCAGTCTCTACAAACAAAGTAGTAAAACAGATATGATTCCATAAAACTGAAGATTTATATGTAAGATTAATATTATTGTAAATTAATCGCTCTTCCCTTCTGGAATGGAATGATTAGTTATGCACATATGATTGTCACCAGCTTGTATTGAGGTCATCTGACACTGAGCTATATATTGATAAATGAAAGGACAACTTCTCAAACCTTACAAAATATTTTGTATACTATAATATAGGCCATCGAGCGGTATGCTCGATAAGTAACCACAACCAACAAACAAAAAAATAATATTAGGCGGAGCTTTCTTTTGCGGGATAACTGATTATTGTATTTCACTATCAGGACATATGTTTGGGGGAGTATCCTGGAGTTAATGATGCCTGGATGGAAGTAGTGGCTTCACAAAGGCAGTCATTATTATCCGTTGACATTTCTTGCTCTGAAGTTACTGATAGTGGCTTAAATTTTCTTAGAGATTGCTCAAACATGCAAACCTTGGGATGTAATTACTGTGACCAAATCTCGGAAAATGGCCTTGGAGTTTTGTCAGGTGAGTAACGCACTGGAGTTATGTTTATCTATGTCTTTTAAGTAGGATTGAACGGTTAAGTTTAAGCATGGGGGCTTATACCTGTTACAAATTCTGTGAGCCTACTGAATTATTTGAGCAGGTTTTCAAATTTGCTGTTAAGTTGAACTCCCCTTGTCTTGATAAGCCTAAATCTCCCATGTCGTATGGGCTTATGCAGGCCTAAGCTTTCACTTCGGTGGGAAGAACAGTATCCTAACTTTACTTCATTTAACTTGTTACATATTTTGGTTATATTGGATTTACAGGTTTCTCAAACCTGACATCTCTAAGTTTCAAGAGAAGTGATGGTGTTACTGCTGAAGGAATGAGAGTGTTTGCAAATTTAGTTAATTTGGTAAATCTTGACCTGGAGCGATGCCTGAAGATTCATGGTGGCCTTGTTCATGTGAAAGGTACCCCTACACATTTGAACACCATTTATTCAGTTACTGCTGTGGGTACCTGAAATTCTAAATGCGACCCTCTGGATTCCTTTAATGTTGGAATGTCGTGATGGTCTTTATACCACTACTGCTCTGGTGCCGTCTTAACTCTGATAGCCTTTTGCGTTATTGATATTTGGTATTTGAGCTGCAATTATCATTTTCAGGCCTCAAAAAACTGGAGTCGCTTAATATGAGATATTGTAACTACATCGCGGATTCAGATATCAAGTATTTATCAGGTAGGAGCACAACTGTTTGTTTCATGATATTCTCTGCCTTGGTATGTCAGATGGTGCGTGTCAGACTTAGACCCATTCTCTGAATAGATATGAATTTGAACAGCCAAGATTTAAGGAACCCATACTACATATCGTCCCTGCAAATCTGAATTGCACTTGTATTTTTGCAGATCTCACAAATTTGAGGGAACTGCAATTGTCTTCTTGTAGAATTACAGATCTGGGTGTTTCTTACCTTAGAGGTAAACAATGACTATAACATGCCTCTTTCTAGTTAGAATTTGGTGCTTTAATTTTGAGTGGTTGAATGATCCAAGGAAGAGTCCTTCCTTTTGCTGTTTTATGGGTCTACTCATGATCTCCATTTGACTGCTTGATGTAGATCTGGTCCAAAGCTTCTTATAATTTATATTAATCATCTGTTTTCTGTAGGCTTGTCCAAGTTAACTCAGCTAAACTTGGAGAGCTGTCCAGTGACTGCTGCTTGTTTGGAGGCTATTTCAGGTCCGGCAACTTACCTAATAATGGTTTCTATCTTGAGCAACTAAGCTTGCTCGGTTCATTTGCTGAGACTTGTGGTCTTTTGGTTTGTTAACTTGTCAAATATTTTCTAATTTTTTTGGAATGTTACACTAAATTGCAAGGAAAGGCTGCGTACAATGACCCAATGTGGTCCGACCCCTCCCCGGACCCCGCGCAAAGCGGGAGCTTCATGCACCGGGTTGCCCTTTTAATGTTACACTAAATTTCCGCACTCACATAAAATGTGCTTTTGTTAGACTAATGTAAGAAGAAGAATGATCACATGAAATTGTATTGAAAAATGTCCAGTTATGTACAGTTTCTTCCAAAATAATGTTTGCTGAACTCTGAGACAAGGTGTAAGATTCTCACGGTGGTAATTACAGCGCAGTAATCTCACAACAGCTGACTCCTGAGAAGTTAAACAGTTTGATGTTATAAAACCCATTTCTTTTCTCCTTGTCATTCAAGGCCACTGTTTATATTTAGTATACTACTATACTATAAAGCTCAGTAATGTACATGCGGATAGTAGTGTGTATTATCACAAAGTAATCTACACTCCCAAGCTTCTCGCCAGTTGTCTGATTCTGCTACTTGAAGGGCGATTTATATCATTCTTAGCTGTGGGGGTGGCCTTAAGAGCCTGTTTGGGAGTTCAGATTTGAATTAATCACCAAAACTTTACCAAGAATTCTTCCAAGCAGCTCACAACTGTGTCTCATTTGATTTATTCATTGTACATAAGGTCTCCTGATAGTGCATACATAATGACTTCGTTTAGTATTTATCCCCCCCTGATGAGGCTTATCAATATTTGGAGGACCGGAACTAGCCAACTTCCCAAAATACCGCTACTTGGATGTTCTGGTTTTCTGGGAGGTTTGCGAGAAAGAAGATTTTGTTTTCGCAAACAAAAATATTTATTATTTTGAAATTCTCATGTTTGTGTTAAATGCAACACATAATAATATCTATTCTACCTAAAATGGAGACCATAGTTGGTGTCGTTGATTGGCTCAACCAGCCCCATTGTGGAAAACAAGTGTGCCTCTGGCCTAGACCAGCCAGTTCTCAGTAGTTTATATGAGTCATCAGTGCTAGTGTATTTTTAACTGTAAGAGAAAACCATAATTGCTTAAAATTATGCAAGGCAATTAAGTTTTTATCTTCCAAATATCAACGCCTAAAGATATAACCTCATTCATCATTTGCTTCTGTAGGATTGGCTTCATTGATGTTGTTGAATTTAAATCGGTGTGGCATATATGATGAAGGCTGTGAAAGTTTCGAAGGTAATTGCTGTGTGCTTGCTAACTATTGTGGAGTAATATATGTTGGCCGTTGAACCAAACATAGGACTAGCGCTGTCCGCTTGCATCAAGGCTGGTAAAACGGTTATGAGCCTGTTTTTTGGTTGAAGATATACTTGTCACTGAGACCTTTTGATGGTTGTTTCAGTAAATTATTTGTGTGCCCCCTTCTTGTTTCTGATGTGTGAAAAGTTTAGATCCTCCTAGGAAAAGTACAATGCATGCGCAACTGGGTGATTAAGTTCTTGAAAGTTAAAAGAAACTCGTACACTTACATTTAATTGAATGTAGTCTGAATCTGCTCAATTTGCGTGCTAGACAAATAAGACTCAGGTCCCCCCTGCTCTGTAAGATGTCTACCTTAACTGTTAAGTCGAGGAAGTCACAGTGTTCTTCACTTAGTTAGCACTTGATATATATGCATTGTCATGATAACTCCATAGAACACTGCTAATTTGTGTGATGTTGTTTTTTATTCATTAAAATGCTGTTGCTTTGCAGATCTTAAAAAATTGAAGGTCCTAAATTTGGGGTTTAACCATATTACAGACGCTTGTTTGGTGCATTTGAGAGGTATAACTATATTATTGTTTTAATTGATCTTAGTCATCTTACTTCTACAGTTTCCAATGCTGGCATATAGAATGTAAATATCGGAGTTGCATCTAGAGATTTATCTAAGCAACACTTCTAGTTTGATTTTACACACCACTATTGCCTCGTCTTGTATCCTATAGTGCTTCTTTCTTTGTATGGGCTCAAGTAGATGCGTTTGGAAAGAGAAATGGGCTTGGTACTATTTATGGTGATTTTAGAATGATGAAGATGCCTGGGAGAACTTGATAGTGTTGGTAATGGTGAAATTGACAAATTGTTGGTGGTTGTATAGCTGAAATGTGAAGATATTTGTCAATTAGAAAGGGCAACATACTGAGCGTGGTAATTTATATGTCTATAAATTAGTTGTGCATCACAGGCTGAAAAGAGAAGATAAAAGATAAGGCATGGGATTCCCATGTACATTAGGGCTAGTTGCTATTAGACTGAGGATACCCCTCTTCTGTTTGGTGCCGGAAGAGACACATCAAAACTAGACTATCATTCCAGAGTTGCAATTCTATTATGGGGTATATAAACCTAACTGTTAATATTTTTCCTTCTAGGGTTAATCAATTTGGAGTCCTTGAACCTAGATTCATGCAGGGTTGGAGATGAAGGTCTACTACACCTGAAGGGTGGGTTATTTTTCCGCCAGTCTTGAGATTTATAGCATTTATGAAGTACCATTGTGCTAAAAATTTCCGTCACAGTTATCACTAGTTGTTTGTTTTCAAAATTAATTTGTATCTGGTAAGTTAGTTTTGCATTTGTTTATTCCTTTTGAAGGCATATGCATCATTTTGATGCAGAGGCTGGGGTATGCTCCCCATTTCGAAAAAAAAAAATCCTTTTAACGGCATCTACATTAGTTGCTGTTGGCTGCACGTTGTTACGAACACTTTATTTAACTATACTGTTATGTCAGCTTGTACATGCGCCTGTGTTGGAGTATTAGTTGATGGTCTATCCCTGTGTTACATGTAGGCCTCGTGTTAATGAAAAGCTTGGAGCTTTCTGACACTCAAATTGGAAGCAATGGGCTCCGGCATCTTTCTGGTTTGTATTGACTCTTGATGTTTTCAGTTCTCATTTGCTGTAGCAGTTAAGTTTGATTCCATTCATATCATAACACTGGATAAAATTTTCACACAAGGTGTGATGAAATATGACAAGGATTTTGCCATTAACAACAGCGTACTGACGGATAATACTGGCTGTTGCATCTTGTGATGCAGAGGCTGAGAATATACCAATGGATAATAAGGTTGATACATGGGAAGTGTCTGACGAGTGACATAACATGATTTATGTGAATTTAGGTTCAGGTCCATATTTAATCGTTTTTCATGCATTTTCTCAATCGGCTTACCATATTATATAAGTAAAGTAAGTGGTTACTGGATAATATGATACCTCCAACACTGGATGTTTATCTCAGAGAAGTTGAGACTCAAAATGCACACCTTCATGCATATTCTCATTACTTTAATGTGCTTGAATATTATTTCGAACATCTTATCAAGACGTGCTCTAGTTACAGACTTACAGAGTAGAGGTCCTGTATCGTTTCCTCACTTTAGGCGATGCTCATGTTTATTAGTCACCAAGAGATGTTGAATAAGAAGTCATGTGCTGGTTTTTTGTTGCCTATTGTTCACAGTTAGTGCACGGGCACTGGAAACATCTTGATTAGAGAGCTGTTCCGTCGCTGCAGGCCTTCGGAATTTGCAAAGCATCAATCTCTCATTTACATTGGTCACAGACACTGGCATGAAGAAGATCTCTGCGTTGAATACACTGAAGTCAGTTAATCTTGACAATCGCCTGATAACTGATGTTGGCTTAGCAGCACTTACAGGTATGTATTACACGCTACAATTGATTCATAATCATTTTCTAACTGATTGAATTAAAATAGTAATAATAATATTGGTGCTAGACACAGTTGATCCATAGTCCTTTTCTAGCTGTTGGTTGCAGTTGCTGCTAATTTGTGTGGGTAAAGTTGTCAGTTACATTTTTCACTATTGGCATGCTTGTTGGGGTATTCTCTCTTAGTTTCATATGGATCTCGTGTGGTGTTCGGTAGTACCTCTGTTCCTACAAATAAGATGCACACGCATTTCAAGGCAAACCGAAAGATTTGAGCAACATCTCGATTATATAGTACACAATCGGTATTGTTAGATGTGTATTGAAAAACACTTTCTAATGACACCAACTCTATATCAAATATTTCTTGTATACATGGATTAATTATTGGTCAAAGACAAATCTTCAAAAGTGTGCACTTCATTGGAATGGAGAGAGTATGTTTTATTATGTGTTCTTATTTTGTACTCAGTATTTCATATTGGTGATCACATTTTCTAAGGTTACTTAGGATAGGGTTTGTAATGTAAAGAATATACTCATGATTATTGAAGGTTATACATTCTCCATAGTTATGCACTTCAGCCGAATGTTTTTGTGAATCGTGATTTCATTGTTACTTAATATCTACTGAAGTTTGATTCCTGGAGGTAATGCAGGTCTTACTGGGTTGACTCATCTTGACCTTTTTGGAGCTCGGATAACGGACTATGGGACAAACTGCCTCAGATGTAAGATGCATTGTCCGCCTTTCCCATTAGCTTAATGTTAGTTTCAGTGACATAACTCTGCTGGTTCCTGTGTTATCATTTGCTGTTCCCCTGTACCTGGCTAGCTGAGGTTATATATGCGACATTTCCTCTCTCTGACATGATCTATGCTATTTCAGATTTTAAGAATCTCGAGTCACTTGAACTATGCGGTGGGTCAATCACTGATGCTGGAGTGAAGAATATCAAGGACCTCAAAGCTCTGACGCTTCTCAACCTTTCTCAAAATGCTAACCTAACAGACAAAACTCTCGAGTTGATTTCTGGTGTGTACTACTCTTCTCTGTCAAAATGATATATGCGTGTATGTGCTCATTATCTGATGGATCTGGTTTGCAGGGTTGACTGCTTTAATATCCTTGAATGTCTCCAACTCTCGGGTATCCAACGCTGGTCTCCGTCACCTGAAGACGCTGCAGAACCTGCGTTCGCTGACATTGGATTCCTGCAGAGTAACAGCAAGCGAGATAAAGAAGCTGAAGGCGACGGCGCTTCCCAATCTGATAAGCGTTCGTCCCGAGTAGTTTTGCACCCAAGACCTGTAAATAGTTATCTGACTGGAGAGCTAGCTTGCAAGGACCTGGAGTGAACATAATTATGTGTAACACAGGTTGTTAGAGAACAGCCAAACAGGTGCTGCTACAGTACTACTATGGGTTCTTGTTTTGCTCGTGAGGACCGAGCAACCTCCAAGGCACGATGGGAAGGGACAGGATTGTAAGTACCACGCTTCCTCGCCATGTGGGGTTATTAGTGTCTGATATGGATATTATGGTACATTGTCCATCGTGTATAATTGTTTTTTGGAGATGGAAGCCAAAATGGCTGCACCGATTTCCTTTTTCTTAAAGGAGGGAAATACTCCGGAAAATGCTATTGGAGGGAGCTCACTAGAGCCTACATTTTTAATAAAAAATAAGGTATTCCCTCTTAATATCCATAATAATTATTATGGTTTTAGTTTAAATTAATTTATTTTCTTACACTTATTATGGATCGGAGGAAGTATATTAAGTTCTAAAAAAATCAAAAAAATGTACATTTAAGATTCACATATAGACGCTGGATTAGACTCCTTTACCTATTGGCGCCTGTAAATTCGCCGCTCTCGTCACATACCCGCAGTGACACATACCCGCAGTGACACGCGCATGGCGGTGACAGTAGCCAGTGCGTAGATATCTCGAGATCGGTTGCTCGCGGCGCGCGTCTGGAGCACTGGATTCAAACTTCAAACGCGGCATGCGTGCGAGTGCAGCCCAGTCCTCCCGCGCGCTGTAACAAACCTGCCGAATTACAGAGTCAAACCCGGCAGCCTTTTGCGGCTGATCCAGCTGAACTGACCCAGCAAGCGCAGCGCAGAGTCAAGAGGCACGGAGCTAGCGGCGGGCGGTTGGTCGACTACCAGGCACATCGCTAGCTGCATCGGGGAGGAGGAGGCGATAGGAGCTAGGGGTAGGCGGCAGAAGGATCGATCTCTCGCTAAGCGCTACAACCCCTGCACGGAGATGAAATGCGGACGCGCCGCCGCCATCGCGCTGCCGTTTGTCGCATTCGTCCTCGTCGCCGCAGTTGTCTCCGGCGGCGGTGGAAGAACCGGGAGCCATAGCCAGGAGCACTTCCTGCGGCACGTTCCGGGCGAGCCCCAGAAAGCGGCGCTGCTCCCGGCGAGTACTCAAGCCATCAGCAAGAAGGTGGTCGGAGGCGTGATAGAGGAAGGCCTGGCTCGGTCACGGGCTGCCATTCGCCTGGCAGCGCGCGCGGCGCCGAGGGACGAGAGCGTCCGCCGGATCCGGAGCTTCAGGAACGGCGGCGACGCCTTTGTGCCGCGGGGCGCCATCTACCGGAACCCGCGGGCCTTCCACAGGTATACGTATACACAGTGTGCACGTTCAATCACGACCGGCGACCGGCGGTTGCGAGCATTTCACAGGATCGATCGACCTGGCTCCGCAGTTTTTGATGTTTTCCGATGTATCAGGAGCTATGTGGAGATGGAGAGGAGGCTGAAGATATGGACGTACTCGGAGGGGGAGCCGCCGCTGGCGCACCTCGCCCCGGGCACGGACATCTACTCCATCGAGGGCCAGTTCATGTACGAGATGGACGACCCGCGGAACCGCTTCGCCGCGCGCCGCCCCGACGAGGCCAACGTCTTCCTCCTCCCCATCAGCGTCTGCAACCTCGTCCACTACGTCTACCGCCTCAACACCACCGCCTACCTGGCGCCGCTGCGCCGCCTGGTCGGCGACTACGTCCGCGTCGTCGCCGAGAGGCACCCGTACTGGAACCGGTCCCGCGGCGCCGATCACGTCCTCCTGTCGTGCCACGACTGGGCGCCGCTCGTCTCCGAGGGCAACGCGCAGCTCTACGGCAACGCGATCCGGGTGCTGTGCAACGCCAACATTTCGGAAGGGTTCCGGCCACGGAAGGACGCGACGCTGCCTGAGGTGAACCTCGCCGACGGCGTCCTCCGCCGGCCGTCGTTCGGCCTGCCGCCCGAGAACAGGACCACGCTAGCCTTCTTCGCCGGCGGCATGCACGGCCACATACGCAGGGCGCTCCTGGAGCACTGGGTCGGCAGGGACCCGGACGTGCGCGTCCACGAGTACCTCCCCGCAGGGCAGAACTACCACGCGCTCATGGCGACGGCACGCTTCTGCCTCTGCCCCAGCGGCTTCGAGGTGGCCAGCCCGAGGGTGGTCGAGTCCGTCTTCGCCGGCTGCGTGCCGGTGATCATCTCGGAGGGGTACCCGCTGCCGTTCAGCGACGTTCTGGACTGGGGAAAGATGTCGGTGACCGTGCCGGCGGCGAGGATACCGGAGCTGAAGGTCATCCTGCGGGGGGTGTCGGAGCGGAGGTACCGTGTGCTGCGAGCCAGGGTGCTGCAGGCGCAGCGCCACTTCGTGCTCCACCGGCCGGCGAGGCGCTTCGACATGATCCACATGGTGCTGCACTCCATCTGGCTCAGGAGGCTCAACGTCAGGCTCCCGTACTGATTTGTGTTGTCTGTATGTACATGTGTCATGTGCGTTTGATTTTGCCAAATCTTGAGAGTTTAGTCAGAATGCTATATATTGTAGGAAATCGAACTGAATTTTACAGTGAAGTACACACGCGCTGGCTCCTAGAAATCACAGATCTAGAAAATCGACACCCAAAAGGTGGGAATACTACAGTTACGGTGATGAGTTCAGAAATGCAATTCGATGCGATATATTCCAGTGCAAGACGTTAGAGCTCTAGCAGGCTCCTCAAAACACGCGCATCCCGTATAATTCCTGCGGGATAGGGGGCGCGGGCATTTTGGGCCATCTAGCAGGCACTGTATTCGGGCCGGCCCGTATCGGCGGAATACGGGGCACGTCAAACCGACACTGCCGCCCCCTACAAATACAGGGTGTAGGTGCGAGTGGGGGTCCAACCCCTCACTCGCAACCCTAGCTCCGCCATGCGCCGCAGCATTTGCATCGCCGCCGAAGATGAGCGCACGATGGAGGAGTAGCGCCTCCCCCGCGTCCGGATCGAAGCGATCCCGCTCGCCGGACACGCTCGAGGAGGCGTGGCGGCGGCACTGCAAGCTCTCCGCCGCCGGAAGTCGACGTGCGGTGTGCAAGTACGCCGGCGCCCTCTACGTGCCGCCGAAGCTCCGCGAGTTCGCGGCAGGCGGACGCTACTACAAGGCCGATCCGCCGCTCAAGCCGATGAGCGGCGTCGATTTCGACAAATGGCGAATGGATTGGGAGCAGCAACGCCGGTGGAAGGCGGCATGTGAGGAGAGCACCAGCGGCGGAGGAGCGCCGCGAGCCGGCGAGGAGGAAGAGGAGGCGGAGGACCCCCTCTACTTGCAGGCGGTGGCCGCGTCCATGAAGGATGCCGCCGACAAGGCTCGGGCGGAGGAAGACGAGGCAGCGCAGGCCATCGCCGCCGTGGAGGAGATGGAGGTGCGGGAGGCCGCCGGCAATGCGACAATCGTCGACTAGATCGCTTCATAGAAGTCGCGATCCTAGGATCGCGCAATTTTAATCCCTATCTGTGATCTATCTATGAACATGATGAACCATCGAAGAATTTTCCCGAGGTTTGTAATTTTCAAAAATTACGGGGTGAAATACGGGGTCTCTTAGACGAAATGGTTCTTGCGTGAGCATTTTTTTGATACAGAGCCCTCTACTCGCGTTTTACGGAGCAGAAAAATAGGGGGTCTGTTAGACATGCTCTGTTAGAACAGAAACAATCCAAAAGTGGTTTGTGCAGACACACAAAAAATACTCAAAACGTTCACATGTTAGCAGAACAAGATCAATGATAGTGAAAAAACCGTGCATATTTGTCTAGTTAAGGGCCTTTTCGGCTTCTATGTTTGCAAAGCATATAACATGTCTAATGTCTTGGCATGGGAACACACGGATACATAGAGCTTAGCACTACAATAGACGAGGTCCAAAGTCATAGGTTCATTACATCAGTGAACGAGAGATCTGTCAACTGCCCATGGGCCAGAACGAAATAGAGTACTTTATTTACAGCTGCTACATAATTGGGCAACTCTGATCAGCAGGACAATATTTACAACAAGATCGTCTCAGCTGACATCTAATGGTTGTTGTATTTCGTTCTCCAGCTCCTGCACATGACGAAAAAACATCACAATCAGGTATTGAGGCAGGACCTAAGAGACACTAACGCAACAGAAGCAACTAATTTCATATAGGGTGTGAGCTGGGCTTACATACATCAAATAGAGAGAGTGACTCATGGCGACAGAAGGCTAATCTTGTTAGTACCAAGATATTCTACTGGAGCTGCATCTGTTGAAAAGAACACTTCGTACAGTTCAGCCAGCAGGATAATACACCCATTAGACCTGGAGTGGTTGGCTGGCGAATATTGCTTTCCCGTCTTTGTAATGCCCTCAAGAACTCCTCTGAGCTTAGGTTACCATCACAGTTTGCATCAAAAACATGGAAAATGACGTCCACCACCTTATCAGTCAAGTCCACACCACAAACCTATAAAACAAGATTATGGAAGCAATCAGCAATCAGAGCTAATAACCAACTGGGTAACTAGGAGTATATCAGCTATCAGCTAACTATCTAGCTAACAAAGAACAAAACATAATGAAACAAATAAAGGATATAAGCACAATTATGGAAGAGTCATGCTTTGTTTCCTTTTTCTAGACAACATAGGCCATAACTTGAGTTGAAGAGTCGTTCGAGTAAATTATGACAATTCGAGATAGCATGCCATTAAGGGGAAAGACTTCGACTGACATTAGGTATTTCAGACTACATCTACTACCTAAAGGATATAAGCACAATTATGGAAGATCATACATGAGATGCAGCACGTTTCAGATCCTGCTTTGTCAGCAAACCGTTCACTTTTCCATAACTGAAGATAGCCATTGTAAATGGTTCCAATCTTCGCCGGAGATCAGCAAAAGCCTTGAACTCCTGAATTTCCAAAAAACGACAAAGATTTACAAAAACATGATTGGGCCAAGAAATATAAGCGGCATATCTGGATAGCAAATGGTCAAACCTCAAAGGTAATGCGCAAATCCTTGACATCAGGAGATTCATCAAAATCATCAACTCTGTCAAGTAGCTTATTTATGTGATTCATGTCAGCTGAAGCAACCATGGATAATGCAAAGTCCTTCGCAGATATTGTCTTAGATGATTTTATATCATAGTGACTGAACTCCAAACGAACAATCTGCAGATGATTAGAAAACGATGATTTATATATAGTGACAACAGAGCAGATGTGTATCCACAAACCTACGCTATAGACAAAGGCAGAAAATTCATCCTTTTACTCAACCCTTTAACAACATTTATAGATCTGAAATTTTTATCTCTGTCTGGGGCTGGGTGGGGATATTAAGAAGTACAATAAAATGACAATGCTTCACTAATTACAGAGCTGGTATCAATGATGCAGATTTATGCTTCCGAGACAACAAATCTAACAACATTGACATAATGAAGTTCAGTACATGTGGTATTTGACTGTTTGTACTAAGGACACACAGTTTACAGATATGTCCAACTTATGGTTATCAAGGTTCTCTCTAGATACACGTAGCTGATAAAATATTTCAGGACATGTAAACCGTTCAAAATATGGCGGATGTTTGAGTGCCTCTACACAATAATTGTGACACACAAATTGGGTTACTTGATCCACAACATAGGACTAAGAATGTTGCATCAATAACAAGATGTCAAATAATAAATAATTCAACAGAACAAAAGACTAAAAAGAAAAAAGTACCTCATCATGCAATTGCCTCAAAAAGTTGGAGAACTTTTCATATTGTAAAGTTTCACTCCCATCCTTGCCAAAGAAGTACTCAAGCAGACCACCGTCTTCCACTGGCTGACCAACCTTCAGTCCAATACGTAACCCATCCCTGTGGGAAGCTCCTTGCCTATTATAGGACCGCATCAATGTCATCACTTTCTTGAACTCTTCTTTATCTATTTCCCTAAAAATAATAAATAACATATTAGAATGCATAATAACAGAGAGAATATCTGCCTATTTTGGTCCATACCCTTCTGTACCCTCAAATAACAAGTGAGGTGGCTGAAGATGTTTAGAAAGCAGGTGTTTTTCTGCACGCCAATAATGACATGTAAATAAAAATAAAGCACAAACAGTACAATATTTAAATGGATCCTTTTTCTTTAGGTAAAACGGATCCTTGTGTAAATCCCATACAAAGTAGGAAAACGATACCTTTAACGGCTTCAGAAACAATTAGGATTAAAGCGGAAAACAAAAGAAAGCACAAATGAAAGAAACTACTACACTTAGGAGTGTCACATACTCACATCTTTCTTTTCCCTATCAGAATATGTTGCAAGTTGACTCTCAAGTATGCAAAATAGCTGTAAGCTGACTAGCTGAGATAGTTGTTCTATATACTCTCTATAGACATTGATTTCCCCTTAATGGCACGCTATCTCGAATTTTCATTAATTTACTCGAGCGACTCTTCGACTCAAGTTATGGCCTATGTTGTCTAGAAAAAGGAAACTTGAACTAGAACTATAATACATTAGCTTGATAAATCTCTTAAAAATGAGCTAGATTTCTTTCTAAAAAGGGAAATTAGATGATAGTTTGGCTCAGCACATGTAATATAGTTACCGCATGGATGCTGTACTATTTTGGTTGTCACGTGCTTATATTGAATTGTCACTAAAAACATAGAGCTATTTGTTTGTCATCAGAGCATATCCAAAATTCTGAACACCAAAACTGATCAAGTCTGGTCTATAGCAAAGGAAATACAGGATATTTATTTCCTTCAAATGTAGCTACCCACCAAAGACTATACATATCAACGTGACAGTTAATCTGACATCAAAACCAAATCACAGTATAAACTAATGAAACCATTCAAACATGCTGCAAGCTAAAATTTGCAGCCGAAGGATTCTTTTCATAATGGAAATGGTTAAGATGGTTATTGATAAAAGAATATTTAGAGAGCAGAGACATATCAATCTCAAGAGCATAATGAGATAATTAAATCAGTTCCAGTAGCTGCAAGATAGCTTACCCGCTGTGGTCAAGGTCAAACATCTTGAAAGCTATATTGAAGCTGGACTCAGGAATGCTAAGCAATGTCACGAAAAAGATGTACCTGCACAAGGCAACATAGGCAGTCAAAGATAGATGCATTGACTTGCTATCAATAATGGTTATAGAAAGCATGAAACCACTCTTGTAACATGGAGAGGCGTGCAAAGCTAACAGCCTAATGCCATAGTGACACCTGTTTACCTAGATGAATCATCTCTAAGCATGCATGCTACTAGTTAATTGGGAGGATTCAAGAGCAATATGATACAGTAACATTTTTTTGTCGCACCCGTAGCAAAGCACGGGCATTCAGCTAGTAACATCAGTATGGCCATTGCAAGAAAATAATTTCAGCTGAAGGCAGAAGCACTTACTCAGCAAAGGAGATGAGCCCATCACCATTTGTGTCGAACAGCATGAAAAACTCAGAAGGTGCACACTCTAGCTCCCCTGGGTTGCGTTCCCCTCTGAGCCTTCCCTCCCTGACGACATTAGATTCGGACGGAGGGAAAACGGGAACGACCGCCCTCATCAGGTCGGCAGGTGACATGTACACCTCGCCCTCCGGATTCCGGGCGGACGCAAAGTACTCGAAGATCTAGCAGGAAGAGCAGCACAGGACCACGATTAGAACGGTAACAGCTTATCGAAATCATACAGCGTGCATCGTGGCAAAGTTTACCTTCTCGGGAGGGCTGCGCGTCCGAATCCGCTTCTCGTAGTTGAAGAACACCCTTCTGCGGTACGAGTCTGCAGAACGGAGACGGTAAGAGGAACCGTGAGCAATTTCGCCGTCTCGAGGATTCAGGATGGTGAATGGGTAGGATGTTCGTCCGGAATAGCATGATCAAAGAGCGTAATTGATCGAATGGCCGATCCATGCAACAACAACAAAAAATGTTGGCCCGGCCTCGCAAAATAATTCGAAGCGGAAACTTTGTCCACAAAATTCCAACACATAAAAAACCCTCTCCGCGACCACGAAGTTCCAACACGGAAACTTCCTCCGCAAAATTCCCAACCAGAAACTAGGCGTGGAGGAGGAGGAACATGCATCAATGTTTCACCGCGATGATATACACAAATTAAAAAAAAAACAAGGGCACGCACCTCCGAAGAGGAACCTGCCCTTCTCCTCTGGCTCCTCGGCCGCGGCCACACCCCCGTAGCCGGCCTCCGCCACGGCGAAGTCCGGCTGGCCGGAGTCCGCGAGCGCCCGCGACGTGGGCAGCAGCCAGATCCCCAGCCCCGACCCGGCAGCCACCGCGGCCGCCAGCGCCGCCCTCGCGTCGAGGCGGGGCGTGGCGGCAGCCTCCGCGGAGAATGGCCGGAGCGAGCCGAGCCGTCCGAGCGCGGATCGGAGGAGGGAGGCGCGGCGCAGCGCGGCCATGGCGGTGCGGTGGGATCGATGAACCGACGCACGGCGGTCTGGGAAGGAAGGAAAGGGAAGGGGAGGAAGCGGCGGTGCGGGTGCGCGCACGGGGTGGCCGATATGTGAGGCAAGGAAGCGGGCGATTAGCGTGGGGGTGGGGCTAGCTAAAGCTGCCATTATTGGGCCCCGTTTTTATGGTCGGTGGCCAGACCATCACCCGCCCGGCTTTCTAGTTGCCAATTGCCATCGCCTCGAGACGAGACATTTCCTTGTGGAGAAGAAAGAAATGCGCGTGCGGTTCTTCTTCCAAAGCCAACTCCTGTAGCTGTGCACTGCACTGCAGCATCCCCATTATTTTTCCCTTCTGCCAGTACATTGGTCTCCTGGCGAGGACGTGGCGTGCTCAGCCATGGAATCCGGTTCCATCTCCGGGCACCGCATGGCGGTATGGCACGGCATGCGCATGGAGCGTGTTTGACTGTTTGGTGGATGCAGGCATGCGGTCATTTCGAAGCTTTTCCAAACGTGACTTGGGCAGATTTGTAATACCCGTGAGATTACAAAAGAAATACAGAGACAATTAGAGGATGTGATACGCTATATATCCTTAGCGACAATTTTTTACCGTGGATGAATTTCAACACGCTGACGGTGACGATAACCCCGGTAAGCGAAGCGCCGCAGGAATGGCATACCAGCCGCTGAGATTGCCGAGTGAGCATTACGATGCGCTCGTATAGTCGCAGTGTCGTCAACCATGTGAACGACGGACTTTGTGTGGCTGGTGGTGGCGTGAGGCGTGGGCCGTCAAGGTGCAGCGCGGGGAGGGCATCAGGAGGAAAGGTGGAGACGTGGAGGCTGTAGCGCTCCGGTGGTGAGACGTGGATGTGGAACTCCTCGAGGGCGCACCCCACCGGGGCGCCGGTGAGCAGGGCGTCAAGCATGTCGTTGATTTGGTGCCATGGAAGGGAGAGATCGCCGGTGCACACCGCCTCCTTGGCCGGCGCGTGGGAGTGGACTATCCAAAGTAGGATATCCGATAACCTGGAGAGTTGGGTCTCGCAGAACAATACATTAAGAATTCATCGGCTGGGCGAGAAGCCACAAAACACGACTTTGAGCTGCGTTTTCAATATTTGGGAAACGTATTTTTCATTTTTGTGCAACAATGTATTTTTCACCGCGTGCACAGTGGCTATCCATGGTTCTCTTTTTTTCTCTCCTTGATAAAGTGGAAGGAAGCACCTCTATATTACCTAGTTGCATCTGCTACAAGCACGTGGCCTTACTGGCAAATAAATTGATGTGGAAATTTATCTCTCCTTCACACATATGATAGCACGCGTAATGGAACAACAACATGCCCCAACCTATGTTACTTTCTTATGTTACTGTCATGCCTGGAAGAGGTCACCAAGCTTCAGTCACTTTGGGCCGTCGATATGCCAATCAACGTCCAGAAGCAGTCCTCCTTCTAGTGCCTTGAACTGGTCCAATAGTTACTTTACAGCTGGAGCTCAACCACTCAGTAGTTTGTCTGTTAGCTTCTCCCTTTTCCTTTTTAATCCCACCTTCCAGAGAGAGCTCGGATCCATCTTTCTATTAGGGTTTATTCCCAGTAGCCGCCACTGTCCGTGGTTGGTTGTAAGGGCGTCTGTAACCTTGATCATCCCTCTTGAGTTAAGGAATATAATCGAGAGATTAGGCACTACTAGTTGTTCTTGTTCATATCTGTGAGCCTGAGCCTGTCAATTTGGTATCAGAGCGGGTTGGTTCTCGGAGGCGAATTGGATCTAGAGCGAAGAGAAGTTGGGATCTCCCGTGGAATCCTTCTCGGTTGCTCTTCTTCCCGGCGTCGGTTGTCGAATCCCACCCTCCCTCCCTCGATTCGTGTTCTTCTAGGCAGCAGTAGAACCCACGGGCACCATGGCTGAAGGAGATTCTTCCATCCATACTGGTATGTTGCAACTCGAATCCCTCCAGTTAGATGTCAAGATGCTGCAAGAATACAGAGAGCAAGATAAAGCAGAGTTTGCCGCTTTTAGTGACAGAGTGAACACAAATTTCATAAGCATTCAGAACAACTTTGTGAGCATTCAGGCGAATTTTGAGAAACTTTTTGCTGTAAACAAGGAAAAGTCTGTAGAGCAATCTGGTCACACACCTGATACACCACCATGTCAAGGGGTACAATCAGCTGCATCAGTTAGTAGGCAACAGGAAGTGGTAAGAATAGGAAATTGCACTTTGCATGATGACAAAGGGCATGAAGTTAATCTGGATGGCACTCCAAAGGTACCATACAGACACCCAAATGCAGGCCAAGTAACCACCTTGATTCATGAACCTGCCCATCGCCAGAATGTCCCAGCTCGAGTGCAACAACCTGTTACACCACCAGAGCAGGCAGCTCCACAAACTGATGGTGTCATGATGAATAGCAGACAGAGAGCACCTTCTCAAGATCAGTTAGATGCCAGAAGAGGAATACCAACTGTCAAACCTGCAAAAATGAATATACCAGAATTTGCCGGTCAGGATGCAGACTCATGGATTCAAACTATAGAGATGTACTTTGATTCAGCAAGAACCCCTTTAGAGCAACGAACAGAGGTGGCAGTGACTTATCTGACTGGGGAAGCTATGCAGTGGTGGCGCGGCACAAATTACAATGCCCATAATTTACCATGGCATCGATTCTGCAGATATGTTGGAGACAGATTTGCAGTCACTTCTGTGTGTGACAATGTGCGGGCATTTCACTCATTGACGCAAACATCTACAGTTTCTATTTATATTCAGAAATTTGAAGCAGCCATGAATTTGATGCGAAGGGATAATCCAGCTTTACCTGAGGACTACTACATCAACAGCTTCATTTCTGGTCTTACTGATTATATTCAAGCCCATCTCCAGTGTCATAAACCACCTGATCTGCAACAAGCAATGTGGTTAGCGAGGAGGATGGAATCCGCTGTACCAGTAAAACGAACATACACTCCAACACCATATTCAGCAAAGAGGCAAGTTCAGTTTGATGCAAAGCCAGTGAATGCCACACCAGCTTCAGTCATCCAAGAAGCAACACATAAAAAGTGTAGGGAACCATGGTTTCCAGGGCACAAGAAAGTGTGCAAACTGGCCACTAAGAATCAAGTGCTGGCATTACAAGCTGAACATCACGACAGAGGTGATATTGTCTATGTGACAGAAGATACTGACAGTGATGACGATTTACAGGTTCCTCCCAAGGCAGAACTCCACCTGTCCATGCATGCTCTAGTGGGCCTGAAATCACACAAGACACAGAAACTCACATTCACAGTGTCTATCATGATTGGAAATCAAGCAGCGACAGCTCTGATTGATACAGGAAGTACGACAACGTTTATGACACCTGAGCTTGCAAAGAAGACAATGTGTCTCCTCATTCCATCAAAGAAAATGCAAGTCACAGTTGCAAATGGGCAACAGTTATCGACAGAGTTCATGTGCTACAACTGTCAATATACAATTCAGGGGGTCCATTTCACCTCTGACTTTCGTATTCTGAACCTGAAGGGTTATGATGTGATATTAGGATCTGATTGGATTTACCAACAGAGCCCAGTCACCTTGGATTATAAAAAGATGATCCTCAAAGTCACAATGGCAGATGACAAGGAAGTGTTGTTCTATGATGAAAGTCTACCTTCATCGGCTAATATAAAAGAGAGTAGAAAATGTCACAAACTCTTACTCAATGCTATTTGTGGAGCAGTTTTGTTTATCAAACCAATGTCCCATCTTGATGCCAGAGAGGCAGTCTCAACTCCACTAGCTATTCAGAAGGTACTTCAGGAATTTGAAGAAGTCTTTACAGAGCCAACTACATTGCCACCAAAAAGGGACTGTGATCATGCTATTCCCCTGGTGCCAGAAGCTAAGATTATTAACCAGAGACCTTACAGGATGCCACACAATCAAAAGAATGCTCTTGAACTGATTGTGAAGGAACTACTTCAAAAAGGAGTTATTAGGGACAGTAGTAGCCCTTATTCATCTCCAGTGGTGCTAGTGAAAAAGAAAGACCAGTCCTGGAGGAAATGCACTGATTTCAGGAAACTCAACTTGCAAACAATCAAAAATAAATATCCTATACCAATAATTGAGGATTTGTTGGATGAGTTACATGGAGCAGCAGTCTTCACTAAACTGGACCTGAGAAGCGGATATCACCAAATTCGAATGAAAGAGGAAGATATTCCAAAAACGGCCTTTACAACTCATCAAGGGCATTATGAATATGTAGTAATGCCATTTGGGTTAACGAATGCCCCGGCCACATTTCAGCAGCTGATGAATTCTGTGCTAGCAACAGTGTTAAGGAAATCTGCACTTGTTTTCTTTAATGATATTCTGGTATATAGTAAGAACATGGATGACCATATTGTGCACTTGAAACAAGTTTTCAAGTTGTTACAGCAGAATAATCTTTATGCCAAGAAATCGAAGTGCACTTTTGCCACAAAGCAAGTGGAGTATTTGGGTCATATTATATCAGCTCATGGGGTAGCTACAGACCCAAGCAAGATTGAGGCAATTGTTCAGTGGCCTCAACCAGAAAATGTGACACAACTAAGAGGCTTTCTGGGGCTAACAGGCTATTACAGGCGATTCATAAAACACTATGGCATTATTTGCAGACCCCTTTTTGATGCACTAAAGAAAGATAGTTTCCAGTGGGCTGAGCAACAGGAGCAGGCATTTCACAAACTCAAACAAACAATGACACAACCACCTGTGTTAGCGCTACCAGATTTCTCTCTCCCTTTCACACTTGAGGCAGATGCAAGTGATTTTGGCATTGGAGCCGTTTTAATGCAGCACGGCAAGCCCATCTCCTTTTTGAGCAGAGCAATTGGCCCCAGATCTGCAGGATTATCTACCTATGATAAAGAGGCTATGGCTATCTTGGAAGCTTTGAAGAAATGGAAGCATTATTTCTCGGCGACATCACTTGTTATAAAAACGGATCAGCAAAGCCTCAAATATATTCAAGAGTAGAAACTAACTGATGGCATTCAACACAAGTTATTAGTCAAGCTCTTGGGGTATAATTACACTGTGGAATATAAAAAGGGTAAGGAAAATAAAGTAGCTGATGCATTGTCAAGGGTCAAAGCGAAGTTGTTCTCATTGATCACCAGTGCGGCTGTGCCTATGTGGATAAGTGAAGTGGTTAAATCCTATGCCAATGATGAGCACTGCAAGGACTTGATACAGAAACTAGCAGTGGCACCCTCTTCAGTACCAAACTACACTTATACAAAAGGGGTGTTGCGGTACAAAACAAAAATTTACATTGGCAGCTGCTCTGATTTAAGGACCAAAGTCATTGATTCCTTGCATAACTCCGAATTGGGAGGACACTCTGGAGAAAAGGCTACATACCAGAGAATCAAGTTGATCTTTCATTGGCCTGGACTTAAACAGCGAGTAATTGAATTCATCAAGCAATGTCCCACGTGTCAGCTGAATAAAGCAGAGCACTGCAAATATCCGGGTCTTCTTCAACCTCTACATGTACCTGACTTTGCTTGGACACACATCAGTATGGACTTCGTGGAAGGCATGCCCTTATCTGAACACAAAAACATGATATTGGTGGTGGTGGACAGATTTACTAAATATGCTCATTTCATCTCCCTCAAGCATCCTATTAATGTTCAGACAGTTGCTAAAGCATTCAAGGACAACATATTCAAGTTACATGGCCTTCCAACTGTCATTGTCACTGACAGAGACAAGATATTTACCAGCAAGCTTTGGCAAGATTTGTTCAAATCACTTGGGGTCAAGTTGCACTTTAGCACTTCATACCATCCACAGACGGATGGTCAGACCGAAAGGGTCAACCAATGCTTGGCAAACTATCTAAGGAATATGGCATTCTTGCAGCCAAAAAAATGGCACCATTGGCTAGCTCCGGCAGAATGGTGGTACAACACATCTTTCCACACCTCCCTCAACATGACGCCGTTCCAGGCTCTCTATGGCAAGCCACCTCCTCAGTTAGCAGAGCTGATATTGCCAACAGAAGAAAATGCACCTGACCTCATACCAAACTCTACTGTCATTGATATTGCAGCACATATAAAAGCAAATCTACAGAAAGCTCAAGACAGAATGAAAATCCAAGCTGATAAGAAAAGATCCGAGAGAACACTAGAAGTGGGTGATATGGTGTATCTCAAGATACAGCCGTATAGACATACTTCATTAAGTTTACACAGGTGCTTGAAGCTACACTCTAAATATTATGGTCCTTTCCGAGTGTTAGCCAAGGTGGGAAACAATTCATACAAACTCCTCTTGCCAGTAGGCTGTCTGCTGCACAGTACATTCCATGTTAGCCAACTAAAGAAGCACCTGGGACCTAAGGCCATTCCTAGTCCTAACCTACCGCTGTTGAACCCAGATGGAACAATTCTAATCGCTCCTGAAGCAATACTGGACAGAACATTGATTCCGCAGAAGCAAGGCTCCATCTACATTCCAGTGCCACGTTGGTTGATCAAATGGGAAAACATGCCGGTTGAACAAGCCACCTGGGAAGACGCGGCTTTCATCCAGAGGGTGTTCCCAGGATTCCAGCCTTGAGGACAAGACTGCTGTCGATCGGGGGGAGTTGTCATGCCTGGAAGAGGTCACCAAGCTTCAGTCACTTTGGGCCGTCGATATGCCAATCAACGTCCAGAAGCAGTCCTCCTTCTAGTGCCTTGAACTGGTCCAATAGTTACTTTACAGCTGGAGCTCAACCACTCAGTAGTTTGTCTGTTAGCTTCTCCCTTTCCCTTTTTAATCCCCTCTTCCAGAGAGAGCTCGGATCCATCTTTCCATTAGGGTTTATTCCCAGTAGCCGCCACTGTCCGTGGTTGGTTGTAAGGGCGTCTGTAACCTTGATCATCCCTCTTGAGTTAAGGAATATAATCGAGAGATTAGGCACTACTAGTTGTTCTTGTTCATATCTGTGAGCCTGAGCCTATCAGTTACTTTCTGTGAGAATTGATGAGGCATCAAGAGTAGTACTAAAAGCTAGCTATGCTGCTGGGACAGCTCCATTAGGGGGATTTGGAGATGTGTCAGTAGATGGATGGCTTGAATCTATATACTTAATCGAACGTCTAGGGGAGGGGGGATACTACCCACCGGTAACACCATATTTGCCTTTATACTAAACATGTTTACATCATCCTATTGTTTTTATTGATACATATTTGATATATTATATAGAAAACTATATTTTGTAAAACTAGCTCATTTACATCAAGGTACAAAATTGCCATATAGTTCCCATACTTTTCATCACAGGTACATTCCTAATGCTAAACCCAAATTGTATATGCAAATACGAGAAAACCGTCATTTTAGGCCATTCTATCAATTTAATTATGTCGTTGATATAGTTAAATACATTTCCATATGTATCATTTTATATGGTATCCATAAATATATATAGAATTTGGTAGAATGTTTTTAGATTATAAATTGACATAGATATAGGCTCAATACTATGAAACTGAGGTGTAACTAAATAGATATCTCTAGAATATACAAGTGTAAATTAGTAGTCTGTTCTCATCTTCTCTTTTCTACTCGCACTTTCTCGGCTCATTCTTTCTAGAAATACCCTCCAATAAGGGAAGCCCATGTCTTTAAAAAAAAAAGGTTCAAAATCATATGTTCAAAAATTAAAAGAAATTAAGTACCTAACAATTGCAGTATTTACCACGAGTCCATGAGTGAAAAATGAGATGGAAACACCGACTAATTAAATAGCTATTTTTAGAAATCAAGGTATATAATATAAGATGTACTAAAAATATCATAAAAACGAAATCTCTAAAAAAGGATTAACCTTATCTTTTTTTTAGGGAATGGGGATGAACCTTATCGAATGTCCTTTCCAGCGCGCTCTCCTTGAAAAGGGAGAATGCTAGCCTGGTACTGGGCCGGGCCAAAGTGAAGTTAAACTTCAGGCGGTGCGTCCTTCGCTCCCGAATCTGCAACTCGTCCATGGAATCAAGCCCATCCAGTCACAGCTCCTATTTCGGCCGTAAGTGTGATGGAAGAAGCCAGCTTGAGATCCAGGTCCACCAGAGCCCACCTAACTCGCATAGATAAAAATGCGCTACGAGTAGGGTTTTGGCATCGAGCAGGCCTTCTTTCTTCTCCTGCCGCCAACGTCGCCGCCGCCTAGTGCGTGCCGCCGTCGGTCGTATCTCCTTCGAGTATCAGCCATGGCGGAGCAGGTCAGTTATCTTCCTTCTACCACTTCGGTACATTTCCGCTTTCTCTTCTTTGCAAAATCAGAGACGATGCGGGTCGAGCTGCCGGGGACATTTGTTTGAGTCAATTTACTGTATTTTTCCATTGGTTTGTCTGATAAAAGACTTGGATCCTCGGATCGAGCAGTTATTCGTATGCCTGCTGAGGTATTTATCGATGGTAGATGTTAATATGTGTCCTGAATTGACAATCATGACTGTGGTGAATGGCAGTGGGACTCTATGAAGTACTCCTTTCGTTCCATATTAGTTGTCGCTGATTACAAAATCAGCCGGTAAGTAATATGGAACGGAGGGATTTGTGTAAGTTAGGCTTGTGTTCGCTTCACTGTCACTCTCTAACCTCATGGCCATTGTGTCAATACACTCAATTTTCTTAGCCAAGCTCGCCACACTAGCTGTTTTTTTTTCTTGGCCGCAGTTTAGTCATATTAGGACAATTTGGGATGCTGAGGCATTCCCAAGCTTTAGTAATACTTGCCCTAAACTATTTTACTGGCTTTTGCAGACTGAGAAGGCTTTCCTGAAGCAACCTAAAGTGTTCCTCTGGTATGAGGAAGTGGCGTTCATTTTATTATACCAGTAGATGTTAATAATGTGTCCTCAAGGCAATCCTGACTTTTTTCCAATTTCAGCCCAAAGAAGACCGCAAAGGGGAGTTATAAGCCTGGCAAGGGGGGTAACAGGTTTTGGAAGAGCGTTGGCCTTGGTTTCAAGACTCCTAAGGAAGCCATTGAGGGTATGTTTCAGTAGCTTAGATCCCGTATTGCCTTTTCCATTTTGTCTTGTCTTAACATAGTCATCATCTTATTGCGGCATTTGACAGTTGTTCAGTATTTTTCTTCCTGTGTTCCTGTACTGTTTGGCTGGATATACATCTTTAGTTCATCTACATATAATCTAAGTATACCCTTCAACTTGAGCAAATTAAATATTATGATAATGGTCTACAGAAGCATATAATTATAGTTGTTGCTAAATATGGCATATGAAGTCTATGGTGCTCGGGTGATCATCAATTGATTCTTTTTGACAATGCTTTACTGTATTTGGACAAAATTGTTACCATACATTTGGTTCCTAATCTAAAATTTCTTAATGCCTTTTCTGGTGATGACTTACTGCTACTAATGATTTTGTGTACCTGGGTAGAGAGTTTGAACTCCTACTTGGCTGTCTGCTTTTAGTTGTTGGTGATACCAACGTCGATACATGTTGAAGTTGTCTTTGGTCTAGCTTCTTCTTTGTGTACCCAATGTAATATGTATATAATCTTTCTTTTCTTTAAAATTAAGATGTTGACCATGTTACTTTTGTTTTACTGGTGCATTCAGCATTAGTGATTGTTCAAGTTTCGTTCAGTAGTCAGATTAAGTAAGCGAAGCTTGTATAATTAGTTAGTTTCTTCATGTCATTCTAAAATACCTTTTGTAGCAGAACTTTGTTTGAAATATGATATTTGTTTATTTTTTGTTTTGTCACATGTGTTTAGTCAACATTTTGTTTGTCCAGTTGTGTTGTACATTGCACAGCTTAATACTTCCGTTGAAATTCGGGTTTTATCTGTATTTAATATGGCTTGTGTTGCAGGAACCTACATTGATAAGAAATGCCCATTTACTGGCACTGTGTCAATTAGAGGCCGCATCATTGCTGGAACGTGCCATAGTGCTAAAATGAACAGGACTATCGTTGTTCGTCGGAACTACCTTCACTTTGTTAAAAAATATCAGAGGCAAGCTAATCTTCACTGGCTTAATTTTTTTGGGGGTTGTTGCATCATAACCAATATATTGGCATTCATGAATAGGTATGAGAAGAGGCACTCCAACATCCCTGCCCATATTTCCCCTTGCTTTCGTGTGAGGGAAGGAGATCACGTGATCATTGGCCAGTGCAGGTAAAAATATTTTACCTTTCTGATGCACCTGCACGTAAAAGCACATTATCTAGGTAGCTGGATGGTTGAAAACTTGAACACGATTTCACGGTTTTTTGTTTAATGTGACATAATATCACCTTATTATTACACCAACTGAGGTTTCATACATCAAGTATATGCTTTTTTGTTTGTGATATCTGCTCAGCCTTGCTTGTAATAATTGAATTAAATCAATCTGTAGGCCACTGTCCAAGACGGTGAGGTTCAACGTGTTAAAGGTCGTCCCGGCAGGGTCCAAGAGTGGTGTGGTGAAAAAAGCATTTACCAGTGCCTGAGCAAGGCATGACAGGATCCTGAACCTTGATCATTTTTGATACCCCACCTGTATTGGTCCATCTGTGTGTAGTAGGCTTTTTGACCCGAGAATTCTCCAAACTTAAAGATATAATAGTGTTGAGTTCAGTGAAGTTATGTTCAGAGTGCTTGAAAATTATTTATGCTGTTACCCTAGCTACCGGAAATTATACACCAACCATTTTCTGGCTAATGTTATCTGGATTGAGTCGATAGAATTTCTCTGCCACTGGTAAAATGCCGGCGAAGTAGCGATTGTCAAATGCGAGAACATACTGTAATTTGTAGTAGCAAGTGCTGATTCGTCACGCACACCGATACCAATGTCTAGTCAGTAATCCAAGCCGGAAGCACGGCACTCCGAGACCTTGGGGCCTGGGAGTCGCAGCACACAGTTGTGGCAGTGGTTTTTCACTGGAGAGGGAGCCGTGCATCCTGAAGAATTGAGTCGTACGCAAGCGTGCAGAGACATGCATTCGGCTCAAAGAGAGAACACGTAACTAAACTCTGCCCAAGTAGATGGTAACAGTGACTTGTACGCTTGTAGCTTGTAGATCATGCCCGGGAAGCTGCACTGCTCCAGGTCTCGTACGGTTACACCAATACTTGTGTATGCTGCAAGTTTTCTTGTTTTGTCATTTGTGCTTGGGTACAATTTCAACCTTGGGGAGCAAGCAATCATCCAGGGCAAGTGGTGTTCATGGACGTTCGTGAGTGCTCTAGGGTAGCGTGTGAAAAGTGCCTCATGTGAAAGCAGTCCCTGGGTCTTGGAGTAATTCTGCGGTTCAGAACTGCAGATTAATCTGCGTCCAATACCCATATTATATATTTTTATGTGTAGGAGTTGTTCCAAAACACGAAACAAAGCTTGTCGAAGAGGAATGTTCTGGAGTATGAGTATGTGGACGTGCATGATGTCGAAATACAATCAAAACATGTCAAAGAACCAGGTAATTCTGACAGTTAGCACAAAGGATGAGAGCAAAATCAGATTCACGGATCAATAAACTGCTCACTGGGAACTAAATGGGCTAACAATCCATTCGCAGATCAATAAACCGCTCAATGCCCATTGAGAAATCGGATTCACAGATCAATAATGGCTCATCCATCGGGAACATGTCGGCATTTCCCCTGGTCCATAAGCCTGATTTTTCGAAGTAGCCCCCAAATGATGCTGTCAATAACCTTCACGTGCAAGTCTCCACGTATAGAGCCCGACGCCGGGCAAGCAAACAAAGTGTCTCTCAGCGTTCCAGAGCCCTCCACGTCTTTTCGAATTCCGACCACCTTATCCTCCTCCCCAGCCTTCTTCTTCCTTCCCCTGCTTCCCTAGGAACTAGCTAGCCAGAGCCCTGGAACTGAAACCCTCCCACGCCTCCTATAAATCGACCCATCTCAACACCGAGTTCACTACAGCTGCATCCAAGCAAAGCAACCGACCGAGATCAAGCATCCAGCTAGCTAGAAGATACAGCATACAATGGCGGCGAAGGTGAAGAGCGGGAGCGAGATGGGCGTGGTGCTGGGGCTGGACGTTGCGCGGTACATGGGGCGGTGGTACGAGATCGCCTCCTTCCCCAACTTCTTCCAGCCGCGCAACGGGCAGGACACGCGGGCAACCTACGAGCTGATGGAGGACGGCGCCACCGTGCACGTGCTGAACGAGACGTGGAACAACGGCAAGCGCGACTACATCGAGGGCACCGCCTACAAGGCCGACCCGGCCAGCGACGAGGCCAAGCTCAAGGTCAAGTTCTACGTCCCGCCCTTCCTCCCCATCATCCCCGTCGTCGGCGACTACTGGGTCCTCTATGTCGACGACGACTACCAGTACGCGCTCGTCGGCGAGCCCCGCCGGAAGAGCCTGTGGGTAAGCACCCAATTAACTCATCCAGCAGTAACACTCTTACAACGTTGCTGGTATGCTTAATCTGCTTGTGTCCCATGTAGATCCTGTGCAGGAAGACGCACATAGAGGACGAGGTCTACAGCCAGTTGCTGGACAAGGCCAAGGAGGAAGGCTACGACGTCTCCAAGCTGCACAAGACGCCGCAGAGCGACCCGCCGCCGGAGAGCGACGCCGCGCCCACCGACACCAAAGGGACATGGTGGTTCAAGTCACTCTTCGGTAAATGATCGAATCGACCGGTGCTGGAACAGAACGATGCAAGTGTTTATCTTTACCGTAGCAGTATTAGTTCATCTATCTTTTATCTTTACCGTAGCAGTATTAGTTCATCTATCTATCTTTTACCGTGGCGAATAAATGGGATTCAAAGGCCAGTAGTAGTCTCTTGTTATAGAACATCGATCCGTGTGTGTTTCTTGATTATTCAGGTGTTTCTGTTCTGTATGATGTAGCTGGTACATATATGTCGATAGAAATGGAGCTAGTGATCTACTTGTATTTATATACTTCAGTGCTTGGTTCAGTTCGTGATTATCTGTTATGTGTTCTCAACATTATAGAATTAATCATATCTTCCTTCGTTCGGGATTAGGTATCTACAGCACGTTCTCTGCACTGCCAATCACTAGCCAGTTTCTTTCATGGGTCTGTGGGTTTAGCAATCAAGTAAAAGCTCGTTAATTTCACGCCTTGTTTAAGTTACTCCAGTTGTTTGGATGATGTGTCCAAAGCTCCAAGCTCACCGGTCGCTTAACTTCTGACTACAGGTGGCATATCAACTTTTTTTTAACAAAGGTAATATATTAATATCGGGAAGGTACAAATTACACCTAGCCTTTTGAACAACGCAATGCCCTGGAAACATCACGAACCACGGATACATAGAGCCAAACAACAATAAGAAGAAGAACAACAAAGAAAAGTACCGTTGCTACAGGAATAGTAATCTATTCCTTGTAACTGCAGCACATCCACCATCAAGACAACACCCAGAGTCTAAATTCTCTAAAAGGGACTCCCTCGAGAAGAAAACACTGCACAAGCATGATCATCGCCTGACCATAGATCTTAGGTTTTTACCCTGAAGAAAATACGCGCTCTTAAAACAATATCTTCAACAAAACCATTTCTAGGCACAATCAATTAAGGTCGGACCTTAGATTTCCGCCCTAAAAGATAAAACTTGATACTTCTCTTGTGCCACCGTTCCTACTTGTCGATACCGCTGCTACGAGTCACGAATCACCAAGGAAGTTTCTCGCTGCTCCGAAGACTTGCTCCACCATTATTAGGAAATGCAATAAGAACCGATGATTGCAATTGTGGAACAGGGCACACGAGTGCATTCGCGCTTATTTAGCTACGTGCATCCATGCAATAATCCTACACTTATGCAACAATTCTTACGAATTCTAACCTACGGACTAACATGGTGATCTGGATCACGACGCTGAGGAAAATAATTGCATAAAAACTACACCAACTCTGTGCCTCCATCTCACCCGGTAAGTGCGTGCCCGCAAGAGTCTCCCGATAAGTGTAGCATTGCTGTGCATACATGTACATGTACCTCTCCTTGCTCTGCTCATACATATATACAGCACGTCAAAAGCAGAGTAATTGTGAACGTTGCCTTTCTCTGCGCGATTAGAAGAAAAAAAAGTGGACCGAGGGAAAACACCGCGCTGCTGCAGCTAACCAAGGGAGAAAAGGAAAGAACCTTGGCTTCAACGACCTCCTTGGAAAGACCTAACCGTTTCGCCTCTCTCCTCTCCCAGGCGACAGGGCAGGCGACCTAGATCCCATTTACACCAACGCCGGCGCTGGCCCCCTCCCCCTCCGCTTGCCGCTCCGGCGGGAGGGGAGGGGAGCTCGCTCCTCCGTCTCGTAGTTAGGGCTTGTCTGCTATGGTGCGTCGTGGGGTGGGGCGGGCGCCCGGCAAATAAATCGTCGTAACTCTACTCCCACACCGGCGGCCATCTTTACGGTGGCGTCGGAGTTGTTGGCACGTGTGCTTGTCGATCCTTCAGATCGGCGGCTTGGTCTTCTCGTCGATCTTCGATCTGGCGAGATTAGCTCGGCTTGTCGCGTTCGTCGTTTTTTACGGCGGCGCCAGGGGCCGGGGCGAGATGGATGCTCTGGAGCGAGGATGTTGGCCCGAAGGTGGTGGGTCTGTCGTATTTCCCCGACTTCATTGCTGGGATGTGGTGGATCTTGGTTCAAGGAAGCATCGGGACGTCCCCCGGTCGACGTGCCACAGCGATATGTGCCTTGCTGCTCGCAGCGGGTCTGTTCATTGACTCACAAAGCCTCTTTGGCGATGGTGCTTATTTGGATTTGACAATGGTGGAGGTTCGGCGTCTCTTCTAATGTCTGTCTAGGCTGCGTTGGAGTTTGGCGGCGGCCGCTAGGTTCGGCGAGTGCAGGAAACCCTAAGAATGATTATGTATTTTTTCATTTTTCAGGGTTTTACTTGTAAAGTTTTCAGGACAACTGTTTTTTCCTGGTCTATCTTTCAGTTTTCACGTTTGTGTGTTCATATATAACTTGATTTTTTATTGAAATATATGTGGCTGCTCTCAAAAAAAACAAGGGAGAAAAGGAGGCGCTGCAGCGAGGGATTACGCGCGGCAGGTGCGGGATTACGCGCGCGAGAGAGAGAAAACAAAATAAAGGCGTGATCGCGTTGCAGCCAAAGGACTCTTTTTGTTCGTTCGCCTCCAATAAATCCGCCCATCTCAACCAGCTATACCGTCTCTTCTCTTTTCAGGCCTGCCCGACGCAATGGCTTCAAGGTCTTTTTTTTCTTGAGAACGCAATGGCTTCAAGGTCTTTTTTTTCTTGAGAACGCAATGGCTTCAAGGTTGAGGCTAGGGAAGTACGCCTTGGACAGAGCCAAGGCTCGACTTGCACATGCACGTGGAGCCGTACTTCCACTCGCTCAGGACACGGACGTAGGCGCTGCCATAATTTACCATGCGACTGGTTCTTTTTTTGTTGGACTACGACCTAGCAGTCTAGTTCATAATTAGTACTCTCCAATGATGGCCTATAGTTGAGATACACATCTCCATTGATTCTTTGTACGGCGACATGAAGGTACCCCATTGCAATACTTGGTTGAAACATATATGTTGAAAGGTCTTGGTAACCTGAAGTTCTGAAACGAGAGGTGTAGTCCTTAGCATTCAAAAAAGTGAGGCAACACTTACTCATAAGAGGTCAAACTCATAACACATAGATATCTTCATACATGAGATATTTGGTACCACATCTTTATTATTATTGTTGACATGAATTGTGTTTATTGTTATATCTTAGTGTTCATGATAAATGTTTACATCCCATGCTATAACTGTATTAACCGGAAACATTAATACTTGTGCATTTTGTAAACATAAAAAAATCTCTAGTAAGTCTCTTGTTAAACTAGCTTGTTGATTAATAGATGATCATAGTTTCATGATCATAAATGTTGGGTGTTATTAATAACAAGATCATATCATTAGGTGAATGATGTGATGGACACACACCCATAGTAAACGTAGCATATGATCAAGTCATTTAGTTTGTTTTGTTGCAAGCATTAATATACATAGTAACCTAATCCTTCGACCATGAGATTATGTTAATCACCTGCACCGGATTGATGCTTTGATGACATCAAACACTACTTCGTAAATGGGTGGTTATAAAGGTGGCATTAAGTATTCGGAAAATATAGGTTGAAGCGTGTGGATCAATAGTGAGATTTGTCAATCCAAAAGACAGATAGATATACTCTGGGCCCTCTCGATGGAATGTCATCCAATTAGCTTGCAAGTGTGTGGCTGGCTCACAAGGGATGTCATATCATGGTACGAGTAAAGAGTACTTATCGGTAACGAGGTTGAACTAGGTATAGAGATACCGATGATCGAACCTCAGATAAGTAAAGTATCGCGCGACAAAAGGAATCGGTATCGTATGTTAATGGTTCTTTTGATCATGAATTCATTGTTGAATATGTGGGAGGCATTATGGATCTCCAGGTCCTGCTATTGGTTATTGATCAGAGAAGTGTCTCGATCATGCATAATTCACGAACCGTAGGGTGACACACTTAAGATTCGATGTTGTTTAAGTAGATATGGAATTTGAAATGGAGACCGAATGTTGTTCTAGGTCTCGGATGGGATCCAGGACATCACGAGGAGCTCCAGAATGGTCCGGAGAATAAGATTCATATATGGAAAGTCATATTCCAAGTTTGGGAATGGTCCGGTGAATTTATGGAAAGTTCTAGAAGGTTCTTTGAATCCTTTGACACTTCCAAATCTTTTCTAAAAAAGAATGACCGAAACACCATTCATAGGCCGAGAGTTGAACGGGCAACTAGCTTAGTGAAAAAATACATGATGATGTATATGGTTCATTGGGCATAGGAGAGTGGATTTGATGATCAGGGGGATACGTGAGCACCCGGTTATCGCCGTTGGATTTGGTCCACCACCGTTGGATTCTGCTACTCACTAACGGCCACTACCTCGCCAGCCTCGACCTCCACCTCGCCGGCCTCCACCTCACGCATCTGAGGTTGCGCCAGTGTCTCCCCAGCCAAGCGCGACGTCGTGCACCTTCCCCGCGTCTCTCTGCCCTTCCACTCGATGCGCTAGACCGCGTCGATGCGTGTACAGTGATAACGTCGTTAGACACATGTCGAGCGGAGAAGGGGTGCTCACATATCCCCATGATTACCAAGCTTCATCCGTTGGGCATAGTTGTGTGCGGAAGATTCTTCTACTTCATAAAAACTTTCAACAATGAATTGAGTTCATATATATGGATATATTTATTCGATGAGGAAGAAGTCTGAAACATTTCAATAGATTTAAATAAATTTCAGCACAAAGTGGAAATTATTGGAAAAAAATCAAATATCTATGATTGGATCATGGTGGAAATATTTAAATTACGAATTTTAGCGAACATCTAAGAGAATTGCAAAATTGTTCCACACCTCACGTTTCTTGGAACACCATAGTTATGATGGAGTATTCGAGACACGTATCCAAACCTTGTTGGATTAATGGTGATAAAATAAAATGATGCCATTATATTTTTGTGGATTATGCTTTAGAGACTACCGCTTTTACACTAAATAGAGCGTCATCATAATCTGTTGAAATGACACCATACGAGTTATGGCATGGGTATAAACACTAACGGTGTTTTCTTAAATTTTGGTATGCGTAGCATAAATAAATGATTTTACAACCAAAATCGGATGAATGTCTTTGGTGGTTATCCCAGAGAACAAATTGGGAATTCTTTCCACTATGAAGTCAAAGACAAAAGTGTTTGTCGATGTTTTTGCTTATTTCCATGAAATTGTTTATTGCGAAATATTTGAGTGGGAGGACAATGGAACTTGATAAGGTTGATGAACCTGAGCATGGTGAGCAGAGTAGCGCAGCATCGGAAATGGTTCCGGAAGCAGCCACGACGTTCATGGCTCCCATATCTACAAAGTGTTATAGCCATGGAGATCGAAGTACCTATTGAACCTTGTAGGTATGGTTCACTTTGTGATCAAATAAACTATTTGTGGACAAATGATTTATTTTGAATAATGATAAACTAACTACATATAAAGAAGCCATGATGAGCCCTGACTCCATTAAAATGGCTAAGTGCCATGAAATCCAAAATAGTATCTATAATCAAGCTTGGAGCTTGGTAAACCTTCTGAAGGAATACATATTTTTTGAAAGTAAATGGATCTATAAAATTAATAGACTTGGATATAATATCCTTGAAGAAGCTCGACTTGTCAAAAGATTGTTTACGACAAAGTTCTTAAAGAGTTGACTGCGATAAGATTAGATCTTCAGTAGCGGTGCTTATAGTCTATACAGATTATTCTAGTAATCACTACATATTTCTTTCATGAGATGTGTTAGTAGGATTGAAGAAACACATTCCTTAGCAGAAGTGTGTATTAAGGCCTTGTTTACTCCTAGGGTATTTCCAGCCCCTAGGGGTTTGGGGATGAGAGGGGATTGGGTGAAACCCCCCTTTCACCCAATCCCCATTTCCCCCTAATTTACCTTCATTTCCCCATAGCCTGCCCCACAGCCTCTAGTTACTTCCTTTTTGGGATGAGAGGGGATATGAAAGGATTGAGATCAGATAATAACAACTCAATCTTTGCATCTCAGAAAGTGATAATGGACAATCAGTAAATTTAAAACTGCAGACCGAAGCTAAAGCCAGGATGCCCTCTTCTACCTCTTTTGTGATAGTGCAATATTGGTAAAAGTAAGAACATGAACTCGTCGTCGTCTTCCTCTCCTCTTCCTAATAAGCTTTAGCCTTTGTGTATTCATTGCAGCACTAAAACAATAGCAATTAAAGGAGGACAATAAGAATACAAGAGCTAGATTGCATGGTTTCACATTAAGTACATGCAGCAAATAAGATTCATACCGAAAATTGGAGTTCTCACAAGTTCCCAAGATGGCGGTGTTTGATCCAATCCAACAATAGGCCAAGGGGCAGGTATCTATCCAAAAAAAAAGATGACATGACATACTCTGTCTGTTCTATGCACTGGTAAACTATCTTACAAATAAAGTGCAAGCAGCTAAATAAAATAAACCACAACTAGCAACAACAAGGAAGAATTAATACATACTGTGAGTATCACTTTATCTTGAAAAGGAAAAAATAAATAAATGTTGCAACTTAAGTAGTACTTGTACATCAGGAGAGAAAGAAAGTTCCGATGTTTGTGCTGCAGCCACCCCTATCGTCCCAGGAGGTGCACAAACACCCCACACCCTGAGTGACAAGGGATTAACTTGTCAATGCCTACAAGTTGCAGACTAGGGTTTCGTGGAAAGTAGAGGGCAAGTAGATCTCGAAGGTTTCAGCTGGAAAAGTACTCGACGCTAGAAAACTAGGGTTATGTTGACAATGAATCGATCTCTCTTTCTCCCTCGACTTTATATAGGAGGTGGAGCCGAGGGTTTCGTGATGTACAAGTTACAAACATCGGGGTACTCTTTGAGTTCGTCCCATAATATTTACAAGTCATTATTCCTAATAAAACTCTATCTTTCCAAACGTATACTTAATTGGGCTTCTGGGCTTCATATTCTTCGGGTTCTGGGCCTTCAGTAAACCCCGGTACCATCTTCCGTAGGCCCATTGGGGATGCCTATGTCAGTAGCTGATGCGCGTAGATGTACACGTCCGTTGGGAACCCCAAGAGGATGGTATGATGCGCACAACAGTAAGTTTCCCCCAGTATGAAACCAAGGTTATCGAACCGTAGGAGCCAAGAAGCACGTGAAGGTTGTTGGTGGAGGAGGTGTAGTGCGGCGCAACACCGTGAAACCGGCGCCAACGTGGAACCTGCACAACACAATCAAAGTACTTTGCCCCAACGTAACGAGGTTGTCAATCTCACCGGCTTGCTGAAAACAAAGGATTAAACGTATCGAGTGGAAGATGGTGTTTGTTTGCAAAGAACATTAAAAGCAGTAGAATGTATTCAGATGTCAAAGAATGGACCGGGTCCACAGTTCACTAGTGGTGTCTCTCCAATAAGATAACTAACATGCTGGGTGAACAAATTACAGGCGAGCAATTGACAAATAAAGATTCAATACATATCAACGATGATTACTATGTGATTTAGCATGCATCTATGCCTAAATAATCCACCTTCAGTTACACTACAAGAAAAGTTGCCATGGCCGACGAAGTTGAAGTCGCGCCGTGGTTGCTGGTGTACCATGGCCGACGATTTTTGGTCCCTCCGTGGTGCATGTCAAAACTTTTTTTTTCTCGTTTTTGAGGCCACCTAGCCCGACAAAAGCGGCCAAAACGTCGCGTATGGTGGCCCGGGACGTGGTGCATCTCGAAATCTCGGGTTCGCCGGCCGAGTCAACGCAAATCCGCACCGCCGAGGGATGTAGGGCCCAGATGGCAGCCTCTCTGGCATTGTTTTTTCTAGATCGCGCCATCTCGTTCAACGTTCTCCGATCGAGCCGTTTACGATGCAGGATCATGGGTCCCGCATGTCATCCTCTATGAACCAAAATTCTTTCTATTCTTGGATTTTTTGACCCCTGATTTCTGGCTACTTCCTTTTTTGATCCCTTGCCGCCTTGGAAACGTTGAGACCGCTGCTGCTAAATGGGACCCGCATGTCATCCTCTATGTGCAATCAACTTTCTTTTCTTGGAGTTTTTTTTGGCACCTCAAATTTGGTCAATTGCCTTTTTCTTTCGATCCCCCGCCTCTCAAACGGTGATACCGCTGCTAAATGGGACCCGCATGTCATCCTCTATGTACTATAAAACTTTCTTTTCTTGAATTTTTTGGCACCTCATATTTGGTCACTTACCTTTTCTTTCGATCCCCTCGCGCCTCTCAAACGGTGATACCGCTGCTGCTAAATGGGACCCGCATGTCATCCTCTATGTACTATAAAACTTTTTTTCTTGAATTATTTTTGGCTCCTCATATTTTTTCACTTGCCTTTTTCTTTCGATCCCCCGCCGCCTCTCAAACGGTGATACCGTCGCTAAATGGGACCCGCATGTCATCCTCTATGTACTATAAAACTTTCTTTTCTTGAATTATTTTTGGCTCCTGATATTTTTCCACTTGCCTTTTTCTTTCGATCTCATGCCACGTTTGAAACGTTGAGGAACCTGCTGGCTCATGGGACCCGAATGTCATCCTCTATGTACTATAAAAGTTCATTTTCTTGGTTTTTTTTCACCCTCTGATTTTTGGCAATTTCTTTTTCTTTTGATCCGCCGCCTCTCAAACGGTGATACCGCTGCTAAATGGGACCCGCATGTCATCCTCTATGTACTATAAAACTTTCTTTTCTTGAATTATTTTTGGCTCCTGATATTTTTTCACTTGCCTTTTTCTTTCGATCTCATGCCACGTTTGAAACGTTGAGGAACCCTGCTGGCTCATGGGACCCGCATGTCATCCTCTATATACTATAAAAGTTCATTTTCTTGGTTTTTTTCACCCTCTGATTTTTGGCAATTTCTTTTTTCTTTTGATCCCCCGCCTCTCAAACGGTGATACCGCTGCTGCTAAATGGGACCCGCATGTCATCCTCTATGTACTATAAAACTTTCTTTTCTTGAATTATTTTTGGCTCCCTGATATTTTTTCACTTGCCTTTTTCTTTCGATCTCATGCCACGTTTGAAACGTTGAGGAACCTGCTGGCTCATGGGACCCGCATGTCATCCTCTATGTACTATAAAAGTTCATTTTCTTTGTTTTTTTTCACCCTCTGATTTTTGGCAATTTCTTTTTTCTTTTGATCCCCGCCGCCTCTCAAACGGTGATACCGCTGCTGCTAAATGGGACCCGCATGTCATCCTTTATGTACTATAAAACTTTCTTTTCTTGAATTATTTTTGGCTCCTCATATTTGGTCACTTGCCTTTTTCTTTCGATCTCATGCCACGTTTGAAACGTTGAGGAACCTGCTGGCTCATGGGACCCGCATGTCATCCTCTATGAGCAATCAACTTTCTTTTCTTGGAGTTTTTTTGGCACCTCATATTTGGGCACTTGCCTTTTTCTTTCGATCTCATGCCACGTTTGAAACGTTGAGGAACCCGCTGGCTCATGGGACCCGCATGTCATCCTCTATGAGCAATCAACTTTCTTTTCTTGGAGTTTTTTTGGCACCTCATATTTGGGCACTTGCCTTTTTCTTTCGATCTCATGCCACGTTTGAAACGTTGAGGAACCTGCTGGCTCATGGGACCCGCATGTCATCCTCTATGTGCTATAAAAGTTTCCTTTGTTGGATTTTTTTTCACCCTCCGATTTTTGGCTTGCCTTTTTCTTTTGATCCCGCCCCCTTTGAAACGTTGAGTAACTGCTGGCTCAAGGGGCCCGCATGTCATCCTCTATGTCCATCAACTTTCTTTTCTTGGATTTTTTTCACCCCCTAATTACTAGCTACTTTCTTTTTCTTTTGATCTCAAGCCGCATTACAAACATTGAGACCGCTGCTGCAAAATGGGACCCACATGTCATCCTCTATGTACAATAAAGTTTCTTTTCTTGGATTATCTTTTGCTCCTGATATTTTGTCACTTGCCTTTTTCTTTCGATCTCATGCCGCCTTTGAAACGTTGAGTAAGCTGCTGGCTCATGGGTCCCGCATGTCATCCCTCTGAACAATAAAAGTTTCCTTTCTTGGAGTTATTTTTGACCCCTAATTTCTGGCTATTTGCCTTTTTCTTTGGATCTCCTGCCCCTTTGAAACGATGAGGACCCTGTTGGCAGGTCGGTCCCACAAGTCATCCTCTATGAACAATAAAAGTTTCCTTTGATGGATTTTTTTGAACCCCTAATTAATTTCTGGATATTTCCTTTTTTTCTTTGATCCCCTGCCGCCTTGGAATCGTTGAGGATGCTGCTGCCTCATGGGTCCCGCATGTCATCCTCTCGAACGGTAAATGTTTCTTTTCTTGGATATTGTTTACCAAATGATTTTTGGCTTATTTTTTCTTTCGATATCCTGCCGCCTTTAAAACGTTGAGGACGCTGCTAGCTCACGGGTCCCACATGCCAGCCTCTATGAATAATAAACGCTGAGGATGCCTCATGGGTCCCGCATGTCATCCTCTCGAACGAAATGTTTCTTTTCTTGGATTTTTTACCAACAGATTTTTGGTTTATTTTTTCTTTCCATCCCCTACCGCCTTTAAAACGTTGTTGGCTCATGGGTCCCCGATGTCAGCCTCCCCGTACAAGAAACATGTGATATCTTGATTATTTTGCAGACAATAAACAGTGTATTGCGCTCTGAGCTATTTCAACGGATAAATTAAATCTTTATTTTTACATAAACAAATTTATATGCTGAATCTCCTTGTTTTTTGTTTTTTTTTAGCATAGGACTTTCCTGTTTTTTTTAGAAAAATCCGAACTATCCTGTTTTGGAGTGGGCTGAAATTGTACGAGTCAAAAGGGCCAGCAGGATAGTTCGAATGCCCAGATGTCCACATGCAGCCCAATTGAAATCGTTCTTTTTTGGATTTTTTCACCCCTGATTTCTGGCTACTTCATTTTTCTTTTGGTCCTGTGCCGCCTTGGAAACGTTGAGACCGCTGCTGCAAAATGGGACCCGCATGTCATCCTCTATGTACAGTAAAATTTCTTTTCTTAGATTAGTTTTGGCTCCTGATATTTGGTCACTTGCCTTTTTCTTTCGATCCCGTGCAGCCTCTCAAATGGTGATACCGCTGCTGCTAAATGGGACCCGCATGCCATCCTCTATGTACAATCAAGTTTCTTTTCTTGAATTATTTTTGGCTCCTGATATTTGGTCACTTGCCTTTTTCTTTCGATCTCATGCCACGTTTGAAACGTTGAAAAACCTGCTGGCTCATGGGACCCGCATGTCATCCTCTATGTACAATAAAACTTTCTTTTCTTCGATTTTTTGGCACCTCATATTTGGTCACTTGCCTTTTTCTTTCGATCCCGCCTCTCAAACGGTGATACCGCTGCTGCTAAATGGGACCCGCATGTCATACTCTATGTACAATCAAGTTTCTTTTCTTGAATTATTTTTGGATCCTGATATTTGGTCACTTGCCTTTTTCTTTCGATCTCATGCCACGTTTGAAACGTTGAAAAACCTGCGGGCTCATGGGACCCGCATGTCATCCTCTATGTACTATAAAAGTTCATTTTCTTGGTTTTTTTTCACCCTCTGATTTTCGGCTATTTCCTTTTTCTTTTGATCCCCCGCCGCCTTTGAAACGTTGAGGACTCTGGCTCATCGATAAAACTTTCCTTTATTGGAGTTTTTTTACCCCCTAATTTCTGGCTACTTTCTTTTCTTTGATCTCAAGCCGCATTTGAAACGTTGAGACCGCTGCTAAATGGGACCCGCATGTCATCCTCTATGTACAATAAAGTTTTCTTTTCTTGGATTATCTTTGTCTCCTGATATTTTGTCACTTGCCTTTTTCTTTCGATCTCATGCCGCCTTTGAAACGTTGAGTAAGCTGCTGGCTCATGGGTCCCGCATATCATCCTCTACGAACAATAAAAGTTTCCTTTCTTGGAGTTATTTTTGAACCCTAATTTCTGGCTACTTTTTTCTTTTGATCCGTGCCGCCTTGGAAACGTTGAGACCGTCTGCTAAATGGGTCCCGCATGTCATCCTCTATGTACAATAAAATTTCTTTCTTCGATTATTTTCGGGTCCTGATATTTGGTCACTTGCCTTTTTCTTTCGATCTCATGCCGCCTTTGAAACGTTGAGGAAGCTGCTGGAGCATGGGTCCCGCATGTCATCCTCTATGCAATAAAAGTTTCCTTTCTTGGAGTTATTTTTTACCCCTAATTTCTGGCTACTTCCTTTTTCTTTTGATCCCCTGCCGCCTTTGAAACGTTGAAGACTTTGCTGGCTCATGGGTCCCACATGTCACCTCTATGAACAATAAACACTTCCTTTCTTGGAGTTATTTTGTACCCCTAATTTCTGGCTATTTGCCTTTTTTCTTTCGATCCCCAGTCGCCTTCTAAACGTAGAGGACGCGGCTGGCTCGTGGGTCCCAGATGTCAGCCTCCATGGACAATAAACCTCTCCTTTGTTGGATTTATTTTTCACCCTCTGATTTTGGCTATTTCCTTTTTCTTTTGATCCACTGCCGCCTTGGAAACATTGAGTAAGCTGCTGACACATGGGGCCCGCATGTCATCCTCTATGTACAATCAACTTGCAAGATCTTCGAGCGAAAGAGCTTGTATTAGTGGGACCCATATGTCAACCTCTATGTACAATAAAAGTTTCCTTTCTTGGATTATTTTTAGCTCCTGATATTCGGTCACTTTCCTTTTTCTTTCGATCTCAAGCCGCCTCTGAAACGTTGAGTAAGGTGCTGGCTCATGGGACCCACATGTCATCCTCTATGTACAATAAAGTTTCTTTTCTTGGATTTTTGTTACCCCTGATTTTTGGTCACTTGCCTTGACGCTGCTGGCTCATGGGTCCCACATGTCAGCATCTATGAACAATAAACCTTTCCTTTGTTGGATTTATTGTTTACCCCTAATTTCTGGCTATTTGCCTTTTTCTTTTGATCCCCACCGGCCTTTGAAAACGTTGAGGAACCTGCTGGCTCATGGGACCCGCATGTCATCCTCTATGTACTATAAAATTTCTTTTCTTGGTTTTTTTTTCACCTCTGATTTTTGGCTATTTCCTTTTTCTTTTGATCCCCTGCCGCCTTTGAAACATTGAGTAAGCTGCTGACTCATGGGACCCGCATGTCATCCTCTATGTACAATCAACTTTCTTTTTTTGGAGTTTTTTTACCCCCTAATTTCTGGCTACTTTCTTTTTCTTTTGATCTCAAACCGCATTTGAAACGCTGAAACCGCTGCTGCAAAATGGGACCCGCATGTCATCCTCTATGTACAATAAGTTTCATTTATTGGATTATTTTTGGCACTGATATTTGGTCACTTGCCTTTTTCTTCCGATCTCATGCCGCCTTTGAAACGTTGAGTAAGCTGCTGGCTCATGGGTCCCGCATGTCATCCTCTACGAACAATAAAAGTTTCATTTCTTGGAGTTATTTTTTTTTTTCTGGCTACTTCCTTTTTTCTTTTGATCCACTGCCGCCTTTGAAACGGTGCGGATTCTGCAGACTAATACAAGCTTTTTCTCTCCAAGATCTTGCAAGTTGATAGATTAAATCATGGAATTATTAGGATATGTTTTAAATTTCAAATCCACTTTATGAATTATTAAAAATACCGTTATCCATGTGGGTATGGAGCGAACAAGGATTTTCATATTGGGCATGAGCAGTTTCAAAAATTGGAACCCAATAATTCAAAATAAATAAAAACAACTTTTATGTAGAATCTCCGCGTTTTTTTTCTTTTGCCATTCATAGGATCTGTGTTTCATTAGAAAAGGGCCGAAATTGCATGAGCAGAAAGGCCCATTTGTAGTTATTGGGCTTCGACGGCCGGAGCAAGTAGGCCGAGAGCAATTACCATGTAGATGGCCGTTGGCAACCCAAAGTGAAATATTGGGCCCAACAGGGGAAGGCTGAACAGTACTATTTTCTAATTGGAAGGTGGTACATGGCGTAATCCTGCCAAAAAAAAGATGGACACGGGTTGCTGAAATTTGCCCATCTGCGCCTAATATCGCCGCCGCGGCTCCGCTTCCGCCGCCGCCGCCATGCCTCGTCTCGCGTCGAGCTCGCGGTACTGCCGCGTCTCGGGCACGGGGTACCGCGGCGTCCGCGCGCGCCCCAAAGGTACGTATTACGCGGAGATACGTGACGGCGGCGAGCGCATCGGCCTCGGCACCTACGAGACCGCGCACGAGGCCGCGCGCGCGTACGACGCCGTGGCGTGGCGGCTCGGGCGCCCGCGATCGTCGATGAATTTCCATGACGTGTGGACGCGCCAGCAGGCCGAGGATCTCGCGCCGCCGCCGTACATCGTTAGACAGGAGGAACAGCACCGCCGCCGCGAGACGGAGCGCCGTTTGCGCATTGCCGAGCGGGACGAGCGCGCGGCGCGCGAGTGGGCGGCCCGCTTCCCCGAGGACGTAGCCGCCGAGAACGAGCACTTCCGCAGACGGAGGGCGGAGAAGGCTACGAGGCGGGCTGCGAAGAAGGAGGACCGCGCACAACGGAGGGCGGAGAAGGCGACGAAGCGGGCCTTCATCGAAGCGCAGCTCGCCGGGCCGACCACCATTGGCGAGGACGACCCCCGTTGGATTGACCTCTTCTCGTCGGATCCGGTGTCGGGCACGACACCGGACTCGTCAGATGTCGAGTTTTAGTTTAGTTTTATCGCACTACTTTGTACAAATATGAACTACGGAGTATCTATCAAGCTAATTTTCTCCTATTTTATGTCTATTTCTAGTCTTTATTTGATCTTCTGTTTTACTGCACTCTATTTTTCATTATATTCTGTTTTTGGCGCTGCATTATAGCGCCTCTGAAAATACGCTGTTTCAGCCCTGCATTTGGCCGCCACAGTTTGCAGCTTCCGGTGAAGCTATTGCCGGCTCCATGCGCAGCATCAGCCCACAGCGCCAAAATATAGAGCCACTGCTGGAGTTGCTGTAATATGTTTGTCAGCAGGAGCTTACCTAATTAGTGAAAAAGATGTTCAGCGTGGGATTCGATAAAAGGATCTTCATGTTTTTTTCCTAGCGATCCTAGTTCGGACTTTTGATTGTGTTGGCTAGTGCATGAAGCTTGACACCTGTATTATGTGATCCTGATATGAGGATAAGAACACCTTCAGGTTGCATTGCTAATGGTGTCTACTGCAGCAGTGGCGTACCTTCAATGGAGACTGATGCAAGAGAGTTGGTACTGGTGAACCTGCACCTGACATCATCGTGCCACCTGAAGTAGGTTGTGTATTGGGATTAGACTGATAAGCATAGCACCTTGCAAAGAACAAGATGCTGCTAGTGTTGGTTAACGTGATTTTACGACAAAAGTCATGTATGCTCAACAGGTGCCGTACCTAGTTTGGATATTGTGTTGTTACCCTTTTGTGGTTTGGTGTTTGTCCAACAGAGAAAGCTACTCTTTTCCCGTGTAAGTGTTATTATGTGAACAAAAGTTGTATGTACATATATATCGGTCAGAGAACCAAGATTGCATATTCTTGCCTGGTTATAACACATAAGTCATAATAACAATTAAAGAGAAAAGGAACATTTGCCTTTGCAATGTGATTGTGCCAAGTAGATTAGACAACCAACCACAAACATTACAGGTCAACAGCCAAACGCATGCGAAAGTCCTAAGGTAAGCTCCATAATACATGTTGAAACCAAAAGCCTAGAAACCATAAGAAAGGTAGCTCCACATCACAGTTCCACGACAGCAGCATACTGATCATAAAACATATATCAAGTCAGGACAGCTGCACCACTGGGTAAGCATCCATGGGGTCTGGCTCAAGAGCGAAGACTGTGTGAATGCTGCAAAATGTGGCTCTTGCCTCACCCCACCCATACATCTTATCATGGAACCTTACCAAATCAGCATGAATCATCTTGACATAAACATAGCTCCTCTCTCCATGCTGATGGGATTGAACAATGCGCCAGTTGCAGTGCTTCAGCTTGTCAAACAGTATGCAGGAGATAACGAAGCATGCTGGCTGGTCTTTTGTAGTGACAATGGCTTGGAGTAGCTGGTCCTGTGAACCACCCAACTGGATCTTTAGAGCTTGAAGGACAGTCCGTGCCATATAAGCTACCGTTGCTGACTTCAGCTCGGGTTCAGGTGAATGACAGCTGACATCTTGTCCTCGAGATGCAGATCCTTCTTGATCAGATTCAGCGGAATCATCACCACTACTTACAGGTGCATCAGGTTCTACAGAAGGCACATCAGGTACATGCTCCAGTTCATAGGAGTTGGGTGGGACAGCACTGTTTGCTGAAATCTCTACAATACCAGCTCCAGGTAGACCACCAGTATCTACAGAGGGTAAACCACCAATATCCACTTCAGAGGATTCTCGTGGCACGACACCTTTCGCTAGAGGCTCTACCCTACCAGCTCCAGGTCCACCACCAGTCAGTACTGTGGGCATAGTCATGACGGGTTCTACCAATACAAAACGGTGGCGTGGCAACTTCGGGTGCAGGATCATCAGTAGCAACTCCAGCATCAGCACCAGTTACATCGGTCTTGACAATAGGTAAACCGTCTTGCTCTAGTTCAGAGAATTCCCGTGGCACGACACCGTTCACTAGAGGCTCTACACTAGCAGCTCCAGCTGCACCACCAGTTTCTACAGCAGGGGGTAAACCCAATCCACAACCTTCTTCATGTGGCACGATGATGCCACGTATAGGCTCATCAGTACCAGGTCCAGCTGCATCAGTCTCCATAGACAGTAAACAAGGTGGCGTCGGAGGTTTAAAAGACTGGCATGCCATTTCACCTTTGTCATCAGACAATATAGAGTTTTCTTCAACTCTATGTTTCTGCAATAATAAGCACATGAACAGAAATTAGACCAGAGCATCTAGCCATCTAACGGGGGCAGCAGCAAAACAAGCGTCGGTCCATATGTTTACCTTGTCATCTGGGATATCAGAACACACAGATTTAGAAGTCATTTCACATAGCATCCGCTTTTTCGTTCCTTCCCCTACGTCCATCTGGAATAAGTAATACTATTGATCACATAAAACTAATTAATCAAATAAATGCATATGTTGAGAAGTTTGCACGGCAAATTGTGGATTCTGCTTTCATCACCTACGAATCATCGTTCTATATATTTACCTTGTCATCTAGGATATCAGAAGTCACAGAATGAGAAGTCATTTCACTAAGTATCGGTTTTTTCGCTCTTTCCCCTCCATCCATCTGCAATAAGAAGTAATATTGATCACATAAAGCCAATTCAACGAATATATGCATATGTTGAGAAGTTTGCACAACAAATTGTGGATTCTACTTCCAATCACCAAGTAATCTCGTGAGAAATGCATGATCAAGATATGTTTCTCCCTCTTGATCGACATCTGCATCTCCATTAAGACTAATCATCGTGCGATGGTGCTCTTCAGAAGAGCGCATACAATTCCAATCACCAGACAAGCAAAAAATTGTTGATTCTAGTAATGATTAATCAGCAGTGGCCATGGAACGACCACAGATCGACCAAGCAAAAAAAAATCATCAGCCTACTGACCACCAAGCAAAGGAAACAAACTAGGCCCATACATGGCCTCACAAATCATCATCAAACGTCGATCAAACTAGCAAGTTTGAACATGGATTACTAATTTATTTTCTGATAAAGTGAGTATATTAATATCGAAAGATATTGATTACACTGAGCCTCTGCAACAACGCAATACCTTACTGGTAGTACGGATGCACAAGGATTCCTAATACTCCCTCTGTTCGGTTTTAATTAGTCGACGCGAGGGAGAGAAGAAAATGAACTGTCGATGCTTTCAACTAGAGTCAATTAAATACGAACGGAAGAAGTACGTACTCTAGTAGTATTGACAAATATCCGGATCTAGTCTAAAAACAAATTGGCATGTAAATCCTAGTAGTCTACTAAACTAGGATCAATACCCTAGATTAGGGTTGCAAGCGGCGTCCGCGAATCGTCCCGCAAAGCAGAAAATTAGAGCAAATAGTGGTTGAGATTAGAGCAGATTTAAAGCACTCGCACTGAAACTAGCTAGCCCGCTACCCACCCCGCTTGACACCCTGCCCTAGATGTGAATCTACACCAAATATTCAAACAAGGATGAGCAACCGCCAATAAAATTTTATCCGCACATCATCATCTCTACCATACAAAAGGGTATGGTGATTTCACATACAACCATTGTTGCCGCGGGACGAGGATGAGTGATGCGCCGCGGAGAAGGTGCCTCACGCCTCTGTCGCCGCCGCCGTCGAAGAGGAAGTCGAAGCCGCGCGATTGTGGTCCGTCGCCGATATGGAGGTGGAGCTACTAGGGAAGAGATGGAGGTGGAGGTGGAGAGGGAGTGATGGTTTGTACTAGTGGCGGCCGGTGAGGTAGTTATAAATACAGCCTCTCTCTCTTTTTTGGCAAGGAATGCAGCTTCTCTTGGAAGGCAACGAGGCAACGCACTCCAGATTTCGTATATTACTATAATAATATGGACGGAGAAATTTGGACGCATCTGTGTTGTCTTGTCAAATGAATCACCAGGATTTGCTTTTAGTACTCCAGATTTGGGCGACCCAAGGAAGTAGAGATAGTAATGTACGCCATCTAGCTGCACGCTATCAAATCAAATAAATGGTCATGCCATTTACTTTTAAGATGGTGCAGCAGTTATTCTGACCAAAGAAACATGCACGTCTGCTGATTATTTCTGATGGGTATACATTTACCGTCCGCTAGCAAAGATTGTTTGGCACATTGTTCTTATGGCTTTCAACATCACACCCCTTAATAATATTATTAATCAATGTTTGGGCAATCAATTGAGTGTGTTAATAAAAAATTAAAACCCACAAATCCAACTGTACTATTTTTAGGGCCATATGAAGGACAAGGAATGATTTTAAATGCCATATGGAGTACCTCCAACCATGTGAAATATGGTTCTGTCATGCAGGTGATACCCATGGCTTCGCATTGGATCTGTATGTTGTCCTACATACAGTCAACTATGAAGTACCACGATTTGGTTTTTGGGTGCAACCGGCTAGAGAATGATGCACGGGTTTGTACAGCCAGTACAATTCACATTAAGATTTTCTGATAGGATGTTGATGTGTATATGTAAGAATCATACACTAGAATGTCTTCTATGTATAGATGGAACGACTGCGGCTGGCCCCCCCTGGAGCGACGGAGGCAAAGCCTCCTGGTCGCGCGCCGATGCAAATTGCAAGGGCGTGCCACCTGACCTATACCTGGTCAGGAAGGTGTGGATGATGCCTCGCTTAGTTTCCTGCAGGGCACACACGTACACGTTAAATACGAGCCTCGATCGGCTCTCAGGTTATCCTGTGAATCGGCTCATGGAGCCGATCCACCCATGATTCGTCCAAGGTGGCCGAATATATGGTGGTCCTGCTTGATCAAGATAAAGCATATGAGATCCACGACGATTTGGGGTTTTCACCGCATAATCGGATCATCCTACTCACGATTGGGCCTCGCGCTCACGCACGGTGATCGTAAGCCAGCCCTAGACAAGGCCTAAAAACCAACACTAGGTTGATCCTCGGAACATCCTGTCTAGGGGCAGCAAACTACACCCTACATGCCGCTGGATCCTCCAACCCTTTGTAAGGCCTAACTATTGCAGATATTAAACTAATCCTTGATGAATCAAGGAGCAATCGTAACGGATCAGATCTACTAAATAATGATCAAGCGGGGTGCCGCCCCTGCACCCATGATGAGGTACAAGGACGGCTAGATGCGCAAGGGTTGCACTACGACAGCATATGATACTAAGAACAATGCTAACCCTAACACATCTATGATAACTACGTTGCTCGCCATCAAAAAGGCTTCAGTACGAGCAACGCATGAACAACGTGGCAGCTCATGCTGCCTAGATCGCGAGATGCGATCTAGGCAGCATGGTGCTTACCGGAGAAACCCTTGAGACGAAGGGGTTGGCGATGCGCCGAGATTGGTTTGTGGTGAACGTTGGTTGTTGTTTATTCCATAAACCCTAGATACATATTTATAGTCCAGGGGACTTTCTAATGTGGGCGTGCACCAAACCGTGCACGAGATAAACTCTAACTCCTACGCAGCCTACTATATTTAAGATACACGGGGCAACTAGCTCAAACTCCGCGTATAAAGGCCGATTCACATATAGATCCTTCACGTCCATCCTGACCCCGGCCCACCTCTGACTCGGTCAAATTCCGGTGATAACACATGCCCCCCCTGGTTTTGATAATGATAATTGCTAAACCATATGCATTCTTCGAAGGGTCATGTCATGGAAGAACCGTCGCAGCCTTCATGATGACGCCTTGCCTCCTCGTCTTCCCTGCATGACTTGGTGATTCTGGCATTACGTCCTCGGGAACTGCTTAGGTATTAAACCACGTACTCTCCCTTTATTTAGCCACTTCTTGTGGCTTCACCGTCGGCACACCGAAAAAACCCACTTCCACCGCCATGACCTCCTCTTCGTCCTCTTCCTCATCAGGTCTTTCCACCCAATCCTCCACCTCCCGCGAGCCAACGCCTGAATGGGGTCCACAAGAGGCCCATGCGGCCGGCATCCGCCGCGCCATAGCCGACGGGGACGAGTCGACCCACGACTCCCTCGTTTGGTCCGAAGACGACCAATCTTTAACGGACGGGGAGAGCGACCTTCGCTTTCCGTCGGGCAGTCGGAGGAGGAAAGCGACGACGACGGCTTCTCCTGGGACGGCTACTCCTCCACCGAAGAGGTGAAGGAAGAGGAGGAGGATACCACCCCCTCCAACGAACCGCCGGCCAAGCGTCTTTGCCCCTGGGCGGGCAACATCTGCGACTTCGACAGCGACTATGGCGACGCTAGCGAAGAAGATGAGGACACCGAAGGTCCCGCCGGTGGTTTCTCCAGCAGTGAGGATGAGCGGCCAAGCAGCGCTGATGATGGCGAGGATGAAGACAGCGGCCCTTAGCTAGGATAGAGTTAGGATCAGTAGCTGGGACAAAGTCCCTCCTAGCAACTCCCCGTGAGAGCAATCGGCTCTTTATGTAAGAAATCTCCGCTTATCAATGAAGAAGTTCCTTTTAACTTGATTTTGTCGATTTCTTTTATACTGAGTCCGCCGATTGTCAATCCAGTAGATGCTTAATGAGCCGATGGCAATGGATTGCCAAACAGATCGATCTGATTGCTTTCCCAGATGTCGACTTGCAGCCCATGGAATTCAGACCCAAACTTTGAATCGAACAGGTCCGACGCGCAGCCTCGAGACCCCAAGGCCTTTATACTTTTAACATCATCCGAATATGATGTTCGTCCTGATAACAAAACTCCTGGGTTAATGCTCCCAGGAAAGCCTGACGACCTTGACGTTGAAGCTGACAGCTCAACAAGTGTTTGCTCACAGCTTTTCCAGCGATGTCGCACTCCTGTGCCGCAACGAACTAGCCTAAGGTCTAACCACCGATGATGGCTCCTCCTTCAAACTCCTCCGTCAACCCTGGTGGTTTTATTCTGCAATAACTCTCTCGTTCAGCATGGTTATGATGCAGAGACAGCCAATTTCAACACCATTGGCTCGCTGCCCCCCGAGCCTCGATCAAGGCGAAAGTGAGGTTACACCAGCTGCATTGGGCCACTATCAGCCCCTCTACTATGCGTCAGCCGATTCTAACCGAAATCGGTTGTTAACAGCAGAACTTCCCCAAGTCTCTTTGGTCCGATGAGGCAACCTTTGGTGGAAATGAAGTTCAGTCCAACTGGATGACCGCCGGTTGCTCTCGTGGTCCTAGTCTGATCTGCACATCCATGTGTTCCTGATGTTTGGCCAGGGTTGTGATCCTCAAACCTGCCGGCAACACCCTAAATGAGAAAAAGGGCCGTCTTGGACACCCAAACTGATAATTCTGTCGATGCTGCCGAGCTTGAAGTCTTGCCGAAGGAATTGGAAGTCGTTGAAGAGAGGGTCCGAGTCGCCATGCAATTCTCAATGAAGGGCCTGCTCTGGCTAGGTTTCCGCTTAAATCCCTTGAGTCGATGGCCGTGCATCGGCTTTGCTCAAAAATTTCTGTATTTTCGATTTTTTATTAGCCGATCGATTCATGAATCGGCTTCCCCTGGGTACATCCCTCGTGGCTTTGTACATTCTCCGTTTTGATTCATGAATCGGCTTCCCCTGGGTACATCCCTCGTGGCTTTGTACATTCTCCGTGTATATGCCCCCCGAGCCGAATCCTTCAAGTGATTGAAGATATCGGCTTTTCAGCCAATTCAAGCTTTTCTCGCCACTCACCATGCGAAATAGCACATCAGTAAACAAGGGTGGTGCGAGTAATTTTAGCCGATCGCTGGAATCGTCTTCCCTTGTGGTCGTCGATCCGACTATTTACATAATGTTGAGATTTCGAAAATCTATGGCAACGCGCCACCGGCCATCCTTTTTCTCCACAGGTATTACATTGGAAGTCTTTTCAACGTACTTGCATGGCCTGATGAACCCGGCGTCTGATACGTCTCCAACGTATCGATAATTTCTTATGTTCCATGCTACTTTATTGATGATACCTACATGTTTTATGCACATTATATGTCATATTTATGCATTTTCTGAACTAACCTATTAACAAGATGCCGAAGAGCCAGTTGCTGTTTTCTGCTGTTTTTGGTTTCAGAAATCCTAGTAAAGAAATATTCTCGGAATTGGACGAAACTTTCGCCCGGGTCCTATTTTTGCACGAAGCTTCCAAGACCGAAGACCTAACGAAGTGGGGCCACGAGGCAGCCAGGGGGTGGCCGCGCGGCCCAGCCCTTGGCCGCGCGGCCCTGCCCCCTGGGCCCCTCGTGGCCCCTCGCGTTGACCTTCCGCCTACTTAAAGCTCCCGTCGCGAAACCCCCAACCGAGAGCCACGATACGGAAAACCCAGACGCCGCCGCCGCGAATCCCATCTCGGGGGATTCGGAGATCGCCTCCGGCACCCTGCCGGAGAGGGGATTCATCTCTCGGAGGACTCTTCATCGCCATGATCGCCTCCGGAGTGATGAGTGAGTAGTTCACCCCTGGACCATGGGTCCATAGCAGTAGCTAGATGGTCGTCTTCTCCTTGTTGTGCTTCATTGTTGGATCTTGTGAGCTGCCTAACATGATCAAGATCATCTATATGTAATTCTATATGTTGTGTTTGTCGGGATCCGATGGATAGAGAGTACTATGATTATGGTGATTATCAATCTATTGTTCATGTGTTGTTTATGATCTTGCATGCTCTCCGTTATTAGTAGAGGCTCTGGCCAAGTTTTTACTCTTAACTCCAAGAGGGAGTAATTATGCTCGATAGTGGGTTCATGCCTTCATTGATACCTGGGACAGTGACAGAAAGTTCTAAGGTTGTGATGTGCTGTTGCCACTAGGGATAAAACATTGATGCTATGTCTAAGGATGTAGTTATTGATTACATTACGCACAATACTTAATGCAATTGTCTGTTGCTTTGCAACTTAATACTGGAGGGGGTTCGGACGATAACCTGAAGGTGGACTTTTTAGGCATAGATGCAGTTGGATGGCGGTCTATGTTCTTTGTCGTAATGCCCGGATTAAATCTCACTATATTTATCATGTCATGTATATGCATTATTATGCCTTTCTCTATTTGTCAATTGCCCGACTGTAATTTGTTCACCCAACATGCTTTTATCTTATGGGAGAGACACCTCTAGTGAACTGTGGACCCCGGTCCTATTCTTTCCATAGCATACAATCTACTTGTTTTACTGTTTTCTTTGCAAACATCTTCCACTCGATACGTTTAATCCTTTGTTACAGCAAGCCGGTGAGATTGACAACCTCACTGTTTCGTTGGGGCAAAGTACTTTGGTTGTGTTGTGCAGGTTCCTAGTTGGCGCCGGAATCCCTGGTGTTGCGCCGCATCACATTTCGCGACCATCAACCTTCAACGTGCTTCTTGGCTCCTACTGGTTCGATTAAACCTTGGTTTCATACTGAGGGAAAACTTGCCACTGTGCGCATCATACCTTCCTCTTGGGGTTCCCAACGGACGTGTACATCTACGCGCATCAAGCACTTTTTCTGGCGCCGTTGCCGGGGAACTGAAGAAAAGTTACACCACAGAGAATTGCCTCCCACGGCAACAGCACTTTTTCTGGCGCCGTTGCCGGGAGATCAAGACACGCTGCAAGGGGAGTCTCCACTTCTCAATCTCTTTACTTTGTTTTTGTCTTGCTTTATTTTATTTACTACTTTGTTTGCTGCACTAAATCAAAACACAAAAAATTAGGTGCTAGTTTTACTTTATTTGCTATCTTGTTTGCTATATCAAAAGCACAAAAAAATTAGTTACTTGTCTTTATTTTGTTTGCCTAGTTTACTTTTTGCTTATTTCATCATGCTTAATCCTAAGTTTACTTTGGAAGAGATACCGGTAGGACGTGGGTCCATAGTTGGGAGAACTAATATAGAAGAATTTTTCAATCATGTTAGTATTACTGAAGAGTTTGAAGATAGACACTTGGTAGAACTTGCACCTACCTATGAAATTGCTGCTGCTGCTTTAGTTCGCATGTTGGAAACTAAATTTGTTAATCTCAATCCTATAATCCAACACATGTTTCTTACACTTGGTGATATGGAAGAGGGGGAAAAGAAAGATTTTGTTTTAGAAACCCTTCTTAGAGAATTTGGTGGTCTAGCAAGAGAGGCTAGAAAGGTTTTTGCTAAATTTAATATGCTAGGTTCTCATACCAATTTTATTGGTCTCCTTGAAAAAATGGACATGGATAGAATAATGTACACTAATAACATTAATGATGGAGGGGAAATCAAAGCACCAATACCATGTAAACTCCTAGCTATGAATGATGCACTAGAAAATAACTATGCTTGGCTTGTTCCTGAAAATTTGTTCGATGAGAGTAGCAAGCCTAAGACTAATGAAAAGGGAGACGCTAAAACTTATATATCAAATATACTATGCTTGGTTGAGAAAACTCCCAACACCCCTGGTAATGATATTGATGCTTCTACTCTCGATGTTACTTGATTTGCACTTTCTGCGCCTAGCTGAAAGGCGTTAAAGAAAAGCGCTTATGGGAGACAACCCATGTTTTACCTACAGCAATTTTTGTTTTATTGAGTCTTGGAAGTTGTTTACTACTGTAGCAACCTCTCCTTATCATGTTTTTGTGCCAAGTAAAGTTTCTATGTCAAAGTTGATGTTATATTTGGGATCGCTGCACAGAAACAGCATTGCTGTCTGTCACGAATCTGGGCATAATTCTCTGTAGAAAATTCGAAAAAATCTGCCAATTTACGAGCGTGATCCTCAGATATATACGCAACTTTCATTAGTTTTGAGTTTTTCCATTTGAGTAAGTCTGGTGCCATTTATAAATTCGTCTTTACGGACTGTTCTGTTTTTGACAGATTCTGCCTTTTATTTCGCATTGCCTCTTTTGCTATGTTGGATTTATTTCTTTGATCCATTAATGTCCAGTAGCATTATGCAATGTCCAGAAGTGAAAAGAATGATTGTGTCACCTCTGAATGTGTGAATTATTAATGATGCACTAACCCTCTAATGAGTTTGCTTGAAGTTTGGTGTGAAGGAAGTTTTCAAGGGTCAAGAGAGGAGAATGATATACTAAGATCAAGAGGAGTGAAAGCTCTAAGCTTGGGGATGCCCCCGTGGTTCATCCCTGCATATTTTAAGAAGACTCAAGCGTCTAAGCTTGGGGATGCCCAAGGCATCCCCTTCTTCATCGACAACATCATCAGGTTCCTCCCCTGAAACTATATTTTTATTCAGTCACATCTTGTGTTCTTTACTTGGAGCGTCGGTTTGTTTTCGTTTTTGTTTTTGTTTGAATAAGATGGATCCTAGCATTCACTTTGTGGGAGAGAGACACGCTCCGCTGTTGCATATGGACACATGTGTCCTTAGGCTTTACTCATAATGTTCAAGGCGAAGTTTCTTCTTCGTTAATTTGTTATATGGTTGGAATTGGAAAATGCTACATGTAGTAATTCTAAAAATGTCTTGGATAATGTGATACTTGGCAATTGTTGTGCTCATGTTTAAGCTCTTGCATCATATGCTTTGCACCCATTAATGAAGAAATACATAGAGCTTGCTAAAATTTGATTTGCATATTTGGTTTCTCTAAGGTCTAGATAATATCTAGTATTGAGTTTTGAACAACAAGGAAGACAGTGTAGAGTCTTATAATGTTTACAATATGTCTTTTATGTGAGTCTTGCTGCACTTGTTCATCCTTGAGTTTGCTTCAAATAACCTTGCTAGCCTAAACCTTGTATCGAGAGGGAATACTTCTCATGCATCCAAAATCCTTGAGCCAACCACTATGCCATTTGTGTCCACCATACCTACCTACTACATGGTATTTACCCGCCATTCCAAAGTAAATTGCTTGAGTGCTACCTTTAAAATTCCATCATTCACCTTTGCAATATATAGCTCATGGGACAAAATAGCCTTAAAAACTATCGTAGTATTGAATATGTACTTATGCACTTTATATTTTATTAAGTTGCTTGTTGTGCGATAACCATGTTTCTGGGGAACGCCATCAACTATTGTTGAATATCATGTGAGTTGCTATGCATGTCCGTCTTGTCTGAAGGTCTATCATTTTAGTGGTTGGAGCATGCAAAATTGTTAGAGAAGAACATTGGGCCGCTAACTAAAGCCATGAATCATGGTGGAAGTTTCAGTTTTGGACATATATCCTCAATCTCATATGAGAATAATAACTTTGCTACATGCTTATGCATTAAAGAGGAGTCCATTATCTGTTGTCCATGTTGTCCCGGTATGGATGTCTAAGTTGAGAATAATCAAAAGCGAGAAATCCGAAATGCGAGCATTCTCCTTGGACCTTTGTACAGGCGGCATGGAGGTACCCCTTTGTGACACTTGGTTGAAACATGGCATGCAAAGATCCGGTAGTCCAAGTTAAGTAGGACGAGGTGCGGGCACTATTAGTATACTATGCGTGAGGCTTGCAACTTGTAAGATATAATTTTCATAACTCATATGCTTTATTACTACCGTTGACAAAATTGTTTCATGTTTTCAAAATAAAAGCTCTAGCACAAATACAGCAATCGATGCTTTCCTCTGCGAAGGACCATTCTTTTACTTTTATTGTTGAGTCAGTTTACCTATCTCCTTCCACCTTAAGAAGCAAACACTTGTGTGAACTGTGCATTGATTCCTACATACTTGCATATTGCACTTGTTATATTACTTTATGTTGACAATATCCATGAGATATACATGTTACAAGTTGAAAGCAACCGCTGAAACTTAATCTTCTTATGTGTTGCTTCAACACCTTTACTTTGATTTATTGCTTTACGAGTTAACTCTTATGCAAGACTTATTGATGCTTGTCTTGAAGTACTATTCATGAAAAGTCTTTGCTATATGATTCAGTTGTTTACTCATGTCATTACCTTTGCTTTGATCGCTGCATTCATTACATATGTTTACAAATAGTATGATCAAGATTATGATGGCATGTCACTTCAGAAATTATCTTTGTTATCGTTTTACCTGCTCGGGACGAGCAGAACTAAGCTTGGGGATGCTGATACGTCTCCAACGTATCGATAATTTCTTATGTTCCATGCTACTTTATTGATGATACCTACATGTTTTATGCACATTATATGTCATATTTATGCATTTTCTGGAACTAACCTATTAACAAGATGCCGAAGAGCCAGTTGTCTGCTGTTTTTGGTTTCAGAAATCCTAGTAAAGAAATATTCTCGGAATTGGACGAAACTTTCGCCCAGGGTCCTATTTTTGCACGAAGCTTCCAGAAGACCGAAGACCTAACGAAGGGGCCACGAGGCAGCCAGGGGGTGGCCGGCGCGGCCCAGCCCTTGGCCGCGCGGCCCTGCCCCCTGGGCCCCTCGTGTGGCCCCGCGTTGACCTTCCGCCTACTTAAAGCTCCCGTCGCGAAACCCCCAGTACCGAGAGCCACGATACGGAAAACCTTACAGAGACGCCGCCGCCGCGAATCCCATCTCGGGGGATTCTGGAGATCGCCTCCGCACCCTGCCGGAGAGGGGATTCATCTCCCGGAGGACTCTTCATCGCCATGATCGCCTCCGGAGTGATGAGTGAGTAGTTCACCCCTGGACCATGGGTCCATAGCAGTAGCTAGATGGTCGTCTTCTCCTTGTTGTGCTTCATTGTTGGATCTTGTGAGCTGCCTAACATGATCAAGATCATCTATATGTAATTCTATATGTTGTGTTTGTCGGGATCCGATGGATAGAGAGTACTATGATTATGGTGATTATCAATCTATTGTTCATGTGTTGTTTATGATCTTGCATGCTCTCCGTTATTAGTAGAGGCTCTGGCCAAGTTTTTACTCTTAACTCCAAGAGGGAGTAATTATGCTCGATAGTGGGTTCATGCCTTCATTGATACCTGGGACAGTGACAGAAAGTTCTAAGGTTGTGATGTGCTGTTGCCACTAGGGATAAAACATTGATGCTATGTCTAAGGATGTAGTTATTGATTACATTACGCACAATACTTAATGCAATTGTCTGTTGCTTTGCAACTTAATACTGGAGGGGGTTCGGACGATAACCTGAAGGTGGACTTTTTAGGCATAGATGCAGTTGGATGGCGGTCTATGTTCTTTGTCGTAATGCCCGGATTAAATCTCACTATATTTATCATGTCATGTATATGCATTATTATGCCTTTCTCTATTTGTCAATTGCCCGACTGTAATTTGTTCACCCAACATGCTTTTATCTTATGGGAGAGACACCTCTAGTGAACTGTGGACCCCGGTCCTATTCTTTCCATAGCATACAATCTACTTGTTTTACTGTTTTCTTTGCAAACATCTTCCACTCGATACGTTTAATCCTTTGTTACAGCAAGCCGGTGAGATTGACAACCTCACTGTTTCGTTGGGGCAAAGTACTTTGGTTGTGTTGTGCAAGTTCCTAGTTGGCGCCGGAATCCCTGGTGTTGCGCCGCATCACATTTCGCGACCATCAACCTTCAACGTGCTTCTTGGCTCCTACTGGTTCGATTAAACCTTGGTTTCATACTGAGGGAAAACTTGCCACTGTGCGCATCATACCTTCCTCTTGGGGTTCCCAACGGACGTGTACATCTACGCGCATCAGCGTCCAACAACTTCTTGATCTCCTTCTTGACTTCCTCAATCTCCTCTAGCTCGTCAGCCGATGCAAACCCATACCCCAGCTTTCCATCGCCTTCTAGGTCAAAAGCGCGTGTTGAGGATAGCATTGGCCAATCGCTGGAGTTGGCGTCCCTTTTCATCGTAACGCTTACTGAGAGTTCATCCCTTTTCATTGTTTGGGGCCGATCGTGTGGATCGGCCTCCTCTTCACCTTCCGCGGGAGCGATCTCTCGGGCTTATCCTTGCAATGGCGATCTCGAGCCCTGCCCTATTGATATCGACGAGCCACCTGACTCGCGTCTTATGCAGTGGCTGAGATCGACCATGTTGACTTCCGGAAACGGCTGCGTGTCTTTCATGGCAAACTGATCGAAGAGTAACCGGCCTTGCTCTATCGCCATCTGAATCTGTCCGCGCAAGACTTTGCAGTCGTTGGTGGCATGGGTGAACGTGTCATGCCATTTGCAGTATGGTCTGCCGTTCATCTCCTGTAACGTGGGGATTTGGTGGCCGTCGGGTAACTTCAGCTGTTTTTCCTTTAGGAGCCAATCAAAAATTTGCTCCGTTTTACTCAAATCGAAGGCGAACCCTTTTGCAGGTTCTGGTTGCTTTGCCCACTTGCAGGACACGGGCTTTGCCCCCCGGATCCGCTCAGCACTAATGAACTCCTGATCCCTTGCAGAACCTTCATCTTTGTCCTTCTCGATCAGGGTGACGCGCTTGTACTTGTCCTGGTACAACTCTGGATGGCGCTGTTCATATGTTGTCCACTTCTGAACCATGTCTGTGTCTACCGATGCGCTGCATCGGCATCAGCCGATGCCTGTGCATCGGCTTTCGCCTGTTTGGGGCGCCATACTTTCTTTGGCGGGCGCGCCTTCGTCTCCACTGTTTGCTGGATTTTCGCGGCCAGATCGGGCCGCGCTCTCTCAACGTGTACAGTACTGTGCCTCGGCTTCTTCCCAGCTTCGCGGCCGCTGCACCTGGCGCTTCTGAGACTGGCTGAGTCCATCAGGGCACCACCTTGGTCGGTGGTACCTATCTTCTTCTCCATTTGACTCCTCGAAGTCTTCTTCTTGAGATGACTCAGTCCGTCCACTCTGAGGTGGGAGAGGTCCTAGACGTTTGAACACTGAAACTTCGTTCGTCCTTCTCCTTCGCTGTGTGCATTCTGGGCAGTCCTCGATTGTTGGCAATCGGCTCATTCCTGAGACCCAGCAATGTTTGAAGAAGGGACAGTTCCAGTGTTTGTCCATGTTGTCTTGCTCCTTTGACCTCCCTCTGGCGCGACGTTCGTATCCGTCGTCGTGGCCGTTGTCCTGACGATACCTCCCGTCTGCATCAGACCGACGATATCCTTCATCGTCGTTATCGTAGCGGCGACGTCGGTCATACTGCTGATCATATTTGCTGAGGAGATGCTCGGGTGATGGGCGTGGATGCCATATGTTTCTCACCTCCTCCTCGGCCAGGTACCGTTTATTGTCGTCTTGGGGCCGGTCACGTGGAACGGCCTCCTGTTTTTCTTTGCCACGAGAGTGGCTGCTCTCTGCTTTGTCCGCGTCATGGCGAATCACGAACCCCGCCATATTGGCATCGAAAGAGAACCCTGGTTCTCTTATGGAGTGGCTGAGATCGACCGTGTTGACACCAGGCAACGGACGTGTGTCTCCGTTGAGCTTGATGCCGTGCGAACGGATCTTCTCACAGGAGCCGACGAGTTCGGTTCCGAGGACCGCCTTGACCTTGTCATGCTTCTTCTGGAGCTTGTCAGCCAGGGCCTCGTACTTGACCGGAACGCTTTCCGCCATCTCAGATGTAGATGGCGATGTGGTGGATGTTGAAGATTGTCCCACCGGGCGTGCCAGAATGTGTTGACGTCAGAAACCCACCGGCGGGCAGTGACTGGTCAACACCGTAGAGCCGGGAACGACTAGGGCTGCGGCTGGCCCCAGTCCCTCGAGCGACGGCCCGCAAAGCCTCCTGGTCGCGCGCCGATGCAAATTGCAAGGGCGTGCCACCTGACCTATACCTGGTCAGGAAGGTGTGGATGATGCCTCGCTTAGTTTCCTGCAGGGCACACACGTACACGTTAAATACGAGCCTCGATCGGCTCTCAGGTTATCCTGTGAATCGGCTCATGGAGCCGATCCACCCATGATTCGTCCAAGGTGGCCGAATATATGGTGGTCCTGCTTGATCAAGATAAAGCATATGAGATCCACGACGATTTGGGGTTTTCACCGCATAATCGGATCATCCTACTCACGATTGGGCCTCGCGCTCACGCACGGTGATCGTAAGCCAGCCCTAGACAAGGCCTAAAAACCAACACTAGGTTGATCCTCGGAACATCCTGTCTAGGGGCAGCAAACTACACCCTACATGCCGCTGGATCCTCCAACCCTTTGTAAGGCCTAACTATTGCAGATATTAAACTAATCCTTGATGAATCAAGGAGCAATCGTAACGGATCAGATCTACTAAATAATGATCAAGCGGGGTGCCGCCCCTGCACCCATGATGAGGTACAAGGACGGCTAGATGCGCAAGGGTTGCACTACGACAGCATATGATACTAAGAACAATGCTAACCCTAACACATCTATGATAACTACGTTGCTCGCCATCAAAAAGGCTTCAGTACGAGCAACGCATGAACAACGTGGGCAGGCTCGTGCTGCCTAGATCGCGAGATGCGATCTAGGCAGCATGGTGCTTACCGGAGAAACCCTTGAGACGAAGGGGTTGGCGATGCGCCGAGATTGGTTTGTGGTGAACGTTGGTTGTTGTTTATTCCATAAACCCTAGATACATATTTATAGTCCAGGGGACTTTCTAATGTGGGCGTGCACCAAACCGTGCACGAGATAAACTCTAACTTCTACGTAGCCTACTATAAAGATACACGGGCCAACTAGCCCAAACCGGTATAGAGAATGATGCACGGGTTTGTACAGCCAGTACAATTCACATTAAGATTTTCTGATAGGATGTTGATGTGTATATGTAAGAATCATACACTAGAATGTCTTCTATGTTTAGATGGTTGATCTACGTTTATACTTTCTGTGAACCATGAGGTTAAGACCTTTGTACTGTAATAAAGATTGCTAAATAACAGTATATATGTATGCCTCTAGGGACACTGAAACAGCCAAACAACCATGCATGTGTATAGACCGTATTTGATCAAATTAAAAGAAGCACCTGGGTTCATGCAAATAGCATAAATTTATCACCTAAGTACATTAGCTATAAATAGTTAAATAGGAGTCAAGACCAACTGAGCTAGCTAGTAGTATGATCCTACTATTACATAAATATCCCTAACTCTGATTGTCTTTGTTCCAGTCCAGCGCGTTGGTGTAGCTTGGGATGAACCAAAACCCCGTATGCCAGTTGGCCCCTGGACCGCTGCTTGAGAAAGATATGCTTTGGTGGTCTTCGCCATTTAGACTGAAGCGGAAAATTTCTTGATGTGATGTGTCAAACTGAGAGCCAATGGCCTGAGGCGTGGTGTAGATGCAGTTTCTTCTTGTCAAATATCCTGGGGGAAATGTTGCACCACCCACTGGCATGAAAATCGGATAGTTCAACCCAAGGAACATAGAATAGTCTCCAAGATTAGTAACCCTTTCCCACGGGTTGGCTGGAAGTAACCGACTAGTGTCATTCGAGAATACAATGCAGGTATACCCCGAATAGCTGTGAACAGCGCGACCGCAATGGACAGAAGGGGTACTATCATAATAAGTTGGAGCACCGTCAGCGTCAAAATCCATTACGCCACGTGCATAGACCAGGAGAAGTCTAGAACGATCTTGAGATCTTGCCAGCCACCACGTACGACTATTAGAGTCAAAATCATCATCGCCATCAAATCCAGCCGTCCACGGAATGAATGGAGCAGGGAGCACTATAGGACCTTGAAAAAGGAAAGAACACGTCACATGAAAATATATTTCATGATTTATCTACTAGTGATATTGATTTGATATTGGGATGCCAATACTAGTACTTTATAAAATCATGGTCGAACATAAGATGGTTTGAAATATATTTCGAACATCTTGGTAAAACTTCATATGGATTTAAAACATGTTCCCGAAAATATTGGTCCAAATTTTAGATGGTTTGAATATAGTACTCCTTATTCTCTAGAACCGGGGGAATATAAACAAATGAAAGTCTTTATCAATATTGCATGGCACCTTTATTGATTCTATTTCTACTCTACCTTAAATTTTCTAGGGAGTAATAATAAAGAAACTTAATTACTAGGGGGCCTTTTTCCTAAGGAACAACATGCACATTAGACCATACTAAAATTCCTATAGATGTTAAATTCTATATATGTCCATACCACAAGAGGGTTATGGTGTGCGCCTATGGAATTCCTTTAAGCCAAAAGATGCCAAGACAGTTCAACAAATAAGAGGTGAAATACTATATAAGTTACGTATATAAAAAAGATAGGGAGGAAATGTTACCAAATTGATTAGGATCCCATGCATAAACATTTCCAAGCTCAGTAACGGCGAACACAAGTCCGTTATGTATAATTGCATCGCAGTATATGGCGCCGTACTGAAACTGGTTTTCAAGAAATATCCATGTACGAGGATATTCGCCATGGAGGTAGGCAATTGCAAAGTCGAAGATTGCGACAAGGGAGAAATCTTGATACCCCCTAGCAGCTGTAGGAACTTGGCAAATAGCTATCTTCTGCAGTTGAATAGCAGAACGCTGATACTCGAATATAAGTGGATTGCGTGTGGTTTCCAACTTGTTCCTCAAAGATGGAAGCTTAATCTTGCGATGAGTGTAGACATTGAGGAGGTTCCACTTGCCTTCGGGGCCAACCATGGCGATCCAATCTCCATTGGCGCCTGCCCGCTCCTCATCCTTACCGTGTGGCATTAGGCCATCATAGGAGAACCTGTCCAGCGGCAGTAGTTTGCACTTGCTGTGCACCGGCAAATCCTCCTTGAACACCGCCCATGGTTTATCCGCCGGGTCACAACAGAGAACACACGGAAGGCCAAACGGCTGAGAAGCAGGCAGAGTGGCACTGTATTTGGCTGACTGAAGAATACTTTTGGAGGAACCGACTAGGGACGCGGCGGTGATGGCGTCGCACTGGCTGATGAGCACTTCAAGGGGGCCTTCCGTAAACACCTTGTGAAACAGCCCAGATCCACAGACCCTGCTCGATTTCGCCATCGCAATGAGGCAGGTGGTACAATGGGGTTGGTATTTTCTTGGGAGATCTACTGATTCGAACTTTGGGAGAGAGATGGCGATCAATGGCGGCAGGTGGGGGTTTGAGTTGGAGAACAGAGGCTCTCAAACTGGGCACTGCTGGATAGGATGCGAAAGCGCCATGGCGGAGACGCAGGCGCGTGCTATGGAAGATGGGCGGAGTGGGGATAGACGACGGAGGTGAACCGAGACGCTCCTCCTCTTATGCATATACTGCCTACTGCAGTTTCGAGGAGAGTGTGAATGTGTTCAAAAAAAGAGGAGAGTGTGAATGTGTTCAAAAAAAGAGGAGAGTGTGAATGTGTTCAAAAAAAGAGGAGAGTGTGACTGTGACCCGACACCCGAGTAGGAGCAGACGGACTATAGGAGTAGCCCCATCATTACAGAACATTAATCGTGCTTCCTACAATAAATAAGTGAAACATCCCAGGCTTGTGTTGTCTAATCAAATCGATGGCCATGTCAGTATTATGGTGAACAAATAAAACAAATACACACCAACCTTGTTCTTTTTGCAACGTACACCAACCTAGCAAGGCATCAACCTTCTCGCCATCAACTACGACTCCGTGGCTCCGTCCCACCAAAGTTGTCTCAACTTTGTAAAAAAAATACATCTATCCATCTAAATTTTAACAAAGGTGAGACACTTTTGGTGGGACCGAGGGAGTACAAAAAAACTTCACTACTCCATGCTAGTATCGGCCACTAATTCAAATTTCAACTGAAGGCGTGCTATTTTATGGTCCTGAAAATTGCCAAAAAAAATACAACCCAAAAATGCAACAGATCCATGTTAAGGGGGTACACCCTACGCAATATACATTAAGAAACTTTGAAACTTCAGCGACCTTGTAAGAATGCCCATGACAGTGCAGTTTTGCCAAATTAGGAAGAGACGAAATATGAATTCAACCAAAGAAATCTAAACGAATCCTTAGACAATAGCATAGTTAACACGTTCAGAAAAAAATGATGACTCCAAAAGAACAACATTAGCAAGAAATACTCCATTTTAGTTTGAATTTGCAGTCACATACATATACTAGTAGTACTGCCAAAATACTATAATACTCCGAGCTGCATTCTAGCACTCCAACTAGCTAGCTAATAGTTCTGGAGTAGTAGTACTACTATACAAGTCCAAAATACATCCGAACGAACCCTACTTCGAACTAAACTACTCCCTCCGATCTTCGAGTAACTACATTGCAGTATGACTAAACGAAGATTATTGTATAACCTTCTTGTTGATGCAAACGCAGATAGGCAACACACGCTGCCCTCCATTCTGCTTCGCGTAACGGGGCGGCACCGCCAGGAAAGAAGTGAGCTGCTGCAACATGATCGAGCTAGGCGTCGGGGAGCTCGTCGGCTCGATTACCGCCATCAAGGTGTCCGTCGAGAGGTCACTGGTCCCAGCCGTCGCCGGCGCCGGCGGACCAATCACCAACAGCTGCGCCTTGTACATCGGAAACAAGCACGCGGCCGACCTGATGCACACACAGGACACAATGGTGGTCGGGCCGAGCGCTCCAACGGTGATGGCGAACACGCTACCGTCTTCTTCCCCACTGCCGATGAACAGGTGTCCCCGCGGTTGTACCGGAACACGAACTATGCACCAGGCGGGTATGCCATACTGGAACGTAAACACTGGGATGGAGTGGGATGCTTGGAGGTGTACCAGGAGCTCCCGCGGCGGGCCGGTGAAGCTGCAGCCGGTATTGATGGCCTCTGTGCAGCCGCACGGACCATGCGGGCACGCGATATAGTGCTTGTAGGACTCCGTGGAGGCGACCAAGCTCTGGCAGCCGACGCACTTGACCATTGCCCCAGATCGATTCGACGGCGGCAATCTTGGCCCAGATCGATTCGACGGCGGCAACCACGCCGGCTGCTCGCACTTCTTGCACGGGTTCGGCGCAAGCTCGCCGACGCAGCGCCGACAGCCCATATGACCGCCCTTGCACTGCACGGAACAACGTACGTGGCATCAGTTGTCATTGACATTTCTCACAGGTGAACCTAAGAATGAAATCGGAAGGGAGCGACCTTGGATATGGGGGGTTTGAAGGGCAGCAGGCAGAGGGGGCACAAGAAGAGGGCCTCCTCCATCTTCAGAGAAGAGTGATCGGGAAAACGAGAACGGGATGGGTTCTTTTTTTTATACATGCCTTGGAGTGGAGTATGGATACTACTACTTATAGGAAGAACTTCCTTGCTAAGAATCGGCGTCGGCCGTACGCAAGCATAGATGCACCAGCGGCTCTGCAGTTTGTCAAAATAAAAGGACAGAGCTGCAGTGACTTGAAGTCTCCAAATCTCATTGTGACTTGGTGCCACCATCTACCAACCATTTGAGATCCAACGTTCCAAACTATCTCTTATTTCGAACCTAAAAACAAAAATTATGAAAAAAATCCAGTAAAATGTAGATGCCTTGTTCTAAAATCTGTGAATATTTCATCCCACTCGGACGATTAGCTTGTGATTAAAGAGCTTTTTACGTATACGAGCACTAGTTTAAACTAAATACTCCCTCTGATTCATATTAATTGACTTCAATATGGATGTATCTAGAACTAAAATGTGTCTAGTACATCCATATTAGAGTCAATTAATATGAACCGGAGGGAGTATATATTTGCTCACAAACCTTTGATTCAAATCGAATGAAACTTCACCAAAATATAAATCGAAATATGCACGATTAACTGGAAGTTCTTGAAATATTTCTGAGCAATTATAATAATTATTTAGTTTAAATTCTAAGTCGATCGCATACATTGGATCTGAGATGGATGGTGGATGGTGGCACCAAGTCACTGTGAGACTTGGAAGTATCAAGTCAGTGAAGCTCTATCCCAAAATAAAAGCTTCGTGAAGGGGGCAGTTTGGTTCAAAAAAGAAGACAGTGCCAAGCAGTTGTCAAACAATACCCATATAGTCAAATGTACTCCCTCTGATTCAAATGAATTGACTCAACTTTGTCTAGATATATGGATGTATCAAGTCACTGAAGCTAAAATAAAAGCTTCATGAAGGGGGAAGTTTGGTTCGAAAAAAATACAGTGCCAAGCAGCTGTCAAATAGTACCATAACGTCAAATGTACTCCCTCCGATTCAAACGAAATGACTCAACTTTGTATTTTGCATGTTAAAGGTTTTTCGTAAAACTTGGCCAATCTTAACATAGTTTGCCTTTCTAAAAAAAGATATAAGCCCTAAGGCTCCTTTGATTCATAGGATGGGAAAACCATAGAAATATGAAAAACATAGGATTGAGATTTAATGGCTAGTTGAATCATATAGGAAGATGAGTTGTGTTTGATTGTGCCAAAGGAAATTTTCCATGAGGTATGACCTAATGTTTTATTCTTATAGGATTTGCACTGCAAGATTCCTATAGGATATGTTCCTATGAATCAAACAACTAGTGTGGGGAAAATTCACATGTGATCTAAATCCTACATAATTCCTATACAAATCCTATATATGAATTTTAGTTGTTAGGTCACTTAAAATGACTTCACTTGAAGAGTTACATTTTTGTTTTTTTCTGAATTAGTAGTGATGCCTAACCATATATATACCTAAACCAAGAGAATCAGCATAAACTTATGTATATTAATAGTAAGCGCATATATGAATGTTTTTTATCTACAAACCCAGGGTCATATATATGTACATAGAAACATGCATATATGCTAGTTTTTGTACCTTGGTGTGTTCCTCTTTTGGGCTATCTCTTTTTTGTTCACCGATTCACAACCAACGCCCTAGATTAATTTGGCACTTAGAAAATAACATTTTGTTTTTGGCGCACTAACACAAATAGTAGTAGCACGGTCAACACTGTAGAGAAGTACAAAATAAATGTGTGTGGGAAAAAATGACTTAAAGTGACCATTACATTGAGAAAAAGGGTAGAACCAAGCATTGCACAGGGAAAAAGCAGTGTAGTGCCCAGAAGAAAAAAACAAGTTGGGTTATACTCCCTCCATCCTGAAATAATGGGTGTAGAGTTAAAATTTGTCCATAAAAGAGTGTACTTCTCGTTTTGCAATGCACTTCAAAATTTGTCCACAAAAGAGTGGTAGTAAAAAATATTTCTTTCTCATCACGAGGGATATAGTTTCTTCACGACTAGTACGTACTACCTCCATCACAAAGCTTAAGTCTTTTTTTAAGAGTCAAAGCAAGTAAAGGTTGACGAAAATTTAGAACAATCTATCAACTAATATAATATTTTGTAGATACCATACCAAAAAAAATCGTTGTCTATGTATTGATATTAATTTTGTATTTTGCATGATAATGATTTTTGGTAAAATCTTAGTTTACCTTGACATAGTTTGAGCTTCTAAAAATAATATAAGCCTTACGCTTTGGGATGGAGGTAGTAGTATTTAGCATAATATGGTTTTCTTATTTACTACATGCATTTAGATCATTGGAGGTGGAAAAGTTGAAGAGGAAAGTGATGGTCGATGACAGTTTCCCAATGTAATAATAAAATCCTTAATATGCCTTGAAAACCCACACGTACGCTCTTTCTAGGACAGAGGCAGTATGAGGTAATGCACCCACGCGCTGTCATCTGCCGGTTCGTGCTATGTCTCCCAAATCTTGAAATATCGTCAGTTATCCATTTCACGTCCACACTTCTCCCTCTCTCCACGGACTAGGAAAAAACCCTCTCTTCACTTCCCCTTCCCATTCCACCGATGGAGAGCCCAACCGACGCCGTCAACGCAGCGAAAGCGAAAGCCGCGCGGCTGGCCTTAGCCGCAGAGGAGGCGTCCAGAGCCGCGACCGCAGCACGCATGGCCGCAACGGCGGCGATCATTGCCGCAGCGGATGCCAAAGACGAAGCGGAGGCCATTGCCGAAGGTCGGGCCATCGGTCGCTCATCGGCATCTGATGCTGTTGGTAGATGGGTCCACTCTCTTGGGAAGCATCCCCTAGATGACGAGGACGAGGTTGAACTCATCTTTGAACCGCCGCCGCCGACCTTCGACGAGAATATCGTCGACGAGGGGGAGGAAGTATGTTCCGATTCACCTCTCTCCCTTATTCAACATAGCCCTGTATCGATTTGCGCTATGGTCTCTCCCTCTTTTTTTTGCGCTATAGCGTTTTGAATTAGCGTCAGAATCTTTTTAGATTCATATTCAGTATTAGTTGCAACTGCTACATATTTGCTTCACATCCGATTCACCTCTCTCCCTTATTTAACATAGCCCTGTATCGATTTGCTCTATGGTCTCTCCCTCTTTTTTTTGCGCTATAGGGTTTTGAATTAGCGTCAGAATCTTTTTAGATTCATATTCATTATTAGTTGCAACTGCTACATATTTGCTTCACCTGTTTATTTGGCATGTATCAGGTTGCTACTGATGAGGTTGACAGCGATGTCGAGTCGCGTCATAGGAAGGCCAGGGCCACTCTCAACAAGCTTAAGGCGGGGAAGTTCGACAAGTATTGGAGTGAACCCTGGACTGGTGCCAGGAACAGCTGCCCCTTCTGCACAAAGAGCATAAAGGTTGACTTTCGAAGCGTCCTGCAGCATGCCGAAGCCGGTGGGTCCGGCTGTCTCAAAGTTGGGGAAACTGTTAACCGATCCGGCTTCATAGCCAACCACATGGCCTATGGGCTATTCCTAAGGAAGAAATTGAACCAAGCTATCGAGACCGGTCGTGTGCCTCCTCCCAAGCCCAAGCCACCAAAGATTAAAGGTATGGGCAGCAAGAAGCAGAAGAAGCGGGACCGGGAGGAGGCGACAGGAAGAAGATGGTAAATATACTCCGTAACTGTTGTGCATGTTTGTCTCTCCTACTGCTTCAAAAGCAGCATCTTTTGTTGAACTCTGTTTATGTTTGCTGCTCAGCAGCGTTTGTGGTGAACCTATTAGCTTAATTAGGGGTTGTTGAACTATGTCTGTGTTGAACCTTGCTTAATTAGGTTGTGTTGAACTCTGTTTGTGTTGGCGTGGGAAGGGGGGCATGATGCTACCCTGAATTTGCGGGACCCCCAAAAAACTTGCAAATACGAGTGATGCATCCAAAAGGAACAAACTTTTACATGGTAGACCCCAGTCTGAAAGCAAGAAATGCGATCGGGTCCTTAACAGCCACCGCCCGGATTGATCGGGTATTTTGCCTGCCTACCGCATGTGACTTGTGCTCACTGAAGTTTGGGACCTCACGCATGGGCACCACACGTAAGTGACAGACCTGTTGGTGTAAAAACTCGGGTGATTATTATACTGCATTAGTACAAAGTTTCCTATGGATTCAAGGGTTGGAAAGCCAAGTTAACTCATTTTCATGACTAAGAAGGAGCCAGGCTTACTTTTTCATTTTCATGTTTTAACTTGTTTAAATCTTGGTCAAACAAAGGATTTGACCAGGATTCAAGTGGGCATAAAAATTCAAAAAAGAAATCAAAAAAAAAACCAAAGCACATAAGCTTCTTATGTCATATAGTAAGCATTACAGTTGATCAACGAAGTCTAGACATATTCAAACCAGAAAAATATTGTATATACCCCCTAACCCTAAACTCTGTCTTATGAAGTCAAGCATGAAGAAAAGTGGTTTTGGGTTTCAAACATTGGAAATTGAAAAAACTCCCAAAAGCTTCATTTTGGAGTGACTAAGAAGAATCCAGGCTTTCATTTTCATTTTCATGTTTTAAATTGGTTTAAATCTTGGTCAAACCTAGGATTTGACCAAGATTCAAATGGACATAACAAATTCAAAAAAATCAAAACCAAACACATAGTCTTTTGATGTCATATAGTAAGCATTCAAGTTGATAAACAAAGTCTAGACATATTTAAACAAGAAAAATCATGTATATACTTGGCCCCTAACCCTAAACTCTGTCTTATGAAGTCAAGCATTAAGAGGAGTGGTTTTGGGTTTCAAACATGGAAATTTAAAAAACCTCCCAAAAGCTTCATTTTGGAGTGACTAAGAAGAATCCAGGCTTACTTTTCATTTTCATGTTTTAAACTGGTTTAAATCTTGGTCAAACCTAGGATTTGACCAAGATTCAAATGGGCATAACAAATTCAAAAAAAAACTAAACACATAGTCTTTTGATGTCACATAATAAGCATTCAAGTTGATAAACAAGGTCTAGACATATTCAAACCAGAAAAATCATGTATCTACCCCCTACCCCTAAACTTTGTCTTATGAAGTAAAGCACGGAGAGATATCATTTTGGGTTTCGAACATGGAAAATTTAAAAAAACCTCCCAAAAGCTTCATTTTGGAGTGAATAAGAAGGATCCACACTTACTTTTCATTTTCATGTTTTAAACTTGTTTAAATATTGGTCAAACCTGCAAGGATTTGACCAAGATTCAAATGGGCATAAAAATTCAAAAAAATAAACCGAAAACCACTTCTCTTCGTCCTTGACTTCATTAGACAGAGTTTAGGGTTGGGGTATATACATGATTTTTAATGTTTAAATATGTATAGACTCCGTTGATCAACATGAATGCTTACTATAACTTAAGAAGCTTAATTATGTGCTTTGGTTTTTCATTTTTTGAATTCTTTATTGAATTTTTATGCCTATTTGAATCTTGGTCAAATCCTAGGTTTGACCAAGAATTAAACAAGTCAGTAACATGAAAATGAAAAAGTAAGCCTGGATCCTTCTTATTCACTCAAAAAATGAAGCTTTTGGGAGGGTTTTTGAATTTTCCATGTTTGAAACCCAAAACCATTCCTCTTATATGCTTGACTTCATATATATCACAGAGTTTAGCCTTAGGGGGTATATACATGATTTTTCTAGTTTGAATATGTCTAAACCTTGTTTATCAACTTGAATGCTTACTATAAACCAAAAATTCATGTATCTACACCTAACCCTAAACTATGCATGAAGAGAAGTGGTTTTGGGTTTCAAACCTGGATATTTCAAAAACCCTCCCAAAAGCTTCATTTTGGAGTGAATAAGAAGGATCAAGGCTTAATTTTTCATTTTCATGTTTTAATCTTGTTTAAATCTTGGTCAAACCTAGGATTTGACCAAGATTCAAATGGGCATAATTTAAAAAAATGAAAAATCAAGGCACATAGTCTTCTTATGTCATATAGTAAGCATTCAATTAAGTTGATAAACAAGCTCTAGACATATTCAAACCAGAAAAATCATGATGAATCTACCCCCTATATATCCCTAAACCCTAACTTATGAAGTCAAGCATGAAGAGAAGTGGTTTTTGGTTTAAATCATGGAAATTTCAAAAACCCTCCCAAGAGCTTCATTTTGGAGTGACTAATTAAGAAGCATACATGCTTACCTTTTCATATTCATGTTTTAAACTTGTTCAAATCTAGGTCAACAAACCTAGGATTTGACGAAGAATCAAATGGGTATAAAAAAATTAAAAACAAGCTCTAGATAAGCTCAAGTTGAAAAACAAGTTCTAGACATATTCAAACCAGAAAAATCATGTATCTACCCCCTATATATCCCTAAACCCTGACTTATGAAGTCAAGCATGAAGAGAAGTGGTTTTTGGTTTCAATCATGGAAATTTCAAAAACCCTCCCAAGAGCTTCATTTTGGAGTGGCTAAGAAGGATAGATGCTTAATTTTTCATATTTATGTTTTAAACTAGTTTAAATCATGGTCAAACCTAGGATTTGACCAAGATTCAAATGGGCATAAAAATTCAAAATAAATGAAAATAAATGAAAAACCAAGGCACGTAGTCTTCTTATGTCATATAGTAAGCATTCAATTAAGTTGATAAACAAGGTCTAGACATATTCAAACCAGAAACATCATGTATCTAGCTACCCTAGCCCTAAACTCTGTCTTATGAAGTCAAGCATGCATGAAGAGAAGTCGTGGTTTTTGGTTTCAAACATGGAAATTTTAAAAACCCTACCAAGATCTACATTTTGGAGTGACTAAGAAGGATATATGCTTAATTTTTCATATTCATGTTTTATTAAACTTGTTTAAATCATGGTCAAACCTAGGATTTGACCAAGATTCAAATGGGCATAAATATTCAGAAAAAACAAAAAATGGAAAATCAAGGCACATAGTCTTCTTATGTCACATAGTAAGCATTCAATTAAGTTGATAAACAAGGTCTAGATATATTCAAACCAGAGAAATCATGTATCTACCCCCTAACCCTAAACTCTATCTCATGAAGTCAAGCATGAAGATATGTGGTTTTTGGTTTCAAACATGGAAATTTCAAAAACCCTCCCAAGAGCTTCATTTTGGAGTGACTAAGAAGGATATATGCTTAATTTTTCATATTCATGTTTTCAACTTGTTTAAATCATGGTCAAACTTAGGATTTGACCAAGATTCAAATGGGCATAAAATTAAAAAAAACAATAAAATGAAAAACCAATGCACATAGTCTTCTTATGTCATATATATAGTAAGCATTCAATTAAGTTGATAACAAGGTCTAGACATATTCAAACGAGAAAAATCATGTATCAAGCTACCCCTAACCCCAAACTCTGTCTTATGAAGTCAAGCATGAAGAGAAGTACGTGGTTTTTTGGTTTCAAACATGGAAATTTCAAAAACCCTCTCAAGAGCTTCATTTTGGAGTGACTACGAAGGATACATGCTTAATTTTCATATTCATGTTTTAAACTTGTTTAAATCATGGTCAAACCTAGGATTTGACCAAGATTCAAATGGGCATAATTTAAAAAAATGTAAAATCAAGGCACATAGTCTTCTTATGTCATATAGTAAGCATTCAATTAAGTTGATAAACAAGGTCTAGACATATCAAACCAGAAAAATCATGTATCTACCCCTATATATCCCCAAACTCTGTCTTATGAAGTCAAGCATGAAGAGAAGTGGTTTTTGGTTTCAAGCATGGAAATTTCAAAAACCTCCCCAAACTTCATTTTAGAGTGACTAAGAAGGATACAAGCTTGCCTTTTCATTTTCATGTTTTAAACTTGTTTAAATTATCTTGGTCAAATCTAGGATTTGACAAGATTCAAATGGGCAAACATATGATAAGTGATGCAAATATCATTTCTAAGTGCGGGCAAACCAGCCTTTAGCTTAACATATTTCTAAGTACAAGGTTTCAGAAAATTGAGTGGGGGCGGCTGCCCCCCTTGGCTATAGTCTGGATCCGCCCATGCTATAGTTTGAGGCCATTTGGATGACGTCGAAAAAATTCTTTGATTAGAAATGGGGTTGTTCGAACCCCGTAGTTGGATTTTTTATGAACTTGATCTGTAGTACTGGGAAAAACCCTAGTTTAACGTATTTAATTATAGATTCGTAGGTTGATTTTTCTACCTTTTTTATTATTACTATGCAGCACATATGTGTTTGCCCGTCGAGTGAAACTCGGAGGAAGAGGGATCACTCGGAAGGAGAGAAGAAGGGAGAGAATTATGGTGTCTCCCCTTTTTCGGGTGATGATGTTGACTGTTGTGCAGGGTTTGTCAGTGAGCAGGAGGTGCGAGCGAGCGAGTCGAGCGAGGCCGAGAACGAGAGAGATTTGTTTTTTTTTGTGAGAGGGACAACCGAAGGATCCTGAATGACCCAGAGACTTCCAATACGCATCCTGATGCGTCTTCTCTTGACAAAGAAAATGGCTGGGAGTTTGCGTACCTACTGCACGTGACTTGTGCTCACTGAAGTGTGGGACCTCACGCATGGGCACCACACGTAAGACAGACCTGTTGGTGTAAAAACTCGGTTGATTATTATAGTGCATTAGAACAAAGTTTCCTATGGATTCAAGGGTAGGAAATCCAAGTTAACTCATTTACATGACATTATTTTTTCCATGAAGCAAAGTTAACACATCTATCAATTGGTACATTTTGGAGTGACTAAGAAGGATCCATGCTTATTCGTTTTCACGTGTTAAATTTGTTTAAGTCTTGCTCAAACCTAGGATTTCACCAAGATTGAAATGGGCATGAAAATTCAAAAAAAAATGAAATACCAGAAAATTCATGTGTCTAGCTACCCCTAACCCTAAACTCTGCACGAAGAGAAGTGGTTTTGGGTTTCAAACATGGATATTTCAAAAACCCTCCCAAAAACCTTCATTTTGGAGTTAATAAGAAGGATCAAGGCTTACTTTTTCATTTTCATGTTTTAATCTTTTTTAAATCTTTGTCAAACCTAGGTTTTGACCAATATTCAAAAGGGCATAATTTAAAAAAATGAAAAATCAAGGCACATAGTCTTCTTATGTCATATAGTAAGCATTCAATTAAGTTGATAAACAAGCTCTAGACATATTCAAACCAGAAAAATCATGATGTATCTACCCCCTATATATCCCTAAACCCTAACTTATGAAGTCAAGCATGAAGAGAAGTGGTTTTTGGTTTAAATCATGGAAATTTCAAAAACCCTCCCAAGAGCTTCATTTTGGAGTGACTAATTAAGAAGCATACATGCTTACCTTTTCATATTCATGTTTTAAACTTGTTCAAATCTAGGTCAACAAACCTAGGATTTGACGAAGAATCAAATGGGTATAAAAAAATTAAAAACAAGCTCTAGATAAGCTCAAGTTGAAAAACAAGTTCTAGACATATTCCAACCAGAAAAATCATGTATGTACCCCCTATATATATATCCCTAAACCCTGACTTATGAAGTCAAGCATGAAGAGAAGTGGTTTTTGGTTTCAATCATGGAAATTTCAAAAACCCTCCCAAGAGCTTCATTTTGGAGTGGCTAAGAAGGATAGATACTTAATTTTTCATATTTATGTTTTAAACTAGTTTAAATCATGGTCAAACCTAGGATTTGACCAAGATTCAAATGGGCATAAAAATTCAAAATAAATGAAAATAAATGAAAAACCAAGGCACGTAGTCTTCTTATGTCATATAGTAAGCATTCAATTAAGTTGATAAACAAGGTCTAGACATATTCAAACCAGAAACATCATGTATCTAGCTACCCTAGCCCTAAACTCTGTCTTATGAAGTCAAGCATGCATGAAGAGAAGTCGTGGTTTTTGGTTTCAAACATGGAAATTTTAAAAACCCTACCAAGATCTACATTTTGGAGTGACTAAGAAGGATATATGCTTAATTTTTCATATTCATGTTTTATTAAACTTGTTTAAATCATGGTCAAACCTAGGATTTGACCAAGATTCAAATGGGCATAAATATTCAGAAAAAACAAAAAATGGAAAATCAAGGCACATAGTCTTCTTATGTCACATAGTAAGCATTCAATTAAGTTGATAAACAAGGTCTAGATATATTCAAACCAGAGAAATCATGTATCTACCCCTAACCCTAAACTCTATCTCATGAAGTCAAGCATGAAGATATGTGGTTTTTGGTTTCAAACATGGAAATTTCAAAAACCCTCCCAAGAGCTTCATTTTGGAGTGACTAAGAAGGATATATGCTTAATTTTTCATATTCATGTTTTCAACTTGTTTAAATCATGGTCAAACTTAGGATTTGACCAAGATTCAAATGGGCATAAAATTAAAAAAACAATAAAATGAAAAACCAATGCACATAGTCTTCTTATGTCATATATATAGTAAGCATTCAATTAAGTTGATAACAAGGTCTAGACATATTCAAACGAGAAAAATCATGTATCAAGCTACCCCTAACCCCAAACTCTGTCTTATGAAGTCAAGCATGAAGAGAAGTACGTGGTTTTTTGGTTTCAAACATGGAAATTTCAAAAACCCTCTCAAGAGCTTCATTTTGGAGTGACTACGAAGGATACATGCTTAATTTTCATATTCATGTTTTAAAATTGTTTAAATCATGGTCAAACCTAGGATTTGACCAAGATTCAAATGGGCATAATTTAAAAAAATGTAAAATCAAGGCACATAGTCTTCTTATGTCATATAGTAAGCATTCAATTAAGTTGATAAACAAGGTCTAGACATATCAAACCAGAAAAATCATGTATCTACCCCTATATATCCCCAAACTCTGTCTTATGAAGTCAAGCATGAAGAGAAGTGGTTTTTGGTTTCAAGCATGGAAATTTCAAAAACCTCCCCAAACTTCATTTTAGAGTGACTAAGAAGGATACAAGCTTGCCTTTTCATTTTCATGTTTTAAACTTGTTTAAATTATCTTGGTCAAATCTAGGATTTGACAAGATTCAAATGGGCAAACATATGATAAGTGATGCAAATATCATTTCTAAGTGCGGGCAAACCAGCCTTTAGCTTAACATATTTCTAAGTACAAGGTTTCAGAAAATTGAGTGGGGGCGGCTGCCCCCCTTGGCTATAGTCTGGATCCGCCCATGCTATAGTTTGAGGCCATTTGGATGACGTCGAAAAAATTCTTTGATTAGAAATGGGGTTGTTCGAACCCCGTAGTTGGATTTTTTATGAACTTGATCTGTAGTACTGGGAAAAACCCTAGTTTAACGTATTTAATTATAGATTCGTAGGTTGATTTTTCTACCTTTTTTTATTATTACTATGCAGCACATATGTGTTTGCCCGTCGAGTGAAACTCGGAGGAAGAGGGATCACTCGGAAGGAGAAGAAGGGAGAGAATTATGGTGTCTCCCCTTTTTCGGGTGATGATGTTGACGTTGTGCAGGGTTTGTCGTGAGCAGGAGGTGCGAGCGAGCGAGCGAGTCGAGCGAGGCCGAGAACGAGAGAGATTTGTTTTTTTGTGAGAGGGCAACCGAAGGATCCTGAATGACCCAGAGACTTCCAATACGCATCCTGATGCGTCTTCTCTTGACAAAGAAAATGGCTGGGAGTTTGCGTACCTACGCACGTGACTTGTGCTCACTGAAGTGTGGGACCTCACGCATGGGCACCACACGTAAGTGACAGACCTGTTGGTGTAAAAACTCGGTTGATTATTATAGTGCATTAGAACAAAGTTTCCTATGGATTCAAGGGTAGGAAATCCAAGTTAACTCATTTACATGACATTATTTTTTCCATGAAGCAAAGTTAACACATCTATCAATTGGTACATTTTGGAGTGACTAAGAAGGATCCATGCTTATTCGTTTTCACGTGTTAAATTTGTTTAAGTCTTGCTCAAACCTAGGATTTCACCAAGATTGAAATGGGCATGAAAATTCAAAAAAAAATGAAATACCAGAAAATTCATGTGTCTAGCTACCCCTAACCCTAAACTCTGCACGAAGAGAAGTGGTTTTGGGTTTCAAACATGGATATTTCAAAAACCCTCCCAAAAACCTTCATTTTGGAGTTAATAAGAAGGATCAAGGCTTACTTTTTCATTTTCATGTTTTAATCTTTTTTAAATCTTTGTCAAACCTAGGTTTTGACCAATATTCAAAAGGGCATAATTTAAAAAAATGAAAAATCAAGGCACATAGTCTTCTTATGTCATATAGTAAGCATTCAATTAAGTTGATAAACAAGCTCTAGACATATTCAAACCAGAAAAATCATGATGTATCTACCCCCTATATATCCCTAAACCCTAACTTATGAAGTCAAGCATGAAGAGAAGTGGTTTTTGGTTTAAATCATGGAAATTTCAAAAACCCTCCCAAGAGCTTCATTTTGGAGTGACTAATTAAGAAGCATACATGCTTACCTTTTCATATTCATGTTTTAAACTTGTTCAAATCTAGGTCAACAAACCTAGGATTTGACGAAGAATCAAATGGGTATAAAAAAATTAAAAACAAGCTCTAGATAAGCTCAAGTTGAAAAACAAGTTCTAGACATATTCCAACCAGAAAAATCATGTATGTACCCCCTATATATATATCCCTAAACCCTGACTTATGAAGTCAAGCATGAAGAGAAGTGGTTTTTGGTTTCAATCATGGAAATTTCAAAAACCCTCCCAAGAGCTTCATTTTGGAGTGGCTAAGAAGGATAGATACTTAATTTTTCATATTTATGTTTTAAACTAGTTTAAATCATGGTCAAACCTAGGATTTGACCAAGATTCAAATGGGCATAAAAATTCAAAATAAATGAAAATAAATGAAAAACCAAGGCACGTAGTCTTCTTATGTCATATAGTAAGCATTCAATTAAGTTGATAAACAAGGTCTAGACATATTCAAACCAGAAACATCATGTATCTAGCTACCCTAGCCCTAAACTCTGTCTTATGAAGTCAAGCATGCATGAAGAGAAGTCGTGGTTTTTGGTTTCAAACATGGAAATTTTAAAAACCCTACCAAGATCTACATTTTGGAGTGACTAAGAAGGATATATGCTTAATTTTTCATATTCATGTTTATTAAACTTGTTTAAATCATGGTCAAACCTAGGATTTGACCAAGATTCAAATGGGCATAAATATTCAGAAAAAACAAAAAATGGAAAATCAAGGCACATAGTCTTCTTATGTCACATAGTAAGCATTCAATTAAGTTGATAAACAAGGTCTAGATATATTCAAACCAGAGAAATCATGTATCTACCCCTAACCCTAAACTCTATCTCATGAAGTCAAGCATGAAGATATGTGGTTTTTGGTTTCAAACATGGAAATTTCAAAAACCCTCCCAAGAGCTTCATTTTGGAGTGACTAAGAAGGATATATGCTTAATTTTTCATATTCATGTTTTCAACTTGTTTAAATCATGGTCAAACTTAGGATTTGACCAAGATTCAAATGGGCATAAAATTAAAAAAACAATAAAATGAAAAACCAATGCACATAGTCTTCTTATGTCATATATATAGTAAGCATTCAATTAAGTTGATAACAAGGTCTAGACATATTCAAACGAGAAAAATCATGTATCAAGCTACCCCTAACCCCAAACTCTGTCTTATGAAGTCAAGCATGAAGAGAAGTACGTGGTTTTTTGGTTTCAAACATGGAAATTTCAAAAACCCTCTCAAGAGCTTCATTTTGGAGTGACTACGAAGGATACATGCTTAATTTTCATATTCATGTTTTAAACTTGTTTAAATCATGGTCAAACCTAGGATTTGACCAAGATTCAAATGGGCATAATTTAAAAAAATGTAAAATCAAGGCACATAGTCTTCTTATGTCATATAGTAAGCATTCAATTAAGTTGATAAACAAGGTCTAGACATATCAAACCAGAAAAATCATGTATCTACCCCTATATATCCCCAAACTTTGTCTTATGAAGTCAAGCATGAAGAGAAGTGGTTTTTGGTTTCAAGCATGGAAATTTCAAAAACCTCCCCAAACTTCATTTTAGAGTGACTAAGAAGGATACAAGCTTGCCTTTTCATTTTCATGTTTTAAACTTGTTTAAATTATCTTGGTCAAATCTAGGATTTGACAAGATTCAAATGGGCAAACATATGATAAGTGATGCAAATATCATTTCTAAGTGCGGGCAAACCAGCCTTTAGCTTAACATATTTCTAAGTACAAGGTTTCAGAAAATTGAGTGGGGGCGGCTGCCCCCCTTGGCTATAGTCTGGATCCGCCCATGCTATAGTTTGAGGCCATTTGGATGACGTCGAAAAAATTCTTTGATTAGAAATGGGGTTGTTCGAACCCCGTAGTTGGATTTTTTATGAACTTGATCTGTAGTACTGGGAAAAACCCTAGTTTAACGTATTTAATTATAGATTCGTAGGTTGATTTTTCTACCTTTTTTTATTATTACTATGCAGCACATATGTGTTTGCCCGTCGAGTGAAACTCGGAGGAAGAGGGATCACTCGGAAGGAGAGAAGAAGGGAGAGAATTATGGTGTCTCCCCTTTTTCGGGTGATGATGTTGACTTTTGTGCAGGGTTTGTCAGTGAGCAGGAGGTGCGAGCGCGAGCGAGTCGAGCGAGGCCGAGAACGAGAGAGATTTGTTTTTTTGTGAGAGGGACAACCGAAGGATCCTGAATGACCCAGAGACTTCCAATACGCATCCTGATGCGTCTTCTCTTGACAAAGAAAATGGCTAGGAGTTTGCGTACCTATTGCACGTGACTTGTGCTCACTGAAGTGTGGGACCTCACGCATGGGCACCACACGTAAGTGACAGACCTGTTGGTGTAAAAACTTGGTTGATTATTATAGTGCATTAGAACAAAGTTTTCTATGGATTCAAGGGTAGGAAATCCAAGTTAACTCATTTACATGACATTATTTTTTCCATGAAGCAAAGTTAACACATCTATCAATTGGTACATTTTGGAGTGACTAAGAAGGATCCATGCTTATTCGTTTTCACGTGTTAAATTTGTTTAAGTCTTGCTCAAACCTAGGATTTCACCAAGATTGAAATGGGCATGAAAATTCAAAAAAAAATGAAATACCAGAAAATTCATGTGTCTAGCTACCCCTAACCCTAAACTCTGCACGAAGAGAAGTGGTTTTGGGTTTCAAACATGGATATTTCAAAAACCCTCCCAAAAACCTTCATTTTGGAGTTAATAAGAAGGATCAAGGCTTACTTTTTCATTTTCATGTTTTAATCTTTTTTAAATCTTTGTCAAACCTAGGTTTTGACCAATATTCAAAAGGGCATAATTTAAAAAAAATGAAATATCAAGGCACATAGTCTTCTTATGTCATATAGTAAGCATTCAATTAAGTTGATAAACAAGCTCTAGACATATTCAAACCAGAAAAATCATGATGTATCTACCCCCTATATATCCCTAAACCCTAACTTATGAAGTCAAGCATGAAGAGAAGTGGTTTTTGGTTTAAATCATGGAAATTTCAAAAACCCTCCCAAGAGCTTCATTTTGGAGTGACTAATTAAGAAGCATACATGCTTACCTTTTCATATTCATGTTTTAAACTTGTTCAAATCTAGGTCAACAAACCTAGGATTTGACGAAGAATCAAATGGGTATAAAAAAATTAAAAACAAGCTCTAGATAAGCTCAAGTTGAAAAACAAGTTCTAGACATATTCCAACCAGAAAAATCATGTATGTACCCCCTATATATATATCCCTAAACCCTGACTTATGAAGTCAAGCATGAAGAGAAGTGGTTTTTGGTTTCAATCATGGAAATTTCAAAAACCCTCCCAAGAGCTTCATTTTGGAGTGGCTAAGAAGGATAGATACTTAATTTTTCATATTTATGTTTTAAACTAGTTTAAATCATGGTCAAACCTAGGATTTGACCAAGATTCAAATGGGCATAAAAATTCAAAATAAATGAAAATAAATGAAAAACCAAGGCACGTAGTCTTCTTATGTCATATAGTAAGCATTCAATTAAGTTGATAAACAAGGTCTAGACATATTCAAACCAGAAACATCATGTATCTAGCTACCCTAGCCCTAAACTCTGTCTTATGAAGTCAAGCATGCATGAAGAGAAGTCGTGGTTTTTGGTTTCAAACATGGAAATTTTAAAAACCCTACCAAGATCTACATTTTGGAGTGACTAAGAAGGATATATGCTTAATTTTTCATATTCATGTTTATTAAACTTGTTTAAATCATGGTCAAACCTAGGATTTGACCAAGATTCAAATGGGCATAAATATTCAGAAAAAACAAAAAATGGAAAATCAAGGCACATAGTCTTCTTATGTCACATAGTAAGCATTCAATTAAGTTGATAAACAAGGTCTAGATATATTCAAACCAGAGAAATCATGTATCTACCCCTAACCCTAAACTCTATCTCATGAAGTCAAGCATGAAGATATGTGGTTTTTGGTTTCAAACATGGAAATTTCAAAAACCCTCCCAAGAGCTTCATTTTGGAGTGACTAAGAAGGATATATGCTTAATTTTTCATATTCATGTTTTCAACTTGTTTAAATCATGGTCAAACTTAGGATTTGACCAAGATTCAAATGGGCATAAAATTAAAAAAACAATAAAATGAAAAACCAATGCACATAGTCTTCTTATGTCATATATATAGTAAGCATTCAATTAAGTTGATAACAAGGTCTAGACATATTCAAACGAGAAAAATCATGTATCAAGCTACCCCTAACCCCAAACTCTGTCTTATGAAGTCAAGCATGAAGAGAAGTACGTGGTTTTTTGGTTTCAAACATGGAAATTTCAAAAACCCTCTCAAGAGCTTCATTTTGGAGTGACTACGAAGGATACATGCTTAATTTTCATATTCATGTTTTAAAATTGTTTAAATCATGGTCAAACCTAGGATTTGACCAAGATTCAAATGGGCATAATTTAAAAAAATGTAAAATCAAGGCACATAGTCTTCTTATGTCATATAGTAAGCATTCAATTAAGTTGATAAACAAGGTCTAGACATATCAAACCATAAAAATCATGTATCTACCCCTATATATCCCCAAACTCTGTCTTATGAAGTCAAGCATGAAGAGAAGTGGTTTTTGGTTTCAAGCATGGAAATTTCAAAAACCTCCCCAAACTTCATTTTAGAGTGACTAAGAAGGATACAAGCTTGCCTTTTCATTTTCATGTTTTAAACTTGTTTAAATTATCTTGGTCAAATCTAGGATTTGACAAGATTCAAATGGGCAAACATATGATAAGTGATGCAAATATCATTTCTAAGTGCGGGCAAACCAGCCTTTAGCTTAACATATTTCTAAGTACAAGGTTTCAGAAAATTGAGTGGGGGCGGCTGCCCCCCTTGGCTATAGTCTGGATCCGCCCATGCTATAGTTTGAGGCCATTTGGATGACGTCGAAAAAATTCTTTGATTAGAAATGGGGTTGTTCGAACCCCGTAGTTGGATTTTTTATGAACTTGATCTGTAGTACTGGGAAAAACCCTAGTTTAACGTATTTAATTATAGATTCGTAGGTTGATTTTTCTACCTTTTTTTATTATTACTATGCAGCACATATGTGTTTGCCCGTCGAGTGAAACTCGGAGGAAGAGGGATCACTCGGAAGGAGAGAAGAAGGGAGAGAATTATGGTGTCTCCCCTTTTTCGGGTGATGATGTTGACTTGTGCAGGGTTTGTCAGTGAGCAGGAGGTGCGAGCGAGCGAGCGAGTCGAGCGAGGCCGAGAGAGAGAGATTTGTTTTTTGTGAGAGGGGCAACCGAAGGATCCTGAATGACCCAGAGACTTCCAATACGCATCCTGATGCGTCTTCTCTTGACAAAGAAAATGGCTGGGAGTTTGCGTACCTACTGCACGTGACTTGTGCTCACTGAAGTGTGGGACCTCACGCATGGGCACCACACGTAAGTGACAGACCTGTTGGTGTAAAAACTCGGTTGATTATTATAGTGCATTAGAACAAAGTTTCCTATGGATTCAAGGGTAGGAAATCCAAGTTAACTCATTTACATGACATTATTTTTTCCATGAAGCAAAGTTAACACATCTATCAATTGGTACATTTTGGAGTGACTAAGAAGGATCCATGCTTATTCGTTTTCACGTGTTAAATTTGTTTAAGTCTTGCTCAAACCTAGGATTTCACCAAGATTGAAATGGGCATGAAAATTCAAAAAAAAATGAAATACCAGAAAATTCATGTGTCTAGCTACCCCTAACCCTAAACTCTGCACGAAGAGAAGTGGTTTTGGGTTTCAAACATGGATATTTCAAAAACCCTCCCAAAAACCTTCATTTTGGAGTTAATAAGAAGGATCAAGGCTTACTTTTTCATTTTCATGTTTTAATCTTTTTTAAATCTTTGTCAAACCTAGGTTTTGACCAATATTCAAAAGGGCATAATTTAAAAAAATGAAAAATCAAGGCACATAGTCTTCTTATGTCATATAGTAAGCATTCAATTAAGTTGATAAACAAGCTCTAGACATATTCAAACCAGAAAAATCATGATGTATCTACCCCCTATATATCCCTAAACCCTAACTTATGAAGTCAAGCATGAAGAGAAGTGGTTTTTGGTTTAAATCATGGAAATTTCAAAAACCCTCCCAAGAGCTTCATTTTGGAGTGACTAATTAAGAAGCATACATGCTTACCTTTTCATATTCATGTTTTAAACTTGTTCAAATCTAGGTCAACAAACCTAGGATTTGACGAAGAATCAAATGGGTATAAAAAAATTAAAAACAAGCTCTAGATAAGCTCAAGTTGAAAAACAAGTTCTAGACATATTCCAACCAGAAAAATCATGTATGTACCCCCTATATATATATCCCTAAACCCTGACTTATGAAGTCAAGCATGAAGAGAAGTGGTTTTTGGTTTCAATCATGGAAATTTCAAAAACCCTCCCAAGAGCTTCATTTTGGAGTGGCTAAGAAGGATAGATACTTAATTTTTCATATTTATGTTTTAAACTAGTTTAAATCATGGTCAAACCTAGGATTTGACCAAGATTCAAATGGGCATAAAAATTCAAAATAAATGAAAATAAATGAAAAACCAAGGCACGTAGTCTTCTTATGTCATATAGTAAGCATTCAATTAAGTTGATAAACAAGGTCTAGACATATTCAAACCAGAAACATCATGTATCTAGCTACCCTAGCCCTAAACTCTGTCTTATGAAGTCAAGCATGCATGAAGAGAAGTCGTGGTTTTTGGTTTCAAACATGGAAATTTTAAAAACCCTACCAAGATCTACATTTTGGAGTGACTAAGAAGGATATATGCTTAATTTTTCATATTCATGTTTATTAAACTTGTTTAAATCATGGTCAAACCTAGGATTTGACCAAGATTCAAATGGGCATAAATATTCAGAAAAAACAAAAAATGGAAAATCAAGGCACATAGTCTTCTTATGTCACATAGTAAGCATTCAATTAAGTTGATAAACAAGGTCTAGATATATTCAAACCAGAGAAATCATGTATCTACCCCTAACCCTAAACTCTATCTCATGAAGTCAAGCATGAAGATATGTGGTTTTTGGTTTCAAACATGGAAATTTCAAAAACCCTCCCAAGAGCTTCATTTTGGAGTGACTAAGAAGGATATATGCTTAATTTTTCATATTCATGTTTTCAACTTGTTTAAATCATGGTCAAACTTAGGATTTGACCAAGATTCAAATGGGCATAAAATTAAAAAAAACAATAAAATGAAAAACCAATGCACATAGTCTTCTTATGTCATATATATAGTAAGCATTCAATTAAGTTGATAACAAGGTCTAGACATATTCAAACGAGAAAAATCATGTATCAAGCTACCCCTAACCCCAAACTCTGTCTTATGAAGTCAAGCATGAAGAGAAGTACGTGGTTTTTTGGTTTCAAACATGGAAATTTCAAAAACCCTCTCAAGAGCTTCATTTTGGAGTGACTACGAAGGATACATGCTTAATTTTCATATTCATGTTTTAAACTTGTTTAAATCATGGTCAAACCTAGGATTTGACCAAGATTCAAATGGGCATAATTTAAAAAAATGTAAAATCAAGGCACATAGTCTTCTTATGTCATATAGTAAGCATTCAATTAAGTTGATAAACAAGGTCTAGACATATCAAACCAGAAAAATCATGTATCTACCCCTATATATCCCCAAACTTTGTCTTATGAAGTCAAGCATGAAGAGAAGTGGTTTTTGGTTTCAAGCATGGAAATTTCAAAAACCTCCCCAAACTTCATTTTAGAGTGACTAAGAAGGATACAAGCTTGCCTTTTCATTTTCATGTTTTAAACTTGTTTAAATTATCTTGGTCAAATCTAGGATTTGACAAGATTCAAATGGGCAAACATATGATAAGTGATGCAAATATCATTTCTAAGTGCGGGCAAACCAGCCTTTAGCTTAACATATTTCTAAGTACAAGGTTTCAGAAAATTGAGTGGGGGCGGCTGCCCCCCTTGGCTATAGTCTGGATCCGCCCATGCTATAGTTTGAGGCCATTTGGATGACGTCGAAAAAATTCTTTGATTAGAAATGGGGTTGTTCGAACCCCGTAGTTGGATTTTTTATGAACTTGATCTGTAGTACTGGGAAAAACCCTAGTTTAACGTATTTAATTATAGATTCGTAGGTTGATTTTTCTACCTTTTTTTATTATTACTATGCAGCACATATGTGTTTGCCCGTCGAGTGAAACTCGGAGGAAGAGGGATCACTCGGAAGGAGAGAAGAAGGGAGAGAATTATGGTGTCTCCCCTTTTTCGGGTGATGATGTTGACTTGTGCAGGGTTTGTCAGTGAGCAGGAGGTGCGAGCGAGCGAGCGAGTCGGCGAGGCCGAGAGAGATTTGTTTTTTTGTGAGAGGGACCGAAGGATCCTGAATGACCCAGAGACTTCCAATACGCATCCTGATGCGTCTTCTCTTGACAAAGAAAATGGCTAGGAGTTTGCGTACCTAGCACGTGACTTGTGCTCACTGAAGTGTGGGACCTCACGCATGGGCACCACACGTAAGTGACAGACCTGTTGGTGTAAAAACTCGGTTGATTATTATAGTGCATTAGAACAAAGTTTTCTATGGATTCAAGGGTAGGAAATCCAAGTTAACTCATTTACATGACATTATTTTTTCCATGAAGCAAAGTTAACACATCTATCAATTGGTACATTTTGGAGTGACTAAGAAGGATCCATGCTTATTCGTTTTCACGTGTTAAATTTGTTTAAGTCTTGCTCAAACCTAGGATTTCACCAAGATTGAAATGGGCATGAAAATTCAAAAAAAAATGAAATACCAATGCATGTAGTCTAGCTTCCCTAACCCTAAACTCTGCACGAAGAGAAGTGGTTTTGGGTTTCAAACATGGATATTTCAAAAACCCTCCCAAAAACCTTCATTTTGGAGTTAATAAGAAGGATCAAGGCTTACTTTTTCATTTTCATGTTTTAATCTTTTTTAAATCTTTGTCAAACCTAGGTTTTGACCAATATTCAAAAGGGCATAATTTAAAAAAATGAAATATCAAGGCACATAGTCTTCTTATGTCATATAGTAAGCATTCAATTAAGTTGATAAACAAGCTCTAGACATATTCAAACCAGAAAAATCATGATGTATCTACCCCCTATATATCCCTAAACCCTAACTTATGAAGTCAAGCATGAAGAGAAGTGGTTTTTGGTTTAAATCATGGAAATTTCAAAAACCCTCCCAAGAGCTTCATTTTGGAGTGACTAATTAAGAAGCATACATGCTTACCTTTTCATATTCATGTTTTAAACTTGTTCAAATCTAGGTCAACAAACCTAGGATTTGACGAAGAATCAAATGGGTATAAAAAATTTAAAAACAAGCTCTAGATAAGCTCAAGTTGAAAAACAAGTTCTAGACATATTCCAACCAGAAAAATCATGTATGTACCCCCTATATATATATCCCTAAACCCTGACTTATGAAGTCAAGCATGAAGAGAAGTGGTTTTTGGTTTCAATCATGGAAATTTCAAAAACCCTCCCAAGAGCTTCATTTTGGAGTGGCTAAGAAGGATAGATACTTAATTTTTCATATTTATGTTTTAAACTAGTTTAAATCATGGTCAAACCTAGGATTTGACCAAGATTCAAATGGGCATAAAAATTCAAAATAAATGAAAATAAATGAAAAACCAAGGCACGTAGTCTTCTTATGTCATATAGTAAGCATTCAATTAAGTTGATAAACAAGGTCTAGACATATTCAAACCAGAAACATCATGTATCTAGCTACCCTAGCCCTAAACTCTGTCTTATGAAGTCAAGCATGCATGAAGAGAAGTCGTGGTTTTTGGTTTCAAACATGGAAATTTTAAAAACCCTACCAAGATCTACATTTTGGAGTGACTAAGAAGGATATATGCTTAATTTTTCATATTCATGTTTTATTAAACTTGTTTAAATCATGGTCAAACCTAGGATTTGACCAAGATTCAAATGGGCATAAATATTCAGAAAAAACAAAAAATGGAAAATCAAGGCACATAGTCTTCTTATGTCATATATATAGTAAGCATTCAATTAAGTTGATAACAAGGTCTAGACATATTCAAACGAGAAAAATCATGTATCAAGCTACCCCTAACCCCAAACTCTGTCTTATGAAGTCAAGCATGAAGAGAAGTACGTGGTTTTTTGGTTTCAAACATGGAAATTTCAAAAACCCTCTCAAGAGCTTCATTTTGGAGTGACTACGAAGGATACATGCTTAATTTTCATATTCATGTTTTAAACTTGTTTAAATCATGGTCAAACCTAGGATTTGACCAAGATTCAAATGGGCATAATTTAAAAAAATGTAAAATCAAGGCACATAGTCTTCTTATGTCATATAGTAAGCATTCAATTAAGTTGATAAACAAGGTCTAGACATATTCAAACCAGAAAAATCATGTATGTACCCCCTATATATCCCTAAACTCTGTCTTATGAAGTCAAGCATGAAGAGAAGTGGTTTTTGGTTTCAAGCATGGAAATTTCAAAAACCTCCCCAAACTTCATTTTAGAGTGACTAAGAAGGATACAAGCTTGCCTTTTCATTTTCATGTTTTAAACTTGTTTAAATTATCTTGGTCAAATCTAGGATTTGACAAGATTCAAATGGGCAAACATATGATAAGTGATGCAAATATCATTTCTAAGTGCGGGCAAACCAGCCTTTAGCTTAACATATTTCTAAGTACAAGGTTTCAGAAAATTGAGTGGGGGCGGCTGCCCCCCTTGGCTATAGTCTGGATCCGCCCATGCTATAGTTTGAGGCCATTTGGATGACGTCGAAAAAATTCTTTGATTAGAAATGGGGTTGTTCGAACCCCGTAGTTGGATTTTTTATGAACTTGATCTGTAGTACTGGGAAAAACCCTAGTTTAACGTATTTAATTATAGATTCGTAGGTTGATTTTTCTACCTTTTTTATTATTACTATGCAGCACATATGTGTTTGCCCGTCGAGTGAAACTCGGAGGAAGAGGGATCACTCGGAAGGAGAGAAGAAGGGAGAGAATTATGGTGTCTGCCCTTTTTCGGGTGATGATGTTGACTTTGTGCAGGGTTTGTCAGTGAGCAGGAGGTGCGAGCGAGCGAGCGAGTCGAGAGGCCGAGAACGAGAGAGATTTGTTTTTTTGTGAGAGGGACAACCGAAGGATCCTGAATGACCCAGAGACTTCCAATACGCATCCTGATGCGTCTTCTCTTGACAAAGAAAATGGCTGGGAGTTTGCGTACCTACTGCACGTGACTTGTGCTCACTGAAGTGTGGGACCTCACGCATGGGCACCACACGTAAGTGACAGACCTGTTGGTGTAAAAACTCGGTTGATTATTATAGTGCATTAGAACAAAGTTTCCTATGGATTCAAGGGTAGGAAATCCAAGTTAACTCATTTACATGACATTATTTTTTCCATGAAGCAAAGTTAACACATCTATCAATTGGTACATTTTGGAGTGACTAAGAAGGATCCATGCTTATTCGTTTTCACGTGTTAAATTTGTTTAAGTCTTGCTCAAACCTAGGATTTCACCAAGATTGAAATGGGCATGAAAATTCAAAAAATGAAATACCAGAAAATTCATGTGTCTAGCTACCCCTAACCCTAAACTCTGCACGAAGAGAAGTGGTTTTGGGTTTCAAACATGGATATTTCAAAAACCCTCCCAAAAACCTTCATTTTGGAGTTAATAAGAAGGATCAAGGCTTACTTTTTCATTTTCATGTTTTAATCTTTTTTAAATCTTTGTCAAACCTAGGTTTTGACCAATATTCAAAAGGGCATAATTTAAAAAAATGAAATATCAAGGCACATAGTCTTCTTATGTCATATAGTAAGCATTCAATTAAGTTGATAAACAAGCTCTAGACATATTCAAACCAGAAAAATCATGATGTATCTACCCCCTATATATCCCTAAACCCTAACTTATGAAGTCAAGCATGAAGAGAAGTGGTTTTTGGTTTAAATCATGGAAATTTCAAAAACCCTCCCAAGAGCTTCATTTTGGAGTGACTAATTAAGAAGCATACATGCTTACCTTTTCATATTCATGTTTTAAACTTGTTCAAATCTAGGTCAACAAACCTAGGATTTGACGAAGAATCAAATGGGTATAAAAAATTTAAAAACAAGCTCTAGATAAGCTCAAGTTGAAAAACAAGTTCTAGACATATTCCAACCAGAAAAATCATGTATGTACCCCCTATATATATATATCCCTAAACCCTGACTTATGAAGTCAAGCATGAAGAGAAGTGGTTTTTGGTTTCAATCATGGAAATTTCAAAAACCCTCCCAAGAGCTTCATTTTGGAGTGGCTAAGAAGGATAGATACTTAATTTTTCATATTTATGTTTTAAACTAGTTTAAATCATGGTCAAACCTAGGATTTGACCAAGATTCAAATGGGCATAAAAATTCAAAATAAATGAAAATAAATGAAAAACCAAGGCACGTAGTCTTCTTATGTCATATAGTAAGCATTCAATTAAGTTGATAAACAAGGTCTAGACATATTCAAACCAGAAACATCATGTATCTAGCTACCCTAGCCCTAAACTCTGTCTTATGAAGTCAAGCATGCATGAAGAGAAGTCGTGGTTTTTGGTTTCAAACATGGAAATTTTAAAAACCCTACCAAGATCTACATTTTGGAGTGACTAAGAAGGATATATGCTTAATTTTTCATATTCATGTTTTATTAAACTTGTTTAAATCATGGTCAAACCTAGGATTTGACCAAGATTCAAATGGGCATAAAAATTCAGAAAAAACAAAAAATGGAAAATCAAGGCACATAGTCTTCTTATGTCATTAGTAAGCATTCAATTAAGTTGATAAACAAGGTCTAGATATATTCAAACCAGAGAAATCATGTATCTACCCCTAACCCTAAACTCTATCTCATGAAGTCAAGCATGAAGATATGTGGTTTTTGGTTTCAAACATGGAAATTTCAAAAACCCTCCCAAGAGCTTCATTTTGGAGTGACTAAGAAGGATATATGCTTAATTTTTCATATTCATGTTTTCAACTTGTTTAAATCATGGTCAAACTTAGGATTTGACCAAGATTCAAATGGGCATAAAATTAAAAAAAACAATAAAATCAAAAACCAATGCACATAGTCTTCTTATGTCATATATATAGTAAGCATTCAATTAAGTTGATAACAAGGTCTAGACATATTCAAACGAGAAAAATCATGTATCAAGCTACCCCTAACCCCAAACTCTGTCTTATGAAGTCAAGCATGAAGAGAAGTACGTGGTTTTTTGGTTTCAAACATGGAAATTTCAAAAACCCTCTCAAGAGCTTCATTTTGGAGTGACTACGAAGGATACATGCTTAATTTTCATATTCATGTTTTAAACTTGTTTAAATCATGGTCAAACCTAGGATTTGACCAAGATTCAAATGGGCATAATTTAAAAAAATGTAAAATCAAGGCACATAGTCTTCTTATGTCATATAGTAAGCATTCAATTAAGTTGATAAACAAGGTCTAGACATATCAAACCAGAAAAATCATGTATCTACCCCTATATATCCCCAAACTCTGTCTTATGAAGTCAAGCATGAAGAGAAGTGGTTTTTGGTTTCAAGCATGGAAATTTCAAAAACCTCCCCAAACTTCATTTTAGAGTGACTAAGAAGGATACAAGCTTGCCTTTTCATTTTCATGTTTTAAACTTGTTTAAATTATCTTGGTCAAATCTAGGATTTGACAAGATTCAAATGGGCAAACATATGATAAGTGATGCAAATATCATTTCTAAGTGCGGGCAAACCAGAGATATGTGGTTTTTGGTTTCAAACATATTCAAACGAGAGAAATCATGTATCTACCCCCTAACACTAAACTCTGTCTCATGAAGTCAAGCGCATGCATGAAGATATGTGGTTTTTGGTTTCAAACATGGAAATTTCAAAAACCCTCCCAAGAGCTTCATTTCGAAGTGATTAATTAAGAAGCATACATGCATGCTTACTTTTTCATATTCATGTTTTAAACTTATTCAAATCTTGGTGAAACCTAGGATTTGACCAAGATTCAAATGGGTATAAAAATTAAAAAAAAACAAAAAAGGTCTTCTTATGTTATATAGTAGGCATTCAATTAAGTTGATAAACAAGTTCTAGACATATTCAAACAAGAAAAATCATGCATGTATCTACCCCTAACCCTAAACTTTGTTTCATGAAGTCAAGCATGAAGATATGTGGTTTTTGGTTTCGAACATGGAAATTCAAAAACCCTCCCAAGAGCTTCATTTTGAAGTGACTAAGAAGCATACATGCTTACTTTTTCATATTCATGTTTTTAACTTATTCAAATCTTGGTGGAACCAAGGATTTGACAAAGATTCAAATGGGTATAAAAATTCAAAAAAAACAAGGTCTTCTCTTATGTTATATAGTAAGCATTCAATTAATTTGATAAACAAGGTCTACACATATTCAAACCAGGAAAATCATGTATCTACCACCTAACCCTAAACTCTGTCTTATGAAGTCAAGCATGCATGAAGAGAAGTGGTTTTTGGTTTCAAGCATGGAAATTTCCATGTTTGAAACCCAAAACCACTTCTCTTCATATGCTTGACTTCATATGACAGAGTTTAGCGTTAGGGGGTAGATACATGATTTTTTGGTTTGAATATGTCCAAACCTTGTTTATCAACTTGAATGTGTAATATATATATGACATAAGAAGACTGCATGCTTTGGTTTTTCATTTTTTGATTTTTTTGAAATTTTAAGCCCATCTGATTCTTTGTCAAATAATAGGTTTGACCAAGATTTAAACATGTTTAAAACATGAAAATGAAAAAGGTAAGCCTCCATCCTTCTTAGTCACTCCAAAATGAAGCTTTTTGGAGGGTTTTTGAAAATTCCATGTTTGAAACCCAAAACGACTTCTCTTCGTGCTTGACTTGATAAGACAGAGTTTTGGGTTAGGGGTAGATACATGATTTTTCCGGTTTGAATATGTCTAGACCTTGTTTATCAACTTAAATGCTAACTATATGACATCAGAATGGGCATAAAAATTTAAAAAATTTAAAAATGTAAAACCAAAATTTAATTGGGAGGAAAGGGTACATGAATTACAATTAAAAAACAAGGTAACTTAAATACTTGGATGCCCCAAGATGTGTGGAAGCCCAAAACAATGGCAAAACATATCATGTGCGCATGCTGCATCCAATTCAAGTAGAACACATAGTAGGCACCGATAGTTTGACCTAAATTTGAAATCAAAGAGAAGGTGGTTAGAAAAAATCAAAATTGGCAAAGCAAAGCATGAAATCAAAAAATTGTGATGCACTCTAGCTATGAAAATTATCAAACAATGCAAACCAAAATGATTTTTTAGAGGAATACTAGTTCAACTTATTTAATTTTTTATTTGTAGGCCAAAATCAAACCCCGTAGTTGGATTTTTTTTTCAACTTGATCTGTAGTACTGGGGAAAACCCTAGTTTAACCTATTTAATAATAGATTCGTAGTCGATTCTTTTACTTTTTTATTATTACTATGCAGCACATGTGTGTTTGCCCGTCGAGTGAAACTCGGAGGAAGAGGAATCACTCGGAAGGAGAAGAAGGGAGAGCAGTCACGGGGCCCCTCTTATTGATGGTGTATATTCTTTTTCTGGTGATGTTGACTGTTGTGCAGGGTTTGTCAGTGCGCAGGAGGTGCGAGCGAGCGAGTCGAGCGAGGCCGAGAATGAGAGAGATTTGTTTTTTTGTGAGAGGGACAACCGAAGGATCCAGAAGGACCCACAGACTTCCAATACGCATCCTGATGCGTCTTCTCTTGACAAAGAAGATGGCTGGGAGTTGGCGTACCTATTGCACGTGACTTGTGCTCACTGAAGTGTGGGACCACACGCGTGGGCACCACACGTAAGTGACAGACCTGTTGGTGTAAAAACTCGGTTGATTATTATAGTGCATTAGAACAAAGTTTCCTATGGATTCAAGGGTAGGAAATCCAAGTTAACTCATTTACATGACATTATTTTTTCCATGAAGCAAAGTTAACACTATCAATTGGTACATTTTGGAGTGACTAAGAAGGATCAATGCTTACTTATTCGTTTAATTTCACGTGTTAAACTTGTCTAAATCTTGTTCAAACCTAGGATTTGACCAAGATTCAAATGGGCAGAAAAATAATTAAAAAACAGAAAAATGAAAAACCAAATCACATAGTAAGCATTCAAGTTGATAAACAAGGTCTAGACATATTCAAACCAGACAAATCATGTATCTATACCCCTAACCCCTAAACTCTGTCTTATGAAGTCAAGCATGTGAAGAGAAGTGGTTTTGGGTTTGGGGGTATATATACATGATTTTTATTGTTTAAATATATATAGACTTTGTTGATCAACATGAATGCTTAATTACTATATGACATAAGAAGTTTATGTGCTTTGGTGTTTCATTTTTTTGATTTCTTTTTTGAATTTTTATGCCCATTTGAATCTTGGTCAAATCCTAGGTTTGACAAAGATTTAAACAAGTTTGAAACATGAAAATGAAAAAGTAAGCTTGGATCCTTCTTAGTCACTCCAAAATGAAGCTTTTGGGTGGGTTTTTGAAATTTCCATGTTTGAAACCCAAAACCACTTCTTCTCTTCATGCTTGACTTCATAAGACAACGTTTAGGGTTAGGGGGTAGATACATGATTTTTCTGGTTTGAATATGTCTAGACTTCGTTGATCAACTTGAATGCTTAGTATATTACATAAGAAGACTATGTGGTTTGGTTTTTGATTTTCTTGATTTTGTTTGATTTTTTATGACCATTTGAATCTTGGTCAAATCCTAGGTTTGACCAAGATTTAAACAAGTTTAAAACATGAAAATGAAAAAGTAAGCATGGATCCTTCTTAGTCATGACAATGAGTTAACTTGGCTTTACTACCCTTGATGAATCCATAGGAAACTTTTTGTACTAATGCAGTATAATATTCTGGTTTGAATATGTCTAGACCTTGTTTATCAACTTAATTTGAAAGACATACAAGTTATAGCACACATAGTGCATACATTTTCACACATACTGCACTAGATGCTAACCCTATAGTTTGAGGCCATTTGGATGAGGTCGAAAAAATTCTTGGATTAGAATCGTGTTGTTCGAACCCCGTAGTTGGATTTTTTTGAACCCTTGATCTTTAGAACTGGGCAAAACCCAAGTTTAACCATGCAAGATTCAAATGGCCCTAAAAATTCAGAAAAAAATCAAAAGAATGAAAAACCAAAGCACATATATAGCATTCTTATGTCATATGTATAGTAAGCATTCAAGTTGATAAACAAGGTCTAGACATATATATTCAAACCAGAAAAATCATGTATATATCTACCCCTAAAACTCTAATTAAACTATGTCTTATGAAGTCAATCATGAAGAGAAGTGGTTTTGGGTTTCAAATATGGAAATTTCAAGAACCTCCCAAAAGCTTCATTTTAGAGTGACTAAGAAGGATCCAGGCTTATCTTTTCATTTCATGTTTTAAACTTGTTTAAATCCTGGTCAAACCTAGGATTTGACCAAGATTTATGGGCATAAAATTCAAAAAAATCAGAAAAATAAAAAACCAAAGCACATAAGCATATTCAAGTTGATAAACAAGGTTTGGACATATTCAAACCATACAAATCATGTATCTACCCCTAACCCTAAACTTTGTCTTATGAAGTCAAGCATGAAGAGAAGTGGTTTGGTTTCAAACATGGAAATATCAAAAACCTCCCAAAAACTTCATTTTAGAGTGACTGAGAAGGTTACATGCTTCCCTTTTCATTTTCATGTTTTAAACTTGTTTAAATCTTGGTCAAACCTAGAATTTGACAAGATTCAAATGGGCATCAAAATTCAAAAAAATCAGAAAAAGAAAAACCAAAGCAATAGTTTTCTTATGTCATATAGTAAGCATTAAAGTTGATAAACAAGGTCTAGACATATTCAACCAGACAAATCATGTATCTATACCCCTAACCCCTAAACTCTGTCTTATGAAGTCAAGCATGTGAAGAGAAGTGGTTTTGGGTTTCAAACATGGAAATTTCAAAAACCTCCCAAAAGCTTCATTTTAGAGTGACTAAGAAGGATACATGCTTCCCTTTTCATTTTCATGTTTTAAACTTGTTTAAATTATCTTGGTCAAACCTAGGATTTGACATGATTCAAATGGGCATCAAAATTAAAAAAAACAGAAAAAGGAAAAACCAAAGCAATAGTTTTCTTATATATGTCATATAGTAAGCATTAAAGTTGATAAACAAGGTCTAGATATATCCAAACCAGACAAATCATGTATCTACCCCCGGCCTGTCGATCTTATGAAGCTAGTCTAGCATGAAGGGAACTCGTTTTCGGTTTCAAACATAGAAATTACAAGAACATCCCAAAAGCTTCTCCATTTTAGAGTGACTACGAAGGATACTGACTTCCCTTTTCATTTTCATGTTTTAAACTTGTTTAAATCTTGGTCAAACCAAGGATTTGACCAAGATTCAAATGGGCCTAAAAATTTAGAAAAATTCAAAAAGAGAATGAAAAACCAAAGCACATAGCATTCTTATGTCATATGTATAGTAAGCATTCAAGTTGATAAACAAGGTCTAGACCTATTCAAACCAAAAAATCATGTATATATCTACCCCTAACCCTAAACTGATCTGTCGATCTTATGAAGTCAATCATGAAGAGAAGTGGTTTTGGGTTTCAAACATGGAAATTTCAAGAACATCCCAAAAGCTTCATTTTAGAGTGACTAAGAAGGATCCATGCTTACTTACTCGTTTTCACGTGTTAAACTTGTCTAAATCTTGGTGAAACCTAGGATTTGACCAAGATATGATTCAAATGCGCAGAAAATTAAAAAAATCAGAAAAATTAAAAACCAAAGTACATAGTCTTCTTATGTCATATAGTAAGCATATTCAAGTTGATAAACAAGGTTTGGACATATTCAAACCATACAAATCATGTATCTATACCCCCTAACCCTAAACTTTTTCTTATGAAGTCAAGCATGAAGAGAAGTGGTTTTGGGTTTCAAAGATGGAAATTTCAAAAACCTCCAAAAACTTCATTTTAGAGTGACTGAGAAGTTAGCATTAAAGTTGATAAACAAGGTTTAGACATATTCAAACCAGACAAATCATGTATCTACCCCTAACCCTAAACTCGGTCTTATGAAGTCTAGCATGAAGAGAATCGTTTTGAGTTTCAAACGTTTAAGCCAAAAGCCCCATTTCAAATATTTCAAACTTATTCAAAGTTGGTTCAAATTTGAAAGACATACAAGTTATAGCACACATAGTGCATACATTTTCACACATACTGCACTAGATGCTAACCCTATAGTTTGAGGCCACTTGGATGAGGTCGAAAAAGTTCTTGGATTAGAATCGTGTTGTTCGAACCCCGTAGTTGGATTTTTTTGAACCTTGATCTGTAGTACAGGGCAAAACCCTAGTTTAACCTATTTAATTATAGATTCGTATATCGATTTTTCTACCTTTTTATTATTACTATGCTGCAGATGTGCGTTTGCCCGTCGAGTGAAACTCGGAGGAAGAGGGATCACTCGGAAGGAGAGAAAAAAGGCAGAGCATTATGGTGTCTCCCCTTTTTCGGGTGATGATGATGATGTTGACTGTTGTGCAGGGTTTGTCAGTGCGCGAGCGAGCGAGCGAGCGAGTCGAGCGAGGCCGAGAATGAGATAGATTTGTTTTTTTGTGAGAGGGACAACCGAAGGATCCAGAAGGACCCACGGACTTCCAATACGCATCCTGATGCGTCTTCTCTTGACAAAGAAGATGGCTGGGAGTTGGCGTACCTATTGCACGTGACTTGTGCTCACTGAAGTGTGGGACCTCACGCGTGGGCACCACACGTAAGTGACAGACCTGTTGGTGTAAAAACTCGGTTGATTATAATAGTGCATTAGAACAAAGTTTCCTATGGATTCAAGGGTAGGAAATCCAAGTTAACTCATTTACATGACATTATTTTTTCCATGAAGCAAAGTTAACACTATCAATTGGTACATTTTGGAGTGACTAAGAAGGATCAATGCTTACTTATTCGTTTAATTTCACGTGTTAAACTTGTCTAAATCTTGTTCAAACCTAGGATTTGACCAAGATTCAAATGGGCAGAAAAATAAATAAAAAACAGAAAAATGAAAAACCAAATCACATAGTCTTCTTATGTCATATAGTAAGCATTCAAGTTGATAAACAAGGTCTAGACATAAACCAGACAAATCATGTATCTATACCCCTAACCCCTAAACTCTTATGAAGTCAAGCATGTGAAGAGAAGTGGTTTTGGGTTTCAAACATCAAAATTTCAAAAACCTCCCAAAAGCTTCATTTTAGAGTGACTAAGAAGGATACATGCTTCCCTTTACATTTTCATGTTTTAAACTTGTTTAAATTATCTTGGTCAAACCTAGGATTTGACGAAGATACAAATGGGTGGGCACAAAATTCAAAAAATCAGAAAAATGAAAAACCAAATCACATAGTCTTCTTATGTCATATCGTAAGCAATCAAGTTGATAAACAAGGTCTAGATATATCCAAACCAGACAAATCATGTATCTACCCCCTGTCGATCTTATGAAGTCTAGCATGAAGGGAAGTCGTTTTGGGTTTCAAACATTGAAATTTAAAGAACATCCCAAAAGCTTCATTTTAGAGTGACTAAGAAGGATACAGACTTCCCTTTTCATTTTCATGTTTTAAATTTGTTTAAATCTTGGTCAAACCAAGGATTTGACCAAGATTCAAATGGCCCTAAAAATTCAGAAAAAAATGAAAAGAATGAAAAACCAAAGCACATAGCATTCTTATGTCATATGTATAGTAAGCATTCAAGTTGATATACAAGGTCTAGACATATATATTCAAACCTAGGATTTGACTAAGATTCAAATGGGCATAACAAATTCAAAAAACAAAAACCAAACACATAGTCTTCTGATGTCATATAGCAAGCATTCAAGTTGATAAACAAGGTCTAGACATATTCAAACCAGAAAAATCCGGTATCTACCCCTAACCCTAAACTCTGTCTTATGAAGTCAATCACGAAGAGAAGTCGTTTTGGGTTTCAAACATGGAAATTTCAAAAACCCTCCCAAAAGCTTCATTTTGGAGTGAATAAGAAGGATCCAGGCTTACTTTTCATTTTCATGTTTTATACTTGTTTAAATCTTGGTCAAACCTAGGATTTGACCAGGATTCAAATGGGCATAACAAATTCAAAAAAATAAAAACCAAACACATAGTCTTCTGATGTCATATAGCAAGCATTCAAGTTGATAAACAAGCTAGGTCTAGACATATTCAAACCAGAAAATTCATGTATCTACCCCCTAACCCTAAACTCTATCTTATGAAGTCAAGCACGAAGAGATGTCGTTTTGGGTTTCAAACATGGAAATTTCAAAAACCCTTCCAAAAGCTTCATTTTGGAGTGAATAAGAAGTCAAGCACGAAGAGAAGTCGTTTTCATGTTTTAAACTTGCTTAAATCCTGGTCAAACCTAGGATTTGACCAAGATTCAAATGGGCATAAAATATAAAAAAACAGAAAATGAAAAACCAAAGCACATAGTCTTCTTATGTCATATAGTAAGCATTAAAGTTGATAAACAAGGTCTAGACATATTCAAACAAGAAAAATCATGTATCTACCCCTAACCCTAAACTCTATCTTATGTAGTCAAACATGAAGAGAAGAAGTGGTTTTGGGTTTCAAACTTGGAAATTTCAAGAACCTCCCAAAAGCTTCATTTTAGAGTGTCTAAGAAGGATCCATGCTTACCTTTTCATTTTTCATGTGTTAAACTTGTTTAAATCTTGGTCAAATCTACAAATGGGCATGAAAATTCAAAAAAGAAATCAAAAAATGGAAATAGATGGGCATAAAAATACATTTTTTGCCAACATTGTGAATAAGTAAAATGGTACACTGATATCATTTTGCATATATAGGAGTAAAAAACTTGAGTATTCAAAGTTGATGGCCGTGAGAAGATTCACATACAGTATGTGCCAAAATATGTCTTCACAAGAAAGTTCGCTACAGATCCTGCATGAACCCTTCCCAAGTGGGTACAAAAACAAGCAAACTCATACAGTTTAATTTTGAATTCATTAGGATAAAGCTCAATTATAAAACCATATGTAGATGTGGATCGAGATAAAACACTGCAACTTGATTTGGACATCTTTCAGGGTCTAGCGTACATGTGAAAATTGAAGTGGTTGTAGATTGGTAGAGACACTTCACAAAAGACCACTCGTTTTGCCCTCCTTGTGCACAGATGAAATGGGGAATCCATTTTTTATTGCCAACACATGACCCAAAAAATCTACTACTACATCCCCGTTTGAAAATATATAGGTGTCTCACTTATGTCTTGATACATGCATTTTAGTCAGAGATACATATGTATCCATACAAATTTGAGATGCATATTTTTAACCTAGGGGCATATATGAATCTTTAGCAGGTGCGTTTTTTTACTAATCCATATGGAATATTTTGATAAAACCCTTTTAGAAGGCTTTGTTAAGGCCTCAAGGACAATGAGTTGGGAGGAGGCCAGGTAGACTGTAGCTAGGCATTGATTCGGAATTTATGATGCTTGCGACTTGCTTGCGTGGCTTGTTGATTTCCCAGGTGACGCAGCTTTTTTTGACTGCCCAGCCATGGATAGGTCATAGGAGTGCAGAGCTGTAGGCGGTGCGGATAAGTACGCGGGGCATTGATGATGTAGGTGTGTTCGGTTGCCCACGCGAGTGCAGAGCTGTAGGGTTATGCGAGTAGGCCTTTAAACTGGGAGGTGGCACAAGAAGATTTTAGTAAGGAATGGTTCCTTTCCAGAGGAATGGAATGGTTCCATCCCCGCGTTCGGTTTGGACAAAAAGGAGGTACAGAATGGTACTGTTTTTTGTTCGGTTGGAGGAATTGGAGAGCAGAACGGAATGTGGTTAAACTAAACTTTTGTCTAAGAATCGTAATTAACAATGGCAAATAGCCTTTTAAATCTTAAAATCGTAATTAACAACGCCTAATGGCCTTTTTAATCTTAAAATCGTAATTAATGTTATTTTTTGTATGGTCGGGGAATTTGGAGAGTAGAACGGAATGAAGTTAAAGTTTAATCTTTTGTCTAAATATCGTAATTAATAGTGGCAAATGGCCTTTTTAATCTCAAAATCATAATTAACAACAACTAATAATTTTTTTGGTTGGATTAGTGAAGTGCTTTGTAATTAATAGCGGCTAAGTAACAGCCGTTCCACCACATTCCACCGATTCGGTGGAATGGGTGCATTCTGCATATGGGGAGAATATTCCCTTTCGAGGAACCACTCGGTTCCGTTCCATTCCACAACCGAACACAAGAATGGGCTCTAGGTGCGGAACGGTTCCATTCCATTCCACTTGGTTCTGGAACCGAACACACCCTAAATGCGTTGCAATGGAAAATGACAGTGTGTGGTGGCCTGATGGTGAAGAAGAAAGGTCGGGCGAAGAGTTGTTGGCTAGAGTCGGTTTTATACGAATCGACGAGGTGCGGGATAGTTTGATTTTAAGGGCTCCTTTCATTCACAGGATAGGGAAATCATAGGAGTAGGAATGTAGGATTGGGATTTGGGATGACATGTGTAGTTAAATCCTATAATAAGATGAGTTGCGTTTGATTGCGCCAAATGAATTTTTCCATGAGGTAGGACCAAATATTTAATCCTATACTAGGATTTGCACTACTTGATGATTCCTATAGGATTATTTCCTATTGGATATGTTCATATGAATCAAACTACTAGTGTAGGAAATATTCCTATAAGATCTAAATCCTATTATCTTATACCAACCTAATATGAATCAAAGAAGCCCTAAAGGATTTTCGAAGGAATCATGTACGAAGTATGATTTTTCTAAGTCACCCAACATATATACTAGGAATAGAACTAAGTAGTACCATATACTTAGGCCCACATGCACAAATATTAAGTGTGGATTGAGGAAGTCGACAACTTGGGAAAAAACTTTCGCAACTGCACACCTATGTTACCACCCATGCGACGCTAATTGTCGTAGAGCTGACCTAGAACGAACTCTTGTCTCGGTTAACATGAGAGAGATAAGGGATAAATACAATTGTGATACACTTTCCTAATATTTTGTTGAATGAGATAATCTTGTGTTTTCCTAATAGGGTTAATTAAGTACACATTTGGCAGCTCGTGTGTTGCATACGTTGGTGAACTTTAGACCCCAACTATATATTATTATTTGAACTCACCTCTAACACTTAATTATGTATAATAAGGTCCCTAACTGACCTCAAACACAATTAGGTATAACAGCGGTCCATAACTAACCTCAAACACTTAATTAGGTCTAACATTGCCCCCTTAGACTACCCACAATGGGAGTATCATAGGTAGTACACTATCATGCATCTCATGCTTGCAAAAAAGCTGATGTGGCACTGCAATTAAAGATGAGAGAGAGGATTATAATATCATAGGTAGATACCGTATCATAGCACGTAGTACTAGAAAATTTAATGTTAAATAATCTTGTACATAGATCTGCATTGAGATTCTACAAATCAATTAATATAAGAAGATTATGATACTAGTACATGATACCATGCATCGTTGACATAGTAACATGTAGTATTAATTGTATCATACACACCATACTTTTATATATGATACTATGCATTGTGACTAGTATTACTGACCTCATATATACGCTTACTTAGGTCAAACAATGGTCTTTTAAGTAGTATCGGTTTAATGAAGGTTGACCTATTTTTAACTTCATTTGTGCACTAGTAGATATGATTTGGCCCATTTTTATCCATAGGCTCATCTGATGTGATGTCTGCTATATATATTGTCTTCGATGAGTATCACGCGCATTACATACTCATACCATAGAACGAAGATGAAACCCCTTACCCTCAGCGACGTACGCAACATGGTGTTTGGGTTGAATGGCCCACCCTATTTTAAAATGTTTTAGTTAATTATTTATGTAAAAAATTATCACATATAAAGTGGAAAAAAGAAAATTAGTAAGGTGTGCCCACCTGGCCTACGGTTGTTTTGTGCGTCCTCCACTGCGTACTCCTCTTGATCTGTGACGATGAACATAGTTCTTTAGAACACATGCAACACTTACAGTTGATAGGCCGTTGCAAAGCTAATCAATGATAAAACCTGCTTTTATAATCCATTGTACTTTGATTTAATTAGTCCCTCTAATGGACCCCAACTATGTGTGCTTGAGATTTAGCAAAATGCTTTGCCGCCGTGCCACAGAACAAATAATAAACAGACCAATCAAGTTTTTATCATTGCTAGACCTAACTAAGTGTTCAAGTGCTCAATTTTGACCACATTAGAGTTGAGGGGCCAAACATAATTCTTAAATACGTGAGGGACCGAACATATACTTCTAAACACCCGAGGGACAAGACAAATTTGAGTACTATTGTTATTATTAGACTAGTCACAATGGGGAGTATCATATAATAGTATCATGCATATGATACTAATGTACGATATTATTTTCACAGTCCATAGTATCATCATGTAGTAGTATAATATGTTACATGTATTTAGTGATTTGTAGAATCTCAATACAAAAGTGTGTACAAGATTTGTTTGGCAGTAATTTTTCTAGTTCTACATGCTATGATACGATATCTACCTATGATACCACTATCGTCTCTTTCATCATTAACTGATATGACGCATCAACATTTTGCATGCATGTAGTGCATGATACTACTTATGATATTGCCATTGCGAGTAGTCTCCCTTTGTCCTAGAGTACAATGCCAATTTGTTTTCAGAGGCAAACTTAGACTAATACTTGGGCCCGCCAATTATGAGTTGCATGTCATTCAAAACTATATCATCGGATGCTTGTTTCGATGAACTTTCCAATGGTATATTTTGCGGATGTCATAAAATTAGGCTGGTCATACTATTTCTATAGTGGGTAGTATCATGGAGTAGTATCATAGTAATGCTACATTTATTATTTTTTAGAATCTCAATGCAAATTTGTGTACAAGATTTGTTTAGCATTAAGTTTTCTCGTTGTTTGCGCTATGATACAGTATCTACCTATGTTACACTAATCTCCTCTCTCCTACTTAATTAGCTGCCACATCAACATTTTTGTGGGACCAATGTGTATGATACTAGCTATGATACTAGCACTATCATGTGGGTACCTAAATCTCGAGTCAAAGTTTGACACGAAACCGATGTGGACTTTATTCATGGTGGAAGGGAGTAACAATCATAAGCACATTATTATTATTGATTGAACAACATTTTATTTGATGTGCCATAAGAAGTTTAGAAACTCCTAGCCCCGGAGGTGGCGTTTTGGCACACGCGTGCATATGCACCAATTATAGAAAATGATTAAAAAAATTATATAAATGTTAATTTTTTTGGTATACATTGTGACATCATATGTTCGTTCACAAGTTTTCGTGGAAAAACGACATTTTGTGTGGCGTGTAAAAAAAGGCAAAAAATATACTGTACGTAGTCGTGTTACAACATCAAAATTTGTCTTTTTTATAGGAGCCACATAATTTTTTTGTGAGAAAACTTGTGTACCAACATAAAATGTCTAGATATACATGTAAAATTTTAGTTTAGAATTTTTTGACACTTTGAAATATGGATTCACATAATGGGAGCATATGCTCCTATGAGGCAAAGTGCATTTCCGCTAGCCCCCGCCATTTCTTATATCTCTATATTGTCTATATATCTATACCTCTACCTCTACCCCCTTGGATTCCTGAACAGACGTACAGTACTAGTAGGGCCTACTATTTATTATTATTACATACTCTAAAAAAAAACCTACTGCAGCCAAAATTTAATATCATCGAGCGGTAAAATTCCCCGCCAACGCCCAAATATCTCGCGCCGCAAAGTTTCAGATCTGCGAATATTTTTTTCCTCAAAAGAAGGACTGCGAAATTCCCTTCTACTCCTCTATCGCCCAGCTTCGCCCTAGTTTCGCCCGCAAGCCCTCAGAGAAACCGCCCCTCTTGCCTACCTCCAGACCTTCCCGGCCGCCGCACCGGAAAATCACCGCCGCACTTCGCCGTTCAAGCTGCCACGGCTTCAAACCCCGAGGCTGCCCTATCCGCTTGATCCGCACCTACTCCGGCGTCCACCGCACCGTATCTCGTTCGCCGACTCTATCGACCACCGCACCTGACCAGCTTCGCCGACACCGACGCCCCCGTGCACTGCACATCATCTGCTTCACCGACCTTCTAGTTCGGCCGGCGCGCTGAACACTTCATCGACCGCCCAGCATGTCCTTCTCCGACCCCCCAAGATCTGCTTCCCCGGCACCCACCGCAACAGCAGTCCCCTCGCCGACCTCCACGTCACCCGTAAGAACGCGGAACACGTCTAAACGCCGCCCAGAAATAGGTAACCAGACATCCCTGCGCGTTTTGTTCTGTTAGGAGTATTGCAGCTGACTGTATTTCTGAATTCGTGCTATATTTCTAACTTACAAGTGCTTTCGTTGATAACCACCTCATCCTTTAGGTTTAAACACGACGCATAAGTATGTTTTTCCGTGACCAAACCCACCCATTCGCTGAAACTCTACATGGTATCAGAGCCTAGGTTTCCTTCCTGCTAGCCGCCACAAACAGTACCAAACAAGTTCTTCCTTTGATCACAAAACCCACCGTTGAGATGTAGAAATCCAGGCGGCGGGAGGCCGCATCAGGTGCTCTGCGTGGGTTGCGGCTATCACACACAGCGATGTGAGCTGTGTGAGATCGGCGGCTGCTCGCGCGGGGAGAAAGAAGAGGGTGAAGATCGTTTTGGTTTAGAAAGGAGAGAAGAGGAAGTGAATCCGTGGCAGAGAGATCTGGATCCGTGTGAGGGGCAGAAGTTGGAGGCGTGCGGAGTGGGGCGAGCCTTTGAGCGCAGGGCGGAGCCGGAGGTTGGTGCTGGACGTTGACCAGCGCGAGCCGGTCGATGTGGCCAGGTGCGGTCCGCCAGGTTGGCCAGGGCGCGCAGACGAGGCGCCATCCGAGTGGAAGTGAGGAGAAAATGGAGATGTGAGGCTGTGAGGATATGTGGTGATGGAGTTGATGAGGCTGCGGTTGAGTCGTGATGGAGTTGATGAGGCTGCGGTTTAGTGGTGATGGTGATGGTTGTGGATATGTCCAGGGGAAAGGCATGCGTGCCTGAGGTGAGACTGGTTGAGGCCTGACCGGGGGATAGGCATGGGTGCTTGAGGAGTGGATGGTTGAGGCAGGAGTTGGCTGGGGGTTTGTGGGAGAGACGGAAGAGGTGGCCGGGCAGAGTGGAGAAGAGAGGCTGAGGACATTGAGGCGAGTGTGGATGGTTCTGCGGAACTTGTGTGGTGAGGCAGCCGGGGTTGTTGAGGACGTGTATGGTTAGGAGTTGTGCGTATCCCAGATGGTTGAAGCTGGATATCTTCGCTGCTGATGAAGAGATGAATCGAGATGACAAGATGATGGAAAGTGCAATGCTGTCATGTATCCTAGGAGTTATGCTGAATGTTCATTACTGGTAGTTGTCATATGTGTCATGTTGTTGTTGCAAGATGGCCATGGTTGTTTACCCATGATCATCTTGAGGGGGTGTGTTGGACCATGAGTGAGTTTAGTAGTAGCGCTGTAGTAATATTGTATCCAGTGTGAGGCCCATAGAGGCCCATGTCCAGTAGTATTGTAACCCTAACTCAGATGATATAAATACACAGTGTGGTGGTCTGAGTAACCTAACCCACCCATTCGCTGAAACTCTACAAAATATGAGCCACCAATCATGAGCCGTTGAATGCTCTACATGTCCACGATTGACAACAACAACAACAACAACAACAAAGTTGGGGTAGGCTATACAAGTCCACAATTGACACGATTACAATTTCTCACTATTTGGCCGTAGGCTACTGCTCTAGTTACATCATGTTTGATATCTTTCTGCGATCCTGTATTACATGTTTATGCACGTCATAATGCTTCTACTACTATTTGGTGTCAATTTAATTATAGCAAAGCCGTGACTCGTAACTGTTTGTTGTTATTACACGTGCAGCAGGCACATCTTACACTCATAAACGTAGAGTAAAGCTCGCCTATAATCATGTAAGTACCTGCTGTTTTTTGTATATTGCTTAATGCAAACTTCTATATCTTGGACCTGTTTCTGTTTACAATTGGCCTCTCCTTCATGCAGAGGAGAAACAGTGAGGCACCAGGTTCTTCTGTCCAAGTACCCGATGAGGTCCGTGTGACTCAAAAAAAAGCTCACGTAAGTTCCCTGTTTTTTTTGGAATGTTAATTTACCTCCTGTGCATAGTTCAATTGCATCATTTTCTGTATGTTGCACTACCTAAGTTGCCTAATGGAATCTAATAAAATATAAACAATGACCATATGGAACATTGCACACTGCCTTTGACCCATCTGGCATCCGGCATGCCTGGGTATAAGTTACATGATTTGGCTATGTTAATACAAGTCCTGAAATTCTATTATGTTAATTTTTTGCCTGTTGCTTCATTGAGTTTGCCTGTTGTTCCATGGCTAGTGCATGAAGTTTGATAGAAATGATCCTAGCTGAAATGATGCACTTCGTGTTTTTTTATTGCTTTATTCCTAACCTAGCTTCCTATTCTACTTGAAACATGATTGCTTTATTCCTAACCTAGCTTCCTATTCTACTTGAAACATGGTGAAAAAATAGTTATATTACTTGTTTAAATGTCTAGCTTTGTTTTTCTGAGTCCCATTGACATGATGTGGTATATCCATATTCAAATGATCTGGCTGTTTATATAATACGCTCCATGTTCAATTGCTTCATTCAGTTTCTAGTAATCTATTATACATGATGCACATGGTGCTACTTGTTATATGCCCTTTTTTGTTTGAGTTTGATCATGAATTCAAGATTAAGCATTGCCTAAACGTTGACCAACGTAGGAAGATTCCCTCCCTTGTCTATACGTTGTGAGATAGATGATGAGACCTCTCTAGCAGCGAATTTATACGCGCTAGATAACACCCCGTTTAATTCGGTCCTGTTGGGACTCGAACCCGGGTGGGCTGGCTGCGCACTCGCAAGCCTTGCCACTGAGCTAGCACTCAGTTCTCAGATTAAGCAATGCCTCGTTATGCTTAATTTAAATGTTATGGCACTTCATACAAGCCATACAATTAATTGTTGCATTGACCTTCTGCGATGTCGAAGGCACTATCTGAGTCATGCTTAAATCAATCATACATTATTTTCCTAATAGTATCAAATCCAACATGCACATCTTTTGACTGTATTTGGCTATTTGCTAGATTTCTTCTGTGCAGTGACCTGGCTTCGTTATTGGGCACATGATGTCTAGTTGCTTGGTTCATTGTATACATCATCGCCATGATCTAGTTTGGTTTGTTCTAAGAGGCATGTGGCTTAACTGGTTTCTTTGTTGTATCTGCCCATGGTTCTTTCAAAATTATGTCAACAATGCTGTTTGTTTGCCTTGTATTGTATTGCATTTTAACTTGTTTTGTCTTAGTTTCAGCCTGCAAACAAAGCTGTAATGTCAGTAGGGACAACCCATTTATCAAGTGTTGCGGTCATTTCACAGAGCAACAGTGACAGTGGCACGTGCTCTCATTGGTCCACTGAGTCCAGTACACCAACCATTCCAGAAGAAATAGATGTACGAGGCTCTATTTTTGATTGCTTGTTGTGTTATATCAGCTCAATGATGTTCTTGAAATTGGAGGTCTTTTATTGCATCATATGATGTTGTAACTTGTTTTATCTAAATTTCAGGCTTCAAATAAAGCTACAATGCCAGAAGCAAGGGCCAATGCCTCAAGTATTGATGTTTCACAAAGCAGCAGTGAGAGTGCATATTGCTCGCATAGGCCCATGGTATCTATTGGTCAACTTAATCCGGCACAAAGAGATTTCGGGGATGCACTCCAAGAGGCAGTTGATATATTTGGGCGGGAAAACAAAGATGCTGATGAATTAATTGCCAAGACACGCCAAGAGATACATGAATTGAAAAATAGGCAAACTTTGACAGAAAATGTTCTAAAGAATCTCCTATGCACTTGTCATGGTAAGCCAGTTGTGATGTGTCTGGGAATTGAAGGTGTCTAAATAAACTTTGATTCTGTTGTTCAGTCAAGTGGACTGCTGATGCCAATGCTGTAACTAATTACTGCTCAAAATTTCGTTCAAAATTTCGTGGTCTGTAATAATTGCAAATTTTGTTGTTGTACTAAAATTAGATATGTTCCATGTGGCTGCTGTATTTTGTGTGAAATAATATCCTGATGTGTACTTCAATTAAACCATAAATCGACTGCATGCTGAAAATTTGAATCTGAGCGCACGTGTGAACTGTTTTCTGCTCGTAATGCAATAACGGCTGTTTCTTGGAAGGACTACGTACATGGGGAACGGGATCCTCTAACTTGAAGGTGAAAAGTTAGAGAAGCTACAGTACTCTAACTTTCCTTCCCCCAAACCATATGTCTAAAATCCAAATAATTTAAATTAATTTGCACAATACAAACTTGTGTCTTGCATTTGAAGTAATTACATGCAGAGAAAATTATGGTGTAATAAAATTTAGTTTAGTTTTTAAACATCTACAGTAATCACCTTTATTAGTTAAAGACAGTGCATAACCTTGTACTTATGCTACAGAAGCCTGACTTTGCTTCTTTATTTTTCCTGACTTAGCTCCTTCACGTTAGAGGATACGGTTCCCGTACATGGTAGCCCATTAATAATTATGCCTGCTAGCAAGATAGATGGTCCTTATTATAGTCAGGCATGTCAACTTGTATGATTAAAAGTAGTTCGTACACATTAAATCTACCATCTGCATTTTTCTCTGTAATAACTTTTCTTTTTACACAACTCAAAACTTGTCTGGCTAATATGAAATTTGAGATGGCAAAACCCGGGAAAGATAAAGATATCACCAAAAACTCTTTCCTGCGAAATGCTGGGTTTTGAAGCCCAAGTCCAAGTCTTTCTCTGCTCAAGTTTTGGAGGAACAACTCCAAGTAGAACGAGTTGCAACAGCTATGCTAAGAACAAAAGTTGACATGTTGAGATCGAGATTAGAAGCATGTGATGCCCTACTGCACGAGGCCAATCAAGTTCGTTATAATCTCCCAAAGACTAAGAAAATGCCATAGATAATTGGAGATGAACACTAACATAGTGAGTACATTGGTCTTGTGAAATGTTTCCTTAGATTAAGGCACCGTTCAGACTTTTGTTGGTGGATGCATTTATCTGCGGTTGGGATCAACTTGGTAGTTGTTCCTGTGGATGTTATATAAATTAATTGCCTAGCCTTTTTTGAATCAGTTCGAACTTAAATGGTATCATAGCCAAGGTCTCAAGTTTGAATTGTCGAACGTGTGGTTTAATTTAATCTCTGTCGGGCGGCAAAATCTCCCACCAATCCTGAAATATTTCAAACGCATTTTTGAATGGGATTAAGAAGATAGATCATGATCATGGTAGTGACCTATATTCAACGTGATGATGATTTGATTTTGCACTCGGCCATGAACAGAGGTACTAGTACGGTGTCACAATTTTTTATCATTATACTTGGACGGTAGCCAAATTCAAAATCTCATAGCGGCAAAACTTCCCGCCCACAAAATACAAATATTTCACACGCTTCCAAATTCCCATTCTACCCCTGTGGAGATGACAGCAAAGTCGGTTGGTGAGGGGTTTGCCCGTCATTTTTTCGATCACCACCTCCCTAGCCCGGAAACCCTCCCAAAAAAAATACATTTCCTTCAGTCTCTCTCTGAGATCACCCACCGGAACTTCTCAAGTCCCTCTCTCTACCACCTCCACGACCACCGCACCGGAACATCCCCGCCGGACTTCCCTGGCCTACCCGAGCCCTCGCGATCCTCGTCATCCGTCTGCCTGCCGGAGCCGCTTCATCGACGCCGTCATCAACCGGACCGGATCATCCCCGCCGAACCTCGAAACTATGTGCTCATCCAGCAGTCTACCGCAGTCGCTTCAGCTGCGGTATCGTCCACCCCGCCGGAGCCGCTTCGCCGGATCCGTCGTCCACCGCATCGGATCTTGCTCACCGACACCGCTGTGCATGAACCGGATCTGCTTCACCGGCGCCTTGCATGATCTAAACTCTTCTACTGTCGCTTTTCTATTGCTTGCCTGCAAGTTCTTGTTTAATCTTGGGGGAACCTGTTTGTGCTAACGACGCGCCGTTACGTTTTTGCAGATGAGATGAGTAATCATGAAGTGTAATGGCCGTCTCTCCAACCCCAAGTAGCACATGTAGCGTACTTCATCACCGGATCTATCAACCCCAGGAAGATCTGCTGTGACTCCCACAGAGTGCTTCTCCTAATGTAAGTCCCTTGTTTTAGCGCCATGTTCTGGGTTCAGATTCTTGTTTGTCTGAAGCTCTTTTAGTTCATTCCTAGCTATGACCGTAACACGTTGCTATTTTCTACTTCATTGCTAACTTTAAGCGATTGAACATTTTGGTTTGCATTCCCTGCTCTGTAGATGTAGCCATCATAACTTCTATCTTGCTCAGTCGTTGTTACAAAAATTATAGGTATTATAGTAACATCCTGCTATTATTTAGTTCATGGCCAATTTTAAGTAATTGCACATGTTGGTTCGCATTCCCTGCTCTATAGCTTTTGGCATCGTAACTTCTATATTTGGTTTACATTCCCTGCTCTGTAGATCTAGCCATCATAACTTTATCTTGCTCAGTCGTTGTTACAAAAATTATGGCCTGCTACTATGTTGTTTGTGCCAATTTTTTACTCCATGAACATGTTGGCTTGCATTCCCTGTACTACAGGTGATGCCATTGTTTTGTATCTAGTTCATTGTAAGCTAACAAAGTAAGGACTTAGTTTGGCATGCTATCACTCTGCTATCTAGCCTGTAGTACAAATAAACTTGTCATACTACTAGATAATAATTTTGCGTGCCATCTTGTTCTTCAAAAGCTGCATTATTGACTTGTTTCTCTGACTTGGCATGACGCTCACATATGGAAAGCTGAACATATTGGTTTGCATTCCCTCTTATACAAGTTCACAGGTGATCCCACTATATTCTGTATCTGGTCCATCCTAAGCTCCAGCATTAACTATCCTCTATGTGTTGCTCATTACAAGTTTATATCCCGAAACATCTTGATTTGCATCCCCTTCACTATAAGTTCAGGAGTATTATTTAGTTCACGGCCAAAATGAAGTAATTGCACTTGGCACATGTTGGTTCACATTCCCTCCTCTTTAGCTTTTGCCATCGTAACTTCTATTTTTGGTTTACATTCCCTGCTCTGTAGATGTAGCCATCATAACTTCATCTTGCTCAGTCGTTGTTACAAAATTTATAGCCTGCTACTATGTTGTTCATGCCAATTTTGTACTCCCTGAACATGTTGGTTTGCATGGGACTCGACAGTAGTAAGTCTGCTGTTTCATTCTAACATGCTCTGTTATATTGGCTGTTGGTATGCGGCATGCACTCTTTGTTTGCTTATTGTGCGCATTACAATGATCTTGTTATAACGACGAAATGATGAGTTCCAAATTCTTTGGCAAACAATATTGTAGTGTCTTTGCCTTTCCATTGTTGCTGTCTTAACTTGTAATGTCTTTGTTTCAGATATAGGTGCTGCATGGACAACTTAAAAGATTGCGGATCGCTTCATTGTATTGCTAGGTTTAATTACCATTCAATTTCTCTGGGTTCTGTAATATTTTTTTCAATGCCTTGCAGCTGATGTAATATTTAGTTAGTTTTTATAGTTCTTTCGCGCATTTTTTCTTTGGTGCTTGTGGTAAGTGAGGCTATCCGACAGAAATCAATGCTGCGTAAATATTCAGTATCTAAATCACGAATTCCCATCCCTTAAACGGCCCAATTAAGCGAAATCACATATGTGCCTGCCCGCAAAATCCTAAAGCGCATATTATGTAAATATACAACTAAACGGGCTGGCCCACTTACGTCTTGGGCCAACCCATTTGAGTTACGGTGGACCCCACACTCTAATTGGGTGGCCCACTTGCTTTAAGGTGGACCCCACCCTCTGGGCCGCCCACTAATTAGTTGGGCCAGCCCATTTGCTTTTGTAGGACCCCACATATAAACGGGCCCTTCAAGAGAACTGGGACCACCGTGTTTTTGGCCGCCCACTATCTTGTTGGGCCGACCCACTTGCAATATGGTGGACCCCACATACTATTTGGGCCGGCCCTTTAACAGGAAAGTGGGGCCCACTGTGCTTTTGGCCCGCCCACTATCTTGTTGGGCCCCCACTATATGGTGGTCCCACATGGTAAATGGGCGGCCCTTTAATAGGAAGGTGGGACCCACCTGTGTTTTTGGCCCGGCCCACTATCTTGTTGGGCCGGCCCACTTCTATATGGTGGACCCCACATACCAAATGGCCCGGCCCATTAACAGAATGTGGGACCCACCTGTGTTTTGGCCGCCACTATCTTGGTGGGCGGCCACTTGCTATATGGTGGACCCCACATACTAAATGGGCCGCCCTTTAACAGAAGGTGGGACCCACCTGTGTTTTGGCCACCACTATCTTGTTGGGCCGCCCACTTGCTATATGGTGGACCCCACATACTAAATGGGCGGCCTTTAACGGGATAGTGGGACCCACTGTTTTTGGCCCCGCCCACTAGCTTGTTGGGACCACTTCATATGGTGGACCCACACACTAAATGGGTCGCCTTTTAACAGAAAGTGGGACCACACAGTGTTTGCCCGCCCACTTGCTTCTTGGCCGGCCTTGCCGTAAGGTGGACTCCCACATGTTAAATGGGCCGGCCCATTTAAGTTTTGACCAGTCAACATTAGAGGTTAGGCCCGGCCCACGTAACTAATGGACCAGCCCAACTATATAGTTGACCGGTCAAACTATGTCATCTGGCCCGGCCCGCTTAAGACGTGGCAGGCCTCGTGTGGGCCTACCATCTACCACGGGTTTCAGCGGTTAACGCCGTTAACTGCCGTTAGCGTCGCCACGTGTCAGTTTGCATGACGTCGCATCAACGGGCTCCCGGAAACACTTGGGCAACGGTCCGATTTTCCGTGGCGGAAGGGCGCCCAAGCGCGACGGACCGAAAAAATCGTCGTTGGACTTTGCCTGACGCAGTTTCGACAACAGAACCCATATCGTCGGGTTAGGCCCATAGGCGACGAAAAATACCCCTTAGTGGACGATTTTGGGACGTTGTCTATCAGAACTTTTCTTGTAGTGTTATCATCCGAACCCCTTCCAGTATTAAGTTGCGAACAACAGATAATTGCATTAAGTATGGTGCGTAATGTAATCAACACAAATATCCTTAGACAAAGCATCAATGTTTTATCCCTAGTAGCAACAGCACATCCACAACCTTAGAACCTACTGTCACGATCCCAGATTCAATGGAGGCATGAACCCACTATCGAGCATAATTACTCCCTCTTGGAGTTACAAGTATCAACTTGGCCAGAGCCTCTACTAGCAACGGAGAGCATGCAAGAACATAAACAACACATATATGATAGATTGATAATCAACTTAACATAATATTCTATATTCATCGGATCCCGCCAAACACAACATGTAGCATTACAAATAGATGATCTTCATCATGTTAGGCAGCTCACAAGATCTAATACAATGAAAGCACAGCGGAGAAGACAACCATCTAGCTACTGCTATGGACCCATAGTCCAAGGATGAACTACTCATGCATCAATCCGGAGGCGGGCATGATGATGTAGAGCCCCTCCGGTGATGATTCCCCTCTCCGGCAGGGTGCCGGAGGCGATCTCCTGAATCTCCCGAGATGGGATTGGCGGCGGCCTCTCAGAATGTTTTTCCGTATCGTGGCTCTCGGTAAAGGGGCTCGCGACGGAGGCTTTAAGCAGGCGGAAGGGCAGGTCGGCGACGCGAGGGCGCCGACACAACGAGGCGGCCAGGCCCGGGCGCGCCGCCCCCGTGTCTGCCGCCTCGTGGCCCAACCGTCTCCCTTTCGGTCTCGGAAGCTTCGCAAAAATAGGCCCCCGGGCGTTGATTTCGTCCAATTCCGAGAATGATTCCTTACTAGGATTTAGAAACCAAAAAGCAGAAAAACAGCAACCGGCACTTCGGCATCTTGTTAATAGGTTAGTGCTGGAAAATGTAAAATAATTTGTAAAGTATGTGTAAAACACTCAAGTATTGTAATAAAAGTAGCATGGAACATAAGAAATTATAGATACGTTTGAGACGTATCATAATGTAATGAACACAAATATCCTTAGACAAAGCATCGATGTTTTATCCCAGTAGCAACAGCACATCCACAACCTTAGAACTTTTTGTCACTGTCCCAGATTAAATGGAGGCATGAACCCACTATCGAGCATAATTACCCCCTCTTGGAGTTACAAGTATCAACTTGGCCAGAGCCTCTACTAGCAACGGAGAGCATGCAAGAACATAAACAACACATATATGATAGATTGATAATCAACTTAACATAATATTCTATATTCATCGGATCCCGCCAAACACAACATGTAGCATTACAAATAGATGATCTTGATCATGTTAGGCAGCTCACAAGATCTAAACAATGATAGCACAAGCGGAGAAGACAACCATATAGCTACTGCTATGGACCCATAGTCCAAGGATGAACTACTCACGCATCAATCCGGAGGCGGGCATGATGATGTAGAGCCCCTCCGGTGATGATTCCCCTCTCCGGCGGTGCCGGACGATCTCCTGAATCCCCGAGATGGGATTACGGCGTCTGGAAGGTTCCGTATCGTGGCTCTCGGTACTGGGGGTTTCGACGAAGGCTATTTGTAGGCGGAAGGGTAGGTCGGGGGCGTCACGAGGGGCCCACACAGGGCCGCGCGAGCTCCCGGGCGCGCCGCTCGGTGTGTGGCCACCTTGTGGCCCACTTCTTTCCCCCTCGGTCTTCTGGAAGCTTCGTGTAAAAATAGGACCCGGGCGTTGATTTGTCCAATTCCGAGAATATTTCCTTACTAGGATTTCTGAAACCAAAACAGAAAACAGGAACTGGCACTTCGGCATCTTGTTAATAGGTTAGTGCCGGAAAATGTATAATAATGTTGTAAAGTATGTATAAAACATTCAAGTATTGTCATAAAAGTAGCATGGAACATAAGAAATTATAGATACGTTTGAGACGTATCAGCATCCCAAGCTTAGTTACTCGCCCTCGAGTAGGTAAATGATAACACAAATAATTTCTGAAGTGACATGCTACCAACATAATCTTGATCAACATTATTGTAAAGCATATGAGATGAATGGAGTGATCTGAACAAAAGATTGCTAACAAAGATAATGACTAAACAAATGAATCATATAGCAAAACTTTTCACGAATAGTACTTTCAAACAAGTATCAATAAGACTTGCATAAGAGCTAACTCATAAGCAATAAATTCAAAGTAGAATGCATTGAAGCAACACAAAGGATGATTAAGTTTCAGCAATTGCTTTCAACTTGTAACATGTATATCTCATGGATATTTGTCAACATAGAGTAATATAACAGGTGCAATAAGTAAACATGTAAGAAATCAATGCACACAGTTAACACAAGTGTTTGCTTCTAAGATAGAAGGAAGTGAGTAAACTGACTCATCCTTTTGGGGTTCCCAACGGACGTGTACATCTACACGCATCAACGGGTTGATGCGAGGTCAGCTCTTCTCATTAAACTTGCTCTGGAAAATGATTCCAGCTTTTGGTCTTCCCCAAATCGGACCCGAAGAATTGCCAGATTTCAAGACCGCGCGGGTCAGGTTCGGGAATATCTTGAATTCTGCACCAAGACATTGGCCATGGTTTATAATGCCATGTTTCCTCGGAATCCTCAGTCCAAAACACTTCCTGATTTGATGGATAATTAAGAAGTCCCCATCAAGTCCATGGGTTTTTGAAAGCTCAATTAATGGCTGGTGCCAGGTTTGCCATGATCATGCTGCAGATCTGCTATCCGAAGTTGGAGATGACCAGTGTTGTTGAAACTTGTCATGCTAAGTTGAGGAAGTGAAAGGAGAATGTCGACAAAATCAACGACAGGGTTACGCTCGTAGCCGAGGAAATGATTGATGATCTGATTCAGATGGATGCCGATTTCTTCATGGAGGGTCATTATGCTGATTTCATGGGTGCATCTTCAGAAGGCGAAAAAATAAACATAGACGACATTATGGGGATGGAGCGAAAGCTTGCCTCTGCTGTCGCGCCTTTTTCTGAAAAAGGAAATCTTGTATATTGCAAAGACTCGGTATTGTTAAAACTATTTGTTTATTTTCCATTTCTTTTAGCCCCCGGGCGTTTCGGTAGTTGTATTGCTTTGCGATGTGTTTGAACCAAAGCAAATAACTTGTAAGTTTTATATTGTAACGATTTGTGTGTATATTGAATCTTCGGGTTGTAAGCCCCCGAGCGTGTCGAGAAAAGAAGATGTATATCACCAATATCTTTACTATATTGCAGCACGCGAGCCCGCCTCATTAAAAACCTTTCACCCCCACTCGGTGAAAGGAAAAGAGTGAAAACTCGCGGGCGTTGTCAGTACATTGTATGTTTACATATGTAACTATATTTTTGACTTATGCGTAAAAACGCCTAAGCTGCGCCACGTTCCATGGGTTTTTCTGCACCCTGTCTTCTTGTCCTTTATTCTGTATGCTCCTCCTTCGATTACTTCGGTGACAATGTACGGTCCTACCTATGGTGACTCGAATTTTTCATGGCTGTCTTGCGTGAGCCGAAGAACTAGGTCGCCAACTTGGAAAGACCTTGGTCGCAGTCGGCTGTGGTAATTTTTCAGATCTTTGGTACTTGGTGACTCGTGATACACCTCGTCTCGAGCGTCAAGTGCATCGACATCGTCCTCCAATGCCTTTCTCGAGGTTTCTTCATCAAATTCCGCCACTCTCGGAGAATTGTGTTCTATTTCTATCGGATGCTCTCAGCTCCATGAACCAGGAAAAACGAGTTTCTTGTGTCGATGTATTGGGTGTTGTCCGTATACTCCATAGCACGCTAGGAAACTCTTCTGGCCATGTGTTTCTCCAGAGGTGTTATCAATCGTTTCTTGATCTTGTTGCAAATGACACCATTTTGCTTTCTCGACATGACCATTGGTTTGCGGGTGCGCAACCGACGCAAAGTGTAATTTGATGCCTACCTCTGTGCAATATGCCTTGAATTCCTTGGAAGTGAAATTGTTGCCGTTGTCCGTGACAATGCTATGAGGGACACCGAATCGGAAAACGATGCCTTTGACGAAACTTATTGTCGATGTTGCATTTGGCGAGGTTATTGGTTTTGCCTCGATCCACTTGGTAAACTTGTCGACAGCCACGAGCATATACACGTATCCCCCTGGCCATGCCTTGTGTAATTTCCCCACCATATCGAGACCCCATTGTGCGAAAGGCCACGACAAGGGTATTGGCATCTCTGCTGCCGGGGAGTGGGGTTTTTGCAAATCTCACGCACGCATCACAATTACGCACTATGTCCTTTGCATCTTCTATTGTAGTTAACCAATAGAATCCTGCTCAAGACCTTTGACTATAGCTCATTTTGCGTGGTGTCCACATACTACCTCGTGCACATCCTTCAGGATAACTCTGCCTTCTTCGGGTGTAATACATCGCTGCAATACTCCCGATATACTTCAAATAACTCTCCTTTGACCACAGTAAAGGCTTTGGACCGTCGAATAACTCGCCTTGCTTCTACCGGATCTTCGGGTATTTCTTTCCTTAAGATATATGCTAGGTAAACCTGCATCTAAGGAACTTGCAACCATCACCTCATGTGGTTCTTCTTCATCTCCCGATATGTTTGCTTCTGATTTTACTGGATCCCCCGAGTCTTTCTCAAGCTTCTCCTTTTTCTTTGGCTGTTTCTTCGCCTTAGTTGATCTTTCGTTTATCTCTTCCCAAAATACACCGGGTGGTATTGCTAAACACTGTGACCCGATGTTTGCCAAAACATCGGCTTCATCGTTGCTGAGTCTGCTAATATGATTTACTTCGCACCCAAAGAGTTTCTCGAGTTCGTTGTATACCTCCGTGTACGCTATCATGCTGTCATTGACCGTGTCGCACTGGTTCATCACCTGTTGAGCCACCAGTTGGGAATCGCCAAAAAAAATTAACCGGGTTGTGCCACAGGCTTGCGCCATCTTCATCCCATGTATGAGTGCCTCATACTCCGCCTCATTATTGGACGCGTTAGGGAACGTCATCCGTAGCACATATTTCATCTTATATCCTTGAGGCGACACTAATATCACACCTCCTCCAGCTCCTTCTAACCTTTTGGACCCATCGAAGTTCATGGTCCAAGTTCTCGACAAATCCGGGGGTCCCGTATTTTGCAACTCCATCCACTCTGCGACAAAGTCTGGTAAGATCTGTGACTTTATTGCTTTTCTTTTCTCATACGTGATGTCCCGAGGGGAAAGTTCTATTCCCCAAAGGGAGACACGACCCGTAGCCTCTGGGTTATTTAATATGTTTGATAAAGGCACCTCGTTGACCACTATTATCGGATGCGTCGAAAAATAGTATCGCAATTTTCTTGCAGTTGTAAACACTCCATATGCCAATTTCTGGTACAGTGGGTACTGCTGTTTTGAAGGCGATAAGACTTCACTGATGAAATATACCGGTCTCTGAACTCCATGAAGTTCCCCTTCTTCTTCTCTTTCGACCACAAGTACCGTGCTGATCACCTGAGGTGTGGCTGGAATATATAACAAGAGAGGTTCCTTTTCCTTAGGCGCCACCAATATTGGAGGTGTCGAGATTGTGCGCTTGAGGTCCTCAAAGGCTCTGTCTGCTTCTTCGTTCCACTTGAACTTTTCTCCTTGCTTGATCAAGGCGTAAAATGACAACGCCTTTTCTCCCAGCCTAGCGCCGAATCTGCTTAAAGCCGCGACTCGTCCAGTTAGCTGTTGTATTTCCTTTAGCTTGGTTGGTTTCCGCATCGTTACGATGGCTTGAATTTTCTCCAGGTTAGCCTCGATTCCTCTTGCTGACACCAGAAACCCGAGAAGTTCTCTGGGGATGCCAAAAGAGCCGTCGGGTTCAGCTTGAGGCAGAATCTATCGAGATTGTTGAAAGTTTCCTTGAGGTCCTCGATCAAGGTTGATCCCTGCTTTGTTGTTATGACGACATCGTCGATGTACACTTGAACGTTCTTGCCAATATGTGTGGCGAGACACTTCTGCATCATTCGTTGATATGTTGCTTCCGCGTTTTTTTAACCCGAAAGGCATTGTTCTGTAGCAGAACACGCCATAGGGTGTTATGAAAGCTGTTTTGACTTCATCTTCTTCTTTTAGTCGGATCTGGTTGTAACCATAATATGCGTCCAGGAAGGAAAGACTTCACAGCCTGCCGTGGAGTCGATAATTTGATCAATCCTCGAGGGGAAAGTGATCATTTGGACAGTGTTTATTGAGACACGTGAAGTCGACGCACATGCGAAGGACCTCTGTGTTTTTCTTCGGGACCAGCACTGGGTTAGCTACCCACGTGGCTTCTGTGTGTAACTCCTTGATAAATCCTGCTTCTCGAGTCGACATATGAAGATAGCTTTGCGGTTTGGTTAGAAAAACGCCGCAAAGGTTGTTTAATTGGTCTGGCCATTGGATCCAAATTAAGAGGGTGCTCGGCAAGTTCCCGGGTACTCCTGGCATGTCTGGACACCATGCGAAGATTCCCCAGTGCTCACGGAGGAACTCGACGAGCGCGCTTTCCTATGCGAGATCCATGTTTGTTGCGATAGTTGTCGTTTTCTTGGGATCTCTTGGGATCTGTCGGGTGAATATGTACTTCCTTCGAGTTTCTGGTGGTATCAAAGGTAGGTCCCTTTAGCGGCCTCCCGCCATCTGGCAGCATGTCATAATCAGTTGTTACCCTTGACGCCATATATTCCGCTTGCATCCGAAAGTTTCGACGGTCGATGAAAATCTTTGTCGCTTATCATAGCGCGAAAGCACTTTAAAGATTGGGCCGTTGGGTCCAGGGAGTCTCCACAACAAGTATGTATAGTGTGGTACATAAATCTGCATACGCGGTCGTCCTAGTAAAGCATGATACTGTGACGGGAAATCCACGACTTGAACTCAACTTCTCTTTTGTAATTCTCTCGGGTTCCAAACTGAACGTCGAGATTGATATTTCCCAATAGATAGCTTGGCTTATCCGGTGTAATACCATGGAAACGCGTGTCAGTTGGTTTAAATTCGCCAAGGATATATTCATCTTCCTCAATGTATCTGCATACATGAGATTTAAGCTGTTGCCTCCATCTATGAACACCGTGAAACGTCGAATCATGTGATCACTGGCAAGATCAAGGCTGATTGCCCTGGTCGTGGAACTTGCTGCGGGTGGTCCTCTATGGTAAAGCCGATGTCCTGTCCCGACCAGTTCAGGTACTCGATTGTTGGTGGAGGCATCTTTACGCCATAAAGACTGTCGCGAAATCACTTTTGAGCTCTATTGGATGGCCTGCCCTTCAATCATCGACCTCTCTCGTTGGTGTCGATATAAGGACCATTGGATGGAGGTGCCGCTAATTGTAACTGATGTCAATTTTCATCCGTGATTGCGGGTGGAGGTGGAAGATGAATCTCACTCCTTGGCCCCTGGTTATTCCTGTTTGCTGCATGTGCGTTGGCATGCCCCGCGTACCTATGTAGTGCCTGGAAAGTTCGGCAATCCTTCTGCAAGTGCCCCGGCTGCCTCTTTCCGTTGTTGTCGACAAAAAAGTGCATTTGGCATGGTCCGTTCAAGAGATCTTCGGGAGATACATACGGCCTCTGGAACCTTGGTCCATTATTTTGCCTGCTGGGACGGAGACCATCCCTGTAATCGCTACACTGTTCACCACTCTTTTGATAATCATCTCGATTATTACCTCCACTAGTTCCTCGGAAGCTAGCCGATATTTGGCCAGGACCATCATAATCTGAGAACTGGCGAGAAAAACGTCGTCTATTTTGAATATTTCGGTTACGATCATCCTCAGGCGACCTATGCCGCTTGTTGTGAACAACATCTTCTCCATCTGCCCAACGATTCTCTATTTCCATGAGTTCCGCTATTGTTTTTGGATTAGTCCTTCCCAAATCCTCGACTAAATCCTTCCTTCGGATCCCAGCAACAAAAGCGTCTATCGCTCTTTCGTCGGATATGTTTTCTGCCGAATTTTTGATAATGTTCCACCTTTGGATGTACATCCTCATTGATTCATCATACTTCTGCCGACAGGCCCTCGCCTGCTCTATTGACGCAGGTTTCTTGCATGTGGATAAGAAGTTTTTCACGAACATGTCCTCAAAAGTTTCCCAACTATCGATAGATCCGGTGGTAACTATTTTATCCATGATCGCGCTGCCCCACTTAACCTCGGATGCTCTGCATATCGGTTGCTTTGGTTCCACCCGTTAATTTTACTATCTCCAGGTAATCGACCAACCAGTCCTCAGGATCTTGCAAACCATCGAACTTCTTATAATTGTCGGCAATTTAAACCCAGACGTGACCCGTGTTTACGAACTCGTCGGGTGAAACAAGGGAGCCCGCACATATCCTCCTCATCTACCTCTGGTGAATGTCGACGTTCTCTCCTTTCTTGTCGCGCCCTGTCGACCCACGCCTGTGTCGCTGTATCTCTTGTCGTGCCCGTTCTTGGAGGATCCTGTACCACCACTGTGGGTCGTGGACTATTTTGCCTTGTAGCACCTTCGGGAGGTGTACTTGTACTTGCGAATGATGTCCCCATGACTCCAACTCCTGCCATAGCCATGTTATACAATGCTTCTCTTGGATCTCCGGGAGGTGGCCTGTTTGCTAGTATAAAGGCTTGTGTCGCCATATATCTAGCTTTCGGTGTTTTGGGGATAATGTTCCCTCTTGTGGCTATTGACATAAAAGACATGTCGATGTTTTGGATCAGATGCTCTCTCTCGCCTTCAGGTATGTTCTGCAGCCGAGATCTTCCCCTATTGCGAGCTTCTCTGTGACTGTCTCCCGAAGTTCCTGATTGTCGACTCAACTCAGCTCTTCGCCTACTTGACGCGGAAGCGGCGGCTCTCCTCTTTTCATGTTCAACTCTCTGTTTTCGAATTCTCGTCCAGCACGGGCGAGTTTATATTGGTACGCTTGCAACTCTTCAGCTGTGGCGGTTGTATTCATCGGCTCTGTACCATCCATGGCTTTTGCCGCTCTGTCCCAAGCTGCTTGCGGAAGTTGCACCATCTGTCGCGTTGTAGGCCCAACATATTTGATGCCTAAACCTCGCATAAGGTCAGCTGGATCGATGTATGGATTTCCCAAATTATCAAAGGCCTCTGACGTCTCCGCCTCTGGTCGACTTGCCTCTCCAATTACATAGACTTGATGATATTTTGGAGTTTGATTTTCATCGGGGTCGGTGACACCGTCGTATAGATCGGCGAGGACCTCCCGAACAGAAGTAGATCTGTCAATGAAATCGAACGTATGCACGTGTCGCTGCTTATATTTGAGTCGGACGACCGAAGGACATGTTTTGAAGATCTTGACGAGGTTTCGCTTGAAGCGGGCTTGGTGAATATTGATGGCGAGATCTCTTCTTCGCGACTCGAACGATGATGCCGATCCGAGAAATCAGAATCAACCGCGAGCGATCCCGATCGTGATCGCGAGACAGTGAGATCCCTCCTTCCCGACGCGGAAGTGGAAGCATCCGAACGTCATCTCCATGGGCTCATCCAGATACGCATATGCATCCACACAGGAGGGCAGGTGAGGAACAAAATCGACTAGACCAGTTTCGATCTGTTTACCTCTATCCATCATGTTTCTTGCTACCGAAGATGTTGTCGATGTTGCCGAAGATGTTGATGATGCCACCGAGATCGTCTCCTTGTCGCCTCTAATTCCCCACAGACGGCGCCAATTGACAAGGGATTAACTTGTTAAGGCCTACAAGTTGCAGACTAGGGTTTCGTTGAAAGTAGAGGGCAAGTATATCTCGAAGGTTTCAGCCGGAAAAGTACTCGACTGCTAGAAAACTAGGGTTATGTTGACAATGAATCGATGCTCTGTTTCTCCCTCGACTCCCCCTTATATAGGAGGTGGAGCCGAGGGTTTTATGATGTACAAGTTACAAACATCGGGGTACTCTTTGAGTCCCTCCCGCAATATTTACAAGTCATTATTCCTAACACAACTCTATCTTTCCAAACGTATACTTAATTGGGCTTCCGAGCTTCATATTCTTCAGGTTCTGGGCCTTCAGTAAACCCCGGGTACCATCTTCGGCAGGCCCGTTGGGGATGCCTATGTCACTGAGGCCTTTTGTTACAGATGCCATTCATATTACTACCATGAAGAAAGATAATTCACATGAAGAAAGCACCATAAACAGTATTAAGTTACTACTCCATTTAGTTTGAACTGCTACCAGAAAGCAAACCTAGACTGGTATTGCATGAGATTGATTGTATTTTAAATGTGAGGGACAAAACTAATTATCCTAGACCACTATTGTTTTAGTACAAAGTAATTAACAACTTCACTATGTATGGTATGTATGCATCAGCATATCAAAAGGTGAATCATAGTATGATCGAAAACAGAAAGGATTAAGAAAATATGGCTATGGATAAAGTTGAAGACACACAAACTGGTCACAGGACATAGATAAAGGAAGTCGAGATTTGTTCGAGTCAAGTAGAAAGATCCAAAACAATAACTGAACAATGTACTGACAACAGATTCATTTGAAATTCCAGCAGACTCGGAACACCCACAGATTCATCATAGTGACAACAGCCATCACCCTAAATATTTGAGCAGCGAATTTATTCAGATACTAGCATTCTGCAATAATACAATCTTCACAGATATCAAGAAAACACACTCCACTCGATTATTGTTATTACTGGAAACAAGAAAAGCCCATACAGGTAGCAGCAGTACAGTTTCTCAATGAGGGATCCACATAGAAGCAGTGTTTTACGCTACACTGGGTGTACAACAAACAATCAGTCCCCTGTACGGTAAACCCCATGATCCGAAAGAAAAAAAACCAAGCATGGATGTTGAAAACTTCCATTTCATTGTGTGAAAATCCATACATTGCACAAACTAATCAAGCTTGACATTTGAATACAGGAGGGTATCCCTGGTAAGCGGCATGTTCACGAGCAAACAAATCTGCACAATCAGCAAAAAAGTGTGCCCGCCAGTGACAGAGAATACGTCTAGTCTAAACACGCTTGTAGTTGTCTTACAATATTGACACAAACTAGGCATATGATGAACAATTCATTTATATTAGCAAGTTTATTTTTCAAATGGTCTATTGAAAAGGGAACGACACATATCCAAGTTGTTAAGGAAGAATCAACTCAGAGCAACACTAGTAAGAACCCCCTGGCCCAAATCAAGCAAGAAACCACCGCAAGCATGAAGCCAAACCCCTGCTCCTTTAGCACAGGCAGCACCGACCCAGGAGCAGCCACCGCACAATCACTACCAGGCGCATCCATCGCAGATGTTGTACCTACCTGCATGAAATCTCGCATGCGCCCACACCCCATGGCCGTCGGAGCCGCGAGCTCCCGGAGCTTCGTAGCGGACGGCGGCGACACGAAGAAACCCTAGGGAGGAGGGGAAAAGGGGAGGAGACGCGAGGAATCACCGGGGACCAGTCGCCGGAGGAGGATCTCGTTGGCGCCGTTCTGATTTGCTCGTCCTTTCCCTGCCGTCGTCTCCTAACGCTGCCGTTGGCTCCGTCTTTCCCCTTTGCCCGAACAAAACACGAGGGTAGCATCGTGTGTGAGGATACCGGATGATGGACCCTAACGGCTCGGGAAAATCGGGGATGGGCCGGAAAATTCCCTGAAAAAACATGAGAAGTAAACGGCCTTTCGGGAACTTTCGGGATTTAGTCGTGGGCCGGCAATTTTCCCTCACAACCCCTAAAATACCTGAGAAGTAAACAAGACCTAAAGGTGTATACAAGATACAACCGAGAGTTTTGCTAGTCCGTAGAATACTAGATAGGTATATAAACTTCACTGGATGAAGTGAGTATCACGGAGTTGGAACATTCTTCGGATGAAATAATCAAAGAGATTTTGATTTTATCGGATGCTTGCATATGCAAGAAATTAAGTGGGAGCGCTAAGACATATTTATAATACTTTATGTGGATGACATATTGTTGATTAGAAATGATGTAATTTTCACTTGATTAAAAAGTTTCATTGAAAACTAATTTCATTGAAAGGATATGGACTAAAAACATATTTAGAGTCAAGATCTATGAAGATAGATTGAAGCGCATAATAAGTTTAATTCAAAGTACATGGAATAAATATTGAAGTAGTTCAATATGAAAACGCCAAAAAGGTGTTCTTTTCCATGTGGAGGTTTAACAAAACTTGAGTGTATTTGGCACTCAATTAGAAAAAATACATGAGTGATTTTAGATCACGAATAATATGTACACAATCAGATGGTCCTGTGCTCTAAAATGTTACGAGCATATACCAGAATGATTCATGTGATGATCATTAGACAACAGTAAGAATATCCCTGAGTACTTTGAAAGATCCAAGGATATATATAATTTTGTATGGGGTAATGACAAATAAATCGTTGTAAGGTGTTGCACCGATATTATTTTGGTCACATATAAAAATGAATTTCAATCTCAATTAAGCTAAAGTGTTCATTAAACGGTAACACAATGGGCTAGAAGAAGTCTATGCTAGATATAGATGAGTTCTAAATATTGTGACGGATTCTACAAACGAAGACAGAGTATATCATTGTTTTGACAATGAGCGAGAGTGTTTTGAGTCGAGTTCTATTAGAAATTGGTGTAGTTCTGGTAGTGTCGGAGCTATGAAGCTATATTTTATGTGAAAATATTTGTAACATATTTCAGACCGTGGAATTAAGGTTCCGCCAAAAGACCAAACATATACGATTAATGTTGACTCATTTAAAAAAGAGTGATGCGTGAAGACGCAAATAAATTGCAAAAATACATAAGTTTTTGAGTGTGTCAGATTCGTTGACTGAAACCTCTCCCATAAGCAAACATGATAAGCACCAGCAGGCCACGGTGTTAAATCTTTACAAATGTAAAGATTATTGACTTTAGTGCAAGTAGGAGACTATTGGAGATATGACCGAGAGGTAATAATATAAGTGTTTATTGTTATATCTTAGTGTTCATGATAAACGTTTATATCCCATGCTATAATTGTATTAACCGGAAACATTAATGCTTGCGTGTTTTGTAAACGTAAAAGAGTCTCTAGTAAGCCTCTTGTTGAACTAGCTTGTTGATTAATAGATGATCATAGTTTCATGATCATGAACATTGCATGTTATCAATAACAAGATCATATCATTAGGTGAATGATGTGATGGACACACACCCATAGCATATGATCAAGTCATTTAGTTCATTTTGCTACAAACTTTAAGATACATTGTAACCTAATCCTTCGACCATGAGATCATGTTAATCACCTGCACCAGATGGATGCTTTGATGACACCAAACACTACTTCGTAAATGGGTCGTTATAAAGGTGGCATTTATTATTCGGAAAGTATAGGTTGACGTATGTGGATCAATAGTGGGATTTGTCCATCCAAATAACGGATAGATATATACTTTGGGCCCTCTCGGTGGAATATCATCCAATTAGCTTGCAAGCATGTGACTGGCTCACAAGGGATGTCATATCACGGTACGAGTAAAGAGTACTTATCGGTAATGAGGTTGAACTACGTATAAAGATACCAACGATCGAACCTCGGATAAGTAAAGTATCGCGCGACAAAGGCGGTATCGTATGTTAATGGTTCTTTCGATCATGAAGTCATCGTTGAATATGTGGGAGCCATTATTGTAACATCCCAACCTTGTTAATTTAAATAAATGAGTGTTCATGAGCATTGCATGCATGTAGTTTGCATCTGAGTAAAATTTGCATCTCCATTTTTCCAACTATGCAAATCCCTCTCTATTTCTTCCTCATTCAAATCTCTCAAGATTTTATAAAATAGGCAACATGGCATTGTTGTTATTCAATAAGGCCATGTGTGTTTATTATTTCTCTGGCAAATTTGAGTTTTCAAACAAGATTCAAAACAGTTTGAGATTTGAATTTTGAAATGAGAAATAAAAACCAGGGAATAGAAAAAGAGAGAGAGAGCTCTCTCTTCCCTCTCCTTGGGCTTAGCCCACCTTCCCTTCCCTCTCTCCTCTTCCTGGCCGAAGCCCAACAAGGCCCAGCCAACCACCCACCAGCCCAGGGAAACCCCCAGGGGGGTTTTTGCAAACTTACCGTCGTCCTCCCGCCGACCAAAGCAGCTGCCTGGCAGCCGCCCGGCCACCCGATGGCCGGCGCGCCAAGATCGCCGCCGCCGCCTAGCGGCTTAGTACCTCCCGTCCTAACCCCCAGCCTCTCTCTCCCCATGGCCTCGCCTTGCTCTCTGGCCCTCCCTAGCGCCGCCGCGTCGAGCACCCGGCCGGCCGCCGCAGCACCTCGCCGGAGGCCCCGCTCCGGCGGTAATCCACCCCCGCGCCGCCTCCTTTTGGTCGCCCGCGACGCGCGGAGTCGACTGCGCCCTCGTGCGCGTCCTCCCGCCCACGGAGCCTCCGATTGAGGTCAACCGGAGCTCAATTGTGAGCTCATGGCCAGCTGACGTCAGCATGACGTCATGCTGACGCCATAATTGCCTTTTTCCATTTTCTGTATTTCTTTTCTGTAATTTCTGTAAATAGAAATAATATGACATGTGGGTCCCCTGGTCAGGATTTTAATAATTTCATAAATGTTTAGAAAAGAATAAAATTATGACATGTGGGTCCAATTTGTTAAACTTTTGTTGTTTTTATAGAATTTTCAGAAATTGATTTAAAATGAATTAAACTTGGAAAATTCATAACTAATTCATTTTAAATCAGAAAAATACAAATAATATATCAAAATGATCAGAAAAACAAATCCTAGTTGTTTATCCATGTTTCATACATCTTTGAACCAATTAAATATGAGCCTTAGTAGAAACCCTAAATTGACCCCTCTCATATGTCGGGATCGATGCCGAACCCCCTTTAATTTACGTCGATGCACCTAGGGTTACCCAAACCCCTTTAATATGACATGTCATCATATTGTATGTGCATTGCATTGTACCTTGTCTTGATTGTGCTCTTCCTTTCCGGTATTTGGTTCTTCTCGATAGGGACCGAACGCGAGCGTGAGACCAACGCCACCGAAGAGCAGCACCAGAACAACGAGGGACAAGGCAAGCCCTAACTGGTTCATATATGGTTTCGAAATGCTTTTACTTCTGGTTCTTACATATTGCATCCGCTTCAAATATGTTTTATCGGCAGTTGTAGATATCCTATGTGTGCATATTCCATCCTTGTAGCCCAGAGTTCCTGATCCACCGCTCCCAGCAAAACTAGGTCTGAGCTTGTTCGCATCGCTAGAGCCATATATGTGTTATGCTTAGCCATGCTTAGCTGAAGTCTGATCCATCCGGTTGATGAATCAGAGCTACGAATGAACCTAGTTTGACAGGATGACGTGGTAAGATCAGTGATGATGTTAATAAACATGCTAAAGGCTTGGATGGGCCGCCACATGGGGATGTGGTGATTTGACTCGTTCTCGCCGATACTAGGACCTGAGTTCTCGCCTTCGGAACCAAGACTGAGCGTACAACCACACGGGGCCCATGGGAAACCCTTGGCCCGAACTTACCTAGCTTACCCATGAGTCAATTAGTTTGCGTGTTCCATTTGGCATTCTGCATGGCGAAGGCGTGGAAAAGGTTTTCAAAGGTGCATCATACAGGGATGTGGCGGGGTGAAGGATGCTGTAGGCATTGAACTGGATCCCCTGCGCACAATGACCGGGACCGCCTCGGAGAGTGGCTACCTACGATGACGGAGCTCCCCAGTTAGTTTGACTCATGGAATAGGCGAAGTAAGGGAAAGGTTTTGGTCGACCACCCTCTGCCGGCACACCAAGGAAGTGTGTTAATCTAGTGGCACTAAGAGTCGGTCGGCGCGTGTGGATAAAATTGTACACCCCTGCAGGGTAAATCTTTTCGAAAAGCCGTGTCCACGGTTATGGACGACTTGGTGATGGATTCTGTGATCATAGACAACTTGAACCTAATCGTAAAACTTGTTGTCAATGTGTGATAAGGATCCCCTCTCAGGGTGTCGAGGGGGTGATCCTAGGTGATAGGTTCAGGTGATGATGAAGATTCGGTGGATTCAACATGATGATACTAGAGCTAGAGTTGTCAACGCTCTCTTATCCCCATTTGAAAATGGTCTGAATAGACGAGCTTCTGCTCCCTCCTGTTTACAAAGGAAAACTGGCTTTCCGCAAAATAAGCTCCACATAAAGCCTCGCATACCCGCTTTGCTAACAGGTTGTACTAAGTCTTGCTGAGTCCCTGTACTCAGCCTTGCATGCTTTGTTTCAGACGAAGTCCTTCCAACAGATGGTGGCTTCTACCTTGACGTCGACGAGTAGTTCGGAGTTCCTCAGGCGGCAGCCTGAGACTTATGGGCTGGGACGTCGCCTTATGTTATGGCCTCTTAGGCCCTTTGCAGTCTTGTTATCTAGATAACATAATTTGCTTTCCGTTGCTTGTTGAATTGTGGTCAGTGACCTCTGCGTGTAATAAATTTGGATCTTAACTCTGTTAAGAGTTGTAATATATTTGCTTTCAGTCGTAGAGTCACTGTTGTGTTACCGATTCTCACCCTGTAGGCCCTAGAGATCTAGGTTAGGCTTATGCCAGATGTGATATCTGGGTTTGTCTAGCCTGACCTCCGGGGTCCCGACAGGTTTTGGTATCAGAGACTGCTATAGGAAACCCTTTCGACTGGTCGACGTTGAGTCTAGTAGTTGTGAAAACTATTTGAAACCTAAAAGTATTTGCAAAAACATCTGAATAGGACTCTTTTTACTCCTTACCTGGTGTCACTCTAATGCTGAGTCATCTTACCTTGTTTTGATTGAAAAAGGTTTTACCTCTACCCTGTTATTTCCAAACATCTAGGATCTACGGGTTTGGGTTGTTTTCTCTAAAAAGTACTCCGTACTTGGTTGCTTAACTCAGTGTTCCTAAAGTTACATCAGTTGATCTGAATCTTGTTCCTTCCATTCAGTTGATGTTATCATTCCTTTGAATCCTTTCCAAGGAATCCGTTTCTCATGATCTTTTTACCTTGTGATTACTACCTCGCAGTGTCCTCCGTGTCACTCAGATAGTAGTTACCCCTTTATTTGTGTTTTCCCCTTGGACTTGGACCGAAGGTCCCGGATTGTGCTGGGTTCTCTTAATGTGAATCCAAGTACATGATGCTGGCCTTTAACCCAAGATCCATTCCGTTGATCCCCCCTCTGGTCGTGCTCGTCTGACCCATGTCTCTGCTGATGAGGCTGAAGAGGATCCAAGCGTCCTAATGGGTACGCTCTATATAAACTCAATCCTAGCTACAGTTTTGTTTGATTCCGGAGCATCGCATACATTCATATCTCAAGAGTTTGCAAGAAAGCATGATATACCCTTCGAGACAATGCCCTCCCCTCTAGAGATCACAACTCCTGGATCTCGTTGGCAAACCATTTGGATTACCCCTGAGGTTATAATCAGTATAGGGCATCTGTTGTTCCCCACCTCTCTCATTGCCCTCAAGTCAACTAACATCGATGTCATCTTGGGCATGGATTGGCTAGTAAAGCATAAGGTTGTCATTGATTGCGCAACTAGGTCTTTTGTTCTGACCGATCTTTCCGGCAAAAGCATTCTGTATTGGGCTCCATCCGTAATACCTCCATCGGCAAGGTTTATCCCTGAAGCCGAGTTGTATGCCGTTGAAGTCCTACCTAAACCAGAAATCTCCGATGTCTGGGTGGTCCGTGACTTCCCAGATGTCTTCCCTGAAGAGTTACCTGGCATGCCACCTGATCGAAGTGTGGACTTTGTCATTGAGTTGGTTCCCGGAACTGCTCCTGTTTCCCGGAGACCATATCGTATGCCTCCGGAAGAGTTGGTTGAACTGAAGAAGCAGTTAGAGGAGTTAGAAGAGAAGAACTTCATCCAACCTAGTACTTCTTCCTGGGGATGCCCTACCCTCTTTGTCAAGAAGAGAGATACCAACATTCCGCGGCTGGTTGTTGATTACCGTCCGCTCAACGCAGTGACTATCAAGAACAAATATCCTCTTCCTACAATCAATGATCTTTTTGATCAGTTGTCCGGTGCCACAGTCTTCTCCAAGATGGATTTGAGATCAGGGTACCATCAAATCAAAATCCGAAAGGAGGACATTCCAAAGACAGCGTTCACAACTCGTTATGGTCTTTACGAGTACACTGTCATGTCCTTTGGCCTTACAAATGCTCCTGCCACTTTTATGCGGCTCATGAACTCTGTTTTCATGGAGTATCTTGACAAGTTCGTCGTGGTCTACATCGACGATATTCTGATCTACTCCAAAACCGAAGATGAACATGATGAACATCTTCGTCTGGTGCTAACCAAACTTCGTGAGCACCGTCTCTACGCCAAGTTTTCCAAATGTGAGTTCTGGTTAAAAGAGCTCATATTCCTTGGTCATGTTATCTCTGAAAAAGGTGTTGCAGTCATTCCAGATAAAGTTCAAGCCGTTCTTGACTGGAAGACACCTAAGTCAGCTAAGGAGATTCGAAGTTTTCTCGGTCTGGCGGGTTATTACCGCCGATTCATTGAAAATTTCTCCAAGATTGCAAAGCCAATGACCGATCTTCTCAAGAAAGACAAGAAGTTCGAATGGTCAGAAAAGGCTGAAGAAAGTTTCCAGGTTTTGAAAACCAAGCTGACTACTGCTCCTGTGCTCGTCCTTCCGGACACAAGCAAAGACTTCGTTGTCTATTGCGATGCCTCTCTCCAAGGGCTCGGATGTGTGTTGATGCAAGATGGCCATGTGGTGGCCTATGCCTCTCGACAGTTGAAACCACATGAGCTCAATTATCCTACTCATGATCTCGAGCTTGCAGCTGTGATCCATGCTCTTAAGCAATGGCGACCTTACCTTTATGGTAATCGTTGCGAGTTGTACTCGGATCATCAAAGTCTGAAGTATCTTTTCACCCAGCCGGATCTGAATAACAGACAGAGAAGATGGTTGGAAGTCATAAAAGATTATGACTTGGGTCTCAACTATAAACCCGGCAAAGCCAATGTCGTTGCTGACGCGCTAAGTCGGAAGTCCTATTGCAACAATCTGATGGTTAAGCAAGCGCAACCTTCTCTTTATGAGGAACTTGCAAAACTCAACCTTGAGATTGTTCCTAGCGGATTCCTTGCTAATCTAGAGGTGAAGCCCTCTCTTGAAGACCAGATCAATAAGGCTCAGAAGCAAGATTCTGGCATTACCGAGATCAAGAAGAACATTGCTAGCGGAGTTGCTAAATGTTTCTCCATTGATGATCAAGGTACCGTTTATTTCGGTAAACGTCTAGTCGTGCCGGATAAATCGGATCTAAAAGAGCTAATCCTTAAAGAAGCTCATGAATCACCCCTCTCCATCCATCCTGGTAGTACCAAGATGTATCGGGATCTCCGCCAAAGATTCTGGTGGTCCGGGATGAAGCAAGAAATCGCTAAGTTCGTTGCTGAATGCGACGTTTGTCGTCGTGTGAAGGCTGAACATCAAAGACCTGCTGGCACTCTCCAACCTCTATCAATTCCAGAGTGGAAATGGGATGAAATTGGCATGGATTTCATTACCGGTCTCCCCAAGACCAAAAATGGAAGAGATGCTATATGGGTAGTCATTGATCGTCTATCCAAGGTTGCTCACTTCCTTCCTATCCGAGAAGACATAAAAGCTAGTCAACTAGCAGATCTGTATATATCACGGATAGTCAGTCTTCATGGTGTTCCTAAGAAGATCATTTCTGATCGTGGGAGTCTGTTTACCTCAAAGTTCTGGTCTAGCTTTCAACAAGCTATGGGAACTCGTCTTTCCTTCAGCACAGCCTATCATCCTCAAACCGGTGGTCAAACCGAAAGAGTGAATCAAATTCTTGAAGACATGCTCAGGGCCTGTGTTATATCCTTCGGTAAAGATTGGGAAAAGTGCCTTCCATTTGCCGAGTTCACCTATAACAACAGCTTCCAATCCAGCCTGGGCATGGCACCTTTTGAAGCTTTGTATGGTAGAAGGTGTAGAACTCCTTTGAACTGGTCCGAAACCGGAGAAAGAAAGTTCTTTGGACCAGATATAATCAATGAAGCAGAAGATCAAGTTCGCATCATTCGCGAGCGTCTGAAAACTGCTCAGTCACGCCAAAAGAGCTATTATGATCGCCATCATCAAGAAGTGAAGTATGAAATTGGTGATCAAGCTTATCTTCGGGTCACTCCTCTCAAGGGTGTCCGTCGTTTCGGTATCAAAGGCAAACTAGCTCCTCGCTATGTTGGTCCTTTCCGCGTCCTTGCCAAGCGTGGTAATGTTTCTTACAAGTTGGAGTTACCTTCCAACTTTCCTGAAGTTCATGATGTCTTCCATGTGTCCCAACTCAAGCGTTGCTTCAAAGATCCTATCCGTGGTGTTGATCACGAGACTCTTGACCTTCAAGAGGATCTAACTTATCGAGAACATCCTGTTCGTATCCTTGATGAAGCCGAGCGTAAAACTCGACGTCAGAGCATCAAGTTCCTGAAAGTTCAGTGGTCTAATCATTCTGAGCAAGAAGCAACCTGGGAACGAGAAGATCGTTTACGATCTGAGTACCCTTCCTTCTTTTCTAAAATCTAGGAATCTCGAGGACGAGATTCTTGTAAGGGGGGTAGAGTTGTAACATCCCAACCTTGTTAATTTAAATAAATGAGTGTTCATGAGCATTGCATGCATGTAGTTTGCATCTGAGTAAAATTTGCATCTCCATTTTTCCAACTATGCAAATCCCTCTCTATTTCTTCCTCATTCAAATCTCTCAAGATTTTATAAAATAGGCAACATGGCATTGTTGTTATTCAATAAGGCCATGTGTGTTTATTATTTCTCTGGCAAATTTGAGTTTTCAAACAAGATTCAAAACAGTTTGAGATTTGAATTTTGAAATGAGAAATAAAAACCAGGGAATAGAAAAAGAGAGAGAGAGAGAGAGCTCTCTCTTCCCTCTCCTTGGGCTTAGCCCACCTTCCCTTCCCTCTCTCCTCTTCCTGGCCGAAGCCCAACAAGGCCCAGCCAACCACCCACCAGCCCAGGGAAACCCCCAGGGGGGTTTTTGCAAACTTACCGTCGTCCTCCCGCCGACCAAAGCAGCTGCCTGGCAGCCGCCCGGCCACCCGATGGCCGGCGCGCCAAGATCGCCGCCGCCGCCCCCTAGCGGCTACAAGTACCTCCGCCCTAACCCCCATTTCCTCTCTCTCCCCATGGCCTCGCCTTGCTCTCTGGCCCTCCCTAGCGCCGCCGCGTCGAGCACCCGGCTCCGGCCGCCGCAGCACCTCGCCGGAGGCCCTGCTCCGGCGGGTAATCCACCCCCGCGCCTCCTCCTTTTGGTCGCCCGCGACGCGCGGAGTCGACTGCGCCCTCGTGCGCGTCCTCCCGCCCACGGGAGCCTCCGATTGGAGGTCAACCGGAGCTCAATTGTGAGCTCATGGCCAGCTGACGTCAGCATGACGTCATGCTGACGCCATAATTGCCTTTTTCCATTTTCTTTATTTCTTTTCTGTAATTTCTGTAAATAGAAATAATATGACATGTGGGTCCCCTGGTCAGGATTTTAATAATTTCATAAATGTTTAGAAAAGAATAAAATTATGACATGTGGGTCCAATTTGTTAAACTTTTGTTGTTTTTATAGAATTTTCAGAAATTGATTTAAAATGAATTAAACTTGGAAAATTCATAACTAATTCATTTTAAATCAGAAAAATACAAATAATATGTCAAAATGATCAGAAAAACAAATCCTAGTTGTTTATCCATGTTTCATACATCTTTGAACCAATTAAATATGAGCCTTAGTAGAAACCCTAAATTGACCCCTCTCATATGTCGGGATCGATGCCGAACCCCTTTAATTTCCGTCGATGCACCTAGGGTTACCCAAACCCCTTTAATATGACATGTCATCATATTGTATGTGCATTGCATTGTACCTTGTCTTGATTGTGCTCTTCCTTTCCGGTATTTGGTTCTTCTCGATAGGGACCGAACGCGAGCGTGAGACCAACGCCACCGAAGAGCAGCACCAGAACAACGAGGGACAAGGCAAGCCCTAACCTGGTTCATATATGGTTTCGAAATGCTTTTACTTCTGGTTCTTACATATTGCATCCGCTTCAAATATGTTTTATCGGCAGTTGTAGATATCCTATGTGTGCATATTCCATCCTTGTAGCCCAGAGTTCCTGATCCACCGCTCCCAGCAAAACTAGGTCTGAGCTTGTTCGCATCGCTAGAGCCATATATGTGTTATGCTTAGCCATGCTTAGCTGAAGTCTGATCCATCCGGTTGATGAATCAGAGCTACGAATGAACCTAGTTTGACAGGATGACGTGGTAAGATCAGTGATGATGTTAATAAACATGCTAAAGGCTTGGATGGGCCGCCACATGGGGATGTGGTGATTTGACTCGTTCTCGCCGATACTAGGACCTGAGTTCTCGCCTTCGGAACCAAGACTGAGCGTACAGCCACACGGGGCCCATGGGAAACCCTTGGCCCGAACTTACCTAGCTTACCCATGAGTCAATTAGTTTGCGTGTTCCATTTGGCATTCTGCATGGCGAAGGCGTGGAAAAGGTTTTCAAAGGTGCATCATACAGGGATGTGGCGGGGTGAAGGATGTTGTAGGCATTGAACTGGATCCCTGCGCACAATGACCGGGACCGCCTCGGAGAGTGGCTACCTACGATGACGGAGCTCCCCAGTTAGTTTGACTCATGGAATAGGCGAAGTAAGGGAAAGGTTTTGGTCGACCACCCTCTGCCGGCACACCAAGGAAGTGTGTTAATCTAGTGGCACTAAGAGTCGGTCGGCGCGTGTGGATAAAATTGTACACCCCTGCAGGGTAAATCTTTTCGAAAAGCCGTGTCCACGGTTATGGACGACTTGGTGATGGATTCTGTGATCATAGACAACTTGAACCTAATCGTAAAACTTGTTGTCAATGTGTGATAAGGATCCCCTCTCAGGGTGTCGAGGGGGTGATCCTAGGTGATAGGTTCAGGTGATGATGAAGATTCGGTGGATTCAACATGATGATACTAGAGCTAGAGTTGTCAACGCTCTCTTATCCCCATTTGAAAATGGTCTGAATAGACGAGCTTCTGCTCCCTCCTGTTTACAAAGGAAAACTGGCTTTCGCAAAATAAGCTCCACATAAAGCCTCGCATACCCGCTTTGCTAACAGGTTGTACTAAGTCTTGCTGAGTCCCTGTACTCAGCCTTGCATGCTTTGTTTCAGACGAAGTCCTTCCAACAAATGGTGGCTTCTACCTTGACGTTGACGAGTAGTTCGGAGTTCCTCAGGCGGCAGCCTGAGACTTATGGGCTGGGACGTCGCCTTATGTTATGGCCTCTTAGGCCCTTTGCAGTCTTGTTATCTAGATAACATAATTTGCTTTCCGTTGCTTGTTGAATTGTGGTCAGTGACCTCTGCGTGTAATAAATTTGGATCTTAACTCTGTTAAGAGTTGTAATATATTTGCTTTCAGTCGTAGAGTCACTGTTGTGTTACCGATTCTCACCCTGTAGGCCCTAGAGATCTAGGTTAGGCTTATGCCAGATGTGATATCTGGGTTTGTCTAGCCCTGACCTCCGGGGTCGCGACAATTATAGATCTCCAGGTCCTGCTATTGGTTATTGATCGGAGAAGTGTCTCGATCATATGCATAGTTCACGAACCGTAGGGTGACACACTTAAGATTCGATATTGTTTAAGTAGATATGGAATTTGAAAATGGAGACCGAATGTTGTTCGGAGTCTCGGATGGGATCCAGGACATCACGAGGAGCTCTAGAATGGTCCGGATAATAATATTCATATATGGAAATATTCCGGTGAATAGTCTGATGAATTTATGAAAGGTTCTAAAATCGTCCGAAATATTTCACTATGCCAGGTGGCGTCCCTTCGGGACTCCACCAGCCCTAGCCGACCCACCAGGTGGGAAGGTGGAGTCCATGGTGGACTCCACCTCCATGGTCGGCCAACTCAAAAGGAAGGGGGAAATCCCACCTTGACTAGGTTTCTCATTATGGTAAGTTCACAATAAGACTCCTAGAGGGAGTATGATTGTAGGGCTAGGTTTTCCACCTATTTAAAGGGGAGAGGAGGGGAGGGGCTGGCCACAACTTGAGCCGCACCAATGATCTCGAGAAAACCTTCGACGATTGTGAAGTAAATCATGTGAGCAGACTTAGTAATGATGAAGCCAACGTTTTGGCAAACATCGGGTCACAATGTTTACCCAAAGCACCGGGAGTTTTTTGGGAAGAGATTAGCGAGAGGTCAACCAAACTAAAGAAAGAAACAATACTAAAACAGTCAAAGAAGAAGGACAACCCCAAGAAAGATTCGGGGGCTCCAGCAGCCCCAGAATCACATATTTGGGATGATGAGGAAGAGCCAGAGAAGGTCATGATGATACAAATCCCTTGGATGCAAGTATATTTTGCCTATATCATAAAGAAAGAAATACATGAGGATCCAGTTGAAGCACAAAGAGTTATTCGATGATCCAAGCGTTCACAGTGGTCAAGGGAGAGTTATAAAAACAAAGTATATCTGGTGTGCTGTAGAGATGTGTTACACCCGAAGAAGGACGAATCATATTGAAGGACATACATGAGGGGATATGCAGCCACCATGCAAGCAATCTAGCAATTGCAGCCAAAGCCTTTCGAGCTGGGTTTTATTGGTTATCAGCCATAGAGGATGCAAAGGAAATTGTGCGCACTTGCGAAGCTTGTCAAAGATTCGTGTCTAGACCCCACTCCCCAGCAGCAAAATTAATGCAAATACCTCTGGCATGACTTTCGCACAATGGGGATTATATATGGTGGGAAAATTACAAAAGTCTTGGCCAGGAGGACACATATATTTTCTTGTGGTTGTCGACAGATTTACCAAGTGGATTGAAGTGGTACCAGTAATTTCGGCAGATGCAACATCAGCAGTAAATTTCATTAAGGGGATAGTTTTTTGGTTCGGCGTCCCTAACAGCATAGTCACGGACAATGGTAGCAACTTTACCTCCCAAAAATTTAAGGATTATTGTGAAGGCATAGGCATCAAACTGCAATTTGCATCGATGGCGCACCCGCAAACCAATGGCCAGGTCGAAAAAGCGAAAGGTCTCATATGCAATGGCATCAAGAAACGACTGCTTACATCGCTTGAAAAAGCGAGACATACATGGGTCGACGAGCTACCCTACGTATTGTGGAGCTTACGAACAACACCCAATGCAGCAACTCAAGAAACTCCGTTCTTCTTAGTCCATGGCGCTGAAGCAGTGCTCCCGATAGAAATAGAACACAACTCTCCTAGAGTCGTGGAATATGAAGAAGAATCTTCGCAGAAGGCGCTGAAAGATGATGCCAATGCAATTGATGAAGCAAGAGATGTGGTGCTATCAAGAGTAAGCGCATACCAGCAGAACCTCAAAAACTATCATAGCCATCGATTGCGGCCCAGATTTTTTGAAATCGGCGATTTAGTTCTCCGACTCAAGAATGATGGACACGAAAAGCTGGAGTCACCATGGTTGGGACCATACATCATTACCGAAGTTATCCCTGGAGGAGCATATCGATTGAAGGACAAAAAGACAGGCAAGGATGAAGGGAACCCGTGGAACGTTGCACAGCTGCGACGTTTTTACGCTTAGAAGGAAGTCAAGATAGCAATAACTATGTAAACATACATTGTACTCAAACATCTCGCAAGGTTTGAAACGCACTCTTTTCCTTTCAGGGTACCAAGTGGAGCTAGAAGGTTTTTAATGAGGCGGGCATGCGATGCTGCAATATAGCATGGTTGAATTAAAAATAGTGATGACATATGTTTCTCTCTTTATGAGCAACGCTCGGGGGCTCGAACCCGCAAATTTACAAAATAGTCGACTTCGACACAATCGACAATAATGGGTGCTTTGGTTTTACAAAAGCCTTGCGAACAACAAATATAATCAGCCCACCCGAGATACTTAGGGGCTAAACATGGGATTACAATATAGACAGAAAAATTGCTTCGACTTCATATATATGTCTCGCAGAAATTTACAAACAGAACAAGACAATATAAATAAAACATACGACATCGCGTCTTGGCTCAAACCTCACGTGTTGATCAAAGAAAAGGATCAATATATAAATTTATCTATATTTTCTCTTGCAGCACGCATCTACCGCGTCGAATCATCGTATCGATATTCTTAAAAAAAGAACTGTCCACCTTCAGGAGTTCATCAATCATCCTTTGCCAGAAATTGCTGGGCGAGTTGGAAGAAAATCTCGGGTTGCATGATCTTCGGGAAGAAGTGAGGGAAGATGCGCTTCAGCGCATTCCGCACGGTTGTCAGGCACTTGCGCGCCATGTCGCAATTCAAATCAAGAATGTCGAGAGTATTCAGGACACGATCTTCCGATTCCGACACGTAAGCAAGAGATGGATGGCTGGTCCGACGTGTCTCGTAAACTCACTGCTTGTGATGGTAAAGCACACCTCCGTTGGAAACCCCTATAGGAAGGTATGATGAGTACAGCAGCGAGTTTTCCCTCAGTAAGAAACCAAGGTTATCAAACCAGTAGGAGATGAAGATCACATGAAGGTTGTTGGTGAAGGAGTGTAGTGCGGCGCAACACCAGGGATTCCGGCGCCAACGTGGAACCTGCACAACACAATCAAACTACTTTGCCCCAACTTAACAGTGATGTTGTCAATCTCACCGGCTTGCTGAAAACAAAGGATTAAACGTATGGTGTGGAAAATGATGTTTGCTTGCAGAAAACAAAAGAGAACAATGATTGCAGTAGGTTGTATTTCAAATGTAAAAGAATGGACCGGGGTCCACAGTTCACTAGTGGTGTCTCTCCAATAAGATAAATAACATGTTGGGTAAACAAATTACAGTTGAGAAATTGACAAATAGAGAGGGCATAACAATGCACATAAATATCATGATGACTACTATGAGATTTACTTAGGACATTACGATAAAGAACATAGACCGCCATCCAGCATGCATCTATGCCTAAAAAGTCCACCTTCGGGTTAGCATTCGCACCCCTTCCAGTATTAAGTTGCAAGCAATGACAATTGCATTAAGTACCGTGCGTAATGTAAACAATACAAATATCCTTAGACAAAGCATTGATGTTTTATCCCTAGTGGCAAAGCACATCCACAACCATAGGGGTTGCTGTCACTCCCCCAGATTCAATGGAGACATGAACCCACTATCTAGCATAAATACTCCCTCTTGGAGTCACAAGTATCAACTTGGCCAGAGCCTCTACTAGCAACGGAGAGCATGCAAGATCATAAACAACACATATATGATAGATCAATAATCAACTTGACATAGTATTCCATATTCATCGAATCCCAACAAACACAACATGTAGCATTACAAATAGATGATCTTGATCATGATAGGCAGCTCACAAGATCTAAACATGATGGCACAATAGGAGAAGACAACCATCTAGCTACTGCTATGGACCCGTAGTCCAAGGATGAACTACTCACGCATCAGTCCGGAGGCGGGCATGGTGATGTAGAGCCCTCCGGTGATGATTCACCTCTCCGGCAGGGTGTGATACGTCTCCAACGTATCGATAATTTCTTATGTTCCATGCTACTTTATTGATGATACCTACATGTTTTATGCACATTATATGTCATATTTATGCATTTTCTGGAACTAACCTATTAACGAGATGCCGAAGAGCCAGTTGCTGTTTTCTGCTTTTTGGTTTCAGAAATCCTAGTAAGGAAATATTCTCGAATTGGACGAAACTTTCGCCCGGGGTCCTATTTTTGCACGAAGCTTCCGAGAGACCGAAGAGATAACGAGTGGGGCCACGAGGCGCACGGGGATAGGCGGGCGCGGCCAGGCCCCGGCCGCGCCGGCCTGCCCCCTGGGCCCTCGTGTGGCCCCCGCGTTGCCCTTTCGCCTACTTAAAGCCTCCGTCGCGAAACCCCGCACCGAGAGCCACGATACGGAAAACCTTCCAGAGACGCCGCCGCCGCGTCCCATCTCGGGATTCGGAGATCGCCTCGGCACCCCTGGGAGAGGGGATTCATCTCCCGGAGGACTCTTCATCGCCATGATCGCCTCGGAGTGATGAGTGAGTAGTTCACCCCGGACCATGGGTCCATATCAGTAGCTAGATGGTCGTCTTCTCCTTGTTGTGCTTCATTGTTGGATCTTGTGAGCTGCCTAACATGATCAAGATCATCTATATGTAATTCTATATGTTGTGTTTGTCGGGATCCGATGGATAGAGAGTACTATGATTATGGTGATTATCAATCTATTGTTTATGTGTTGTTTATGATCTTGCATGCTCTCCGTTATTAGTAGAGGCTCTGGCCAAGTTTTTTACTCTTAACTCCAAGAGGGAGTATTTATGCTCGATAGTGGGTTCATGCCTTCATTGACACCTGGGACAATGACAGAAAGTTCTAAGGTTGTGATGTGTTGTTGCCACTAGGGATAAAACATTGATTCTATGTCTAAGGATGTAGTTGTCGATTACATTACGCACCATACTTAATGCAATTGTCTGTTGCTTAGCAACTTAATACGAATGGGGTTCGGATGATAACCTGAAGGTGGACTTTTTAGGCATAGATGCAGTTGGATGGCGGTCTATGTACTTTGTCGTAATGCCCAATTAAATCTCACTATATTTATCATATCATGTATATGCATTGTTATGCCTTTCTCTATTTGTCAATTGCCCGACTATTTGTTCACCCAACATGCTTTCTCTTATGGGAGAGACACCTCTAGTGGCTGTGGACCCGTCCTATTCTTTACATAGCATACAATCTACTGCAATTGTGTTTTACTATTTTCTTGCAAACAAACATCTTCCACTCGATACGCTTAATCCTTTGTTACGGAAGCCGGTGATTGACAACCTCACCTGCTTCGTTGGGACAAAGTACTGGGTTGTTGTGCAGGTCCACGTTAGCGCTGGAATCCCGTTGTTTGCGCACATCACATTCGCCACCATCAACCTTCAACGTGCTCTTGGCTCCTCTTTCGATTAAACCTGGTTTCTTTGAGGGAAAACTGCGTGCGCATCATACCTTCCTCTTGAGTTCCCACGAACGTGTGAGTTACACGCCATCAAGCTCTTTTCTGGCGTTGGGGGAGATCAAGACACGCTGCAAGGGAGTCTCCACTTCTCAATCTCTTTACTTTGTTTTTGTCTTGCTTTATTTTATTTACTACTTTGTTTGCTGCACTAAATCAAAATACAAAAAAATTAGTTGCTAGTTTTACTTTATTTACCGTCTTGCTCTCTATATCAAAAACACAAAAAAATTAGTTACTTGCATTTACTTTATCTAGTTTGTTTTATTTACCGTTGCTAAAATGAATACCCCTGAAAATACTAAGTTGTGTGACTTCACAAATGCAAATAATAATGATTTCTTATGCACACCTATTGCTCCACCTGCTACTACAGCAGAATTCTTTGAAATTAAACCTGCTTTACTAAACTTGGTTATGAGAGATCAATTTTCTGGTGCTAGTTCTGATGATGCTGCTGCCCATCTCAATAATTTTGTTGAACTTTGTGAAATGCAAAAGTATAAAGATGTAGATGGTGATATTATTAAATTGAAAGTGTTTCCTTTCTCATTAAGAGGAAGAGCTAAAGATTGGTTGCTATCTTTGCCTAAGAATAGTATTGATTCATGGACTAAATGCAAGGATGCTTTTATTGGTAGATATTATCCTCCCGCTAAAATTATATCTTTGAGAAGTAGCATAATGAATTTTAAGCAATTAGATACTGAACATGTTGCTCAAGCATGGGAGAGAATGAAAACTTTGGTAAAGAATTGCCCAACCCATGGACTGACTACTTGGATGATCATCCAAACCTTCTATGCAGGACTAAATTTTTCTTCGCGGAATTTATTGGATTCAGCTGCTGGAGGTACCTTTATGTCCATCACATTGGGGGCGGCTACAAAACTTCTTGATGATATGATGATAAATTACTCTGAATGGCACACGGAAAGAGCTCCACAAGGTAAGAAGGTAAATTCTGTTGAAAAACCTCTTCCTTGAGTGATAAGATTGATGTGATTATGTCTATGCTTGTGAATGGTAGATCTAATGTTGATCCAAATAATGTTCCTTTAGCTTCATTGGTTGCTCAAGAAGAAAATGTTGATGTGAATTTCATTAAAAATAATAATTTCAACAACAATGCTTATAGGAACAACTCTGGTAATAACTATAGGCCATATCCTTCTGCTAATGGTAATGGTTATGGTAATTCTTATGGGAATTCTTACAACAATAATAGGAGTGTACCCTCTGGTCTTGAAGCCATGCTTAAAGAATTTATTAGTACACAAACTGCTTTTAACAAATTTGTTGAGGAAAAGCTAGATAAAATTGATACTATTGCTTCTAGAGTTGATAGGCTTGCCTCCGATGTTAATCTTTTAAAATTGAAAGTTATGCCTAATAATGATATTGATAATAAGATTACTACTACAGCAAATGACATCCAAGTTAGAATTAATGAGAATATAAGATTAATGGCTGAATTGCGTGCTAGGTGGGATAGAGAAGAAAATGAAAAACTAGCTAAAGAGAATAATGTAGCTAAAGTTTGGACTATTACCACCACTAGTAATGCTAATTCTTCACATGTTGCTGCACCTCCTACTATCAATGATAAAATAATTGGTGTTGGCAATGTTTCTACTCCTAGTGCAAAGCGAACAAAACTGCCTGAAATTGCTAAAACTGCTGAAACTGCTTGTGATAAAACTGCTGAAATTTTTTCCAACCTTGGGAACAATGATCCCATTGCTGTAGCTCATAATGATTTAGATTTTGATGATTGCCACATCTCTGAAGTTATAAAGTTCTTACAAAAACTTGCTAAAATTCCCAATGCTAGTGCTATAAATTTAGCCTTTACAAAACATATTACAAATGCTCTCATAAAAGCTAGAGAAGAGAAACTAAAACTTGAAACTTCTATTCCTAGAAAGTTAGAAGATGGTTGGGAGCCCATCATTAAAATGAAATTCAATGACTTTGAATGTAATGCTTTATGTGATCTTGGTGCAAGTATTTCTGTTATGCCTAAAAAGATTTATGATATGCTTGACTTGCCACCATTGAAGAATTGTTATTTGGATGTTAATCTTGTCGATAATGTTAAAAAGAAACCTTTGGGGAGGATTGATAATGTGCATATTACGGTTAACAATAACCTTGTCCCCGTTGATTTTGTTGTCTTGGATATCGAATGCAATGCATCTTGTGCTATTGTGTTGGGAAGACCTTTTCTTCGAACCGTTGGTGCTGGTATTGATATGAGGGAAGGTAATATTAAATATCAATTTCCTCTCAAGAAAGGTATGGAACACTTCCCTAGAAAGAGAATGAAGTTGCCTTTTGATTCTATTATTAGAACAAGTTATGATGTTGATGCTTCTACTCTCGATATTACTTGATTTGCACTTTCTGCGCCTAGCTGAAAGGCGTTAAAGAAAAGCGCTTATGGGAGACAACCCATGTTTTTACTACAGCAATTTTTTGTTTTGTTGAGTCTTGGAAGTTGTTTACTACTGTAGAAACCTCTCCTTATCATGTTTTTGTGCCAAGTAAAGTTTCTATGTTAAAGTTGATGTTATATTTGGGATCGCTGCGTAGAAACAGCATTGCTGTCTGTCACGAATCTGGGCACAGTTCTCTGTAGAAAATTCGAAAAAATCTGCCAATTTACGAGCGTGATCCCCAGATATGTACGCAACTTTCATTAGTTTTGAGTTTTTCCATTTGAGCAAGTCTGGTGCCAGGTTTAAATTCGTCTTTACGGACTGTTCTGTTTTTGACAGATTCTGCCTTTTATTTCGCATTGCCTCTTTTGCTATGTTGGATTTATTTCTTTGATCCATTAATGTCCAGTAGCTTTATGCAATGTCCAGAAGTGTAAAGAATGATTGTGTAACCTCTGAATGTGTGAATTATTAATTGTGCACTAACCCTCTAATGAGTTTGCTTGAAGTTTGGTGTGAAGGAAGTTTTCAAGGGTCAAGAGAGGAGAATGATATACTATGATCAAGAGGAGTGAAAGCTCTAAGCTTGGGGATGCCCCCGTGGCGTCTAAGCTTGGGGATGCCCAAGGCATCCCCTTCTTCATCGACAACATCATCAGGTTCCTCCCCTGAAACTATATTTTTATTCAATCACATCTTGTGTTCTTTACTTGGAGCGTCGGTTTGTTTTTGTTTTTGTTTTTGTTTGAATAAGATGGATCCTAGCATTCACTTTGTGGGAGAGAGACACGCTCCGCTGTTGCATATGGACACATATGTCCTTAGGCTTTACTCATAATGTTCAAGGCGAAGTTTCTTCTTCGTTAAATTGTTATATGGTTGGAATTGCAAAATGCTACATGTAGTAATTCTAAAATGTCTTGGATAATGTGATACTTTGCAATTGTTGTGCTCATGTTTAAGCTCTTGCATCATATTCTTTGCACCCATTAATGAAGAAATACATAGAGCTTGCTAAAATTTGATTTGCATATTTGGTCTCTCTAAGGTCTAGATAATATCTAGTATTGAGTTTTGAACAACAAGGAAGACGGTGTAGAGTCTTATAATGTTTACAATATGTCTTTTATGTGAGTTTTGCTGCACCGGTTCATCCTTGAGTTTGCTTCAAATAACCTTGCTAGCCTAAACCTTGTATCGAGAGGGAATACTTCTCATGCATCCAAAATCCTTGAGCCAACTACTATGCCATTTGTGTCGATGACCCACAAGTATAGGGGTGTATCGTAGTATCTTCGATAAGTAAGAATGTCGATCCCAACGAGGAGCAGAAGGTGTTGGCAGCAGTTTCGATGGAGGATTCACTGTAAATGCTCACAGATAAGTATTCAGGGGGTTTTGATATTGCAGATAAATAAAGTATGAGTAAGTAAAGTGCGAGAGAAATAATTGCAGCGAGTGGCCCAATCCTTTTTAGCACAAAGGACAAGCCGGTTTGTTTACTTATAATGACCAAACGTTCCTGAGGACACACGGGGATTTTAGTCTAGTACTTTCGCTTCATGTGGTTTAATAATCTTCATTGTTTTGATAAGTGTTGTGTGGGTGAACCTATGCTAATGCACCGCCCTTCCTAGGACTAATACATACTTGTGATTATACCCCTTGCAAGCATCCGCAACTACAAGAAAGTAATTAAGATAAATCTAACCACAGCCTTAAACTCTGAGATCCTGCGATCCCTCCTGCATCGATATACTAACGGGGGCTCAGGTTTCTGTCACTGGCAACCCCGCAATTAGCAACCGAATACAAGATGCACTCCCCTAGGCCCATAAATGGTGAAGTGTCGTGTAGTCGACGTTCACACGACACCACTAGAAGAATGACACCACAACTTAAATATCATAACATTGAATATTACTCAACCATAATTCACTACTAGCATTTAGACTTCACCCATGTCCTCAAGAACTAAACGAACTACTCACGAGACATCATATGGAATACAATCAGAGGTGATATGATGATGAATAACAATCTGAACATAAACCTTGGTTCAATGGTTTCACTCAATAGCATCTACAACAAGTATAGAATAACACCGGGAGAGTTTCCCCTATCAAACAATCAAGATTTAACCCGAATTGTTATAGCGGTGACGAGGTGCAGCGGTGGTGATGGCGGTGTAGATGGTGGAGATGATGATGATGATGATGGAGATGATGTCCCGCTCGATGACGATGGCGATGGCGTCGATTTCCCCCTCCGGGAGGGAATTTCCCCGGCGGATTCCTGCCCGCCGGAGAGCTCTTTCTCTCTGGTGTTCTCCGCCCCGCAGAGGCGGCTGTAACCCCTCGTGAGGTCCTCTCTGTGGCTTAGGTTTTCGGGACGAAGGAGTACGCGAAGAAAAGGAGGCGAAAGGGGTGTGGGGCCCCGAGGCATAGGGTGGCGCGGCCAGCCATGGGCCGCGCCGCCCTATGTGGCGTGGCTCCTCTCTTCTTCCCCCTGGCTCCCTCCGTCATCTGGAAAAATAGGAATTTACGTGAAATTCCCTTCCACAGTTGATCTTCCGAAATATTGCGTTCGACGGTGCTTTTTCCAGCAGAATCCTGGCTCCGGTGCTTGATCCTCCAATGATGATGAAACATGCAAAATAGATGAAATAACATAAGTATTGTGTCCCAATATGAAATATATCAATGAATAACAGCAAATTATGATACAAAATAGTGATGCAAAATGGACGTATCAACTCCCCCCAAGCTTAGACCTCGCTTGTCCCCAAGCGAAACTGAGCTCGATAAACAAGACCACATGTTTATGGAGTGAAGAGTCGATAAATAAAATACGGACAAGAAGCATCATATTCATTCACACAAGACATTCTAGTAAACAACTTCCTCATATAACTCATCTTGAAATAGGTAAAGAGAAATCACAAGTAAAGGTGCATAAGAAATCATAGTTGGTGATGGCAAACTTTGTTCTTGGTCAGAGAACTACTAACGGATTGTACTTCTAAGCAAAGCTTTCATATTAGATTTTATAGCTGAGCCTTCATATTTAAGCATAACAATCTCCTCATAATCATTGATAACTTCAAAGTCATATTCATTCAGATAAAATTGGTACTAAACAAGAAAGTATAAAAGACATGATTAACTGAATCATAGCATAAATGATTGGTTCACAACAACTCAATTGCTTTCTTGAGATAGAGAGAAATAGGTTTACTGACTCAACATAAAAGTAAAAGACAGGCCCTTCGCAGAGGGAAGCAGGGATTAAATCATGTGCTAGAGCTTTTCAAGTTTTGAAATAATATAAAGAGCATAAAAGTAAGATTTTGAGAGGTGTTTGTTGTCGTCAACGAATGGTAGCGGGCACTCTAACCCCCTTGACGAACCTTCAAAGAGCGGCTCCCATGAGGGACGGCATCTCTACCAGCAAGGTAGATCATCCCCCTTCTCTTTTGTTTACACATGTATTTTAGTTTTATTAAGGATGACACTCCCCCAACCTTGGCTTTCTCAATCCATGGCTAACCGAATCCTCGGGTGCCTTCCAACATTCACATACCATGGAGGAGTGTCTATTGCAAAATTAAGTTGCTTACGATAAATCAGAGCAAAACATGTGAAGAGAATTATTAATGAAAGTTATTAATTGGGGCTGGGAACCCCGTTGCCAGCTCTTATTGCAAAGTTATTGGATAAGCGGATGTGCCGCTAGTCCATTGGTGAAAGTCCGCCCAACAAGATTGAAAGATAAAACACCACATACTTCCTCATGAGCTATATAACATTGACACAAATAAGGAGTAGTAATTTGAATAATTTAAAGGTAGCACATGAAGTATTTACTTGGAATGGCAGAAAATACCATGTAGTAGGTAGGTATGGTGGACACAAATGGCATAGGTTTGGTCTAAGGTTATGGATGTATGAGAAGCATTCCCTCTCGATACAGGTCTTTGGCTAGCAAGGTTTGATAGCAAGCATAAAGGTTGAGGGAAACAAACAAATATACATATGATAGAAACAATCATGCATCTTTCTCATAAGCACAAGCAATTTTAACTTAAGAATACTAGGCATAGAGATAATAGAGTAATGTATCTAAGTGTATTTCTCTCTTTTATTAAACATCAAGATGTTGTTGCTATTGACCAATGCTAAGTTTGCCAAAACCAAATGGATTTACTTGATGCTCCCAAAGTGATATCAATACTCATGTCAAGAGTAATCATATAATGGAGATTTGCAAACTAAAATAAGGTGTGCAAAAAGTAAATGATAAGACTTCTCATTAATATTCCATAACGATAACTCACACCAACGGATACATAGATAACTAACTAAGAGAGATACTTCCACATTGCATACTATTCCATATAATAACTTCCCTACTCATGATATGACACTACTTGATAGTAAAAGATAAAGGTAATGATGATGTGATACCGCGGCACTCCCCCAAGCTTGGAACAAACCAAGGGGATGCCAATACCGATGATGAATTACTCCTTCGGTGATGATGGTGATGGATTCCTCTCGCGCTTCATAAGGATCTCCTTCAGCTTCAGCTTCTCAATTTTGCAATTCTGCACCAAAACCTGAAGAGACTCATTGTTACCCGAGTGTAGCGGTGACGACCTTGTGCTGGGCTTTGAGTAATATTCCAGCATTCTGCGAAGTCGCTGGTTCTCCTCCTGAAGTATCTCCACTTCCCTTCTTAGAGCACGATATTGATCACAAAACTCATCAGCAACCCGTATTGCTTCCTCCACACAAGGGAAAGAGTGTAGGTCCAGAGCAGGCGGAAGAGCTCCCTGCAAGTTATGAGAAAAAGAACGCCCAGTATTAACCGATCCCACCAAAATTGGCTTACTCCTCGTAGTTTCCCACTCTCCTTTTGCTGATGTTATCTTCTCCTTCTCCTTATTGATCCTCTCATCCATCTCTTCCCTCCAAGGCTTCTTGTCTTTGTTGTTGGAGACCATGGTGCTTCTAGATCAAAACAAATCTGGCAGAAAACAGCTCGAAACAAAAAGCGACGAGAAAACGATATTACGGACCTCCGGGGTCCGGGGATTATATAGCAAATATTTTTACGACAAAAGGAAAGTACCGGATCGAACCCGAGTCGGAAAGGGGCAACGAGGCGGCAGACCATAGGTCGGCGGGCCCAGGTCAGGCCGCGCCGGCCTATGGTGGCGCCCCCTCGTGCGTCCTTTCCACTCCGTTTCGAACTCGTAATTTTTCATATTTTCTAAAAACAGCAGAAATAATATTCGGAAAGGTAAACGCGGACTTTTTATTACCTGTACTGTTACCTATTCAAAGTCCAGTTCTGGCGGACTGTCAATTTGTCCTTTGATGAAAGCCTCCGGTGTTTCCACTTGAATTATATCAACATCAACATTATAAGAATCACCCGAGATATAATGCTTGAGTCTTTGTCCATTCACCACTTGTGTGGCATTGCCTTGGAGAGAGCTAATTTTGATTGCTCCTGAACGATACACCTCCTCAACAACATATGGTCCTTCCCACTTCGAGAGTAATTTCCCTGCAAAGAATCTGAGATGAGACCGATACAATAGAACTTTATCTCCAACATTAAATTCTCTTTTAATGATCCTTCTATCATGCCACTTCTTAACTTTTTCTTTAAAGAGTTTAGCATTTTCATAAGCTTCACTTCTCCATTCATCTAGAGAACTTAATTGCAACAACCTCTTATTACCGGCTAATTTAGGATCTTTATTTAGTTCTCTAACAGCCCAATAAGCTTTGTGCTCTAGTTCTAAAGGTAAATGACAAGCTTTTCCATAAACCATTTTATAAGGTGACATTCCCATAGGATTTTTATAAGCAGTTCTATAAGCCCATAGTGCTTCTTTCAATTTGCTAGCCCAATTCTTCCTAGATTTATTAACAGTCTTTCCTAAAATAGCTTTAATCTCTCTATTTGATAATTCTACTTGACCACTAGTTTGAGGGTGATAAGCGGAAGCAATTCTATGATTAATACCATACTTAGCAAGAGTTTTTCTAAAACCTCCATGAATAAAATGAGAACCTCCATCAGTCATAATATATCTAGGTACTCCAAATCTAGGAAATATAATATCTACAAGCATTTTTATAGAGGTCTCACCATCAGCACTTTTTGTAGGTATAGCTTCTACCCATTTAGTAACATAATCAACAGCGACAAGTATATGAGTGTTACCGTCTGAAGAAGGGAAAGGACCCATGAAGTCGAATCCCCAACAATCGAATGGTTCAATAACAAGAGTATAACTCATAGGCATTTCATTGCGTCTGGAGATATTACCAACTCTTTGACATTCATCACAAGATAAAATAAATTTCCTTGCATCTTTGAAGAGTGTTGGCCAATAAAAACCTGATTGTAGAACCTTTTGCGCGGTTCTATCTCCAGCATGATGTCCTCCATAAACACTACCATGACATTTACTCAATATCTCCTGTTGTTCATATTCAGGAACACATCTTCGCATAATACCATCTACTCCTTCTTTATATAAGTGTGGGTCATCCCAAAAATAATGCCTCAAGTCATAAAAGAATTTCCTCCTTTGCTGAGCTGAAAAGGTTGGAGGCAAATACTTCGAAACAATAAAGTTAGCATAATCGCATACCAAGGGCTCTCTCGCGAGCTCACCTTTATTACAGCCAATTGTTCATTTGGAAAACTATCATTAACAGGAACAGGATCATAAGCAATATTTTCCAATCTAGACAAATTATCAGCAACAGGATTATCAGCACCTTTCCTATCTATAATATGTAAATCAAATTCTTGCAACAAGTACCCATCTAATAAGCCTTGGCTTAGCATCTTTCTTTGTCATAAGGTATCTAATTGCAGCATGATCAGTATGAATTGTGACTTTTGAATCAACAATATAAGGTCTAAACTTGTCACAAGCAAAGACTACAGCTAACAATTCCTTTTCAGTTGTAGCATAATTTCTTTGAGCAGCATCAAGAGTCTTACTAGCATAATGAATAACATTTAATTTTTTATCTACCCGTTGTCCAAGAACAGCGCCTACAGCAAAATCACTAGCATCACACATAATTTCAAAAGGCAAATTCCAATCGGGAGGTTCAACTACAGGAGCAGTTGTTAAGGCTTTCTTTAGAGTTTCAAAAGCTTCCTTACAATCATCATCAAAAACAAAAGGTACATCTTTTTGAAGAAGATTAGTAAGAGGCTTTGAAATTTTAGAGAAATCTTTAATAAATCTCCTATAAAACCCAGCATGACCAAGAACACTACGAATACCTTTAACATCCCTCGGATAGGGCATCTTCTCAATTGCTTCAACTTTAGCTCTATCAACTTCAATACCTCTCTCGGAAATTTTATGTCCCAATACAATTCCTTCATTAACCATAAAGTGGCATTTCTCCCAATTAAGAACAAGGTTAGTTTCTTCACATCTCTGCAAAACTTTATCGAGGTTTCGCAAGCAATTATCAAAAGAATTCCCATAGACAGAAAAATCATCCATGAACACCTCTACAATACTTTCACAAAAACCATGAAAAATAGCAGACATGCATCTTTGAAAAGTAGCAGGAGCATTACATAAACCAAAAGGCATACGCCTATAAGCATAAGTTCCATAAGGACAAGTAAACGTGGTTTTCTCTTGATCTTTAGCTTTAACAGCAATTTGTGAAAACCCAGAATAACCATCAAGAAAGCAAAAATGAGTATTTTTAGATAACCTTTGTAGCATTTGATCAATAAAGGGTAAAGGGTAATGATCTTTCTTAGTAACTTTATTAACTTTTCGAAAATCAATGCACATTCTATAACCTACAACTATTCTTTGAGGAATAAGCTCATCATTATCATTAGGCACAACAGTCATTCCTCCTTTCTTAGGAACACAATGCACAGGACTAACCCATCTACTATCAGCAATAGGATATATAATACCAGCTTCAAGGAGTTTTAATACCTCGTTCCTTACCACTTCCTTCATCTTCGGAATTAGACGACGTTGATGTTCAACAACGGCTTTGCATCTTCTTCCATATTAATAGCATGTTGGCAAATAGAAGGAGAAATCCCTTTCAAATCATCAAGAGTATAGCCAATAGCTCCTCGGTGTTTCTTCAATATTTCCAATAACCTTTCTTCCTCAATCTCTGAAAGCTTAGAACTAATAATAACAGGATATATTTTCTTATCATCAATATGAGCATATTTAAGATTATCAGGTAAAGGCTTTAAATCAAAAACAGGATCTTCCTTTGGTGGCGGTGTTGTACCCAAATCTTCCACCGGTAAATCATGCTTGAGAATAGGTTGGCGAAGAAAAATTTCCTCAAGCTCATCTCTTTCTTTCCTAAAAGCTTCACTTTCACTATTCTCCAAATGTTGCTGCAAAGGATTATTAGGAACAAGGACAATAGATGCACACTGCTCCATTTTAAAATCATTACTAGGCAAGTCAACTTTATAAGGAGTTTTGGTAAATTTAGAAAAGTTAAATTCATAAGGTTCACCAGCAAATCTAGTCAAAATTTTCTCTTTCTTACAATCTATAATAGCTCCACAAGTATTTAGAAAAGGTCTACCAAAAATGATAGGACAATGATCACTAGCAGCAGAACCAAGTACCAAAAAGTCAGCAGGATATTTAATCTTACCACATAGAACTTCCACATCTCGAACAATACCAATTGGAGAAATAGTTTCTCTATTAGCCAAATGAATAACCACATCAATATCTTCAAGTTCACAAGAACCAATTTCGTGCATAATCTCCGTGTAAAGCTCATAAGGTATAGCACTAACACTTGCACCAATATCACATAAACCATAATAGCAATGATCACCAATTCTAACAGATAGCATAGGAACACTAACTTGTTTGGATTTATTAGGATGTGAAACAATATTAGAAGCATCTTCACAGAAAATAATATGACCATCCTCCACATTTTCAGTCACAAGATCTTTAACTATTGCAACAGCAGGTTCAATTTTAATTTGTTCTTCAGGTTCTTTAGATTTCTTTTCACTTTTATTAACCGCACTAGATATGACAGAGTACTCCTTCATTTTAGCAGGGAAAGGAGTTTTTTCAATATAAGCTTCAGGAATAACATTATCAACAGTTTCAACCACTACACATTTGTTTACAGATGAATCAATTTTATCTTTATACGGTTCATGATACTTATCAAAATTCTTCTTAGGCAGTTCATAATGAGAGGCAAAAGCTTTATAAAGATTTGCAACAACTTGGGAATCAAGACCATATGTAGCACTCATATTACGAAATTTATCAGTATCCATAAAAGCTTCAATGCATTTATAATCATAAATTATACCTGATTCTCTATCTTTGTCGTTCTCCCATCCTTCAGTATTTTCTTGGATCCGATCAAGAAGGTCTCTTTTAAACTCTTCATTCTTGCGTGTAAATGATCCAGAACAAGAAGTATCCAGCAAGGTCTTGTCTTGAAAAGAAAGTCTTGCATAGAAATTATCAATAATAACATTACCAGGAAGCTCATGAATGGGGCATTTGAGCATTAAAGACTTCAATCTCCCCCAAGCTTGGGCAATACTCTCTCCATCATGAGGCCAGAAATTATATATGCGGTTCCGATCTTTGTGAATTTCACTTGGAGGATAAAATTTGGAATAAAATAAAGGCACAATGTCCTCCCAATCAATAGAATCACCATTCTTCAGCAATTTATACCAGTGCGCCGCTTTACCAGACAGCGATATAGTGAATAGTTTCTTCCTAACTTCATTCATAGAAATACCTGCACATTTGAATAACCCGCATAATTCATGCAAAAACAATAAATGATCACCAGGATGGACAGTTCCATCCCCTTCATAGCGGTTATCCATAACACTTTCAATAATTTTCATAGGTATTTTATATGGTACTACTTCCTCACCTGGCGCTTCATCCACTACCGTTGCAGTAGTAGTAGATTTCCCAAATAGAAATTGAAGAGAAGATCTCTCCATAATGATTTATAGCAGCAGGCAGAAATAAAATCAGCACAAACAGTAAATTTCCTTACCAATTCCGCTTACCAATAGCGCTTCACTCCGCAACGGCGCCAGAAAATAGTCTTGATGACCCACAAGTATAGGGGTGTATCGTAGTATCTTCGATAAGTAAGAATGTCAATCCCAACGAGGAGCAGAAGGTGTTGGCAGCAGTTTCGATGGAGGATTCACTGTAAATGCTCACAGACAAGTATTCAGGGGGTTTTGATATTGCAGATAAATAAAGTATGAGTAAGTAAAGTGCGAGAGAAATAATTGCAGCGAGTGGCCCAATCCTTTTTAGCACAAAGGACAAGCCGGTTTGTTTACTTATAATGACCAAACGTTCCTGAGGACACACGGGGATTTTAGTCTAGTACTTTCGCTTCATGTGGTTTAATAATCTTCATTGTTTTGATAAGTGTTGTGTGGGTGAACCTATGCTAATGCACCGCCCTTCCTAGGACTAATACATACTTGTGATTATACCCCTTGCAAGCATCCGCAACTACAAGAAAGTAATTAAGATAAATCTAACCACAGCCTTAAACTCTGAGATCCTGCGATCCCTCCTGCATCGATATACTAACGGGGGCTCAGGTTTCTGTCACTCCGGCAACCCCGCAATTAGCAACCGAATACAAGATGCACTCCCCTAGGCCCATAAATGGTGAAGTGTCGTGTAGTCGACGTTCACACGACACCACTAGAAGAATGACACCACAACTTAAATATCATAACATTGAATATTACTCAACCATAATTCACTACTAGCATTTAGACTTCACCCATGTCCTCAAGAACTAAACGAACTACTCACGAGACATCATATGGAGTACAATCAGAGGTGATATGATGATGAATAACAATCTGAACATAAACCTTGGTTCAATGGTTTCACTCAATAGCATCTACAACAAGTATAGAATAACACCGGGAGAGTTTCCCCTATCAAACAATCAAGATTTAACCCGAATTGTTACAGCGGTGACGAGGTGCAGCGGTGGTGATGGCGGTGTAGATGGTGGAGATGATGATGATGATGATGGAGATGATGTCCCGCTCGATGACGATGGCGATGGCGTCGATTTCCCCCTCCGGAGGGAATTTCCCCGGCGGATTCCGCCGCCGGAGAGCTCTTTTCTCTCGGTGTTCTCCGCCCCCGGGCGGCCTGTAACCTCGTGAGGTCCTCTCTGTGGCTTAGGTTTTCGGGACGAAGGAGTACGCGAAGAAAAGGAGGCGAAAGGGGTGGGCCCCCCCAGCATAGGGTGGCGCGGCCAGCCATGGGCCGCGCCGCCTATGGTCTGGGCCCACAGTGGTCCTCTCTTCTTCCCCTTCGGCTCCCTCGTCATGGAAAATAGGAATTTACGTGAAATTCCCTTCCCCAGTTGATCTTCCGAAATATTGCGTTCGACGGTGCTTTTTCCAGAATCCTGGCTCCGGTGCTTGATCCTCCAATGATGATGAAACATGCAAAATAGATGAAATAACATAAGTATTGTGTCCCAATATGAAATATATCAATGAATAAAACAAATTATGATACAAAATAGTGATGCAAAATGCCATTTGTGTCCACCATACCTACCTACTACATGGTATTTCTCAGCCATTCCAAAGTAAATTGCTTGAGTGCTACCTTTAAAATTCCATCATTCACCTTTGCAATATATAGCTCATGGGACAAAATAGCCTTAAAAACTATCGTAGTATTGAATATGTACTTATGCACTTTATATTTTATTAAGTTGCTTGTTGTGCGATAACCATGCTTAGGGAACGCCATCAACTATTGTTGAATATAATGTGAGTTGCTATGCATGTCCGTCTTGTCTGAAGGATCTATCATTTTAGTGGTTGGAGCATGCAAAATTGTTAGAGAAGAACATTGTGCCGCTAACTAAAGCCATGAATCATGGTTGAAGTTTCAGTTTTGGACATATATCCTCAATCTCATATAAGAATAATAATCATTGCTACATGCTTATGCATTTAAGAGGAGTCCATTATCTGTCCATGTTGTCCCGGTATGGATGTCTAAGTTGAGAATAATCAAAAGCGAGAAATCCAAAATGCGAGCATTCTCCTTAGACCTTTGTACAGGCGGCATGGAGGTACCCCTTTGTGACACTTGGTTGAAACATGGCATGCGAAGATCGGTAGTCCAAGCTAAGTAGGACGAGGTGCGGGAACTATTAGTATACTATGCATGAGGCTTGCAACTTGTAAGATATAATTTACATAACTCATATGCTTTATTACTACCGTTGACAAAATTGTTTCATGTTTTCAAAATAAAAGCTCTAGCACAAATACAGCAATCGATGCTTTCCTCTTTGAAGGACCATTCTTTTACTTTTATTGTTGAGTCAGTTTACCTATCTCCTTCCACCTTAAGAAGCAAACACTTGTGTGAACTGTGCATTGATTCCTACATACTTGCATATTGCACTTGTTATATTACTTTATGTTGACAATATCCATGAGATATACATGTTATAAGTTGAAAGCAACCGCTGAAACTTAATCTTCCTTTGTGTTGCTTCAATACCTTTACTTTGATTTATTGCTTTATGAGTTAACTCTTATGCAAGACTTATTGATGCTTGTCTTGAAGTACTATTCATGAAAAGTCTTTGTCATATGATTCACTTGTTTACTCATGTCATTACTTTTGTTTTGATCGTGCATTCATTACATATGTTTACAAATAGTATGATCAAGATTATGATGGCATGCCACTTCAGAAATTATCTTTGTTATCGTTTACCTGCTCGGGACGAGCAGAACTAACTTGGGGATGCTGATACGTCTCCAACGTATCGATAATTTCTTATGTTCCATGCTACTTTATTGATGATACCTACATGTTTTATGCACATTATATGTCATATTTATGCATTTTTGGAACTAACCTATTAACGAGATGCCGAGCCGATTTTCATTTTTCTGCTTTTTGGTTTAATCCTAGTAAGAAATATTCTCGGAATTGGACGAAACTTTCGCGCGGGGTCCTATTTTTGCGAAGCTTCGGAGACCGAAGAGATAACGAAGTGGGGCCACGAGGCAGCCGGGGATAGGCGGCGCGGCCCAGGCCCGGCCGCGGCCTGCCCCTGGGCCTCGTGTGGCCCCCGCGTTGCCCTTTCGCCTACTTAAAGCCTCCGTCGCGAAACCCCATCGAGAGCCACGATACGGAAAACCTTCCCGAGACGCCGCCGCGAATCCCATCTCGGGGGATTCAGGAGATCGCCTCCGGCACCCTGCCGGAGAGGGGATTCATCTCCCGGAGGACTCTTCATCGCCATGATCGCCTCCGGAGTGATGAGTGAGTAGTTCACCCTGGACCATGGGTCCATAGCAGTAGCTAGATGGTCGTCTTCTCCTTGTTGTGCTTCATTGTTGGATCTTGTGAGCTGCCTAACATGATCAAGATCATCTATATGTAATTCTATATGTTGTGTTTGTCGGGATCCGATGGATAGAGAGTACTATGATTATGGTGATTATCAATCTATTGTTTATGTGTTGTTTATGATCTTGCATGCTCTCGTTATTAGTAGAGGCTCTGGCCAAGTTTTTACTCTTAACTCCAAGAGGGAGTATTTATGCTCGATAGTGGGTTCATGCCTTCATTGACACCTGGGACAGTGACAGAAAGTTCTAAGGTTGTGATGTGCTGTTGCCACTAGGGATAAAACATTGATTCTATGTCTAAGGATGTAGTTGTCGATTACATTACGCACCATACTTAATGCAATTGTCTGTTGCTTAGCAACTTAATACTGAATGGGATTTTTTAGGCATAGATGCAGTTGGATGGCGGTCTATGTACTTTGTCGTAATGCCCAATTAAATCTCACTATATTTATCATATCATGTATATGCATTGTTATGCCTTTCTCTATTTGTCAATTGCCCGACTATAATTTGTTCACCCAACATGCTTTATCTTATGGGAGAGACACCTCTAGTGAACTGTGGACCCCGGTCCTATTCTTTACATAGCATACAATCTACTGCAATTGTGTTTTACTATTTTCTTGCAAACAAACATCTTCCACTCGATACGCTTAATCCTTTGTTACAGCAAGCCGGTGAGATTGACAACCTCACTGTTTCGTTGGGACAAAGTACTTGGGATGTGTTGTGCAGGTTCCACGTTGGCGCCGGAATCCCTGTTGTTGCGCCGCATCACATTTCGCCACCATCAACCTTCAACGTGCTTCTTGGCTCCTATTGGTTCGATTAAACCTTGGTTTCTTTCTGAGGGAAAACTTGCTACTGTGCGCATCATACCTTCCTCTTGGGGTTCCCAACGAACGTGTGAGTTACACGCCATCAGGGTGCCGAAGGAGATCTTCTGAACCCCCCGAGTTAGGGTTGATGGCGGCGGCGTCTCCGGAACTGTCCGTATTTTGGCTCTCGGTACTAGGGTTTTCGGGGACGAAGGAATAAATAGGCGAAGGGGCGGCGTCGGGGGGAGCCCGGGGCTCCCTCCCACGTCTCGCGCGGTGGTGGGGCCCCGCGCCGCCATATGTGGAGGCCCTGTTGACGTCGAAACCCACGGCGGGCGTGGTCAACACCGTAGAGCGGGAACAACTAGGGGCTGCGTCCTGGCCCTCAGACGGCGGCCCGCAAAGCCTCCCCGGTCGCGCGCCGTGCAAATGCAGGGCGTGCCACCGACCTATACCTGGTCGGAAGGTGTGGATGATGCCTCACTTAGTTTCCTAGGGCACACACGTACACGTTAAATACGAGCCTCGATCGGCTCTCGGGTTGTCCTGTGAATCGGCTCATGGAGCCGATCCACCCATGATTCGTCCGAGGTGGCCGAATATATGGTGGTCCTGCTTGATCATGATAAAGCATATGAGATCCACGACGATCCGGGGTTTTCACCGCATAATCGGATCATCCTACTCACGATTGGGCCTCGCGCTCACACACGGTGATCGTAAGCCAGCCCTAGACAAGGCCTAAAAACCAACGCTAGGTTGATCCTCGGAACGTCCTGTCTAGGGGCAGCAAATTACACCCTGCATGCCGCTGGATCCTCCAACCCTTTGTAAGGCCTAACTATTGCAGATATTAAACTAATCCTTGATGAATCAAGGAGCAATCGTAACGGATCAGATCTACTAAATAACGATCAGCGGGGTGCCCCTGCACCCATGATGAGGTACAGGGACGGCTAAGGGTTGCACTACGACAGCATATGATACTAGGAACAATGCTAACCCTAACACATCTATGATAACTACGTTGCTCGCCATCAAAAGGCTTCAGTACGAGCAACGCATGAACAACTAGGCAGGCTCGTGCTGCCTAGATCGCGAGATGCGATCTAGGCATGGTGCTTACCGGAGGAACCCTCGAGACGAAGGAGTTGGCGATGCGCCGAGATTGGTTTGTGTTGAACGTTGGTTGTTGTTTATTCCATAAACCCTAGGTACATATTTATAGTCCAGGGGACTTTCTAATGTGGGAGTGCACTAAACCGTGCACGAGATAAACTCTAATTTCTAAACTAAGATGCGATCTAATATGTTACATATACACGGGCGGTTCAGCCCAACTTGGTAAACAAGGCCGATTCACGTATTTCTTCCACGTACAATCTTCACGTCCACCTTGATCGCGGCCCACTCGGCTTGGTCAGATTCGGTGATAACACATGCCCCCTGGTTTTGGAAATGACATTTCCAAAATCATTATGCTTCCTTCCGTTGGGTCATGTCGTGGCGAGCAAAATCACCGCAATTCCTCATCATGATGCCTTGCCCCTTCCACTTCTCCACGCGTCCGAATTTTTTTTCCTACTAGGCATCACCTCCTCGGAAGCTGCTGTGGCATTAAATCTCCCTCACATCCCTTCTATTTAGCCGTTCCAAACAGCTTGTTTCTCCTTTATCTTCTTCGCATTAGCACCCACAAAAATCCTCCCACGCCACCATGTCTTCTTCCTCCTCCATCTGGTCTGAAGACGACCAGTCCCTGGCCAGCGGGGACGAAAATCTTCAGCTCCTCGTCGACGAGGAATTGGAACCGAGCGGGACCTCTGGGAAGGCTGCCCCACTTCGAAGAGGAGGAAGGATGGACGACGATGGCGACGACGACTCCTGAGGGCTATCCGCCGGCGAAGCGCCTCCGCATGTGGTGGGACGGCGGAGTGATGAGGCTCCGTAGAGGCTATGGGAGCAGTGACGAGGAGCCCATCGGCACAATGCCGATGAGGGTTCCGAGGACGACGACGAGGGCGTGATGGCCCGTAGATTAGGATCTACTAGCATAGGCCTAGCAGTAGTAGATGGGTCAATAGACCCTTCTTTGTTTTTTTCTTTGAGTAATTCCTCCTTTTTAAGAAACCCTGTTTATCAATGAAGGAGCTTCCCCAATCCGATCTTGCCGATTTCCTCAAACCGCCTTTCAATGAGCCGATAGCAATGCATCGATCCTTCACCCTTCAGTATCCCCCAACCGACGATCTTCTAACTAGTGGATAATATGGAATCCTCAAGAGAGCCCTTAAATTTCTTCCGCTAGTTTCAACGACCCTCTTTAGTGATCGCTCATCATTGTATGAAGAAGGTAGCAACGGAAGATCAGCCAATGACATCCCAATCGGCTCTTAAACAGAGTCTTATCAGGTCTACTGCCCCCCGAGCCTCAATCAGGGCGAGGATAAGCGTGGACCAGCCGAACGAGCCGTCCTCAGATTCTCCACCGCAGGGCCATGTTAGCCGATTTCAGAAAAATCGGCTGCTTCATTGATCGTAAGTTCAGTGGCCTTCGTGCTTCATTAAATTCCTCTTGAGTCGATGGCGCGCATCGGCTGTAAATGTTTAAAATTTTAGGCCGATTTGTGTATCGGCCCCCATGCTTAGTATTATCATCTAGGTGCCCCGAGCCGATTCTGTCAAGAGAATTGATGGTATCGGCTCTTCAGGTAGTCCTTGTTGGGTCAAACGTTGATCCCAGGCAGAATGGATGGTGAGGATAATTTTGGATGATGGAATCGGCCTCCACGTTGCTTGCTCGGTGAAGGTTTTGTAATATCCCTTCAATAGTTTCGGAGGGCCGATCGCAAGGATCAGCCTCGCCACGTTGCTTATTGACGTAGTCTTGCTACTCGCCCAGCCAGTAGACAAAACCAGCCCAATCTCCGATTTAATTACGTTGGTGCGCTTCTGTTGTCCACCTCGGGTGCATCGTGTGATCGTGGAGCTCTACACTTCGCCGGACGAACGAGCACCATGTTTGTGCCAGCCGATGTTTCATCATCGGCTTTCCTTTGCTTGGGGCGCCACTCTTTTCTTTGCGGTAGTCCCTCCTCATCCGGGGTCCTCTGGACTTTCGCAGCCAAATCAGGTCGTGCCTTCCTCAGCGTATGCAAGTATAACCTTTCGGCTTCCTCCAGACCGCGCAATCGCTGAACCTGCGCTTTTGTGAATGGCTGAGACCATCGGGCACCACCTTGGACGGTGGTACCTGTCTTCTTCGTCTTCCCCTCGTCTTCCGAATCCTCAAGATCTTCCAACAGAGGGGTCTCAGCACGTCTGTTTTGTGGTGGGAGAGGCCCTGGCGCTCGAATACAGACGTTGGCTGCCTTCTCGGTTGGTTGCGGGGTTGCCGATTGTTGTGTCGGCTCATTCTGAATCCCGCAGTGTACGAAGAAAGCGGTCCCAATGCTGTCCGTATCGTCCTGCTCCCGGCGTGGCGCTCCTGCCGCTCCTCATCGTGATTATGCCGACGATGTCTTCTGTCGTTTCCATACGGCCTCTTTCATCATCGTCGCCGTGTGCCGGCGTTGATCATACCGACTCACGTACTTATTGAGGAGGTGATCGAGAGGGGTCGTTGATATCTTATGTTCTTAACTTCCCCCTTGACGTAGCGCTTGCCATCTTGACGGAGCCGATCGCATGGAGCGGCCCCTCGTGTCCTTGCTCTGAGAGCAGCTGTCCTCATCCCCGTCCTTCTCAGAGCGGTGTCCAAGCTCTACCATGCTGATGTTGGAGAAATGGTGGCACCCTCCGAGGTGGGCAAACTCCACCATGTTGACGGCGGGGAAGGGGTGTGTGTCGACCTTCATGGCGTACGGTTAAAAATTAGTCGCCCATTTTCTATTGCCATCTGGATCTGCTGACGCCACACCCTGCAGTCGTTAGTGGTGTGGGTGAACGTGTTATGCCACTTGCGTATGGCTTTCCGTTCAGATCTTGCACCGTGGGAACTTTGTGGCCTTCGGGAATCTTTATATGCTTCTCCGCGAGTAAGAGATCGAAAATTTGCTCGGTTTTCGTCACGTCGAAGTCGAATCCTCTTGGAGGTCGGTGGCTTCACCCATTTGCAGGTTCTGGGCTGCTCGAGTCCACTCGGCCGCGACCTCTTGTTCTCCCGTAGCGACTTCATCTTCGCTGCGTCGACCATGGTAACCACCCGCTTGAACTTGTCCTGGTAGACATCTGGTGTGTTGTTCATATGCTGACAGCTTCTACCATGTGCGCTAGTGACGGGTAGTCCGCTTGGGAGGCCACGTCCTTGATCGATGATGACAGACCCACCACCGCCAACTCGACTGCTTCCTTTTTGCACGTGAACCGAATAGCATCGGTTCCTAACGGTCCTGAGCTGGATGTATTGACACTTGTTCCCCGCGCTGTCGTACTTGTGCTAGATCGGCAATGCCAACCTCGGAAGCCTGAGTGATATTGCTCATGGAACCGTTCTTCCACTGCTTCCAAGTCTGGATCGAGTTCGTGTGCGACGTGTGTACCACCCAGCCGATCCTGTGAGGTGAGAAGTACCTCACGCGCAGCTCGTCGACGCTGAGATCATGCCATTGTGCCAAATATCGGCTCACATGCTCGATGGAGCTGGAACCATCGATCCGTGAACTTTGTGAAGTCAGGAGCCGATATTTGGGTGGTAGCGGGATCAATTCGTACTCGTTGGGGTACGGCGTATAGCCGATCGCCTTTCTTTCGGCATCATGCCGAACGATCTTTCAGGATCGTACAAATTTGATCCGCGTGATCAGGTGCCGAACCTGAAGATTCGTGAGTGGCGTACTTAACCAGCCATGCTTGTTTCTCTGGTTCTGAGCCAAGCAGGAGCTGGCTCGGGAGTTTGTCGGGGTGGCGTATTTAGCTAGCCATGTTTGCTTCTCGGTCTGCCTCCGACGTTCCTCCTGTTGCCCCGAAGTCCCTGCTATAGCAACCTGGTTCGAGGGTGCCAGTCTTGTGATCGCACGGCATGCGCATGCGTACCCGTGCGGGATCTCCTTGGGCGCGTCTGTAGAATTGGTAGTCGGGTCACCACCAATCTTGTAGACGCATAGGCCGATGAGTTCGGCGCTTCGGGCGCTGCCAACGCGAACGGCAGCGGTGGACGGGGGCAGAACTCCCCTTGGTGAGTCCCTAGGGCTGGTCTGACGGAGATGCGATGGCTCATGATCTCCTGGATCACGCGCGCGACGCGCTCCAACGTATTCACCAGGCTCTCAGAATGGCGGTGCGGCGAATGAGCCACCATGAAGTTTATCTCCTGACGACGACAGTGCGTTCCTCGACGGGGTGGACAGGTCCACTCCATCAAGCGCGCCTTCGGGTGAACCCCTTCCATCCGATGCCATGGGAGCGGGTCCTGTGGAAAGAGCCGATTAGGTGCTTCGAGGTGCTTTGACCTCGTCATACTTCTTCTTGAGCTCGCGAAGCTCCTCGTACGTGACCGGAGTTTCTTCTGCCACCTCTGATGTAGATGGCATTGTGTTTGATGTTGAAGATGGGTCCCACCGAGCGTGCGAGAATGTGTTGACGAGAAACCCACCGCGGGCGTGGGTCAACACGTAGAGCCGGGAACAACTAGGGTTGCGGCTGGCCCTGGTCCCTCGGGCGACGGCCCGCAAAGCCTCTGGTCGCGCGCCGATGCAAATTGCAGGCGGCCACCTGACCTATACCTGGTCGGGAAGGTGTGGATGATGCCTCGCTTAGTTTCCTGCAGGGCACACACGTACGTTAAATACGAGCCTCGATCGGCTCTCTCAGTTGTCTGTGAATCGGCTCATGGAGCCGATCCACCCATGATTCGTCCGAGGTGGCCGAATATATGGTGGTCTGCTTGATCATGATAAAGCATATGAGATCCACGACGATCTGGGGTTTTCACCGCATAATCGGATCATCCTACTCACGATTGGGCCTCGCGCTCACACACGGTGATCGTAAGCCAGCCCTAGACAAGGCCTAAAAACCAACGCTAGGTTGATCCTCGGAACGTCCTGTCTAGGGGCAGCAAATTACACCCCATGCCGCTGGATCCTCCAACCCTTTGTAAGGCCTAACTATTGCAGATATTAAACTAATCCTTGATGAATCAAGGAGCAATCGTAACGGATCAGATCTACTAAATAACGATCAAGCGGGTGCGCCCCTGCACCCATGGTGAGGTACAGGGACGGCTAGATGCGCAAGGGTTGCACTACGACAGCATATGATACTAGGAATAATGCTAACCCTAACACATCTATGATAACTACGTTGCTCGCCATCAAAAAGGCTTCAGTACGAGCAAGGCATGAACAACTAGGCAGGCTCGTCGCCTAGATCGCGAGATGCGATCTAGGCGACATGGTGCACGGAGAACCCTCGAGACGAAGGAGTTGGCGATGCGCCGAGATTGGTTTGTGTTGAACGTTGGTTGTTGTTTATTCCATAAACCCTAGGTACATATTTATAGTCCAGGGGACTTTCTAATGTGGGCGTGCACTAAACCGTGCACGAGATAAACTCTAATTTCTAAACTAAGATGCGATCTAATATGTTACGGATACACGGGCTTCAGCCCAACTTGGTAAACAAGGCCGATTCACGTATTTCTTCCACGTACAATCTTCACGTCCACCTTGATCGCGGCCCACCTCTGGCTTGGTCAGATTCTGGTGATAACAGGGCCCCCTGCTGGCCTTCCTCGACTCCTCTTCGGTCTTCTCGAACACTCCGTGGAAAATAGGGCCGTGGGCTTTTGTTTCGTCCAATTCCGAGAATATTTGTAAAACAACTTTTCTGAAATAAAAAAAAAACAGGAACTGGCACCGTGGCATCTTGTTAATAGGTTAGTCCCGTAAAATGCATAAAAACATTATAAAGTATGAATAAAACATGTAGGTATTGTCATAAAACTAGCATGGAACATAAGAAATTATAGATAAGTTGGAGACGTATCAAGCATCCCAAGCTTAGTTCCTACTCGCCCTCGAGTAGGTAAACGATAAAAAGAATAATTGAAGTGACATGCTACCAACATAATCTTGATCAATACTATTGTAAAGCATATGAGATGAATGAAGTGACTCAAAGCAATGGTCTATAGTTTGCTAATAAAAAGATAATGACTAAACAATGAATCATATAGCAAAAACTTTTCATGAATAGTACTTTCAAGACAAGCATCAAAAGTCTTGCATAAGAGTTAACTCATAAAGCCATAGATTCTTAATACAAGGTTTTGAAGCAACACAAAGGAAGATTTAAGTTTCAGCAATTGCTTTCAACTTCAACATGCATATCTCATGGATAATTGTCAACACAAAGTAATATAATAAGTGCAATAAGCAAGCATGTAAGAATCAATGCACACAGTTGACACAAGTGTTTTCTTCTAAGATAGAAAGAAGTAGGTAAACTGACTCAACATAAAGTAAAAGAAAGACCCTTCGCAGAGGGAAGCAGGGATTAAATCATGTGCTAGAGCTTTTCAAGTTTTGAAATCATATAGAGAGCATAAAAATAAAGTTTTGAGAGGTGTTTGTTGTTGTCAACGAATGGTAGTGGGCACTCTAACCCCTTATCAAACAGACTTTCAAAGAGCGGTTCCCATGAAGGACGTTATCTCTACCGGCAAGGTAGATCATCCCTCTTCTCTTTTGTTTACACATGTATTTTAGTTTTATTTATAGATGACACTCCTCCCAACCTTTTGCTTTCACAATCAATGGCTAATCCTCGGGTGCCTTCCAATATTTCACATACCATGGAGGAGTGTCTATTGCAAAATTAAGTTGCTTACGATAAATCGGGGCAAAACATGTGAAGAGAATTATTAATGAAAGTTAATTAATTGGGGCTGGGCACCCCATTACCAGCTCTTTTTGCAAAATTATTGGATAAGCGGATGTATATGCCACTAGTCCATTGGTGAAAGTCCGCCCAACAAGATTGAAATATAAAACACCACATACTTCCTCATGAGTTATAAAACATTGACACAAATAAGGAGTAATAAAGTTTTGAATTGTTTAAAGGTAGCACATGAAGTATTTAAATGGCAGAAAATACCAGTAGGTAGTTATGGTGGACACAAATGGCATAGGTTTTGGCTCAAGGTTTTGGATGCACGAGAAGCATTCCCTCTCAGTACAAGGCTTTGGCTAGCAAGGTTGTTTGAAGCAAACACAAGTATAAACCGGTACAACAAAACTTACACAAGAACATATTGCAAGCATTATAAGACTCTACACTGTCTTCCTTGTTGCTCAAACACTTTTACCAGAAAATATCTAGACCTTAGAGAGACCAATCATGCAAACCAAATTTCAACAAGCTCTACGGTAGTTCTCCACTAATAGGTTTAAACTACATGATGCAAGAGCTTAAACATGATCTACTTGAGAGCTCAAAACAATTGCCAAGTATCAAATTATTCAAGACAATATACCAATTACCACATGAAGCATTTTCTGTTTCCAACCAAATAACAATAAGTGCTGCGGCTTTCAGCTTTCGCCATAAACATGAAAAATAAAACGAAGAACACAAGTGTTCAAATGAAAAGCGGAGCGTGTCTCTCTCCCACACAAGCATGTTAGGATCCGATTTATTCAGAAAACTAAAATAACAAACGAGAATAAAAGCACACGGACGCTCCAAGTAAAGCACATAAGATGTGACGGAATTAAAATATAGTTTCACTAGAGGTGACCTGATAAGTTGATGAAGAAGGGGATGCCTTGGGCATCCCCAAGCTTAGACGCTTGAGTCTTCTTGAAATATGCAGGGACGAACCACGGGGGCATCCCCAACAACGGGGACTCCCCGGCAACGGCGCCAGAAAAGTAGCTGCTTGTGACTGTAAATCACATGTCCGTTGGGAACCCCAAGAGGAAGGTATGATGAGTACAGCAGCGAGTGTTCTCTCAGTAAGAAACCAAGGTTATCGAACCAGTAGGAGAAAAAAGATCACGTGAAGGTTGTTGGTGAAGGAGTGTAGTGCGGCACAACACCAGGGATTCCGGTGCCAACGTGGAACCTGCACAACACAATCAAACGACTTTGCCCCAACTTAACAGTGAGGTTGTCAATCTCACCTTGCTGAAAACAAAGGATTAAACGTATGGTGTGGAAAATGATGTTTGCTTGTAGAAAATAAAAGAGAACAATGATTGCAGTAGGTTGTATTTCAGATGTAAAAGAATGGACCGGGGTCCACAGTTCACTAGTGGTGTCTCTCCAATAAGATAAATAACATGTTGGGTAAACAAATTACAGTTGGGAAATTGACAAATAGAGAGGGCATAACAATGCACATACATATCATGATGACTACTATGAGATTTACTTAGGGCATTACGACAAAGAACATAGACCGCCATCCCATGCATCTATGCCTAAAAAGTCCACCTTCGGGTTAGCATCCGCACCCCTTCCAGTATTAAGTTGCAAGCAAAGACAATTGCATTAAGTACCGTGCGTAATGTAAACAATACAAATATCCTTAGACAAAGCATTGATGTTTTATCCCTAGTGGCAACACACATCCACAACCTTAGGGGTTGCTGTCACTCCCCCAGATTCAATGGAGACATGAACCCACTATCTAGCATAAATACTCCCTCTTGGACTCACAAGTATCAACTTGGCCAGAGCCTCTACTAGCAACGGAGAGCATGCAAGATCATAAACAACACATATATGATAGATCAATAATCAACTTGACACAGTATTCCATATTCATCGGATCCCAACAAACACAACATGTAGCATTATAAATAGATGATCTTGATCATGATAGGCAGCTCACAAGATCTAAACATGATGGCACAATAGGAGAAGACAACCATCTAGCTACTACTATGGACCCGTAGTCCAAGGATGAACTACTCACGCATCAGTCCGGAGGCGGGCATGGTGATGTAGAGCCCTCCGGTGATGATTCCCCTCTCGGCAGGTGCCAGGAGATCTTCTGAACCCCGCGAGTTAGGTTTGACGGCGGCGGCTGGAACTGTTCGTATTTTGGCTCTCGGTACTAGGGTTTTCGGACGAAGGAATAAATAGGCGAAGGGGCATCGTTGGGGAGCCGGGGGGCTCCCCACGTCTCGGCGCGCGGTGGGGCCCCGCGCCGCCATATGGGGAGGGCCCCTGGCCTTCCTTGACTCCTCTTCGGTCTTCGGGAACACTCCGTGGAAAATAGGGCCGTGGGCTTTTGTTTCGTCAATTCGAGAATATTTGTAAAACAACTTTTCTGAAATCAAAAACAAAACAGGGCACTGTGGCATCTTGTTAATAGGTTAGTCCCAGAAAATGCATAAAAACATTATAAAGTATGAATAAAACATGTAGGTATTGTCATAAAACTAGCATGGAACATAAGAAGTTATAGATACGTTGGAGACGTATCACTCACCCATCAACACATAAAGGCCAATGGATGGACTGTCCCTACGCGGCCCTACCTGTTAACATGTAACGGTCAAGTTCTTTGACCTAACTACAAACCTCCATCCGAACGTTTGCGAGGGTTTGAAACTAGAGGGAGGGGAAAAGTGAGGAAAATATTACTAGCTGGGGAAAACTGGGTACAACTATACCTGGGCATAGGCAGCCCGGCCAAACTATACCTGGGCATGCCCGGACAACCCGACCCGACCCGAAAATCTCGGGTCAGCGAAGATTGCATGTCGGGCCAAGCTTGGGCTGAGATTTTGAGCCCGACAGTCGGGCTGGCCGGGCTTCGGGCAAAAGTAAAGCGCAATTAAAGTCGTAGTCGGGTTGGGCCGCTCGGATCGGGTCGGGCTTTTTCGGGCTTCGGGCCGAGCTCGGGCCCGATTTTTAGGCCCGACGATCAGTTCGGGCTCGGCTTGGGCCTAGATTTTCTACCTTGGGTTTTTTTGACCCGACCCGACTTTTGCCAAGCTATAGGTACAACTAAGTAACCTAGGAAAATAGAAATCCCAAGAAATAAAGGTCCTCTGAAATTCTAGACTATCTTTGTACATTTTGTAGTACTAAATTAATTCATTTATTATTTATTAATTAAAATAACTATTACAAAAGTTGGAATTTACCAATCTTATTAAATTCTAGAATATCTTTCTAGATTTGTTCATTAACACATTTATTGTAGAAGATTTTTTCATAAAAAATAATAAAAATCGCCTGCAATAATGCGTTAATGAACAATCTCGATAGAAATCTTATTAAATTCTAGAATATCTTTCTAAAATTTCTCATTAATGTATTTATTATTCTCCAAAAAATGTGTTAATGAAAAATCTGGAAAAGAAATCTTATTAAATTCGAGAATATCTTTCTAGACGTTCTCATTAATGTATTTATTATCCTGCGATAAATGCATTAATGAAAAAAGTCTGGAAAGAAATCTTATTAAATTCTAGAATATCTTTCTAGACGTTCTCATTAATGTATTTATTATCCTACAATAAATGCATTAATGAAAAAGTATGGAAAGAAATTTTGTTAAATTCTAGAATATCTTTTTAGACGTTTTTGTTAATGTATTTATTATCTTGCAATAAATGCATTAATGAAAAAATCTGGAAAGAAATCTTATTAAATTCTAGAATATCTTTCTAGATGTTCTCATTAATGTATTTTTTGTAGGAGAGTTTTAGTATTTGTTGGTATAAGGGTGTTATTTTCGAAAAGTAATAATCTTATTTAATTATAGAATATCTTTCTAGATTTTCTCATTAACGTATTTATTCTAGGATATTTTTAGTATTTGATGTGGAATTTATATGGGTATTAATTTCAAAAAATAATAATATTGTTAAATTCTAGAATATCTTTCTAGATTTTCTCATTAATATATTTATTTTAGGAGATTTTTAGTATTTGTTAGGGAAATTATATGGGTATAATTTTTGAAAAACAATTATCTTATTAAAAAGCTAGAATATCTTTCTGGATTTCTCATTAATGCATTTATTATAGGAGATTTTTAGTATTTGTTAGGGAATTTATATGGGTATTCTTTTTGAAAAATAATAATCTTATTAAATGCTAGAATATCTTTCGAGATTTTCTCATTAATGTATTTTCTATAGGAGATTTTTAATTATTTTTTAGGGAATTTATATGGGTATTCTCTTTGAATTGTGATTTTTAATTAATGTAACCCCTATTTGCTAATTAATACGGCCCAGATATATGAACTCGATTAGATTGGATTGGCCCATTTGATCATATGGGTCTGGCCCATTTAGGGCCACTCGAGTTAGGTTGATCTAGGTTTATTACTTAATGCAGGAGGCTCTCTAATGATCATGGTTAAGGTGTTGTTTACTAACAATTGAGTTTGTTCCTATTTTTTCTTTGATCAATGTTCAACCTTGATTGCCTTTGAGGTATTCTAGATCAAGTTTTTAGTTGTGGGTTGTTAGCTACTTAATTTGGCCACGGTCATTTTCATATGGTGTATTTGGTTGCCTTTTCATAAATTGTTTGTGATTTGTACTTATATCATGTCTAATTTTTTTAAAAGTATATATGAAATGAAAGGTATTTGTAAGATGAATGCAACATACCATTTATAAATTTTGAAACCATATAATTTTGAAAGTAGTGCATCGAAGACTGTGGGAAAAAGGTGTGCCATATATTTTGGGAAGAAGGGAGGACTTTGTAATATTATATTACAACGATCATTCGTAATATCTCCAATGACAATGCATTCAATATATATTTAAAATTGTGATACATATATTTCATTTGTATGATTCATTCTTGTGAATCAAAAACACTTTTTCAGTTTCTAACTATTTTTATGCCAATTTATTCTTTATAAATCTTTGATATAATGAGTTTGAAGTATAATGAGTTTGGGAAGAAGGTAAATTTTATTGTTAAAAAGGTACTCACAACTGATCATTTTTTTATGTATCACTTGGTATAATGAGATTTAAGTGACATTTTGCATGTCTCTAACCCGCTCTATATGTACGAATCAAACTCTCATAATTTCATGGTAACTTTCAGCAACACCAAACTAAGTTTGATTACTACTTGCTAGATTCATATGGCAAATTTTAGGACAAAATTATATGGCATTCCATTGTACTCCCATTGAGGCGACTATTTGGCACATGTAATGCAGAAAGATACACCCTTCCTTCATGACCTTCACCCTCACCATCAAGCCCTAATGGTGTTTCTCTAAACTTTCATTACAATGGTACCAGCTACAGAACAAGTGCATGCACACTCTGATACATGATAAGAAATAGACACCGCGTTTATCACATGTTTTCTGGAATGTCATTATAAAACCTAACAAATGTATGCATCCTCGGCATGTACATAAAAAATGCACCCTTGTTCTTGAACCATCGTATCCTAGTCATGGCCACACTCTCTTCATATTATTGTTCATTTCCTCTTTCATCAACTTCTCTGGTCTCCTCCAACATCTTCTTTCATCATCTTCCCTGATTTCCTCCAACATTTTCAAGCTCAACTATAACCTCTAACATGTTGAGCTCTATTGCGACACCACCATCCCGCACCATCTTGTGCTTCCACCACTGCAGTTGCCTATACCGAGTTCCTTCATACACCATTATAGTTACCTCTTGCTTTGTGCTTGACTTTTTTCACATTGTATTCTTACTAGCAAGACTTGGTGGTGTATTTCTTTTTGTGATACATATGCAACAAAGTTATGGATCAACCGCCATATTGTGACAAAATATAGATATTGTTTACCATATGTTTCATGCAAGTTACCGTCATAAATTCATCATTACCTTTTATACAAAAAAGCACGCCAATTGGATTATCTCGAGACTTTCCTACCCGTATATATACCTATCATCTGTAAAAAATGTGGTCTAATTATGGCCACAATCATTCTACTGCTAGTGCTATTTCCTCCTTTTGTCTTCTCCATCTTATTTACTCCAAGAACTTCAAAATCGACTATCACCTTTTCATCTTTCATTATCCCCATTTTATCTTCTTCGGTGACTCTGAGACGTGTTATAACCTTTGGGAGTACCATCTCAATTCCACAACATAGTCACATCTATCATGATGCTTTCTTCACCATCATTGTTAACTCAAGTGGTTCGGAACCCTCTAGCATGTGTCTCTAACTTGCATTTGTTAAGTGGAGTCAAATCCTATGGTTCTAGCAACACCATCAAATGTACTTACATTGAAGCATCTAATTGGCACATCATTGTAGGGATCTGCACCCATTGTTCATCATCTACATCAATTCAATCAAATTATGGTGTCATTTCTAAAAGCTCGGTTTATCTATTGGTGTTGTATGCACAACAATTGTGTGGACCCTTTGATTTCATATGGAGTGTTGTTATTTGTACCATCTTTGCTTTCTATTCAAATATGGACATAACCGTGGAATAACATATATCCAATGGTTTCATGCATCCTTTGCAAGTATATATATATAACCTTCTTCTCAAACCATGTTATCATACTCAATGCACTCCTTATCCCCATTATTGCTCTTTTAAACTTCCATCACCATTTATCATCTCCTCCAATAACTTCAAGACCAACATTTACATTTTATTTGTGGAGCTTCGCCTCGACACTACAAATGCACCCTTTTTCGTGCTTCTACTACTATAGTTTCCTATATGGGAGGGCTTCCTTTAGTACGATAATTAACCCTAGCATTACCAATCTCTGTCTTGCTATGCGCTCACGATCAAGCATCTATTCAACAAATCTAGTGTAGAGAGTTGTTGTTTCCACTTATCATCTTTCATCCTCACCAACAAGTCTTGGTGGTGCTTCTAAAAGTTTTATCTTCATATTCGTGCCACTAATGCAACAAATACTTGGTTCCACCGATATATCATGACAACATCGACATCTTGTTTACCATAGGTTTCATATACGAGGTGCCATTACATTATTATCGTTACTTCTTATGGGAAATAAGACGCTGCCGTTGGATTGCGATAATCCACAATCCAACGGCCGCAAGTCTTCCCTACCCGTACATATATATCTTTCTTCTCGAACCGTCATCGTCTACCTCCCGCCACAACCATTCTAATCGTTATTGTTATTTCTGCCTTGCCCCCTCTCCGCGTTATCGTCACCAACAAGTCTCGGTGGTGCTTCTAAAAGCTTTTCCTTTTCTATTTGTGCCACTAATGCAACAAATACATGGTTACATCGATATATCATGACAAGGCCAACATCTTGTTTACCGTAGGTTTCATATACGAGGTGCCGTTACATTATTGTCGTTACTTCTTATGGAAAACAAGACGCCGCCGTTGTATTGCGATAATCCGCAATCCAACGGTCCCAAGTCTTCCCTACCCGTATATACACCTTTCTTCTCGAACCGTCATCATCGCAATCCAACGGTCCCAAGTATTCCCTACCAGTGTATATACCTTTCTTCTCGAACCGTCATTGTCGCAATCCAACGGTCCCAAGTCTTCCCTACCTGTGTATACACCTTTCTTCTTGAACCGTCATCATCACAATCCAACGGTCCGAAGTCTTCCCTACCCGTATATATACCTTTCTTCCCGAACCGTCATCGTCTACCTCCCGCCGCAACCATTCTACTCGTTATTGTTATTTCCGCCTTCCCCCTCTCCGCGTTATCTCCGCCGACGACTTCATCGAGACCGATTATCAGCCTCAGACCGTGGGAGCGTCGCCGTGACAGACGGGTCCGCCATGGCCCGCGCTTCCATAGTCATAGTTTCATCTGTGCTCTTCCTTTGATTTTTTTTCCTGACCTTTCTTCTTTTGTTGGTGGTTGAGAAGGGAGGATGGCCAAAACCCTAGGCGAAGTTGCCATATCGGTGACAGGGAGCTGCGTGGCAGCCATCAGGCAGCCTGGCCCGAGGAATGGACGGCCGAGATGGCTTCCCCGTCCGGCGGCGGCGCCCAGGAGGTGGAGGTCCCGACGCGCCCGTTGGCAAAATTGGCAGGCCGCCGCGCCGAAGTGGCCCAAACGCTCCTCCATAAATTCCCCGCCGATTCCACAGTCTGTCCACCACCACAGCCCCTGAGCCCCGCACCCAAATCGCGTCTCGTCGTGGAAAGGGAGCGGCTTTGGGAGCTATACACAACGACCCAAATCTCTCTCGTCACCACCACCACCACCACCGTCCACCGTCCACCGCCACCCCGCTCTCGCTGTCGTCCCCCACCGCTCATCGCGTCGGAGGGACGCGCAGCCCGCTCCCCCCACCGCCCCATCCACCCCGCCGCGAGGGGAAACCCTAGCGGCTTTAGATCTCCCACCCGGCGCTCCGATCCGGGCGGCTAGCGCCCCGATTCGGCGTCCTGGCGCCTGAAATGGCGGCGGAGGTGCCCAACACCGAGCTCGAGGAGCAGCTCAAGGATATCGGGACCCGCCTCCAGGAGGCGCCCGACGACTCCCAAGGCCTGCTCAAGCTCCTCGACGTGAGCCTTCTCTCCCAACTTTTTTTTATTTAATCTTGTTTCGCTTTCTTTTTCCATGTTATAGTGGTTGTCACTGTATTTCTATCGTGTTTCCTGGTTTGGTTGGAGGATTGATTGGATTGGTGCTCTTGGTTTATTTGGTCACTGTTTCTCTCGATTTTACCCAATTCCCCGTTCTACCAGACAAAAAGGGCAGTTCCTTCTATCGATTTCAGACCATTTTGCATCTTCTTGGCTATCGGTACACAGAGACACCACGGTGTCAGCTTTCTTGAAATTCCATCCTGCTATTTAGATTTGCAGTAAAAATAACGGTCTGATTATGCCAGCGCCTGTTCTAGCTTAAACTCGCCCGTTCGATCTAATCAAGTTTATCGTCTGTTATGCAGGAGGTCGAGATACTTCTACTGAAGGTGGAGCAATCACCCCCGAAGAGCACGTTCGTGGCCATTCGGCCAGTGATGACTGCCCTGGTCAGGGAAGACCTGCTGGCCCACCCTGACGCTGATGTTAGGCTTGCGATAGCATCCTGCATATCTGAGGTCACAAGGATCACTGCGCCTGAGGCTCCCTATGAGGATGCTGTGATGAAGGTACCACATGGCCTTTCCTGATTATACGATTGTTTCATCATCATATACTTTGTATCCTGACCTGTGCTTCTTAATTTACCAGAACGTCTTCTCTGTAATTGTGGAGTCTTTCCGGACCTTGAATGATATTGACAGCCCTTCCTTTGGGAAAAGGGCTTCAATTCTTGAAACTGTGGCAAAGGTCCGCTCATGTGTGCTCATGTTAGATCTTGAGTTGGATGAGATGATCCGGGAAATGTTTAAAGACCTCTTCACAACTATGTCGTAAGGATCCTCTTCCCGTTGTTTATCCTAGTTTCATCTATGTATTCTCGTTGCTACTGTCCTGGATATATATATGCTTGAGTAAGTTTTGCTAACCTGTATTCTTTGGACATGTTCAAGGTGGTAGTTTATTTACCTTACATGTTTTTTTAGCCTCTTATCTATGTTTTATGGATAAACTCTTACTCATCTATTGTACCTGTCCTGTACCTTTCTTTCTTGATGAAAAATCTAGCACTATTATCAGATCTTGATTATCTTATTCAATGTTTTTCTTGCAAAGAATTCAACATTGTGTATTTAAACTCATCAGTCTGTGATAAAATGCTAATATTAGAGTGAATTTGCAAGTTGCTAGCACTGCCTTTTAATGTTTGAATGCTATATTCCTCTTTCTGAAAATTGTATTAGTTTTTATAGGCTACAGATGCATTTTCTTTCACACTGTTACCAGTTAAACTGGCTGGTTCTGCTACATCTTTTCAATTAAATTGACATGAACATGGTTGACGAGATTTATCATTTTAGATGCATTATTAATTGTATTTTCTCAACTAATTCTGATGACTGGATTTTATTTTCTCATATCGTTTTTCAGATTGGACCTTCCAGAAAATGTCTTGTCATCTATGGCGACAACACTGAAACTGATACTAGAGGAGAGTGAGGAAATACAGGCAAACCTTGCATCATTTCTTCTCAAAAAGGCTAGAAAAGAAGAGAAGGTATGCCATTTCAGCTTTCTTCACATTTATAATGTGGATTTATGTTGCGTGGGCAAGAAAAGAGATTCAGTTGAACTAATTCTCTCTTCTATTTTTCCAGGAGATATCTCCAGCATCTTTTGAACTTGCAGAGAGGGTGCTAAGCATCTGTGACAAGGAGAAAATGAAGCCAGTATTCCTCAAGTTACTTCAAGATCAAGGCACTGCCTTGGATGAATACAGCAACAATTTAACCTTGGTTTGTCAGTACACAAAGGTGGAAGTCGACAATGCTGATGAAGTTGACAATGCTGATGAAGTTGACAATGCTGATCAAGTTGACAATGCTGATCAAGTTGACAATGCTGATCAAGTCGACAATGCTGATCAAGTCGACAATGCTGATCAAGTCGACAATGCTGATCAAGTCGACAATGCTGATCAAGTCGACAATGCTGATCCTCCTGTGAAGGACACGGTCAGTTCAAGTACTTACACAGGACTACTAATATTGGGGGATATTTGCATTTTGTTAGATTTAGGGTTGTCGTATGACCAGCAATAAGTTAACAAATAGCTCACATGATTCCTGTAAAGGAAATATCTTTCTGTATAGTGTTGGTGTGGATGCACCTGTCCTAATTTTTTAGTTCTCACTCGTGATGTTCAGGTGGATGATGGCAAACTTTCTGAAAGGACTATTTCTGATGAATTACCTCAGGTATGCTGCACTGCATCTCTTATACCCATGGAAATAAATCAGTTCTAGAAATGATTGATAGTATACCAACACATCAATATTTGCAGGAATCTTCCAAACTGGAGGAAGATGTCAGCCGTCCTGAAGAAGATGGTACTCCGCTGGATAATGGTGAGGCTAATCAAGGACCACCTTCACCAAAAGAGAAGCCTGAACAGTCTCGCAATACTGAAAACACAAAAGATGTTGAGCAGTTGAAATCTGGTAGCAATGAAGGTACAGAATCTCCTGATGCAAAGCCCAAGGAGTCATCTGATGTTGATTCAGACGAAGACCTAAAGCTCAAACCCTGCAAGTCTGTGGCAACTCTGCACTCTAATGTTGATGTTGACAAAGAGTTATCTGCAGACAAAAAGGCAGTTAATGGAGTAGCTGTTAACGCATCAAAGCCTGACAAGAGCACACCTGATGTAGTTAAGCCAAAACGAGGCCGGCCTCCTGGACTGAAGTCATTGGAGAAGAAGGCTGCTAGAAACAACCAGGCTTCTGGTTTAGCTTCAAAGAAGACCGAGGAGGCTACTGATTCAGCTGGAAAGTTAAACAAACGATCAGCTAAGAGTAATGTCAAGTCTTCCGCCAGAAAGGCGGGTGAAGGAGAATCATCAAAGAAGCAGCAAAAGCTCAGCTTGAAACAGCCAAAGGATGAAACCCTCTCAGAGGAAGACACTGCCAAAGATCTGACTCTAAAGGTTATTTACTAATATAATTACCTCTACTTAAATTTTATATTAGGAGTATGTAGAATATCAGTCATTTCTTATGGTTAAGGGCCTAGTTTGTCTTCATTGGAAGTTCTAAAATAGAGCTTAATTGCATGAGCAATGATGAATCTATATGACACTCACAACTTGAATTTCGTAAACATGATATCATAGTTAAGTTGTTTATGAGCAGTCTTATTCATGTACCAACTGTTTCATTGCAATACAGGAAATGGTCTCTCCCAAGTCTCTGACCAAGGGTTCAGGCAGAACCAAGGTTCAAAGTGGGGAGAATAGTGAGCTGAAGAGGAAACGTGAACAAGATACTGAGGAGGTATTCATTCTTACTTAGTTACATGCGCATACATGATTGTTTCTGTAAATAGACTGGTCTATTGCCTGATTGTTTCACCTACTTTCCCTTACAATTCATTTTTTAACTTTTGTATATAAAATCATAACTTGAGCGAACTCTTGCCCCTCTGCATTCTGCAGATAAATAAAAGCTAAATGTATGTGCCTAATGAACTCCTGTTCAGTACATCTGCATTTCTTGTAGAGAGTACGGACATTCCTTTTTTCACACGTATATTTCTATTTGTTGCTAAAACTTCACAAGTTAGATGTGCAATGCAGAACTACATGTTTGAACTGTTTGTATATTCTATCTTGCAATTAAAAGAATTTAAATAAGATTCCTAGCTTATTTGAGTGATTTCGAACCAAAATCTCATAATACAGTAGTTTTAAAACATAGACTTGAGCTTTATTTTGTTGAGACTCACTCAAGATCTGCAACACTGAGATATCCGTTTTTCTGGATCATCTAGCGGCGATGCTGTTGCTGTGTTGCAGATCAAGAGTGTTAAGCATTTCTTTTTTCTTTTCCTTACACCTCTCCCTGTTATGGAGCTTGCATGTGTTTCTGTCTAGGTATTTGATCTGATCATTAACTTTGTATGCTCTTGATAGACTCCTCGTGCAAGGAAAAACAAAGGTCTGGATGCTAGCCTAGTTGGTGCAAGGATCAGAGTCTGGTGGCCAGATGATGAGATGTAAGTGCGATGGATATTATTTGTCTGATAATGTAGCATGAAGATGATTAATTCCTGGATTCTCAGACTGTAAAAAGCTTAGTCATTGTTACTAGTACAATATTGACCTATACGAATGAGATGTAGATATGATATTGCTTGCTATCATTACTTGCTCAATTTTTCTAAGTTCTAACTATGTCAATAACTCTTGTAATCTACGGTCTAGTTTCTGCAAAAAAATAAATATTCAGAGGTACAGAAATATATTTCATCTGCTAAACTTCAAGTCATTTTGGCTCGTCATGGATGTTGATGTCTGCATATTTTATTTTGTTGTTCATTTTAGATTTTTATAAGCCTTTCTTTTCTATTATCAGGTATTACAAGGGTGTTGTTGACTCATTCGACACTAATTCAAAAAGGCACAAGGTCTGTACACTATTTTATCTGCCCCTCCGTGGTGGCTATTTGATTTGCTTGAAGAACTAATGTTGATTCATAGTCCAATTGTTCAATTTCCTTTTCTTGTTGGTCCCTGTGCTTTTTCGGAGCTTAGGTTGCGTATGATGATGGAGATGTAGAGGTACTATTGCTTAGGGATGAAAAATGGGATTTCATCAGTGAGACTGAGGTATGCACATCTTGTTAACCTCAGGGTGTAATATTAGGATCATGTTTTATTTCATTCTTTCTGATTAACTGTTATTCTGGCAGGAACAAAGCAGAACTCCTGTTGTGCCATCTGAGACGTAAGCAAAATCATCTATTTGTGTACTTTCAGCTTTGAAATTTGAAATCACCTGTTTTAATTCGCAGTAGCTAAACAGCAATGATTTGAATATTTATTCATGCATAATTAATTTAGTGAGAACCAACATGCACCAAGTATCACTCCTGTGCTAGGGGCCTTTCTAGATGGACTAGCATAGGGGATCGGGTGGTCAGTCAAATCTTAAAAAAATAAATAAGGGAAACTATTTGTCCTTGGCCTATTCTAGGAAAGCACAGACCTGACTCGCCTAATGACCGTCCACTTTCCCAACTCTGAGCTCTGTTAATTCTCGCTTGTTCTGCACTGTCATCAAACATCCCAAACACACAGAAAAGGTGTTATGTGTTAAATTTGTATTACTGTCTGTTTCAACCAGGCGGCGTGGCAGGAAAGGGAGAGGAACCTCGGTGCAGGCAGTGAAGGAAGAAAAAACAGAAACACCTAAAAGGTAAGAGTAATCACACATAGAATCCATAGTTAAATGTTTTCCTAGAGTTCTTCTCAGACTTGTTTTTTTCTGCATGGTTGCAGTGAAGGAGGGGAGCTTCCAAAGAAAAGGGGCCGTCCTAAAGGTTGGCGTCCAAACAATGCTGGAACACCATCTTCTGCAACTGCAAGTAAATCGAAGGGGAAAACTGCTATCAAGGAGGCCAAAGGGACACCTAAAACTGGAGGTGATCTTAAGCAGGAAGGTGAAAAGGGTGCCAAAGACAAAGCCACTCGATCAGCTGACAAGCCAAAGGGTGATCTGGCTAAAGACAGCAGCAACCAGAGTGGCAGCAAACCAAAGGAAGTTGGTAGCAAGGGAAAGGATTCAAAAGATGAAAGCAAATCTGCTGATGCACCTGTGAGAGGTAGGCCTGGTCGGAAACCAAAATCTCCTGCGACTCCTGTGGCTGGTGGTGGATCTTCTGTGAAAGAGAAGCGGAAGGAGAAAGAAGAGGAGGCACCTGAAATGGAGCAGGAAGCATCAACTGGAAAGAAGCGCAGGAGGAAGGCTTAAACTTTGCTGGCCCGTGTACATCTCTTGTAAATGGGTTTGCTCTCTTAGTCTCATTATCGGTGTTTGGACATTGCGCCGTGTATGGATTGTAACTCCTTGGTCGTCGGTTACCTATTGAATTGTGTGCTGATTGGGCATCATGTTGTAGCTAGGTAGCTGTAGCCAGAAAAATTTCAGTAGCTGTAATGTTAGGCGTAACTTGTTGGATGTTAATGTTGTGTCAGATGCTGTTGTAGCCAGTTTATTGATGTTCTATTATATATAGGCTATTTTATCATTAAATTTTGTGGCAGATATGCATGTTCGTCTAATCTTCTATGGAAGCTGTGCGGGTTTGTCTAATCTTCTGTGGAAGCTGTGCAGGTTTTTTGTCTATACCTTTTTTTCGCAGAGAAAAGCTGTTTTGGAGAAGGATGCTCAACTTGCCGGTGATATTTGTAACATTGTTTTTGCAGTGCCCTTCTAATGTCAGTGGTTGTCTTTGTTTACAACGTGATTCAGCTCAAGAGGCCTGCCTTGCAGGTGTGATCTCCCATGTTTTGTTGAGATCTGGTTATCATCTTATTTGTAACTTTACCAGAGTTGAGCCTGCTTACCCGGTCCATGTACAGACAATGAGGTAATCAACTAATAGCACTATCGTCTTGGTCGTCTCTTGTCATGTAGACATCACATCAGTAATCCACTTGGCAGATAGTGACCAGGTCAACAATTCCACCTTGTGAACATTTGCAAAGGGAAGTCGACAGGAGGAACGACCTGATCGTCAACTTAATGTTTAAAGGTAACCGTCACATCAGATCATCGCCTTTGGAATTTCGTTGGCCACTTGGAATTCGCAACGCATCGATGGCTACTTGCAGAGTTGCAGAGGTTTCTGTCTTCTCATGGTCAAGCTGGCAATATAGAATGACAAACAGAAGCTGGATTAGGCGGCATTCTGTTTTTCTGCATGTATGTACAGAACGAGATAGTGGGGTTAGGCCGCCGTCAGCCCGTCGTTGTTTAACACCCACTGTGCGTGGGTGTTTATCCTTTGTTAATTTGGTCCTGCAGGCTGCACTACACTTGGTCGAAACGATAGACATCCCTGTGAAAGAGGAAACGGCGTGAATGTTACCCAGCGCTAGGTAGAGTGGACCGAGATAAGACCTAAATGATTTTGCTCAAGACGCTTTTATTTTGTAACGAAATACTCCCTGTGTTATGGAGCTCGTAAATTTAACCAACGTAGTACAAGGGTATATATTATATTATAAAACATATATCATTTGAAAGTTTAGATGTTATATTTTCTAACGATATAATTTTTATGGGTACATTTTATATTATATTGGTAAAATTAACGATTTAAAAATACACGACAACTTTATAATCCACAATATAGGGAGTAAGACCTAAAAAAAAGTTTAGCTCACACCCTTCTGCCTAATCCTAACCCTGCCATTTTGATGGCACAAATTTTGGTCTCTCATCATTCACATGCCAAGCTTGGATTTGATTGACTGTCTCTCTAGTGGCCGCCCTTTCTCGAGTGCTACTGAACTGATTCTACATCATTGAGGGCATCTCTAGCAGATGATGTAAAAACCGTTTTATACATTATTTTTTTTTAGCTAAAAGTGCAATTTTTTCTTTACATCTGTGATGTATATTTTGGGCCAATTGACCCATATTTCTCCACGTCACGCAGAAGAGGCCAACTGCCGCCCTGAAGTTTCATCTCCCCTCCGTCTCTTCCATCCGCTAGGGTGTGTATCGGCGAGTGGCCGCGCGCTCTGGCCGCGCCTCGGTGATGGGTCCTTGACTGGCATTGCCTCGCTATTTGGTAGTGGAGGCTCCAACCGATTTTAGCGTCCAATCGAACTTGGTAGTAATAGGAATCGCAATGCTAAAATTAAAGTCTAAGTTGCTGAATTTTGAAGTTTGAGTTACTGAATTCGAAGATTGAGCTGCCGAAGAAGAAGGATTAGGTGCAGATGTGATACATTTTACATCACCGGTGATGTAAATACATTGTGTATTCTACGTGGACTTTATTGTGATGTAAATTTTTAGTAATTTTTAAAGTACAAAATACATCATTTGTTTGACATGCTTTGACCCACCATGGAACATTCTAATCCACTACAGTTGGTACCCCGAGGAGGACGGACATGGTGCTCGAGGCAGAGAAAGCGCCACCCCGCACCCAAATCCACTCCCTAAACAAATCCCTGCCGCCGCCCCACCACATCACCAAATCCGTCCGCCGAACAGGAACAGAGCACCATGGCACCCGATCCCGTGTTGCGTCCAAGGAACAACCCCGGTGACGATGACGTCCCGCACGACCGGATCCTCGCTTCCGTCGCCACCACAACCTCAACCTGACATTTTCCCGCTCTATATAAAACCCCGGCACCAAACAACGCCGCGACACTCATACACGCCCTGCTCCCGACCTGGTCGTCCCCAACCCCGGCCTACCTGATCGCGAGCCGTAACCCGCAAGCGTCCGGACAGAGCCATGTGCACGCCAGCGGCGGGCCGCGTGCGCCTCAACGTCGGCGGCCGGGTGTTCGAGACGACCGCCGACACGCTCGCCTCCGCGGGGCGGGACACCATGCTGGGCGCCATGCTGGACGCCTCCTGGAACGTCCCCGCCACCACGTCCGAGTACTTCATCGACCGCGACCCGGCCTGCTTCGCGGTGCTGCTGGACCTGCTCCGCACGGGCGGCCTCCACCTGCCCCCGCACGTCCCCGAGGCCGCCCTCTGCCGCGAGGCGCTCTACTACGGCCTCCTCGACCGCGTCCGCGCCGCGCGCTGGGCCGACCTCGACGGCGACCGCCTCCGCCTCGCCGCCTCCGTCCCCGGCCGCGCGCCGGGCGACGGCGCCGCCGTCCGCGCCGCCCCCGACGGCGGCTGCTGCGTCGCGCACGGCGCCGCCGTGCGCGTGTACAACTGGATGCTCCAGGAGCGCCGGCCCGTCCACCTCGCCCACAAGCCCGTCAACGACGCCGCCTACCTCGACGCCGCCACCCTCCTCGTCGCCACGCGCGACAGCTCCGGCGGCGGCGTGGCGGCCTTCTCCGCGCTCACCGGCGACCTGCGCCACCGCTACCTTCTCACCCACGACCGCCAGCCCAGGCCATTCACCCCGGGGGCCCTCGCCTTCGACAACCACCACTCCACCATCTTCGCGAGCTGCAAGGGCCGCCTCAACGAGTACGGCGTGGCCGCGTGGGACGCGGCCACGGGCGAGCAGGCCGACTTCTTCTACGAGCCGCCCGCCTGCGCGCTGGGCGACGCCGACGCGCTCCAGTGGCTGCACGGCACGGGCACGCTCATGGCCGCCACCATGTTCCCGCGCGCCGACTCCTCCTTCGTCACCCTGCTGGACTTCCGCTGCAGGACCGTCGCGTGGTCGTGGTCCGACGTCGGCACCCCGGCCTCGCTCGAGGACAAGCACGCCGTCCACGCGGTCGCGATGGAGGATGGGTGGTCCGTCTGCGTCGTCAACCAGTACGACGACCTCGGGTTCCTCGACCTCCGGAGCAACGCCCGCGGCGTGAGGTGGAGGTCAGGGAGCAAGCTGACGGGCAGGAAGAAGGTGTGCGCCGAGGAGACGTGCTACCCCAAGCTCGCCACGCATGGTGGTCAGCTCTTCGCGTCCACGACGACCGGCGCCATCTCGGTGTTCAGCGGCCCCGACCACGCGTTGACGTCGACGCTGCGGGCGAGCGACGGCGGCGTCGTCTGCGACCTCTCCATCGGGGGCGACCGTCTTTTCGCCCTGCATAACGAGGAGAATGTGTTCGATGTCTGGGAGACGCCCCCGCTTCCGATCATTTAGAGGATTACTTAGTCTTGTGTTGACAGAGGACACTGACAGAGGTTTTGACAGTGTGTTTGCTGTAACATTCTCGTCATTTTTTTTGACAACGACCACGGAAGATTGAAGTGTCACTGAACTCATGTTTCGAAATTTGAGGATGGGTATGACTGGCGTGTCGTGATTATCGGCAAACACCTTTGTTTGTTGGCATAACGCCCAACTGCCGATCATCTGATTTGTTCGTCTTTTCGCCCTGCAATAACGAGGAGAACGTCTGTTCGATGTCTGGGAGGCGCCGCCACTGTCGATCATCTGACTTGTCGGACGACTTATTAGTGTCTGGCTGTATCAAGAGTAGAAGAATTACTGAGATACAGTACTGTAGCTGCTTTGACAGAGAAACATGCTGTAATTTTTTTTTTGGAGACACAGTACAACGCTCACTTTTCTCACCATTTTTGACAAAGACCAGAGAGGATTGAAGTGTGACACTAAACTGGGCTCGCATGTGCACAACTGAGTATGGATATGAGTGGCGTGTTGTCATTATCCACAAACACCTTTGTTCTCAGCTTTTTTTGTTGCCAATTCTGCATGATGTTAATGATCACCAAGTGTTGATATGGGTCTTTATACAACACTACTCACTAGTGATCTATTCTTGGTGGTGACGTGCCAAAATCAATCAAAAACAAAATACTAAGATAGAAGAAGTGGTTTAGGGTTTTGCGTGGGGTAGACAGCCCTCACGTCTTTCCACTATATATAATGATCAGTACATGTACAATACACGTATACATACAAATATACTACAGGCTAGACTACTTAACACTCCCCCTCAATCTAAACCTCTGCTAACTAGGTTGAGATTGTTCTTAAATCTGTCTAGCATCTGCCGTGTGGCCGGTTTAGTAAACACATCGGCCAACTGATCATTAGTGGAAATAAACCTGACATCCAATAAGCCTGCTGCAACTCGTTCACGCACAAAGTGGAAATCTACCTCAATGTGTTTCATGCGAGCGTGAAAAACTGGATTAGCTGTCAGGTATGTAGCCCCAAGATTATCGCACCATAATATGGGAGGACGCTGCTGTGTGACGCCAAGTTCTCTAAGAAGTGAATCAACCCATAATGCTTCAGCAGCGCCATTTGCCAAGGCTTTATACTCTGCCTCGGTGCTGGACCTCGAAACCGTTGGCTGTTTCCTTGAACTCCATGAGACAATGTTTGAACCAACAAACACTGCGAATCCGCTCGTGCTACGGCGATCATCCACACAGCCAGCCCAATCTGCATCAGTAAAAATACTAATGATGGATGACGGAGACCTCCGAATCTGCAAACCAACTTGGAGAGTCCCCTTGACATATCGCAAGATTCGCTTCACTGCTTCCCAATGAGCGTCAGTAGGCTGAGAGAGATACTGGCACACCTTATTCACAGCAAATGATATATCTGGGCGTGTCAAGGTCAGATACTGTAAGCCTCCCACAACACTGCGGTACCTGAAAGCATCATCAGTACTAAGAGCAGTTCCTGTATCACGAGCTAGCCTCTCTGATGTCATCAGAGGAGTAGGAGCTGAATTACAATTCTCCATATTGACTCGATGAAGAAGATCGAGTGCATACTTCCGCTGAGTCAATGTCATGCCCCCTGAATTGTAAGATGCTTCTAATCCAAGAAAATAATCCAGCTTTCCCATATCCTTAATGGGGAACGAAGCAGCAAGAGCATGTACCAAGCGATCCACTGCCGCAGGTGTAGAGCCAGAGATAACAATGTCGTCGACATAAACCAACATATAAATCTCAACACCATCTCGAGAGAAGAAAAACAGAGATGTGTCGGCTTTAGAGGCCGAAAAACCAAGCTCATACAAACGCTGACTCAGACGAGCATACCAGGCGCGTGGCGACTGCTTCAGACCATAGATAGACCGCTGAAGCTTGCAGACATGGGAAGGGTATCGTGCGTCCTCAAAGCCTGGGGGCTGCTGCATTTTGACGTCTTCATTCAAAAATCCATGAAGAAAAGCATTGCTAACATCAACTTGACGCAGACACCAGCCACGAGATACTGCAAGAGAGAGCACAAGTCGGACTGTCGCGGGCTTCACAACCGGACTAAAGGTGTCGCCATAGTCGATGCCGTGCTGCTGAGTGAAACCGCGTGCGACCAATCGAGCCTTGTGTTTGTCAATACTACCATCAGGACGGTGCTTAGTTTTTAAAATCCACTTACTGCCAACAATGTTAACTCCAGGAGGGCGCGGGACCAATTTCCATGTGCCTGTCCGTGTGAGAGCAGCGAACTCATCGGCCATGGCGGAGGACCAAGCCGGCTCCTGTAATGCCTCCCGGTGAGAGGACGGTGCAGCAAAGAATGCTCGGCGCCGAGGATCGTAACGAACCGTCCCATCGGTGTAGGCCTTCTCCGTCCTTGTGTGATCACGCGCACGAGTTACCATAGCATGCGTGGAGCCAGTAGGAGGAGCAGCCGAAGGTGCCGCGGCCAGAGGATCGGCAGGAGGCGGCACGGGCTGCTCCGGTGCCAGTTGCAATGCAGGGACAGTGGGCGACGCGGCCACGCGTGGCGAGCCCTGCATGGCCGTGCCATGCACGTCGATCGGCGACGCTGGCGATGCGGCTGGTGGCGACGCAGGAGGGGCATCGACTGCAGGACCTGGCACCTGTGAACAAATGACATCTGAAACAGGAGCATTAGTGGACAAGAAGGTCAAGTCATAATTTCGAATTGGCATACTCGTAACTGGTTCATCGGAGGGAAATGTGATGGATTGCTCTAAAGTGGAAACATCAACAGAGACTCCGGGTGTAGCGAAAGGAAACACCGATTCATCAAACACGACATCACGAGAAATATAGATGCGGCCTGTTGATTTATCCAAGCACTTGTACCCTTTGTGCATCGGACTGTACCCGAGAAAGACACACATCCTAGAGCGGAAATCTAGTTTGTGGGAGTTGTATTTGCGAAGACTAGGCCAACATGGGCACCCAAAAATGCGAAGAGAAGAGTAGGTTGGCTGAATCTGAAGGAGTCGAAACATGGGCGTCTCATTCTTAAGAACGGGTGTAGGCATACGATTTATAAGGTAGCACGCTGTAAGGAAAGCTTCATCCCAATAGTGGAGAGGAAGTGAAGAATGAGCGAGCAAAGCAAGGCCTGTTTCCACTAGATGACGGTGTTTACGCTCCGCAATACCGTTCTGCTGAGATGTATGTGGACATGAAACACGGTGAGAGATACCCGTGCGCTGAAAATACTGGTGAAGGCGATGGTACTCACCGCCCCAATCAGATTGAACAGATTTAATTTTGGCATTCAAAAGACGCTCAACATGAGCCTGGAAAGCATAAAATATCTGCTCAACATCAGACTTGTTTTTAAGAAGATAAATCCAGCAGAAACGTGAATAGTCATCAACAAAACTAACATAATATTTGTACCCCCCTGAAGAAGCACGAGCTGGACCCCAAACATCAGTGTGTATCAACTCAAGAGGCATAGTAGTAACATGAGATGACAAAGAATAAGGCAACTGATGACTTTTAGCACGCTGACAAGCATCACACACAAGAGATAAATTGTCTGACGATGAACAGGGGAGTTCATTTGTTCTAATGATGGATTGAACTACATTATTGGATGGATGACCGAGGCGTTGGTGCCACTGTGATGGGGTGACCTTGACACTAGCGAAGGCATGGCGAGTGGAGGCTGACGTCGCTTTGGCGAATGGAATAGGATAGAGCCCTCCATGGCTTCTACCTTGCAGGACGACTCTCCTCGTGACCTTGTCCTTTACAAAGAAAGCATGACGGTGAAATTCAACGAACACGTCATTATCAGAAACAAGGCGAAAAACAGAGAGGAGATTTTTGCTAATGTAGGGTACATGGAGGATGTTTTTAAGACGAAGAGATGAACCAGCTAGATTCGAATAGCCAATATGCGAAATTGACAAACCTGAGCCATTTGCCACTTGCACTTGATCCTTGCCACCATAACGTTCATAGAACTGAAGGCGCTCTAGTTCACTTGTTAGGTGGTCCGTCGCGCCACTGTCCAGGTGCCACTGAGGGTTGCCGCCACCACTAGTCGAAGCAGTGTTGCCGGAGCGCTGGGTGATGAAGTTGTTGGCGCGCTGGTCCTCCGCAGCGCGACGGCAATCGGGAGCAAGATGCCCCCAATAGCCGCAGTAGTCACAGCGTGGACGCCAGCGCTGGCGTCCTCCTCCGTTGCGTCCACCGCCGCCGCGACCACCGGCGCGGCCGTTGCGGCCACCGCCGTTGTTCCCACCTCCGCGGTTCTCGTACGCGTTGCCGCCTCCATAAGTGTTTTGCCCCCCGTAGGGGTTGTGCCCCCCGTAGGGGTTGCCACCTCCGCCACCGTGCTGGTTGCCCCCGCCATTGGGACGATATGCACCTGGAGCGGGCGGGGTATAGTAGTCGGGCGCACGAGGGCGGTGATCGGCCGAGGGTGGTGGTCGAGAGGCGGCGTTGGCCGACGAAGTCCACCCTTCGACTTGGGCCTGCTGCGCCTGGAGAGCCTCGAAGGAGAGGATGTGAGAGTAGAAATCAACATAAGGCACGGACTTGTTACCAACGGTGAGTGATGCCGCGATGCCGTTGTACGCAGAGCCAAGCCCGGTGATGATGTAATCGACAAGGTCATCGTCGGAGATGGGCGATCCGGCGGCGGCCATGGAGTCTGCCAGGGCCTTCATCATGTGCATGTACTCAGCTGCGGATCGATCCTCCTTCCGCAGGCTCTGGAGTTGACGCCGGATATTCCTGACGTTGGCGCAGCTGTGCGCACCGAACATGGCGTGAACGGATGTCCACGCCGCGGCCGCCGTCTTGCAGCCAATCAGCTGGCACGAGATTGACGGCTCCATGGCTCCGAGGAGGAAGCTCAGAACCTTCTGGTCCTGAAGCCACCAGGGGTGGTAAGCGGGATTAGGGACGGTCACCGCCTTGTCTCCCTCCCCCGTGGTGATCTCCGTCGCCGGCGCGGGCTTGGTCCCATCGAGATGCCCATGAAGATCGGCGCCGGAGAGGTTGGGCAGTAGGAGGCCCTTCCACAGCAGGAAGTTGCCATGGTCAAGACGAACAGGGACGGAGAGCGAGATCGCGGCAGGGGTAGAGGCCGTCGATGATGAGGTGAGGGCGCCGATGTCCGTTGTCGTGAGAGCGGACGACGACATGGTGATGCCGCGAGGAGAGGCTCGCGGTGAGAGAAGAGCGGAGGCAAGCTCCGATCGGATCTACGGCCGCGCGTCGCGGTGAAGGGCTCGCGGCGGCGGCGTGCTCTGATACCAAGATAGAAGAAGTGGTTTAGGGTTTTGCGTGGGGTAGACAGCCCTCACGTCTTTCCACTATATATAATGATCAGTACATGTACAATACACGTATACATACAAATATACTACATGCTAGACTACTTAACATACTACAAATAAACCGTTCTGTCAAAATCATTCCCTGATGTTTCTGAGTCATTGTTTGCCAAGATGTGCGCACGAGCACTCCCGATATTTGACATCCCATGAGGTCATAATAGTCATTGGATGATATACTTAGTCCGATCTCGAACATAAAAAAACATGATAGGCTTCTCTCAATAGGGTGTGCCTATGTCTCAGTTGACTGAGATTTTCTTAAGTCTCAGTCAACTCAGAAAAATGCAATTACAGTTTAAAGAAAAGTGCAACTCGGTTCAGTTGCACATTTCTGTTAGAAAAGTGTAATTGCACCTTTTTAACAGAAAAGTGCAACTCAAAGCACATTTTTGTAAGTGACTTAGACTTAAGAAAATCTCAGTTGACTGAGACATAGCAAAACCGCTCTCAATATACGATAGATCGGAAATTAAGTTGAACATAGGAATAAGATTTGATTCGCTCGTGCTCGTCTTTGCTTGGCAGTTTCTCCATCGTTTGTACTTGTTAGCTTTTTCTTCCATAAAGAAGATGAACTAGCTAGACCCACATTAACAACTAATCATGTTTGCCTTCTATTTTTGTGCTTTCTATGCAACCTGGTCATGACTCATGACTAATACTCCCTCCTATCCGATTAAATTGACGTTCTGAAGATCTGTAGCATATAGTATGTGGGATTCGCGTCAAATTAAGCAGATCGGACGTAATATTTGTTAGCTCGAATTTGGCTTGGGGATGTTCCCGTCCATTCTCGGAACGGTACATGTGAGTATGATGTTTGATAACTGTCAGGAGCAATAGTGACAAGTGGAGGTGACAACACTGGCGATTCTGTTTTCTGGTAGTGCTTCTCGAGTACCGAGTCGTGACTTTCACAGTGAAAATCTAAGATCTAGCATTCATTGTTGTGCCTGGCAATAACATTGCTGAAGGAATTGTTTTGAGAGCCCATGATTCTCTAGGATGAAAACATAAGATCTTGGATTGGCTGACGACAACGCTTGTGCACTGTTTTTTTTTAGAGGTGTCGCTTTTGGAAGTCTTTTTTAAAAAAAATTTGGGTGTTGTTTTTGGTGATGGCTGGTGTGCTAGAGGAGTTGATCAGTGTGGCGGGGCCTTTGTTTTCTTTTCCTTTCTTTAGGTTGTGTGCATCTTGGATGTCTTTTGTAACATTTTGTTGGTGTAGAGGCTAGATATAGTTGATATCTTCGCGATATTAATACAATTTGTTTGTTAAAAAAATGACTCATGACTATTAGCTCAAAACCTAGGACTCGAGCCCTGTATTCGCTGACGAATAATAAGCAGAATAGACTGCAACTTATGCAGTCATTCAGGCTTCAGCCATGAGGCTATTAGCTGATTTTGTTTGGCTGTTTCCTCGTCTTTTGTACTTGCTAGCTTTTTTCTTCGATAAAGAAGATGAACTAGCAAGACCCACATTAACAACTGATCATGTTTGCATTCCGTTTTTGTGCTTTTGATGCAGCCTGGTCCTTACTCATGACTATTAGCTAGCGTCTAGCGGAACCTAGGACTCTGATGTATTAGTCACTGACGAAGAATCAGCAGAATACAGTGCAACTGATGCAGTCATTCAGCCATGAAGCTGGCCACTGGAGCAGTCGGTATTGTGCTTCAGAGTTTCCTTTTTCCGTGTGCTTCCGGAGATGAGTTGGTACACGAAACATCTGTAGCGCAATCCTATGGCATGCTTCAACGTGAAACGTAAGGCATATGTCAAGGTGGCGCGGTCAGTGTGCCTAAAATTAACCTCCTTCTGGTCGTACCTACTGACTGGCAAACTTGTGTCCACGATAGTGTGGAAGTTGTTTGCACATATCAATCTTTGTTCCCCAATGTTGGGTAACTGAATGGTACGGACAGAGCTGGAAATCAAGGAAAAAGGGAACTAGAGGACACCTCGTGGTCGAAGGGAACCTTGCAAGTAAGCAGTAACGTGTTCAGTAAACAACGCCTGTGAGTGTGCGGAAGTGGTTCGGAATTGAGAAGGGGCATCTCTGAAGCATCACATTTGTTATACTCACTCGCTAGTTCAGACTGTGTGTGTATTTTTTTAAATGGAGGCTCTAATCTTCTGGTAAAATTGCACTCAAGCGTTTGGAACCCACGGTGACCCAAACATTCGCTTGTTTCTTGATCTCGTCGAGGAGAACGAAGGGAGAGGTATGCTTGTTGCGGAGGGCTCTAGCTTTGCGTTTATTCCAAATTTCTCAAGTGACAAGTAGTGTGATAGTGTGTCTAGTGACGCAAAATTTCACGAGCACGCCAGAATTTCAGACGGGTTACTTTGTGAGATTTTGACAGCCTGAATTTTGATGAGCAAATAAAAACACAACTGATGTGGCAAGGCTTTCACATAACCACAACTGAAAATAAATTTTATCAGAAGACTGGTAAATTGTTTCAGATAACCCAAATCTCGTGATTTTCTTAAAGTTGACATAGTTTTCTGGCAACCCAAGCCCACAAGTTTGCATTTTCGAATTTTTTCTGGGTCAAAAGTTACAAAAAAGGCAAAACTAGAGAGAATCACATTTTCTGCCCCATGGCACTGTAGCATACAGGTAGTAGCGATACACAACTCACGAATTCAGAGAGTTTACAACCCCAGCGTCACGCCGGGAGGTTGGAAATCCAGATGAACTCACTCGTTCATCGGAGAGAAGGGAGAGACAGACATTCACCAATAGGTGTGTTTTTACCAGATAGATCTTGCCCCCAATTCCATTCCCCTTCACGTACTTGTTCAGCATGTTGGCTCACCCGTGTCCAACCTTGGGCTTGAACCTGGGCCTTGCTTCTTCGCCGCTAGGTGGGCCTCTTTGATCTCCTGCTTCCTTGCGATCCGCCTGGTGACTGCGATGGCTTTGGGCAAGTGCAATGTCGTGACAGGCACCTGACTTGTGGATCCGTGCTAAAGAAAACAGTGTCAAACTTACTAAATTGTGAGATTTGGATTCACTAAAACAATTAGCCCAACGTTTATGGTTTTGTGATGAAATCTCCTTCAATTGTGCTTTTGTGAAACCCTAGCCTCAGTAGTTATGGTTTTGTGAAATTTGCTCAATTCTGACATATATAGAGATTTTCCCCAAAGATGAGGCGATTTCAACATAGGTGAGAGCAACTCTAGCAGATTCTTTAGGCCTGTAATCTCGCGAGTAAGGGACATGGTAAATGCGGTTTTCGAGCTCGCGTGCGGCGGTGCCGATCAGATCCCGTATAGCGGAACTGTAAAAAAAGGAATTACACTATCAACTCCGCTGCACGCAAAACAAAATGTAAACATAGAATATGAGAGTTCCGACAATTTCGACAACAAAAGCGACTGTATCACATAGTTTGACAACATAGTTTGCAAATAAAATGATCAAAATAAGTGCAAAACATGTTTTTTATGCACTCATCAACCAGCATGATGCAGAAGGAAGCTCAAGCAAGGCCGATCTCACCGGTAGCACGTCCACCGCCGCCGCCGCCAATCATCGTAGCTGAAGAACCATCTCATCCACCTCCACCTCTTGTTGCCGTAGCCGAAGCAGAAACACGGGTTTGCCTACTCCTAAAGATGATCTTAAGCCTCCTCATATGGCACCATTATTTAGTGAACTCATCCATGGTGGAAGGATCCATCATCATCGTCCTATTCTTCTTGACAATAAGATCATTCAACGCCTTCTTCTCCTCTCCGCGAAGCAGCGGTTGGCTTCCTCTTTGTGCCCTCCCGCAGCTTCTTCGCGCCTCCCTGCGGCTTCTTCGTGCCTGGCGGGGCAGCACCGGCGTAGGCGGCCGGGGCAGTCAGACGGTCCGAGGACGCACCAAGGGCGACAAGGTGCTTGCCCGCGCATTTCCTATAGATGGAGGACGGGTCGGCCACAGGCGAAGCAGCGGGTGGCGGTGGCTGAGGCCGCGTGACCTGGCCAGCGGCCGGCGGGTGCTCGGAGAGGTCCATGGGGGTGAACTGGCACGGGGCGGCGGCGGGGAGGCGGTGGGGATGCAAATCGCCCCCGCGAGGTCGTGGGAGCAGGAAGGGAGAGAGCTGAATGTTCGGTCCCGCCAAATGAGATGTGTAGTGCGGGGCGCACTCGGTTCGGCCGCGCAAGCCGTGTATTCATGTTCGGGAGGAGATACTTTTGGAGGCCTGTACTTTTTTTTAGGATCTGCGTCGTTATACAGGATTTGGTTGGCACGCGGAACTGAAAGAAAACTATAACGAGCAGTAATTATACGATTTTAATGGATTTACGGGATGTGCTAGAGTTGCTCTGGCAAACGATTCTGCTAGCCAATGGTTGACATCTTCAGAATGAAGAGCCTTGCAGGCTTGCAGCCACGGTACAGCACTCAGCAGCACGGTTGAGCTCGGATGTCTGGCCGTCGACGGAGCTGGCACTGGACAATGGTTCCGCGCCCTGTGCGCGAAATCGAGAGTGGCGTGGCCAATTGTCACCGGCGCGTTCGCGATCGAGCATTGCCGCCGCTCGGTCGAAATTCAGAAAACTGAAAAATAAATATAGACAAAACCGAAAACGAGTAGTTTTTTCTTCAGCAACATATGTACGAGTAGTACTGGCTACTGGTGTGACGTGGACGTCTCCCAAAAATTCAGTGGGGCTCCTCCCACGGCCCACGTTGAACTTGTCCCATTTAGCATTTCGAGAGCAAAGGTGCGGGCTGACGGGGGTGCTGTATGCCGACCTGGTCGGCGCGGACAAGGCGTCGCACATTCCTCAGGCGGGTTGTTCGGCCGGCCCAACATTCCAGTCCTTTTATTTTATTTATTTTTTTGTGTTTTTGTTTTTTCTGTTCTATTTTTCTTTTTACGTTTTTCAAAAGCTGATTCTTTTTAAAACCGACTTTTTAAAATCTAGAATTTTAAAATTTTAATTTTTTCTGAAATTTAAATATTTTTAAAATTTGAACATTTTTCTAACTTGATTTTTTTTCAGATTTTTTTTAAAATTTGAACATTTTTTTGACATTGAACATTATTTTCATTTTTTTTATTTTTTGTTCTCAATTTGAAAATTTTCGAATATGAACATATTTTGAAGTTGATTTTTTTTAAAAAATATTTTTTTTTTCTAAATTTGAACATTTTTCACGTTCGAATGGTTTTCAAATTTGAACGGTTTTTAGATTTGAAATTTTCTTAATTTAAACATTTTTTAGTTGAACAATTTTTAAAATTAAAAAGTTTTCAAATCTGAAAAATAAATATAGACAAAACCAAAAACTGAAAACATAAAAGAAAAACAGAAAAAGGAAACAGAAAAAGAAAAAGAAAAGAAAACAGAAAACAGAAAAAACATACCTAGGCCAGGCCCACACCCGCGCGGGAGGTGTGCGGTGGCCGGTAGCCACCGACCTGGTCGGTGTATAGGTTTTCCCGGCTGACGGTGCCGCGTGCGTGTTGCCACGACTTGACGTTTCCATGGGCAAATTTCCAACGGTGGAATGCCACGATCACTCTAGTTGGGCCAGTTTATCTCGGCCCATGTGAATTTTGATCCACAGTTACCTGGTAAACTTGTTCCGAGAGGGAAGTTTAGGGGTTCACCTATACCCCGCCTGCGTGCGGTAGCAGAGCACACACGCATGATTCCCTCTCGCCCCGTCCGTATTGGGCTGGCCCAACCGCACAAGAAAAGTTCTTTGTGTTCTTTCCTATTGTTTTATTTTAAAAAATTAGATTTGAAACCTTGCAGATTATAAAAATGTTTAAAGAGGAAAAGTTGAAATTTGAAGAAATTGTTCAATTTCAAAATTTGTTCAAATGTTAAATATGTTCAAAATTTTGAAAATTGCTCGAATTTGAAATTTGCTCCAATTCAAAATTTGCTCGAATTTAAATTTTTCCCAAATTTAAAATTGCTCCAATTCAAATTTGCTCGAATTTGAAATTTGCTCAAATTTAAAATTTGCCTGAATTTGAAATTTGCTCGAGTTTGAAAAATATTTTCAAAGCTGAAAAAGGAAAAAACAAAAAACCAAAAAGACAAAAAAACTGATAGAATATCGATCGAACTAGAAAAGGACCAGAGAAAAAAGAAAAAAAAACGAAAAACGGAACAAGATGGGCCACGACCCACTCCCTCTCCCACGCGAGCGTGCGTTAATCCGCCCCGCAGCTGGGCGGGAAATAGGTTTAGAGGAACTTTAGGAAGAATTTGTCCATCATATCATCATAGATTAGATCCCGGGCTATACATTTAGATGACTGTAGCTTCTTCCATGAAGGAAGGGCTTTACATTTTAAAGCACACAAGCTAGCTAGACATGCTTTATTCTCCTAAAAAAAAGCTAGACATGCTTCAACCTCCTAGACTTCCAAAGCTAGCTAGACATTGCTTTGTTAGAAATCATTGTTTACTATTATTGTAAACACCTAATTGTTTTGTTGTATTTTTTTACTAGTATTGTAAATACATCAATGATTTGTTGTGAATATAATTTTGACTAGTTGTCAAATCTTTGCTTTTTAATTAAAATCATTGTTTACTATTGTTGTAAACATCTAACCTTTTTGCTGGATTGTAAACATCTAACCTTTTTGCTGGATTACTATTTGTTGTAAAAGCCTAACAATGGTACACAGTAGGCTCCACCACATTCCCAAACATCACACAACCCCCACCGAGAATGTGTCACTGGGAATCACAATAGGTGGGAAAGCGACGTGCGAGAAGAGATGAACTAATTATTGATCCTACGATCCTGATCGAATGGCATTGGAAGCAAACATTTTTTTGGCTCTGCATCGGCCAACCAACATTTAGCACGCGCCCAAAATGACATGGTAATGTGTATCTACTAAGAAAACTGGCAAATGTGTATACGTGTAAATAGGGTGTAAATAGGATGGTACAGTTCAGTCTCGAAATATTCTTTCTCACTGCTTTATAAATGAAGCCACACATGGCCGAACAAATACAAATTTCTGAAAATCCTTTTACAAAGTAAAGCATCTACAGCAACTACGCTCCCAAAAGGAACACACGAGACTATCGACTAGAGGTAACACCACGGTAACCATCCACTATGAGCATGGTAGCCATAGTATCATAATGTGGCGACTGAATCATGAATTTTTTTAGTTGGAACGTAACAGAATGTATATTGTTTCAAATCCTATTGCAATTAGTACACCCAAGTGGAATAAGTAATTTTGCATTTACTTTAGCATGGAAAGTTATTTTAAATTACTTACTGGTTTTAGCGCAAGATAATAGTTTTTAGCATGAAAAGTTATTTTAAATTACTTACTGGTTTTAGCACAAGATAATAGTTTTCAATTAACAGTCCAGATTGTAGGGATTTTCTGTTGGACAAGGCGACGCCTAGGCAACGCTTAAGCACGTTTAGGCACTAGGCGATGGACAAATGTCTCGCCTAGGGTATAAGCGAAAGTATAGACATTGCAACCAAGAAATTTTCTTTCTCAATAAAAAATTTATGCGATAATTCATTAATGAGTTAGATGGACATTATTCTAAAGGTAGTTATTAGAAATTTACGCATTTACATGCTCTAGATTAATATGTATTCACATTTAATAACCCATATGTACGCTTTATGGTATAAACTATTTCCGCTTAGGCTGTACCTACAGCGCTTTAGCATCCCCTAGGCACTAGGCGAATGCCAACCGCCTCGCTTACGCCTAGCAATTTTTTTAACCTAACTGTAACAAAAGGGTGAAAAGAGAGCCTCCAAAGTATAAACACGAACAAGGAATTGTGTCAGATAAAAGCCGCCCATGTTTTATCCTCCATACAATTTCGAGATGGTTGTGTGTGGCACAAGAGTAGTTTTGCATACCCGACAACTATACAAATAAGATTTCATTCAACCTTTTGCGGAAAGCACCATGTGCACATGAGCACATGTGCTTCTTGGACTTTTGGATTTTTGAAAATGTTCAAAACCTCGCTCTTTTATGTTTTCAAAAATTATGGCATTAAATATGTAGATAGATTTAGACACGAGGAGTGTAGTCAAAAAAGTCCCATTAAAAAATACTTTGTATTTTGGAAAATACAAAAAAGACAAATTTCTAACTATAAATAGTAGTACAATAGTACGTATACTTTGTCAGTATACTGTCAGAAATTTGTCTTTTTTGCATCTCCCAAAATATAACGTATTTTTTGACGAGACTTTTTTGATTTCAATCCTCGTGTACACATCTATCTACATATTTAATGTCATAATTCTTGAAAGCAGAGAAATATGAGAATCTGAATTTTTCAAAAATCCAAAAGTGTAGGGAGCACTGACTCCCATGTGCACAAAATCCTTGTCCAACCTTTTGCCTCTAATTGTACATTTACAACACGTTACCCTACACGTGAAATTCGCCAGAATTTTCACATTTTACAAACTTATGTCTTTCTCTAATGCGCGTCTATTGGACATGTGTGGTGACGATCGAGACCGAAGGACATTGGAAGGACGTCGAGCAATGTAACATATGGAGAAGAGAATGTTGTACATGAACACCCTCCTTGAAAAATATTTACACATTGTTATCATGCCACATCTTCCTAACAGGCTAGTTATATCTAAAAATGAGCAGAATGCTAAAATGACTTAAAACAGGGTTCAGATATTCTTACATATTCCTATATATTTTTTTACTAACGGGGGTAGTATATGGTGTTTTTTTCAACAATGTGGCCGTGTCAATCCTCGATGCCCCAATTACATCTTGACATTTTGTTATTGTAGATGTTGGGTATACTTAGTATTGGCTTGATATTAACATATTGCTTTTTAATAAAAAAAAGTGCACACCCGTGAGAGGTGCACATCGCAGAGGGGTTATAACTAGGCGAACGACCTTATTTTCAAGGATGAAGTCAAAGACACATATTTTTTCTCAAGGGCCTTGACAGCATAGCCTAGCTACTGGTTAACGTGCGCATATCCATAGTCTTGCCCTTCTTCAGAAAAACTTCCTACACGGTCTCAATGAAGTGAGGGCATCATGTGTCCATTGACAACCCTTCTTCAGTTTCAAAGTCTAGGAGGTACCTCCTTGTGTATCTAACTGAAAAATACTGAAACACAAATAAAGTCATGAATAAGCTAGTTATAATTACTAGTTGCCATCTGCATTGTTAGAGCATGTACATTGGGGGTGCTTAGAAGGAGCGCCAGGGTCGAAATCCTGGACGAATTGCAGTTAAGGACTTTTATTCCTAGCGTCCCCCTTGCCTCGATGCTCTGGAATGCGTCGGGCGCTTCGTCCAGTTTATGCATGTTGCAGGCCATGCGGAAGTAAAGCTGGATTGGTTGCAAGCGTCTACTGCTAGGGATTGCATTGGAGGCAGCGGTGCTTACGTAGCTATTTTTCTTTATTCGATTATTTTTTCCTGCTGAAGCGCCTCTACAAAGGCCTTGGATTTTTTTTTGAAACAGATGCAAAAGATTTGCCTCATCCATTCATTAAGAAGAAGGTGCCCAGTTTTTAGGAGAAAACCGGACACCCAACAACAACAGTGCCAAAGCACCCACAACCACACACTCCCCGCCACAAGGGGCACACCTAGCCACCCTGGCTACCCACAAAAGCTACACAAGAAGCTCTAGTTGGTCTATGCCAAACAGGTGGCTCTTCAAGGAAAGACCGGCAGCTTCGATTCTGAAGACGAGCCTCGGAGAGGAGATGCGCAAGACAAGCGCCAAATAGGACCTTCACCGGACCGCCTCTCGAAGGTCATCGTACACCGCCCAAGGCCAGCTTCGACTTCACAGCAAGAGGAGATCACCACGAAGACATTCGGACACGCCGGAACGGAGCCGACTAACATGACCTTGCGAAGGGGATCACCAACTTCAAGATGACGCCCTCAAGAGGGGAAACGACGAAGAATCGACGCCGTCGTCCGATCCCGCGGAATCTAGGCTTTCACCCGAAGACGTGAACCGAGGCGCAAGGTCGGAGAGCTCCACGACCGCCCCCAAGAAGGAAGGCGACATCCACAGACGCCGTGCGTTCAGGCTTTCGCCCGGAGCAAACGAGCCACCACACCCTCATGCGGTCGACCAGCGAGACAATGCTGCCAGCCCACACTCCGAGGACACACCTCATGTGCAGAAGCGGCGCCACCGCCGCACACAAGCCACCACCGCCACCAACCAGACCAAGGAGCTCCGCGAGCTCCGCTGCCACCACCCGCACCGCGCGGGGTTGAAGAGCCGAGTCGCACCATTACCGCCGACCAAGCTCACCGAGAAGAGCTCCGCGGGCCGCCAACCGCCACAGAGAGGGAGCTTCGACGGACGCCAACACAGAGGTCCGGCCGAGCCGTCGGCAGCAGCAGCGCGAGCTCCCCGGTCCAGCCGCCATGCCGCCCTCGCAGCCACAGCGGCCGCCAAACCACCCAGCGCACACAGGGCTTCTGCCCCGCCGTCCAGCACCGCTCCCGCCCCTGCAGCCGGAAGGAGGAGGCCGCCTCCGCCCCACCACAAGCCCCGAGCGCGACACGGGAAAGCCCTTGGGGCCCGCAGGAACCCATCTAGGCCCGTGCGCGCGCCGCCCGGCTGCGCCGCGCCCGGACCGCGACCTTGCCGCGTGCCGCCACGGCCGCCCACGGCCCCGCCAGCGCCCGCCGCCGGCCATCGCCCGCGGCACGCCGCGCGCGGCTCTCCGCCAGGGGACGCGGGAGGAAGAAACTGCCGCCCCCCTTCCCCGGGGAGCGCGCGGCTTCGCCGCCCCCCTCCGGCGGCGGCGAAGCAAGGGAGAGGGGTGGGGGGAGGCTAGAGGCGGCGGCTAGGGTTCCCCCGTCGTCGCCAGAGGAGGGCGACGCGGGGGTCACGTTTTTTTCTTAAGGTGGCGACGCGGGGGTCACGTTTTTTTCTTAAGGGCCTTGGATTGAAGATGCCCTTTGTAGAAATTTCAAAGTACCATTAGCCATGGCTGGCTAGCTATAATTATGTACTATCTTGCTTTTACCCATGATGTTAGTTGGCTTTTTCTTCCGGCAAACATACAAATGAATGTAAAGATCTTCACGTACGTACGCGTCTCCTAGTCATCTCTGAATTTTCAATCTACAAACAACAGAAGAACTCTGGTGAAAACTTGTAGCGATTTGCTTCAAAAAGATAGGGGAACTTCTTCTCGGCCCTGACGCCATATATCATGCACACTATTATCATGCATGCATTGCATCCAACGGGCACCGTGGGCCCGTCTGCTCCCACACTGTCTACCCCTTTGGCAAAGATGCAGGATGAAACATGCATCTCATGAGCCGGACCCCTCCATGCATCATCCATGGGCCACATCCAGATCTGTAGAGCTGCCCTGGTTTGACGTACAGCGGCTGCCCGCCAGCCAAACCCACCGCGCGCCAACATGCGTACGGCGCATCGATTTCAGGCTTTATCTGTGTGCCAAATGACAGCTCAAGTGGCCATATGATATGATGCACTGGATGGATCATGACGCTAGGGTTGGTGCCCACCCTAACGACTTAACCAATCACGGGCGGAATTAAAGCGATCGCACTTTAACTATATCAAAATCTCGAAGGAGATTAAGATACATGTACTGTACAGAGCGTGCTGTACGAGCCACATATTTGTGTTGCTATGGAGCGTGCAGAACCTCCTTCAAGAAATGGGGAAGCGTTCGATGGACCACACTGGGACTCGCTTCAAATCACCCCATTTAGTAATACAGAAATCGCCATTTCTGCATTTGGTTGGTTGAAGTGGTGGTATAGTCAATGCAAGGTAAAGATGAGAGGTAGGTCAGATTTTGAGCATAGCACTGCCCTGGCCTCTGTATCAAGCGATGCACACAACCTGCTTTACCGTAAAAATTATAGGTTCAAAATTACGTCTCAAGGATCACGCAACTGGTTATACATAGAAATTAACCAGCGAAAAAAGAGGGCCTATGCATCTTGTAACCATCTAGAAAACCGCCAGCCACTCTACTTGTATATATAGCCCGTGCAACCATCTTCAGAAGGGTGCATCCAAAATTCAATGTGCTTGCTACAATGAGAGACTAAGTAGTGCCGCATTTGTTAAAAATAATATCGTTTTTAATTTAGTTCTATCAAGATCACACTAGAGCACAAATTGGAACTCGATATGAGATAGGTCAAATTTAGGTGCGACCTCCATGCATGCTGGTTATGACCGTCGATGGAGCTGTGAAAATTTCCGCATGTATTATTTTTCCTCATATGATAGCTCCAACCTCAGGTAATTTTGAACTTTGAAAATAGTAACCACAAGTGTAATGGTCCGATAGGGACAGTTAACCTCCCACACTTAAAATACTCGTATCCACGCAATGTCTCCTCAAGACTGCACTGGCGGAGCTTCAAGATTAAATTATGTACAATCGCCCAAATTTTGGCAAGTGAGACACATAAAACATTGAACATGCGGATCAATCCCTAAAGGCTTTGAGGTTTTGGCCACTTGCATTAACCACCGATTTTGAAGTTCTCATAACAGATACACCATATTACTTAAATAGGTTAATCCTGTTGCAAACGCCGCGTTCTCAGCATTTTGCCAAAGCGCTCCATGCATCTGTCTGTGGACACGCGATCCTGCCTTGGCTGGTGCCACCTGTAGGCTCACGATCTTGTCTTGCCTGACCGCGGGGGTTTCCCACCTCTTTTCCTCCACTTTCTTCTCTCTAGGCGAAAGCGGTGACTCGAGTGGTGGGTGAGATTCCCTTTTCCTCGCCGGAGGACCATGGGTTCCCCCTCACTCCGTCCACCTCTCTGACTGTGTCTTCGAATAAGCTGGATTCAGATTTCTTCCCCCGGCGACGATGCTTCTCTTGGCGGTGCCGGGAGGCCGGAGCCTTCATTTTTAGCTGTTTGTTCGTTTTCTATCTTCTTTTGCATCGCCCTCTCGCCTCTCCTCCCGCATCGCTGTTGAGGATGTTGGACACCGGCGCCTTCCCATGATTCATCGTGAAGCTTATGCCCCACCGCATCCACCATCACGGGCTTCATCGTCCCCTCCATTGGTCCCATGCAATCCTCGGGGCAGAACGCCCGCACCTCCCTATCCTCTCTCCATCGCAGGGGAACGAGAGCAGCAGCGGAGCGCCATTGCGAACATATATACTTGTATAATTTTATTATTACCGATTCACTCAAAGAGCAACGAGTACTTGCAATCTTGTCTTGCGTCATTGTGTACTGTATTTAAAACAGTGAAGGGTGGTAATGCTGTTATATACCAACTCAGCTTCCACACATCTAGTCATGCAAATGTGTCCTGTTAATTCCATATAGCCAATAAAAACAAAATAATGGTTCATTGACCTTGAGATGCTTTTGGATTCATTGGAAAACATCGAAGAATAGAGAAGAGAGAACCGGAAAGGGTTCCAGGAGAATCCGAAGGATGTCCGGAGTGGTTTGAGAGGTGTCTCGGATCATCGGGATTTAAATAGTATGTATTATATATTAATTAGGTGAATTAATATTTAATTATGTATTTTATTTAGTAAAATAAGGCAGCCCACCCTAAATGGGCCCAACCCGAAAGGGAAGCCCATTAAAGGGGGTTGGTCGGCCACCCCATGGGCTAAGAGGGGGGCCGGCCGGGCTAGGCTTTGGGGGGCGGGCCGGCCACCATGGCCGGCCACACCAAGCCCCTCCTCCTTTTGTCCCACCTTGAGGGGCCACAACCTCCTCCCTTCCCCTTCTCCTTGTATATAGTGGGGCACGTGGAGAGAGGAGAACACACACAAGAGACATAGAAATCTCGAGGCCCCCTTTTCCCCAAGGGTGCCCTTCTCTCTAGATTTCTCTCTAGATCTCTCTCCCGCACGCACATCCTCAAAGAGGTGCGCACCGAGGGAGTCAACTCCTCCCAGTACGTGGGAGCACTGCTGGGATTTGGCTCCAGAAGATCTACTTCCGCATTATCAACTGGATAGAGAACAAGGTGTTTTCGTTGAGCATCGTATGTGTGCGAAACTACGAGGTTCTGCACTTGCGGCACTTGATATCATGTGAGGAGGACTTCACTCGACCCTGAGGTCGGCGACGAGTACTACTACGTCATCCACGTTCTAGCGGAATGTTAACTGCTTTGGGTCTACGAGGGTACTGAAAGGAATATTCCTGGGAGGCAATAATAGTGGTTATTATCTTATTTCATGTTTATGATATATGTTTATTTTCATGCTAGAATTGTATTTGCCGGAAATTTTATTACATGTGTGTCTAATAAACTAACAAGAGTTTATAGTAAAGCCTCTCATTTAACTAGCTTGTTGATTAACAGCTGATCAATGTTTCCTAATCATCAACATTGGATGTTGTTAGTAATGGGGTCATGTCATTAGAAGAATGATGTGATGAACACACACCAAAGTAGGTATAGCAATACTCAAGTCATTATGTTTACATGGCTATACCAATCGCCTATGGAGTAGCTCTATTACTTAGACCATGAGATCATGTCAATCACTAACACCGAAAGATCACTTTGATGAAATCCAACGTCACACCGTAACAGGGTGGCTATAAAGGTGGATTTGGGTACTATGAAAGTATTAGTTGAGGCTCATGGATCAATTGTGGGATTTATCCATCCCTATGACAGAGATGTATACTCTTGTCCCTCTCGGTGATATCACATTGACACCGCTTGCAAACACGTGACTAGGTCAAAGGAATGTAATATCATGGAACGAGTTAAGAGTACTTGTCAGTAACGGGATCAAACTATGTATCAGTTCATACCGATTATCGGATCCCAGACAAGTAAAGTATCGCGGGATAAAAGTAATTGGTTACGACGTATATGGTTCACGCGATCACAAGTTTCATCGTCGATGAGTGGGAGTCATTACGGATCTCCAGATCCCGCTGATGATTATTGATCAGAAAGGTGTCTCAATCATGTCCACATTATTCATGAACTGTAGGGTGACACACTTAAGGTTTGTTGACGCTTTTGAATGGATACGGAACACCGGAGAAAAGTTTGGACAACATAGGGACTATTTTGAGAATCGTAGGAATTGTTTCGAGATATTAGAATATTTAAAGGGGTTGAATGTTATTTTTATAATTAAAAGAATTAACAAATATTAAGTAAGATAATTAAAAATGTTGTATTCATTTATGGGAAAAATCCCTTCATTTTTTGCGGATTTTTAAATTAATTATGGGACTTTTGAGTGGGTGTGAGTGGAGTGTCCACCACATGATGATGGAAGAGGTGGGGCACCACCTATGGCCAGCGCCGTCCTTGGGCTGCTGCCCTCCCTTCCTCCTATATAATATGGGCGGAGCTCCTCTTCCATAGTTGCTCATCTCTTGACCCTTTGGTTGGCCCCTTTCTCCCTCTTCACACTGATCCACAATTCGAGTTATGGCTTAGGCGATAGGAGTGTCCCGATGGATCCATGTTGGAGTGCCGTAGGAATGTCCTGATGGATCCTCTACTTTCGATGTCCCGCTGGAATGAGGGATCGGAGGTTGTCGTGGAGCCGTACGTGTGACCGAGTATGAAAGTGCTACCCATTTGTAGTGCTTGTCTTTTTCACGATCTTGAGATTGTCAAGTAATCTCCTACATCAACCACGAGAATCGTTCTTGTTAACGCTTTGTGTCTTCAAGGGTGATTTAATCTCAACCACGGTTATCTGTTACTTGCATCTTCTAGATACGATCTTGGTCCATTTGTGGTTGCAATCGTAGGAATTTTTATTTTCTATGCAACGACCCATCAGTTTTATGAGAGATGTGTCTATGCGTAGATGCTTTAATTGTACAGCTAGAAAACATATGTATGTGGGCATTGATTATCATGTTATTTTCGTCTTGTACGAGTGCTTTATATCTTAGTGTCATAGTGGGATGAAGCAACCGAACTAACTTTACATGTCCGTGTATATGGGTATAGTTCCACGCTTGACATCCAACTTTTTCACATAAGTGGTCTTGCGGGTGTCTGTCTCTCCTACTATAGTTAATATATAATTCACAAAGAATTGCTTGATAACTTGTTTATCACCATTGTGATCTCATGTTCGTAGGTATGAAGGGTTCTATCTTTGAAAGCCCCAAAACCACGTAAAACATGCAAAGATAAATTAGAAGCGACTAACTTATTTTTGCAGGCATGTGATATGGTCAATGTTACAAATTTGTTGTATGAAATGATATTTCTTGTAAACTAAAACAACATGCATGAGCCTTATGGTTGTCCTTTTCTTTTATTGCCTGCATGCTAAATATGTATCCATTTGATATATTGTAATGGTGGAAGACAATCAAGGTGGAAGCGCCATGGACCTTGGTTCCACGCCGGTTTAATGATGGAGATCATGCCATGAAGCACAAGCTATATTGAGATCAAAATGCGAGAAGGACCATATCATATCACATTATTCATGCATGTGATGTTAATCCCTTTTGCATCTTATTTTGCTCAGATAAGATCGCGGCGTTAGCACTATAAGATGATCCTCCAACTTAATATCAACATAATAATGTGTTCTTACTTAGTATGCACCATTAAGAAAGTTCGTCGTTTCGAAGAACCACGTGATGATCGGGTGTGATAGATTCTACGTTCACATACATCATGTGTAAGTCAGATTTACACACGCGAATACTATGATTCTACTTAGCAAGCCTAGCACGTACATACATGGCCTCAGAACACAAACCGAAAGGTAAAACATGCGTCATATGAATGATTAGCATATTGTTGTTTGCCTTTAAAACTACGCTGTCTCACACGAAGATTCGTTTAGGTGTAGTGAATTTGGTTCGTGTAATCACTAAAGACGACTAGAGGGATGTTGTTTTTGAGTGGGATTTCCGTAGTAATTTTTAATTAACTTGAACTTAATCTATCATGAACATAGTCTTGATTGTATTTGCATGAATCGTTGTATAAATGGGATATGTTGGTCTACCTACGCACTAGTCTTGTTAGTTGAGATTGAAAACTGTTAAAACTAATAATTGCACTACAGACTAGTATTGTATTGTTAAACAAAGTCAATAAAAGATGAAAGCCCTATTACAAACTCTTGTATACCTCCAATAGCTCCACGTGATTCAAAATCTAGAGAGCAATGATTTCAATTAGCATCCAATATCATACTTGTCTCTTTAAGGCCTATGTTTTCGAATTTATTTGAGAAATAAGGTGATGTAAGGAATTAAAAAGTTTGTTTTCAATAACTAGCAAGGTATGATATATTCGTGATATATGAAGACTTTGTTTTGCTATAATATGATGGGATATAAATTAGTGAGACTACAAGAACTCATAATTTTATGAGTGTGTATGAAGGTTGAAAGACGCTAGGCGTCCCGATATTCCAAATAGACACTAATAAAATTCACATGTCTAATCCGATTAAGATATGGTAGCTTCATCATGAAGATGTCATGATGGGATGGATAAAAAGTGTGAGTGATTTGTTCATCACACTTAAAGATTGCTGATAATGAAATCCGGAAGAAAATATGGCATATGATGATTGACTTCAAAGTGCAATTTCGAGGGTCCTAGTACCTAACTATACACGCCTAGGACTAAGTGCCAAAACTACTGTCACCATGTTTGATTTGAGAATTTCTTCTGAAGTAGGAGGAAACCGAAAGAGGAACTGCAAATGTATTTGGCAGAAAGAAAAGGAGAAGAAAGTCTAGCTCAGGTGTATATAGATGTATACATGTAATGAATGTAATTCTTTGTTTGGTCACGCAAATATAATTCTTGGGTATTTGTACCATATTGATTGGTATGAAGTTTCATGCAACTCAACGCAATTCAAGAATACAATGGCCTAAGTGAATGGAAAAGAATGTGGTGTGATGCACATTGAGAATGAAATAAAGTGTTATTATGTTCGTCGTCGGCTCTACCTAGCCATAAATATTTATTCTAAGGAACTTAATAACGTGTTATTTTGTTCTGGTATAATGAAAGCAAATAGTTGTTTGAATTATGACCATATTCATAGAATATGGATTAGTTATTATAAATCATGTTGGTGAAATACACATCCATAACACTAATGCTGAACGACAGAAGGCTAAATGATTTTAGTTCCACATATGACTGGAACCGTTGTTTAGGTCATATTAGAAACAATACATGAAGGAACTCCGTGGAAAAGGACTTTTGGTGAATCATTTTATGCTTGCAAACCTATTCTAAAAGTAAAATGAATTAAATCCGTTCATAGGCCAAAAAGTTGAAAGAACAATTTACTTATTGGAAATTATACATGATGATGTATTTGATCCATGAAATATAATCATGTGTGGTAGATTCTTCTACTTCGTAAAACTTCCGTAAAAGAGTTAATTAGATGTATACGATGATGGGATTCGTAGAATAGAAAACAAAAATTTTCCTACCGCAAGAACGAAAACACAAGCCAAGATCTAATCTAGTAGACGGTAGCAACGAGGAGATGAAGAGACTAACCCTCGAAGATTCGCGAAGCTTAACGAGATTAGATCTCGGGGTGGATGTAGTCGATCACTTGCCGATTGCAAAAGCGCGTAGAAGATCTTGACGGTGCCACAATCGGGCAGCACCTCCTTACTCGGTCACACGTTTGGTGTTGATCAAGACGACGCCCTCCTCCCCGTTCTAGCGGGCAGCAGAAGTAGTAGATCCTCCTCGGAATCCCGGCAGCACGACGGCGTGGTGGCGGTGGTGGTGGAGATCTCCTGATGCGCCACGGAATCCTCGGAAGCCTACGGTTCGAGAACTATGTAGACATGGTCGAGACTTCTCTCCGACCAATAACCAATAGCGGGATCTGGATATCCATAATGGCTCCCACATATTCAACGATGACTTAGTGATCGATTGAACCATTCACATACGATACCGATTCCCTTTGTCACGCGATATTTTACTTGTCAGAGGTTTGATCATCGGTATCACGATACCTTGTTCAACCTCGTCTCCGACAAGTACTCTTTACTCGTAACCGTGGTATGTGGTCTCTTATGAACCATTCATATGCTTGCAAGCCAATTAGAAGACATTCCACCGAGAGGGCCCGAGTATATCTATCCGTCATCGGGATGGACAAATCCTTTGTTGATCCATATGCCTCAACTCATACTTTCCGGATACCTAATCCAACCTTTATAACCACCCATTTACGCAATGGCATTTGATGTAATCAAAGTACCCTTCCGGCATAAGTGATTTACATGATCTCATGGTCGAAAGGACTAGGTAACTATGTATCGAAAGCTTATAGCAAATGAACTTAATGACGTGATCTTATGCTACACTTATTTGGGTGTGTCCATTACATCATTCTCATAATGGCATAACCTTGTTATTAATAACATCCAAGGTTCATGATCATGAGACGATGAACATCTATTAATCAACAAGCTAGTTATACAAGAGGCTTACTAGGGACTTCTTGTTGTTTACATAACACACATGTATCAATGTTTCGGTTAATACAATTATAGCATGGTATATAAACATTTATCATAAACACAAAGATATATAATAACCAATTTATTATTGCCTCTTGGGCATATCTCCAACAGTCTCACTTGCACTAGAGTCAATAATGTAGATTACATTATAAGGTACCTAACACCCATGGCATTCTGGTGTTGGTCATGCTTTTCCCTAGGGAGAGCTTTAGTCAACGGATCTGCCACATTCAGATCAGTGTGTACTTTGCAAATCTTTACTTCTCCATCTTCGATGTACTCGCGAATCGCATGAAAACGCAGCTTGATATGCTTCCCTTGGTTCTTGTGCATTGGCGATGGCACCCATGTTGTCACAATAGATACCTAGTGGGTCCAATGCACTAGGAACCACACCAAGCTCAACAATGAACCTCTTCATCCATACCGCTTCCGATGAAGCCTCCGAAGCCGCTATGTATTCCGATTCAGTTGAAGACTTCGCCACTGTGCACTGCTTGGAGCTACACCAGCTTCGCACCATTCAATATAAACAAGTACCCAGACCGAGACTTAGAGTCATCAGGATCGTTCCAACTTGCATCGGTGTCGGTTACAACGAGCTCTTGGTCACCGCCATAACAAAGAAACATATCCTTAGTCCTTTTCAAGTACTTCAGGATATTCTTGACTGTCCAGTGTTCCATTCCTGGATCACTTTGATATCTGCTGGTCAAACTAACAGCATGTGCGATATCCGGTCTGGTACACAACATGACATACATGATAGAGCCTACTACCGAGGCATAGGGGATCTTGTTCATCCTCTCTCTTTCTTCTGCCGTAGCCGGACCTTGAGTCTTACTCAAGACCTTACCTGGCAACATTGGTAAGAACCCTTTCTTACTTTCATCCATTCTAAACTTCTTTAGAATCTTGTCCAGGTATGTACTCTGTGAAAGCCCTATTAGGCGTCTTGATCTATCTCTATAAATCTTGATGCCTAGAATGTACGCTGCTTCACCAAGGTCTTTCATTGAAATACACTTATTCAAATAACCTTTTACACTGCTTAATAGTTCTATATCATTTCCAATCAATAATATGTCATCTACATATAATATTAGAAATGCTACAGAGCTCCCACTCACTTTCTTGTAAATACAGGCCTCTCCATGACACTGTATAAACCCGAAGTATTTGATCAGCTTATCAAAGCGTCGGTTCCAACTCCGGGATGCTTGCTTCAGTCCATAAATGGAACGGTAAAGTTTGCATACCTTGTCAGCATTTTTAGGATCGACAAAACCTTTGGGTTGTACCATATGCAACTCTTCCTCAATGTCACCATTAAGGAACGCCGTTTTGACATCCATCTGCCAAATCTCATAATCGAAAAATGCAGCTATTTCTAACAAAATCCTCACAGACTTCTCAGGCGCATCAGGAACTCGAAACAGGAACTACGGAATAAACGAAGCCTAGCGAGGGACGAAGTGATGATGCGCGTTGGAAATGGATCCAAGGTCGACGTGATCGCTGTCGGCATGCTCCCTCTACATCTACCTTCAGGATTAGTTTTAAACCTCAATAATTGTTATTTAGTGCCTGCGTTGAGCATGAACATTATATCTGGATCTTGTTTAATGCAAGACGGTTATTCATTTAAGTCAGAGAATAATGGTTGTTCTATTTTTATGAATAATATCTTTTATGGTCATGCGCCTGAGTTGAATGGTTTATTCTTGTTAAATCTCAATCCCCTTAGGCTTCTCAGGAGGCGCGGCAGCTTTCTTGCCGCCCTTCTTGAAGTTGCCCTTCTTTGGTTTGCCTTGTTTCTTGAAATTGGTGGTCTTGTTGACCATCAACACTTGGTGCTCTTTCTTTATCTCAATCTCAGCAGATTTTAGCTTGGAGAAGAGTTCAGGTAACTCCTTGTTCATGTTCTGCATGTGTTCATCACGAAGTTCTTGTAACTTGGTGGCAGTGATTGGAGAACACGATGAATACCCAGCTGGTTAGGGATCGTAATCCCCAAGTCATTGAGCTTCTTCGAGTGTCCGGACATAGCGAACACGTGCTCACTAACGGAGCTGCCCTCTTCCATCATACAGCCAAAGAACTGTTTCGAGGCCTCATAGCTCCCCACGGCCGCATGAGTTTCAAAGATAATTTTGAGCTCACGGATCATCTCACAAGGGTCGTGGTGCTCAAAACGCTTCTGGATCTCTGCCTCTAGGCTGCCTGGATGGCACACTGAACTTGAGAGTAACGAGTCACCCGAGTCTCGTAAACATTTTTTACATCCTCGGATACTGCAGGTGGTGGTGGGGGACCTAGCGGTGCTTCGAGCACATATTGCAGATTTCCGCCATTGAGGAAAATCCTCACATGACGGAACCAGTCGGTGAAGTTGCTACCATTGCTTTTAAGCTTTTCTTTCTCCAGGAACTGTTTAAAATTGATTGATGGGGACGCCGTGATCTACAACATATATTTGCAAAGAGTTTAGACTAAGTTTATGACAAAATGAGTTCAAATTTTAATTCTACAAAATTAAACTAGGTGAACTCCCACTCAAAACAATATCCATCGCATTGTCTTAGTGATCACACGAACCAAATCCACTACACCAAGTCCGATCATCACGAGACAAGATGTAACTTCAAAGGCGAACACTCAAAGTGTTCATCATATCAATCATATGACTCATGCTCTACCTTTCGGTATCCCGTGTTCCGAGACCATGTCTGTACATGCTAGGCTCGTCAAGGAAACCTTAGTATCCGCGTGTGCAAAACTGGTTTGCACCTGTTGTATGCACATGTAGCAACCTTAATATCTATCACACCCGATAATCACGTGATGCTTCGAAACGACAAGTCTTAGCAACGGTGCATACTAAGGATGAACACTTTATTATCTTCATATTTGGTGAGAGGGATCATCTTATAATGCTACCGTCACGATCTAAGCAGTATAAGATGCATAAAAGGATTAACATCACATGCAATTCATATGTGATATGATATGGCCCCTTTGTCCTTGCCCCTTTGTCCTTGCGCCTTTGATCTTCATCTCCAAAGCACGGACATGATCCTCCATCATCAACGGGCATGATCTCCATCATCGTCGGCGTAGCGTCAAGGTCAATGGCGCCGTCTTCATGATTGTTCTCCCATGTAGCAACTATTACAACTACTTTGAAATAATACTCAACATGAAATTTAAAGACAACCATAAGGCTCCTGCCGGTTGCCACAATACAATAATGATCATCTCATACATATTCATCATCACATCATGGCCATATCACATCACCAAACCCTGCAAAAACAAGTTAGACACATCAGATTTGGTTTGCATATTTTACGTGGTTGAGGGTTTTCAAGTAAGATCCAATCTACCTACGAACATGAACCACAACGGTGATACTAGTGTTGTCAATAGAAAGAGTAAATTGGATCTTCACTATAGTGGGAGAGACAGACACCCGCAAAGCCACTTATGCAATACAAGTTGCATATCGAGCGTGGAGCAAATCTCATGAACGCGGTCATGTAAAGTTAGCTTGAGCCGCTTCATCCCACTATGCCGCAAGATGCAAAGTACACGAACTAAAGACAACAAAGCATCAACGCCCACAAAACAATTGTGTTCTACTCGTGCAACCAATCTATGCATAAACACAGCTCTGATACCACTGATGGGATTCGTAGCATAGAAAACAAAAAAATTCCTACCGCAAGAACGAATAACAAGCGAGGATGCAATCTAGAAGACGGGAGAAACGAGAAGATCATGAGACTAACCCTCGAAGATTTCCGAAGCCTTACGAGAGTAGATCTCGTTGTTGATGTAGTCGATCACTTGTCGCTTGCAAAAGCGCGTAGAAGATCTTGACGGTGCCACAATCGGGCAGCACCTCCGTACTCGGTCACACGTTCGGTGTTGATGACGACGTCCTCCTCCCCGTTCCAGCGGGCAGCGGAGTAGTAGATCCTCTCGGAATCCTGGCATCACGACGGCGTGGTGGCGGTGGTGGTGGAGAACTCCGGCGGGCTTCGCCTATGCGCTGTGGGAGTTGTATGTGGAGGAGGGCGGCTAGGGTTTGGGGAGAGGGGGGGGCGCCGGCCTGGGGGCAAGGGTGGTGCGGCCAAGGTGTGGGCCTCCCTCTCCTCATCTATATATAGGTGGAATAGCCCCAAGGGTTTGCCCAGAAAACGAATAAGAGTCCAACTCCTAAACCTTCCATAAGGACGAAACCTACCCAAGGTGGGACTCCTACTCAAGGTGGGACTCCCACCCCTTCCTTGGTGGGGTGTGATACGTCTCCAACGTATCTATAATTTCTGATGTTCCATGCTTATATTATGACAATACCTACATGTTTTTTTTTCACACTTTATATCATTTTTATGCATTTTACGGAACTAACCTATTAACAAGATGCAAGTGCCGTTCTGTTTTGTTGTTTTTGGTTTCAGAAAACCTACACAGGAAATATTCTCGGAATTGGACGAAACAAAAGCCAAACCTTTTATTTTACCGAGACGGACCCCCGAGAAGTGCCGGAGGGGGCCAAGGGCCCCACACCATACCTGGGCGCGGGCCCCTCCGCGCGCCACCAGGTGGAGAGGCCACCCCCTGGCTCCTCCGACTCCGCCCTTCCGCCTATATTATCTCTCCGTCGCGAAAACCCTAAAACATCAAGCCACGATACGGGAAAAGTTACGCAGCCGCCGCCATCGCGAAGACAAGTTCGGGACGAGAATCTCTATTCGGCACGGACGGGGAATTGCCCCCGGAGTCATCTCCATCGACACCACCGCCATCTTCATTGCCGCTGTCTCCCATGATGAGGAGGGAGTAGTTCTCCCCCGAGGCTGAGGGCTCCACCGTAGCTATGTGGTTCATCTCTCTCCCATGGTGTGATCTTTATGTGATCATGAGCTTTGTATCACTATTAATCTATGTGCTACTCTAGTGATGTTATTAAAGTAGTCTATTCCTCCTCCATGATGTAAAGGTGACAGTGTGTGCATCATGTAGTACTTGGCGTAGGTTATGATTGTAATCTCTTGTAGATTATGAAGTTAACTATTACTATGATAGTATTGATGCGATCTATTCCCCCTTTCATAGCTATTGGTGACAGTGTGTATGCTATGTTAGTACTCGGTCTAAATTGCAACGGTCTATTATGCACTCTAGAGGTTACTTCAATATGAACTCCGGATGTTGTGGAGCTTGTTTACTCCGGCTTGAGGTGTGCTCTTGTAGCCCTACAAAATGAATGGTGTTTGTTATCCAACAAGAGAGTGTTTGAAAGTAGCACAAGTGAGGAGAAGTTATTTATTTATTATGTGATCATTGTTGAGTGTCCACTAGTGAAAGTATGATCCCTAGGCCTTGTTTCTAAGCATTGAAACACTGTTTCCAACAAGTTCTGTTACATGTTTGCTTGCTGCCATATTTATTTCAGATTGTTATTATCAATCATACTCATCCATATCACTTGTATTTTACTATCTCTTCGCCGAACTAGTGCACCTATACATCTGACAAGTGTATTAGGTGTGTTGGGGACATAAGAGACTTCTTGTATCTTAATTGCGGTTGCTTGAGAGGAATATCTTTGACCTCTACCTCCCAAGTTCTATAAACCTTGGGTGATTCACTTAAGGAAACTTGCTGCTGTTCTACAAACCTCTGCTCTTGGAGGTCCATCACTGTCTACAAGAATAGAAGCACACGTAGACATCAGCGTGGCCGGCCACCATGGGGTGGAGTCCACCTGGGACTCCTCCTCCCTTAGGCTGGCCGGCCAAGCTAGGTGGAGTCCCTCCGGGACTCGGAGGGACTCCACCTTCCATAGTGATTTCTTTCGGACTTTTCTAGAACCTTCTAGAACCTTCCATAAATTCACCGGATCATTTCCAAACTTGGAAAGTGACTTCCTATATATGAATCTTATTCTCAGGACCATTAGGACCTCCTCGTGATGTCTTGGATCCCATCGAGACTCCGAACAAAACTTCGAACTCCATTCCTTATTCCATATCTACTTAACGACATCAAACCTTAAGTGTGTCACCCTACGGTTCGTGAATTATGCAGACATGATTGAGACTTCTCTCCGACCAATAACCAATAGCGGGATCTGGAGATCCATAACGGCTCTCACATATTCAACGATGACTTAGGGTCTGTTTGGTTGCAGACCAAAAGAGGGATGGGATGGGATGGTTCTAATTTTGCGTGCGTTTGGTTGTAAATTAGGAGGGATGGTACCACCCAATCAACAGAATATACCTCAAAGATGTTGAATCAAGTGATCCCACCAAATTGGCCGGACCTCCTCATCCACGTTTTTCTAATTTGTGGACCACTTCCTAATCTCTCTTCCTGGCACTAATCCTGCCCCATCGGACCTCACTGCGCCGCCGCCCCATCGGACTCACTACGCCTCCTCATCTCCCAGAGCCGCCCCGTCGATGCCGCCGGCGGGGCCAGCCACCCCGCGCATCGTGGCGGCATGGGGAGGCCGCCGGCAAGGCCCGCCACCTCGCGCGTCATGACGGCTTGGGGAGGCCGCCGGCGAGGCCCGCCTCCTCGCGCGTCGTGGCGGCTTGGGGAGGCCGCCGGCGAGGCCCGCCTCCTCGCGCGTCGTGGCGGCTTGGGGAGGCCGCCGGCGAGGCGCGCCTCCTCGCGCGTCGTGGCGGTGTGGGGAGGCCGCCTGCGAGGCCCGCCACCTCGTGCGTCGTGGCGGCGTGGGGAGGCCGCCGGCGAGGCCTGCCACCTCGCGCATCGTGGCGGCGTGGGCAGGCATGTGCTTGATGTCGCCCGTGTCGACCTCCACCATTCCCTTTTTTGCTAAAATTGTAATTTGCCTTGTTAACCAACTGCTGTTGAAATATTATAAGCTAATCACATTCCATCCCGTCCCTTAAATTCTTGGAACCAAACAAAACAAGGGATCACTTCAATTGGAATCATCCCATCCACCAAATCTAATCCATCCCATCCCATACATGTTTGTCTATCAACCAAACGGACCCTTAGTGATCGAATGAACCATTTACATACGATACCGATTCCCTTTGTCACGCGATATTTTACTTGTCCGAGGTTTGATCATCGGTATCTCTATACCTTGTTCAACCTCGTCTCTGACAAGTACTCTTTACTCGTACCGTGGTATGTCATCTCTTATGAACCATTCATATGCTTGCAAGCTAATCAGACGACATTCCACCGAGAGGGCCCAGTATATCTATCGTCATCGGGATGGACAATATCCCACTCTTGATCCATATGCCTCAACTCATACTTTCCGAATACTTAATCCCACCTTTATAACCACCCATTTACGCAGTGGCGTTTTATGTAATCAAAGTACCCTTCCAGCATAAGTGATTTACATGATCTCATGGTCGAAGGACTAGGTAACTATGTATCGGAAGCTAATAGCAAATAGAACTTAATGACGTGATCATATGCTACGCTTAATTGGGTGTGTCCATTACATCATTCTCATAATGGCATAACCTTGTTATTAATAACATCCAAGGTTCATGATCATGAGACGATGAACATCTATTAATCAACAAGCTAGTTATACAAGAGGCTTACTAGGGACTCCTTGTTGTTTACATAACATACATGCATCAATGTTTCGGTTAATACAATTATAGCATGGCATGCAAATATTTATCATAAACATATATAATAACCATTTTATTATTGCCTCTTGGGCATATCTCCAACAGGCAGACCCTCTCCTGGCCCTTATATTGGGAGCCAGGTCTCGAGAGTTCTATCCGGGTCCGATTGGTGTATAAAGAGTTCTACATCTAAAATTTCCTTGTTTCTTCGTCTTCTTTCCTTGCTCGTCAAGACTCCTCACTTGGAACCGACATAGCGGCCCACCTTGATCGATGGATGTTCTTCATGGGCCCCGGGTTGGGCCACAAGAGGTAGCGCAATACTAGTTACCCGAAGGGTAATGCCCACATCAGTAGCCCCCGAGTGACTGGCTGAAGAAGCTTCGGGCAGGGACTAAAAATTGTCTTTTGTCGAATGTTTATAATTACCAGAAGATCTTGACTCCTTTGTAATAGTAACGCCTTCCATATCGGGTGCACATTCAGCGCTCCCGATGGGAATAGCCCCGAGTCTAGGCACGAATGCTTGCAACCGCGGGTAGACTCAAGTTGTACTACTTGAATATTTTTCTTCTGCCGATGTTTTCTTCAAAACTATCGTGGTCATCCGATATACCTTTTTATATCGGGTCTTTAATATCTTCAAGTAAGGTTATGCTTGCTGCTAATACGTAAAGGATGTTGAGTAACGTGCCCAGCTTTACTCGATAAATCGATGTTGGTTAACTGCCGACGGCAAAACAACGTTACCCTACTCAGAATCAATTCCCCGAGCATGATCCTGGGCCGTGCGAAATATTCGAGTCCAAAATTTGTATCGGGTGCGCATTCAGCACTCCCGATGGGAGTAGCCCCCAAGTCTAGGCACAAATGCCTGCAACCGTGTGTAGACTTAAATCAAACCACTCGATTGTTTAAGTTTCCTTCGGATGCTTCATGTGGAGTCGATATTCCTTATGAAATCATTGATGATGTAGCCACTGTGGTGTTCTGATTGACAGGACACGACCTGACGGGCCCACCCTACTTCGACGTGGTCAGTTAGGACATGACTAGTGCTTGCGCATTGACCAAGGTGCCTCCTCGATTTCCGTGCGTAGTGGGAGTAATGGGCCGTCAGTTTCATCTCTCTTACTTGGACATGTGTATGACTGGATCCTCGCCCATCTTCCCACAATCACCAGAGTTATGGCCACGATTTCCAAGAACTCCCCGTTATAAATAAGGAACCCTTTTCTGTTTTCACTTTTTACGCCTCCATACAGCTCATCTTCCTCCTTACTTCCTTCTCGCCATCGCTTCTGCTTCCAAGAGCTCAACCACCATGGGCAAGAAGAAGGGAACCGCTGGCCCGAGCGCTACCGCAGGCGCGACCAAGGTTGGTCTCGATTGGTCTGCCTCCACCATCTCCAAGCGCGAGGAGAACAAGCTGAGGTTGCTCGGCCTCATCTCGTCTGCCGAATCTGTCTTCCATCACCCAGGTTCTTCCTCCCGCCCAAAGCCCTCAAAAGGCTTTACTGTCATGTTTGCCGCCTTTCTGTTTCGTGGGCTTTCTCTCCCTGCCCACGAGTTCCTTCGCTCTCTTCTTTTCTTCTACGGGATTCAGCTCTGGCAGTTGAGTCCTAATTCCATTCTCCATCTTTCCATTTTCATTAATCTGTGTGAGGCCTTCCTCAGCATTGACCCCCACTGGGGCTTGTGGAGGAAGATCTTCGACGTCAAACGCCACAACAGCAATGATGCCCCCCCGTTGTTGGTGGCGTCGGCTTCGTTGTCAGAAAAGAGGTCAACTACTTCGACTACCCAATGAAAGAGTCAGTTCAAGGCTGGCGACAGAAGTGGTTCTATCTGCGGGACATCCCAGCATCAGGACGGTGCTCCAATCTGCCTCCATTTGAAGATGTCCTCTCGGCTGTTCCGAAGAAATCCTATCGAAATACTTTGACTGCCGAAGAAAGTGCCCTAGCTGACCAACTGTATGAAAAGGTCATGGACCTGAAGAACGCAGAAGGTCTGACGATGTGTGGCACTAAGGTGGTCTCAATGTTTCTAAAGCGTTGGGTGCAACCGCTAATGTCACGGTCTCATTAGTTGTGGATGTACACCGGTGCAATGGATAAATCAAGGGTCAGTTTAACTGAATTATCTGAAGAGGATCTTCGAGATGAGGTGCGGCACCTAACCCGTCTCAGCCAGAGGGACAATATTGTTTTGACTTCAGCTCGCCCTCCTCTCGACCTCAAGCATCTTCCATCCAAGGTAATTTTTCTTGTATTTACATCGGATGTCGTTTCTATTTATGAATCTGAACTCGATAGTTTCTTTTCCTATCGACATGCTTCCACTGTTGCTCAATGCTACCCTCCTACACCCGAAAGTGGGATAGCTCCAGAGGATGACGATGCTTTGGAAAAGACCAAATATGAGCATCACATTCTCGAGGATAGCGACGTCCAAGGTGACGAAGCCCCCGAGTATGATGCCCTCACTAAGTCTATGCAACGCAGGAAGATCAATGAAGACCTGATGACGACTGCTGAATCGAGTCCTAGCGGACAAGATGATGATGCTAACGCAACTGCTTCCCCTGCTCCTTTTCGAAAAGCGTCGCCTCCTCCAGTCGCAAAGGGTTCAACATGCCTCTTTGCCGATGAAGATGACTTGGATTTGAGTTTGTAAGTGTTTGCTCTCTCTTTGTGCCTAACTTCCTTCAATTTGTCTGAAGTGTATTTTATTTTTGAGCAGCTCTGATGACAATGATGAAGTCCCTCTCACGAAGAGGGCTAAAATACTGTCTGAAAGGACTGAATCAGCAAAGCAGTTGAATCCTTCGACTACTGATCCTACTCCACCGCCAAGAACAAGCGTGGCCAAGGTTCCTCTGTCGACAGTTAACCCTTCTGCAGGCGCCTCTGCTCCTCCAATTTCTCGTGATCATGTAAGTATAACATCTGGCACAATATCCATTTAGCCTCCGAGCCGATGTTTGATTTTTGGATCAAGTAAAGGCTAAGATTCGTCTATCATGTAGCTTGACATAATCTTTATCTTCTTGCTCGCAGCCAATTTTTGCCACAGTTGACGCCCGGAATCAATTCACTCGCCCGGAATCCAAAAACGTCCAACTTCGTAAAGCCATTAAGACTTCGGCTGATCAAGTGCTGGAAGCCAACCAGCTCACAACGGAAGTTCAAAATGAGAACACACTCTTGAAGGATGAGCTGAAGAAGTTGAAGAAGAAAATGAAGGACGAGCAAGAAGCTAGACACGAGGCTTTCATCATAGCCGATGAAAAGGAAGGTGTTCTTCGAGAGTCTATCACGGACTTGTTAAGTAAGTTTCCCTTCATAATTTGCATGGTACTCTTTTCAATAATATCTTCTTGATTGCTTATTCATAATTTTTCTAGGTACTGCCGATATGTCTATCGACCGTACGAGTAAGCTTTGAGAAGATTCAATGTCGGATGCCCTCTCGTTTGCTACCGATTCCAGCAACCAGGTCCAGGGTCTTTTGAACAAAACCAAGGGGGCTTTGTCGAAGCTGTTTTTGATGATGTTCCCAAATTTGAACCAAAATAAGACCCTTGGAGAAATGGCGGATACCTTCTTCATCAACTCTTCCGAAGCCATAGAGGTATTGAAGCGACGCTCCCGTCTTTACGGGGCGGTTCTTACTTTCCAGCTTTTAATGGGGCATGGACTTGGTTCTGAGTTGGAGAGGTTGTCCAAGGCGTTGCTAGTAGATGCCAATGAATGTCTAGTCAATCTCGAACCTTTCAAGCAATCTTCAGCCCTATGCGCCAATCGACTCCTCAAATTAGTTGATGAGGACAAAAATAAGACTGCATCTGAAGCTGCTCCTCATTCATCGTCAGCTCAACCTTGAATTAAGCCTGTCTTCCTTGCTGTAATTCTGATACATTTTAGTCTTATTCTGTACTGGCTCTGTTGCTAGTTTCAACAATTTTTTGAATGTAATATATCCTCCTGATGGGATTTTTTTCGCCTTTTATCGACACCTTTCTAAATTAAGAATTTTGCTGCAGATTCCTTCAACTTCTTCCCGTATCGAAACTTCTTTGAATCCTTCGGCTGGTGATGAATCTGAACTTGTTCGTCGCTTACGCGATCAAATTTCTCGGTTTAACAAAGACATATCCAACCTTCATGCTATGGCAACTTTGGTGAAAAGGAAAAGTGAAATTGCTACTGCAGTTGAACATCATGCTTTTGGATCGTCTCCGTGTTGCCACTGATAGTTTAAGCTGTAAGCAATTGACCACCCTTGTTTTCAGCTGACTCATTCGTTGAATAATCTTTCGATGATTTAATTCTTTGACTTCAACAGTCGTGGCTTTTGATGAATCAGAACAGAACAAGCGGATCCATGAAAATATTGCAGCAATGACCGATGTTACTCACCCAAAGCATGAACTGTGGTCCAATCGGTCAAAGGTTGTAACCATAGCTATGTTTGAGCATCAAGCCGAGAAGGTGCATTATTACTTTGAAAAATATCACGCTCATCTCTCCATGGTGTGGAAAACTATGTTTCCATTGGATCAAGCACCCGAGACATTATCTGCTTTATTCAATCGGTTCAAGACTCCGGACAGAATTCGATTACTGGTGCGTAAGGAACTTCTTGCTGGAGCCGAACTTGCACTTGCTTCAGTCTTAGCATGCCACCCGACCATGATTTGGAAGCCATAGCAAATGCTATTATAAGATTAGATCAATATTATTCCATAGCTAGGCATCCTGCATACATTATTATTTCTCGAATGAAAACAGGAGTCGAAAGAGATTTGAAGGCCCGAGAATATCAAGAAGCCTTGCCATGATGAAGTTTTGTAAAGATTTTTTCCTTTTTATGATGACCTTACGTTGCAAGGAGTAATCCCATATTTACTTGATGTGTTTTTAAACATCATTTGTGAATTATTTGAACTTATTAGTTCGATTGAAATACTTTGTCAAGGGCAACTGAGTGATCAAGTCAGTTTGCACACTCGACGACTCTATTGTAATTGCATTATTTGCAGAGTCGATTCGTAAGTTCCGTAAGAGCGACACGCTTCGAGTAAACGAGGGATTTATGCGCTTTATTTATTTGGCTACGTAACACGGTGGACCGGTATGAGCCTTTTTGTAAGTAATATTGTTTTCATCAACTTCAGCGCTCGCAAATTTTCTTGAGGCTTGGATGGTTTGTAATGTATCGATAACCATAGCTCCCGGTGGTAGTATTAATTAATTATCGATACTGTAGTAACTTCTTGCATCCCCCGAGTATTATCGAGTCGGCTGTGTAACACGTAGTTTAGCCGAAACTCCCGGTGGGAGTAGTAGTCAATAAAAGGGACCCGAACATTCGTTCGAGTAATTAAATAATAAAGATGTAAGCTGAATCAGGAATTTTATTCATAATGTGTAACGGGCTAAGAAGCTTTCATGTAGCAAAGAAGAAAAGGTCGAATTCTATGCGTAGATTCGTCGCAAGTGTGCGACATTCCATGGGTTCCCAACATCTTTGCCCGAAGCAGGGTTCTTGAGATGATAAGTTCCTCCTGGTATTACTTCAGTGACGATGAACCGGTCCTTCCCATGGAGATTCGAGTTTCAAAGTTCTTTCATGTTTCAGCCGTAATACCATATTTCCAACGCTGAAGCTTCGGTTGCGAACTCGTCAACTATGGTAATTCCGTATCGCCTTTGATATACTGTCGTTCTGGCTAAGGCTATGTCTCGAGCTTCATCAAGGAGGTCCACAACATCTTGTAATGCATGAATGGAATTTGTCTCTGTATATGCAGCCACCCGAGGAGCTTCAAAGCGAACATCAGCTGGTAAAACTGCTTCGGCTCCATAAACAAGGAAGAACAGAGTGTAGTGGCTTGACCTATTTTGTGTAGTCCGCAAGCTCCAAAGCACGGATGGCAATTCTTCGACCCAAGCTCCAGCTGCACCCGTGAGGCGCTTTTTAATGCCATCGCATATTAAGCCATTGATCCTTTCCACTTGCCCATTAGTTTGAGGATGTGCAACCGAAGCGAATTTGAGTTTGATACCACTGTTATCACATAATTGATGGAAGAATACATCGTCCAAGATCCGGACATGTCGGGTGTTGCTGGGATTTGCGACTGAATCCAATCAGCCAAGAAATCGAGAAGGACCTGAGATTTAATTGTTGTCCGGTTAACATAAGTTATGTCATGTGGCGCTATCTCGATAGCCCATTGAGATACTCTGCCCATAGCCTCTGGGTTGGTGAGTATGTTTTTCAATGGTGCTTCGGTTACCACGATGATCGGGTGCTCTGCGAAGTGACGTAGCTTGCGCGTTGTCCTCTACATGGCATATGCCAGCTTCTGATGATGAGGATATCACTGCTTTGCTAGTGTGAGTACCTCGCTGAGGTAGTAAACACGACGTTGTACACCATGGACTTTCCCTGCCTCTGCTCGCTCGACAACAAGTAATGTGCTAAAAACCTGCACCGTTGCAGCTATATACAGCAGCATTGGCTCCTTTTCCTGTGGAGTTACGAGTATTGGGGATGTTGATAGGATCTTTTTTAGGTTATCAAAAGATTCCCGTGCTTCAGCTGTCCACTCGAACTTCTGAGATTTCTTCATTAACTGATAAAAGGGCAAGACCTTTTCTCCCAATTTTGCAATAAATCTACTAAGCGCTGCCAACCGTCCTGCCAATTGCTGCACCTGATGCAAATTATTTGGGGGTTCCATGTCGAGAATAGCTTTGATTTTTAAAGGGTTGGCTTCTATTCCTCTAGCTGAAATAAAGTACCCGAGTACTTGGCCTCCTGGTGCCCCAAACAAGCATTTCTTTGGATTTAACTTTATTTTGTACCTGTCGAGATTGTCAAAAGTTTCTCTCAGATCATCGATGAGGGTGGCTACGTTTTTGGTTTTTACTACGATGTCATCGATGTAGACTTCAATATTTTGACCAATTTGCTCTCCAAGGCAAACTTTCATGCACCGCTAATAAGTTGCAGCCGCATTTTTCATTCCAAAAGTCATGACATTGTAACGGTAAACGCCATGTGGAGTTATGAATGTAGTTAACTCTTGGTCTTCTTTCTTGAGCTTGATCTGATTATACCCTGAGTAAGCATCGAGGAAGGAAAGACGATCGCAGCCTGCTGTGGAGTCAACTATTTGATCGATGCGAGTCATCGGAAAATGATCCTTTGGGCAAACAAGTAACTCATTTTTGTTATTTTCAATTATGATGATAAAAGAAACAAGTAACTATTTTTTTTTGGTTTTTCAAATAGATGAAAAGAAAGGTAAACTAATAACAATAAATAAAATTTAAAACGAAAATGAATCTAACTAACAAGGTCTCTAGTAACCTTACCAGAATAGCGAAATTGCTTCCCCGACAACAGCGCTAGAAAAACGGTTGATACTTTCGATCCGTATTATGGATTGTAGTATGATAAGATTTTTCCCTAGAAGACCGAGGTTTAATCGAACCTTGGGAAGCACTGCTAAAATGGTGTAAAGGAAACATCTACAAGACTTTGCTAGTTGATTTGATTTTATGTTTACCGGACCTATGTAGTTTACTTTGATTGGGTTGTGTTCAATGGATGGAAATAGTCCAGGGTCAAGGATTCTCCTGCAGCTATGCATACATATAGAAATGAAGTACAAATGTGTAGTAAATAAAATAGTGATAAGATATTTTTGAGCAACACATCCGTAAATACTCTTGCCGCTAAAGCCAGAGGTGACAAGAGTCTCTTGGTCCAACAATTGTTCCCACATCACACCGTTCTTCCCTCATCCCACCTCTTCCCTTGATCGATCCGATAGACATGGGTACCTGGAGATCATCGATTCGAGGCAAAGTGTAACACCCCAAATTTCAAAAAAAAGATAAAATAAATTTCCTTTTTCCAAAAATGAGAACCAACAAAAACTTTTCTTAAATAGAGTGCTATGCTTAGTGCTCATACCTTTTACTTGTGTTTTTGCCATGATGAGTGTAATTATGCTTATGGGATAAACCCTAACACCTTAAAGTGATCAAGTAAAGATCACAAACCAAATAAAATAAAAGAGGAATAAATCAAATAAGAAAAACCCTAAACCTTAACCTTCTCACAAATCATTTGGATCTATTTTGAGAAACCAAAATAAAAGAGAAAAGAGATATGTGGGCATATAGCCCTAATATGTAAATTTTGAACTCTATCTTTTATTACTTGGCTAAATGGAAGTGAACCCGTGCAAAACTTACTAAACCCTAAACCTCATCCCTCTTGTCATCAATCTTTGCAAAATAAGATGAAAAGAAAAGATCTTATTTAAGAAAAAGGCATATGCAAGCCTATGGCTACTTTTTGGAAAATGATGAGCTTTGCTTTGTCTACCTTGAATAGATGAATTGAAATACCTCAACACACTCAACCAAGTACTTACCAACCAATTCAAGTGAGAAACAAAATAAAATCAAACAGAGGCATAGAAGTATATGTGGCACTTAGCCAAATTATCAAATCTTGACCTAGCCACTTCCACTACCTCAAAATGGTTTGAACCTTTCACCTAACTCAATCTAACACCAAATCAACCTCACTCATGTCAAAATGAAGCAAAAGAAAAATAAAAGAATAAAAGTTGGAAATTCACAAAACCCTCACATATGGCTCTATGCCATTTTTTATAAATCTTGACCCTAGACCATGTGGGTCTTCACCATTAGTTGAAGAATGTTTCTAAACACTTATTACAACTTTGGGAATCAAAGAACCACAATTCAAATAATTTTCAAACACAAAACTAGCTCACATAAGATATTGGTCAAAACTGCCTTTTACAATCTGGTCACCACTTTGAGTCCTTGCATTTCGAAATTTTCAAACTAAACTTTGTCAACTCTTTGCACCTCATCCAAGTCAACATCAAGGTGAACACTTTTTGTAAAGATCCCCATGCCAAACTCTTTCTTGACCCATAGCTATGCTCATCCAAAGTTGCAACATTTTATTAAGTTCAACAATCTCACACTTGTCCATTTTTGCAATTCTTTGAATTCAAAAATGCCACCACCACACTTCACCACCTCTGGTCATTTCTAACTCATTGAGATGCTCACAACACCACACTTGCAACCTTGTGAACTGAATCAAATTTAAACAAAATTCACAAATAGCCTCTATGTAACTTTTTGACACTATTTGAAATAGTGTTTACCTAACCCAAAAACCTACCCTACTCAACACTACCTGTCCCCTGGTCCCCTCTCTCCCTCACACCAGCATAGCAACTCTAGGTAGAGGAGCTAGCCAGCCATGGACATGGCCATGCCGGCCATGTTCCCCCTCACCTCCCTTCTCTCCATCCCAACACTCCCCACCATGCCCTACTGCTTCCCTACCACCTCCTGAGCACGCCGGTGTGCACCATTTGTCGAGTGGTGGGCGACAAGCGCCGGACCAGCGTGCGCCCACGACGTCCCGTGCGACACGAGCGGCATGGCCACATCGCCGTGTGCACGTCCGCGAGCACTCCCAGGTCACGCGTCGCCCCGACGCTCTGCGCAGCCCCTGGACCCCCTCTCTGCGCCGTGAGCCTCGCCACCGCAACACGATCCCGCCGGACAAGCTCCGTGTCCCGCTCGAGCGCCGCAGCCGTCGACATCCTCACCGGATTCCCGCAACCCTGCTGCACGGACGTCGCCATCGCGCTCGCTCGCCAGGACGTCCCCCACCTCGTACCCTAGCTCCCTGGCACCGCCTGGACCTCGCCTAGCCCGTGCTGACGACGCCGACCCACTTCCCTCGCCAGCGCCGCCGCTTTACTGTCGCCATTACCGCACCCCTCACAGCCATCTCGCCCACTATAAAAGGAGGACACCCGCGGCCAATTCATTCACACCAGTCGCCTCCCCTCCTCCTCCTGGATCTCCTCGACCACCTCCTCCTTCCCAATTCCGCCGGAGTAAACCCAATTTCACCGCCGACCACCGCCACCGTAGCTCCTCACCGCCATCAAATTAGACCACCTCAGGCCCTGCCACCGGTACCAGTCGACGTCTCGTCCTCGACAACGTCGTCCAGCCCCTGCGCTGCCCCTCGCCGGAGCTCCTTCACGCCGCCGACCCCCTACCTCGCCGGCGCAGCAAGGTCTTCTCCCCCGTCGACGACGACGACTGTCGACCACCCGATCCACATCTAATCCGACGGTCAACATTGCCAGGTACCGCTTCGGGTTTTAAACCCAATGACACCTGGGTCCCACCTGTCAGCTGGCCCGTGGCGTGTGAAGCGATACTGGGCCGGCCCACCTCTCCCTTCCACGTTTTTGGCCCAGTAGTTTTTCCCGCCGGCCTTTTTAATTCAAACTTGATTTAATTAATTCCAAATGATTTTGAATACTGCCTCCACTTTGAAATTCATTAGATTCAAATTGGCTCAACCAAATTTGGTGAACTTTATATTGTTGGAAAGCAAGAGAAATTATCTATCAAATGCCACTGGTCACATGGCCAGAATCTTTGTAGAATTAATGTGATAAAAATAACAAGGCAGGGACTTTTCCCGATTCAAATAATTATTAAAAATCAAATACAATAGATATTAAGTTAATTCCAACTCTACTAGCTCACATTTGACTTACACTAATTTATTATGCAATAAGATGGTGTGGTCACTTTGCATGATCATGCCCTAGTTAAAATATTGGACAATATGGCTATTTATTAAAGTAGTATTGTCCAAAAATATTAGGTAAATCATATGAAGTATTATGCTTCATTTAAATCCTGTCTCAAATGCATTCATATGAAGTTGGACCCCTGGTCAAATGGTATCATATGAAATACTTGGGGATATTAAATCATCATAGGCATTATTTAATGGTATGAGGTACTCTACCTCATTTAAATCATTTTCTCAAATAATGAGGATGAATGGTTGACTTAGGTCAACATGATATCATGTACTATTGCTTGAGAAATTAAATCTTAAGAAGATTTCAATGAGAGGAAATTATTTCTCAAGAACTATATGGAAACTATCATTTACATATGTAATGAGAGGAAATTACTTTCCTCAAGCCACCCAACCAATGCACCCTAATTAGATTGATTATGGGCTTGGAATAGTTTGTGTGAATATATGTTGGAGTAGCCAATAAATTGTTTGGTGATTGTATCCTCGTATTCGTGTATAGACGCTAGTACCGGAGGATACCAGGAAGAGGAAGGATTCTACCCCGAAGAAGAAGAGAACTTTGACCACATCAACAACCAAGGCAAGCTAACACTATTGCAAGCTCTATTGTTGCAAGATAATATTCTTGCAAAGTGCAAAGTTCTACCAAGAACAAGGCACACTCACCTTTTCTTATGCTTCATGAACCCATCCCAAGTTTTACTCTTACAAGTTTTCACTTTGAATATTTAAGCTTCCTTTTATAGCTAACTTTGGTCTAAATCTAGAGTACTACAAGAGTATAAAACTTAGCCTAAAGAGCATTACAAATAGTTAGCACCCCTCATGACTAGTGCTAGTGCTAATATTAAAACTTGACTACTCTAGGTGGGAACATGTGACTTGAAATGAAATTGGAAAACTTTGGAATGATGATGCATTCCATTGAATGAAGTTTGAAGGTGAATATGACCAAGAGAAGATAGTGATTTTTGAATAAAAACTGATATTGGTTTGGATGCGATACCTTTCCAATTTTTGAGTACCCCCACAATACCTGATTATGGGTAAGGGCTTAACTAGAAGTTTATGTACCTTAGTATGGGTTCCCTCTAAACACACATCATAGGGGTTATGCCGAGGCTGCCTCCGTTGTTGATGAATGATGTGAATTGAAGGTGAATTGTACGGCCAAGCCCTGTGCAGTTCCCAGGTGACAGTTGGTCTTCACTGGGAGGCCAAGCTCATGGGGAGAGGTGCTCATACTAGAGTTTGTAAATGAAAGGTTATGGTTGATGATCCGCGTACTGTGTTACGATGATTCGGGGTTATCCCGACGGATGAAATCAAATGTTGTGGCACAAGTGTGTAACCTCTGCAGAGTGTAAACCTATTCGAATAGCCGTGTCCACGGTTACGGACGGTTGGAAAGGCCATCTACAGTGTCAGATTCTTTGAAAATAGTGATGCAATGAATGGTGAATTGGTGACTTGTTTTTGAATCACAACTTGAGTTGTGGGAATGACACTAATGTTCCACTTGAGTTAGTTAGTACATGAAGAGTCTTTATTTCAAATACTTGTGAACTAAAATTGGCTTTATGCAAAAGAAACTAGAGCTTAGTATCCCTTTTCTAGATTTAATAGCACTTACATTAGTATTAGTTTGCGAGTACTTTAAAGTACTCACAGCGTGTCCCTGGCTATTCAAATGGCCAGACTATGAAGAGGCGCAGTATGAAGATGATGGACAGCGGGACGTCTACGACAACTAGGACTACTCCCGACGTCAAGCGTTGGCCTGTGGACTATAGAGTCCTTGTATCTTACGCTTCCGCTATGAACTTATGTTTGTTCGTTGATCAGTTCGTTGATCACTAGATCAACTATTTGTGTAATATGGATCATGTGATTCCAAGTTGTAAGACTTTATGGTTTGTAATGAATGATGACTTATGATATTCAACTGTTATGTCTCGCAACAACAATATTCCTGGGATTGCGATGTATGGCATAACAGGCACCTGGACTTAAAATTCCGGGTGTTGACACAAAGAGACTATGATACAAGATTGCAAAGCTCCTATTCAATTCTTACACATATTCATGAGATTAGATGCATATAAACGCTATGAGGATTCACCCCAACCCGCAGCCTTTGAGGACTACTCACACATAATATCAAGATCAAAGATAGAAATCATTGTTGTGAATACTTGAATTGAAATTACAATATTCTTACAATGGTCACCAATTCTCAAGGAGATCTCTATTACAATGGTGATGGCTATGTCTATGGAGGAGACGGGAGATGAAATGGATGAACTATGATGGTGGATCTCCTTCGGTGTGGTGTAGATGGATCTGATGGATGGCGGCTCTATTTGATGACGAATGGCTCTATTTTTGGCATGGCGCCCTTCACAGAAATTATAGGGTTTGACCTCGGGAAGAGTGTGGCACCCCGTACGGGCGGACGGTATGGGCGGGGCTTTCCCGTACCGATGTCCGCTAAACTCCATGGAACCTTCAACGTCTGGTCAACTTTGGTGTACTTGTGACGGGATTTTCTTCAGTAATTGCAGGTCCATTTTTCATTATGACTTGATTTCCTGCACACCATAGAAGAGATTGCACATCTTTGCAATAATTAGTCATAGTAGCACATTGAGAGAGAAACTTAGTCAATTCCTTGACATAGCTAAAGGTTTAAACGTGAGAAAAAGTGGTGTATTTCACATCCATAACTTTAGTAGACACAAATAAAGTTTCATTGGAAAATTGGTTTTCAAGTGAAAAGATCTGGACCAAAACTATGTTAAGTTTCAAGATCAATGGAGATAAATTGAGACACCTAATAAGGTTAAGTCGAAGCACATAAAAGAAATATTGAAGTAGTTCAATATGGAAACATAAAGAAAGATTTCTTGTTGTATGGAGTTTAGCAAGACTTGAGTGTGTTAAACACTTAATGAGTAAAACATGTGATTGATTTTAGATCATGAAACACCATGATATGTACATAATCAGATGTGCTATGCTCTAAGGTGTTATGAGCATATACCAGAGTGGATCATGTGATGGTTGATGTCTACGCACACTTATATTCTTGTAGACATTGTTGGGCCTCCAAGTGCATATGTTTGTAGAACATCAACAAGTTTCCCTTAAGTGGATCACCCAAGGTTTATCGAACTCAAGGAGGTAGAGGTCAAATATATCCCTCTCAAGCAACCCTGCAATTACGATACAAGAAGTCTCTTGTGTCCCCAACACACCCAATACACTTGTCAGGTGTATAGGTGCAATAGTTCGGCGAAGAGATAGTGAAATACAAGTAATATGCATGATTATGAGTGGTCATTGCAATCTGAAATAAAAATGGTAGCAAGCAAACATGTAGCGAAACTGGTTGTAACCGGTGTTTTGATGCTTGGAAACAAGGCCTAGGGATCATACTTTCACTAGTGGTCACTCTCAACAATGATACCATAATTGAATACATAGATATTATCACTTCACTATGCTACTCTGAACCACTCTCCGGTTTGATAATAAACACAAATTCATTGCGTAGGTCTGCATAAGCATTCCTTAAAGTTCGCATTCCCAATCTATGGACACCCCACGCTGTCACTTTGAGCATACAAAGATGGTACTAACTAGTCACCACAATTCATAAGTATTTCTATAAATTAAGCATAAGAAACAAACACGGTGTGCACACTGTCTCCTTCACACAGTTGGATAAGGTGTCCCCGTAGATCACATAATACAACCACTTGAGTAGCACAATAGTAGAAGAATAGCATCTACTTATTCAACTAGATTACAAAGCTCATGGTCACATAAATATCATACATGGAGAGATAGGAACCACATAGCTAGGTAAAGCCCTCGGCCTCGGGGGATAACTACTCACTCCTCATCATGGGAGTCAGCAATGACGATGGAGATGGCTGGAGTCGATGGAGATGGCTCCGGGGCAATTCCCATCCGGAAGGGTGCCGAGAGAGATTTATGTGCCCCCAGATCTTGTCTATGACGGCGGCGGAGCTACGAACTTTCTGGATGGAGGCCGATTCATTTAGGGTTTTGCGTCGGGAGCTTTATATAGGCGGAAGGGCGAGGTTGGTGGAGGCCTGGTGGCCCAGGCCACCCTAGGCGCGGGCTAGGGTGAGGCGCGCTTAGGCATGTCTGCAGCCTGTGGCCCCTTCGTCTCTCCTCTGGACTATGTCTTCGTTACGGTAAAATATTAACTTTGGCTTTTTTCATCCAATTTCGAGAATATTTTGTACAACTTTTCTGAAGAAAACAACACAATTGGCAATGTAGATCTTGAAAATGCATAAAATGTAAAAGTAACATGTAGCAAAACATATAGCAAGGTGGCATGGAATCAAAAATTATCGTTTGCAACGTATCAATGGTCACTGTACAAAAATAGGAAAATCCTTGAGTGATTTTGAAGAACTAATGATATGTGTTGTATAGTATAGTGAAAAAATAAAATTGTTGTAATGTGTTACATCGGTATTAGTGTCATCACATATACATATAAATTGTAATCTCAGTTAGGACGAGTGTTTTATTAAAAGGTGGCACAATGAGCTGGAGTTTTCCATGCTGGATTTTGGTGACTTCTAAAGTTTGAACATTGTGACAGATTCTACAAACGAAAGGCCGAGTATATAATTATTTTGATAACAACTTTTGGAAGGTTTTTGAGCCAAATGTTCGTGAAAGGAACTTGGTGTAGCTCCAAATGTGTCAATACTATGAAGCTACATTCTACAATAACATTGAAAACATAATTTCACACCTAGGAATTGGGGTATCACCAAAGTACCAAACTTATACAATGCGATACTAACTCATTCAAGATGAGTGTTGCGTAGAGACACAAGTGATTAGCAAATACATATGGATCTGATATTACATACTAATACTTGTTTCACGAGCTAAACATGATCATCACTAGAAGTCCATGGGTGTTGGATCTTTGCTAATGTTAACTAGATTCTTGACTTTAGTGCAAGTGAGAGACTAAAAGCAATATGCACGAGAGGCAATAATAAAATGGTTATTATCTTATTCCGTATTTATGATAGATGTTTATTTATCATGCTAAAATTTTATTAACCGCAAACCTTAATAAATGTGTGTCTAATAAACAAACAAGAGTTCCTAGTAAAGCCTCTCATTTAACTAGCTCATTGATTAACAGATGTTTTTAATAATGGGGCCACGTCATTAGAAGAATGATGTGATGAACACACACCCAAGTAGGTATATCAATACGATAAAGTCATTAATGTTACATGTTTAGATTAAACACATACGAAGTAGCTCTATTCCTTTGACTATGAGATCGTGTCAATCACTAACTTTGCAAGAGTACTTTGATGAATTCAAACATCACACCGTAACAGGGTTGCTATAAAGGTGGATTTGGATACTATGAAAGTATTAGTTCGGGCTCATGGATCAAGAGTGGGATTTATCCATCCAGATATACTTTGGGCCCTCTCAGTGATATCACATTGACACCGCTTGCAAGCACATGACTAAGTCACATGAATGTCATATCACAGAACGAGTAAAGAACACTTGTTAGTAACGTGATCGAACTAGGTATAAGTTGATACCGATGATCGGATCTCGAACAAGTAAGTATCGCGAGATAAAAGAAATTGGTTACAACGTTTATGGTTCATGTGATCACATGTTTCGTCGTTGAATGACTGGGAGTGATTACGTATCTCCAGAATCTGGTTATGATTATGGATCAGAGAGGTGTCTCAATCATGTCCACATTATTCACGAACCATAGGGCGACACACTTAAGGTTCATCGACGCTTTTGAGTGGATACAAAACACAGGAGAAAAATTTGGACAATATAGGGACTGTTTCGAGAGTCGCTAGAATTGTTTTGGGATATTGGAATAGTTAAAGGGGCTAAATGTTAACGTTTGTTAATTAAAAGAATTGGAAAAACATTAAGTAAAGAATTAAAATATTTTATTCATTTATGGGAGAAAACTCCTTCATTTTTGTCTGGATTTTTAAACCAATTATGGGACTTTTGAGTGGGTGTGAGTGGAGTGTCCACCAAATGATGATGCAACAGGTGGGGCACCTCTTATGGCCGGCGCCCCTCCCCTCCTCCTATATAATATGGGTGGAGCTCATCTTCCATAGTTGCTCATCTCTTGACCCTTTGGTTGGTCCCTTCTCCATCTTCCCGCTGATCCACCATTCGAGCTATGGATTAGGCGAAGCCCTGCTCAATTTTTTTCCACCAACATCACCGCGCCGGAGTGTTGTTGGAGTGTCCCAGTGGATCCTCTAATTCCTCTGCCCCGCTGGAACGAGGGATCGGAGGTCATCATCGAGCCGTACGTATGACTAAGTACGGAAGTGCTACCCATTTGTAGCGCTTGTATTCTTCACGATCTTGATATCGGCAAGTGATCCCCTAAATAAACCACGAGAACCTTTCTCGCTAACGCGTTGTATCTTCAAGGGTGAGTTAATCTCAAGCATGGTTATCCGTTACTTGCACCTCCTAGATATGATATTGGTGTGTTTGTGGTTGCAACCGTAGGAATTTTTTGTTTTTCTATGCAACGAACCCTTCAAGTACGTCACGGAAATCATCTTTGTTACAACACTATTCTTGGATAGATCTAGGAAATCAGGATATGCTAGTTATAATTTTTTATTTTCTCTGCGAAACCCTACATTAATATCCAAAATAATAAAAATTGGGGTGTTACAGTTTTGTATATACAATATTATGATGGGATTCGTAGCATAGAAAACAAAAAATTTCCTACCGCAAGGAAACACAAGCCAAGATCTAATCTAGTAGACGGTAGCAACGAGGAGATGAAGAGACTAACCCTCGAAGATTCGCAAAGCTTAACGAGATTATCTCGGGGTGGATGTAGTCGATCACTTACCGCTTGCAAAAGCGCGTAGAAGATCTTGACGGTGCCACAATCGGGCAGCACCTCCGTACTCGGTCACACGTACGGTGTTGATGAAGACGACGTCCTCCTCCCCGTTCCAGCGGGCAGCAGTAGATCCTCATCGGAATCCCGGCAGCACGACGGCGTGATGCGTGGCGTGGAGATCTCGGCCGGGCTTCGCCTATGCGTGCGGAGATATGTGGAGGAGGGGGCGGCTAGGGTTTGGGGAGAGGGGGCTAGGGCGCCGGCCACTTGGGGGTTGTGGCCTAGGAGGGCTTGGTGTGGCCGGCCCCTCCCCTTGGCTCCTCATTATATAGGTGGAAGTCCCCAAGAGTTGTAGTCCAAGTCTTCGAATAAGACCCCAACAACAAAACCTCCCAAAAGTGGGAAACCTACTAAAGGGGGAGTCCTACTCAAGGTGGGACTCCCACCTTTCCTTGAGTGGGGTGGCCGGGCACCTAGGTGGAGCCCACCTGGGACTCCTCCCCTTAGGGTTTGGCCGGCCAAGGTTGTGGAGTCCCTCCGGGACTCCACCTTCCATAGTGCGTTTCTTCCAGACTTTTCTAGAACTTTGTAGAACCTTCCATAAATGCCGGATCATTTCCAAACTTGGAATATGACTTCCTATATGAATCTTATTTATCCGGACCATTCCGGAACTCCTCGTGATGTCCTGGATCCCATCCGAGACTCCGAACAAAACTTCGAACTCCATTCCATATTCCATATCTACTCAAACGACATCAAACCTTAAGTGTGTCACCCTACGGTTCGTGAACTATGCAGACATGGTTGAGACTTCTCTCCGACCAACAACCAATAGCGGGATCTGGAGATCCATAATGGCCTACATATTCAACGATGACTTAGTGATCGATTGAACCATTTACATACGATACCGATTCCCTTTGTCACGCGATATTTTACTTGTCCGAGGTTTGATCATCGGTATCACGATACCTTGTTCAACCTCGTCTCTGACAAGTACTCTTTCCTCGTACCGTGGTATGTGGTCTCTTATGAACCATTCATATGCTTGCAAGCTAGTTAGACGACATTCCACCGAGAGGGCCAGAGTATATCTATCCGTCATCGGGATGGACAAATCCCACTGTTGATCCATATGCCTCAACTCATACTTTCCGGATACTTAATCCCACCTTTATAACCACCCATTTACGCAGTGGCGTTTGATGTAATCAAAGTACCCTTCCGGCATAAGTGATTTACATGATCTCATGGTCGAAAGGACTAGGTAACTATGTATCGAAAGCTTATAGCAAATGAACTTAATGACGTGATCTTATGCTACGCTTATTTGGGTGTGTCCATTACATCATTCACATAATGACATAACCTTGTTATTAATAACATCCAATGTTCATGATCATGAAACGATGATCATCTATTAATCAACAAGCTAGTATACAAGAGGCTTACTAGGGACTCCTTGTTGTTTACATAACACACATGTATCAAGGTTTCGGTTAATACAATTATAGCATGGTATATAAAAATTTATCATAAACACAAAGATATATAATAACCAATTTATTATTGCCTCTTGGACATATCTCCAATAGTCTCCCACTTGCACTAGAGTCAATAATCTAGATTACATTGTAAGGTACCTAACACCCATGGCATTCTGGTGTTGGTCATGCTTTGCCCTAGGGAGAGCTTTAGTCAACAGATCAGATCAGTGTGTACTTTGCAAATCTTTACTTCTCCATCTTTGATGTACTCGCGAATCGAATGAAAACGCAGCTTGATATGCTTTAGCTTCTTGTGTGACCTTGGTTCTTGTGCATTGGCGATGGCACCCATGTTGTCACAATAAATGACTAGTGGGTCTAATGCACTAGGAACCACACCGAGCTCAACAATGAACCTCTTCATCCATACCGCTTCCGATGAAGCCTCCGAAGCCGCTATGTATTCTGATTCAATTGAAGACTTTGCCACCGTGCACTGCTTGGAGCTGCACCAGCTTACTGCAGCACCATTCAATATAAACACGTACCCAGACTGAGACTTAGAGTCATCAGGATCAGTGTTCCAACTTGCATCGGTGTAACTGGTTACAACGAGCTCTTGGTCACCGCCATAACAAAGAAACATATCCTTAGTTCTTTTCAAGTACTTCAGGATATTCTTGACCGCTGTCCAGTGTTCTATTCCTGGATCACTTTGATATCTGCTAGTCAAACTAACTGCATGTGCTATATCCGGTCTAGTACACAACATGGCATACATGATAGAGCCTACTGTCGAGGCATAGGGGATCTGATTCATCCTCTCTCTTTCTTCTGCCGTAGCCGGACCTTGAGTCTTACTCAAGACCTTACCTGGCAACATCGGTAAGAATCCTTTCTTACTTTCATCCATTCTAAACTTTTTTAGAATCTTGTCCAGGTATGTACTCTGTGAAAGCCCTATTAGGCGTCTTGATCTATCTCTATAAATCTTGATGCCTAAAATGTACGCTGCTTCACCAAGTTCCTTCATTGAAAAACACTTATTCAAATAACCTTTTACACTGTTTAATAGTTCTATATCATTCCCAATCAATAATATGTCATCTACATATAATATCAGGAATGCTACAGAGCTCCCACTCACTTTCTTGTAAATACAGGCCTCTCCATGACACTGTATAAACCGAAGTCTTTGATCACCTTATCAAAGCGTCGGTTCCAACTCCTGGATGCTTGCTTCAGTCCATAAATGGAACGTTGAAGTTTGCATACCATGTCAGCATTTTTAGGATCGACAAAACCTTTGGGTTGTACCATATACAACTCTTCCTCAATGTCACCATTAAGGAACACCATTTTGACATCCATCTGCCAAATCTCATAATTGAAAAATGCAGCTATTGCTAACAAAATCCTCACAGATTTTAGCTTCGCTACAGGTGAGAAAGTCTCATCGTAGTCAACACCTTGAATTTGTCGGAAACCCTTTGCGACAAGTCGAGCTTTATAGACAGTAACATTACCATCAGCATCTGTTTTTCTCTTGAAGATCCATTTATTCTCAACAGCCTTGCGGCTATCAGGTAGATCTACCAAAGTCCATACTTTGTTATCATACATGGATCCCATTTCGGATTTCATGGCTTCTTGCCATTTGTTGGAATGGGCTCATCATCGCTTCTTCATACGTCGCAGGGTCCTCATCATTGTTGTCCACAATCATGAGATTTAGACAAGGATCATACCAATCAGGAGTGGTACGTTCTCTTGTCGATCTGCGAGGTTCAGTAGCTACCTCAAAGTTTCATGATCATTATCATTAGCTTCCTCTGTTACCGGTGCAGGCGGCACAGGAACATCTTCCGGTACTGCGCTACTCTGATCAACGAGAGAAGGTTCAGTAACCTCGTCGAGTTCTACTTTTCTTCCAGTCACTTCTTTAGTGAGAAACTCTTTCTCAAGAAAGGTTCCGTTCTTAGCAACAAAGATTTTGCCTTCGGATCTGTGATAGAAAGTATACCCTATAGTTTCCTTAGGGTATCCTATGAAGACGCATTTCTCCGCTTTGGGTTCTAGCTTGTCCGGTTGTAACTTTTTTACATAGGCTTCGCAACCCCAAACTTTAAGGAACGATAGCTTAGGTTTCTTATTAAACAAAAATTCATACGGTGTCGTTGATACGTCTCAAACGTATCTATAATTTCTGATGTTCCATGCTTGTTTTATGACAATACCTACATGTTTTGTTCACACTTTATATCGTTTTGATGCATTTTCCGGAACTAACCTATTGACGAGATGCCGAAGTGCCGGTTCCTGTTCTGTTGTTTTTGGTTTCAGAAATCCTAGTAAGGAAATATTCTCGAATTGGACGAAATCAACGCCCAAGATCTTATTTTCCCGGGAGCTTCGAACATCAAAGAAGAGTCGGAGACGAGCCGGGGGGCCACACCACCCCGGCGGCGCGGCCTAGGGCCGGCGCGCCCCTATGGTCTGGTGGCCCGGGTCCCTCCGAGGCTGCCCTTCCGCCTATATAAAGCCCCCTGACCTAAATCTTCGAGGAGAAAAGCCACGGTACGAGAAACCTTCGAGAGCCGCCGCCATCGCGAAGCCAAGATCTGGGGACATGAGTCTCTGTTTCCGCACGCCGCCGGGACGGGGAAGTGCCCCGGAAGGCTTCTCCATCGACACCCCCGCCATCTCCATCAACTGCTCCCATGAGGAGGGAGTAGTTCTCCCTCGAGGCTAAGGGCTGTATAGCTATTATCTATCTCTCTGTACTCCAATACTTATGAGCTGCTTTACATGATTGAGATCTATATGATGAGCTTTGTATCGCTACTAGTCTATGTGCTACTCATGTGATGTTATTAAAGTAGTCTATTCCTCCTGCATGGTGTAATGGTGACAGTGTGTGCATCGTGTGGTTCTTGTCGTAGATTATGATCATAATCTCTTGTAGGTTATGGAGTTGATTATCGCTATGATAGTATTGATGTGATTTATTCCCCCTTCATAGTGTAAAGGTGACAGTGTGTATGCTATGTTAGTACTCGGGCTATTTTGCAAAGATCTATTATGCTCTAAGGTTATTTAAATATGAATGCTGAATGTTGTGGCGCTTGTTAACTCCGGCTTGAGGGAGCTCTTGTAGCCCTACACAATGAATGGTGTTTGTCATCCAACAAAAGAGTGTATGTAGCACATATGAGAAGAAGTTATTTATTATGCGATCAATGTTGAGAGTGTCCACTAGTGAAAGTATGATCCCTAGGTCTTGTTTCGAATACTGCAAACACTGCTTACTTACTGTTCTGTTGCATGTTTACTCGCTGCCATATTTTATTCAGATTTCCATTACCACTCGTATACATCCATACTACTTGTATTTCACCATCTCTTCGCCGAACTAGTGCACCTATACATCTGACAAGTGTATTAAGTGTGTTGGGGACACAAGAGACTTCTTGTATCGTGATTGCAGGGTTGCTTGAGAGGGATATCTTTGACCTCTTCCTCCCTGAGTTCGATAAACCTTGGGTGATCCACTTAAGGGAAAACTTGCTGCTCTTCTACAAACCTCTGCTCTTGGAGGCCCAACACTGTCTACAGGAAAAGAAGCATGAGTAGACATCAAGCTATTTTCTGGCGCCGTTGCCGGGGATGAATCAAGACACTCCATCAAGCCCGTCAACCGCCATCAAACCTCCCACGTCAACCACGCGCCAGTTGTGGACATCAAGCTATTTTCTGGCGCCGCCAAGGAAAGGTATTGCTGGCGTGTAGTTGACGTGGGAGTTAGAAATCTTTGTGGTGTAGCTTTTCTTCAGTTCCCTTGATGCGCGTAGATGTACACGTCCGTTGGGAACCCCAAGAGGAAGGTATGATGCGCACAGTGGCAAGTTTTCCCTCAGAAAGAAACCAAGGTTTAATCGAACCAGGAGGAGCCAAGAAGCACATTGAAGGTTGATGGTGGCGAAATGTGATGCGGCGCAACACCAGGGATTCCGGCGCCAACGTGGAACCTGCACAACACAACCAAGTACTTTGCCCCAACACAGTGAGGTTGTCAATCTCACCGGCTTGCTGTAACAAAGGATTAACCGTATTGTGTGGAAAATGATTGTTTGCGAAGAAAACAGTAAAGAACAATTGCAGTAGATTGTATGCGATGTAAAGAATAGGACCGGGGTCCACAGTTCACTAGAGGTGTCTCTCCCATAAGATTAAAGCATGTTGGGTGAACAAATTACAGTCGGGCAATTGACAAATAGAAATGGCATAACAATGCACATACATGATATGATAAATATAGTGAGATTTAATCAGGGCATTACGACAAAGTACATAGACCGCCATCCAGCATGCATCTATGCCTAAAAAGTCCACCTTCAGGTTATCATCCGAACCCCTTCCAGTATTAAGTTGCAAGCAACAGACAATTGCATTAAGTATGGTGCGTAATGTAATCAACAACTACATCCTTAGACATAGCATCAATGTTTTATCCCTAGTGGCAACAGCACATCCACAACCTTAGAACTTTCTGTCACTGTCCCAGATTTAATGGAGGCATGAACCCACTATCGAGCATAAATACTCCCTCTTGGAGTTAAGAGCAAAAACTTGGCCAGAGCCTCTACTAATAACGGAGAGCATGCAAGATCATAAACAACACATAGGTAATAGATTGATAATCACCATAACATAGTATTCTCTATCCATCGGATCCCGACAAACACAACATATAGTATTACAGATAGATGATCTTGATCATGTTAGGCAGCTCACAAGATCCAACAATGAAGCACAATTAGGAGAAGACGACCATCTAGCTACTGCTATGGACCCATAGTCCAGGGGTGAACTACTCACTCATCACTCCGGAGGCGATCATGGCGATGAAGAGTCCTCCGGGAGATGATTCCCCTCTCCGGCAGGGTGCCGGAGGCGATCTCCTGAATCCCCCGAGATGGGATTGGCGGTGGCGGCGTCTCTGGAAGGTTTTCCGTATCGTGGCTTGATGCGCGTAGATGTACACGTCCGTTGGGAACCCCAAGAGGAAGGTATGATGCGCACAGTGGCAAGTTTTCCCTCAGTATGAAACCAAGGTTTAATCGAACCCAGTAGGAGCCAAGAAGCACGTTGAAGGTTGATGGTCGCGAAATGTGATGCGGCGCAACACCAGGGATTCCGGCGCCAACTAGGAACCTGCACAACACAACCAAAGTACTTTGCCCCAACGAAACAGTGAGGTTGTCAATCTCACCGGCTTGCTGTAACAAAGGATTAAACGTATCGAGTGGAAGATGTTTGCAAAGAAAACAGTAAAACAAGTAGATTGTATGCTATGGAAAGAATAGGACCGGGGTCCACAGTTCACTAGAGGTGTCTCTCCCATAAGATAAAAGCATGTTGGGTGAACAAATTACAGTCGGGCAATTGACAAATAGAGAAAGGCATAATAATGCATATACATGACATGGTAAATATAGTGAGATTTAATTGGGCATTACGACAAAGTACATAGACCGCCATCCAACTGCATCTATGCCTAAAAAGTCCACCTTCAGGTTATCGTCCGAACCCCCTCCAGTATTAAGTTGCAAAGCAACAGACAATTGCATTAAGTATTGTGCGTAATGTAATCAATAACTACATCCTTAGACATAGCATCAATGTTTTATCCCTAGTATGGCACATCACAACCTTAGAACTTTCTGTCACTGTCCCAGGTATCAATGAAGGCATGAACCCACTATCGAGCATAATTACTCCCTCTTGGAGTTAAGAGTAAAAACTTGGCCAGAGCCTCTACTAATAACGGAGAGCATGCAAGATCATAAACAACACATGAACAATAGATTGATAATCACCATAATCATAGTACTCTCTATCCATCGGATCCCGACAAACACAACATATAGAATTACATATAGATGATCTTGATCATGTTAGGCAGCTCACAAGATCTAACAATGAAGCACAACAAGGAGAAGACGACCATCTAGCTACTGCTATGGACCCATGGTCCAGGGGTGAACTACTCACTCATCACTCCGGAGGCGATCATGGCGATGAAGAGTCCTCCGGAGATGAATCCCCTCTCCGGCAGGGTGCCGGAGGCGATCTCAGAATCCCCCGAGATGGGATTCGCGGCGGCGGCGTCTCTGTAAGGTTTTCCGTATCGTGGCTCTCGGTACTGGGGGTTTCGCGACGGGAGCTTTAAGTAGGCGGAAGGTCAACGCGAGGGGCCACACGAGGGGCCCAGGGGGCAGGTCGGCGCGGCCAGGGCCTGGGCCGCGCCGGCCTCTCTGGCCACCTCGTGGCCCCACTTCGTTAGGTCTTCGGTCTTCTGGAAGCTTCGTGCAAAAATAGGACCCTGGGCGAAAGTTTCGTCCAATTCCGAGAATATTTCTTTACTAGGATTTCTGAAACCAAAAACAGCAGACAGCAACTGGCTCTTCGGCATCTTGTTAATAGGTTAGTTCAGAAAATGCATAAATATGACATATAATGTGCATAAAACATGTAGGTATCATCAATAAAGTAGCATGGAACATAAGAAATTATCGATACGTTGGAGACGTATCAGCATCCCCAAGCTTAGTTCTGCTCGTCCCGAGCAGGTAAAACGATAACAAAGATAATTTCTGAAGTGACATGCCATCATAATCTTGATCATACTATTTGTAAACATATGTAATGAATGCAGCGATCAAAGCAAAGGTAATGACATGAGTAAACAACTGAATCATATAGCAAAGACTTTTCATGAATAGTACTTCAAGACAAGCATCAATAAGTCTTGCATAAGAGTTAACTCATAAAGCAATAAATCAAAGTAAAGGTGTTGAAGCAACACATAAGAAGATTAAGTTTCAGCGGTTGCTTTCAACTTGTAACATGTATATCTCATGGATATTGTCAACATAAAGTAATATAACAAGTGCAATATGCAAGTATGTAGGAATCAATGCACAGTTCACACAAGTGTTTGCTTCTTAAGGTGGAAGGAGATAGGTAAACTGACTCAACAATAAAAGTAAAAGAATGGTCCTTCGCAGAGGAAAGCATCGATTGCTGTATTTGTGCTAGAGCTTTTATTTTGAAAACATGAAACAATTTTGTCAACGGTAGTAATAAAGCATATGAGTTATGAAAATTATATCTTACAAGTTGCAAGCCTCACGCATAGTATACTAATAGTGCCCGCACCTCGTCCTACTTAACTTGGACTACCGGATCTTCGCATGCCATGTTTCAACCAAGTGTCACAAAGGGGTACCTCCATGCCGCCTGTACAAAGGTCCAAGGAGAATGCTCGCATTTCGGATTTCTCGCTTTTGATTATTCTCAACTTAGACATCCATACCGGGACAACATGGACAACAGATAATGGACTCCTCTTTAATGCATAAGCATGTAGCAAAGTTATTATTCTCATATGAGATTGAGGATATATGTCCAAAACTGAAACTTCCACCATGATTCATGGCTTTAGTTAGCGGCCCAATGTTCTTCTCTAACAATTTTGCATGCTCCAACCACTAAAATGATAGACCTTCAGACAAGACGGACATGCATAGCAACTCACATGATATTCAACAATAGTTGATGGCGTTCCCCAGAAACATGGTTATCGCACAACAAGCAACTTAATAAAATATAAAGTGCATAAGTACATATTCAATACTACGATAGTTTTTAAGGCTATTTTGTCCCATGAGCTATATATTGCAAAGGTGAATGATGGAATTTTAAAGGTAGCACTCAAGCAATTTACTTTGGAATGGCGGGTAAATACCATGTAGTAGGTAGGTATGGTGGACACAAATGGCATAGTAGTTGGCTCAAGGATTTTGGATGCATGAGAAGTATTCCCTCTCGATACAAGGTTTAGGCTAGCAAGGTTATTTGAAGCAAACTCAAGGATGAACAAGTGCAGCAAAACTCACATAAAAGACATATTGTAAACATTATAAGACTCTACACTGTCTTCCTTGTTGTTCAAAACTCAATACTAGATATTATCTAGACCTTAGAGAAACCAAATATGCAAATCAAATTTTAGCAAGCTCTATGTATTTCTTCATTAATGGGTGCAAAGCATATGATGCAAGAGCTTAAACATGAGCACAACAATTGCCAAGTATCACATTATCCAAGACATTTTAGAACATGTAGCATTTTCCAATTCCAACCATATAACAAATTAACGAAGAAGAAACTTCGCCTTGAACATTATGAGTAAAGCCTAAGGACACATGTGTCCATATGCAACAGCGGAGCGTGTCTCTCTCCCACAAAGTGAATGCTAGGATCCATCTTATTCAAACAAAAACAAAAACGAAAACAAACCGACGCTCCAAGTAAAGAACACCAGATGTGACTGAATAAAAATATAGTTTCAGGGGAGGAACTGATGATGTTGTCGATGAAGAAGGGGATGCCTTGGGCATCCCCAAGCTTAGACGCTTGAGTCTTCTTAAAATATGCAGGGATGAACCACGGGGGCATCCCCAAGCTTAGAGCTTTCACTCCTCTTGATCTTAGTATATCATTCTCCTCTCTTGACCCTTGAAAACTTCCTTCACACCAAACTTCAAGCAAACTCATTAGAGGGTTAGTGCATCATTAATAATTCACTCATTCAGAGGTGACACAATCATTCTTTTCACTTCTGGACATTGCATAATGCTACTGGACATTAATGGATCAAAGAAATAAATCCAACATAGCAAAAGAGGCAATGCGAAATAAAAGGCAGAATCTGTCAAAAACAGAACAGTCCGTAAAGACGAATTTATAAATGGCACCAGACTTGCTCAAATGGAAAAACTCAAAACTAATGAAAGTTGCGTATATATCTGAGGATCACGCTCGTAAATTGGCAGATTTTTTCGAATTTTCTACAGGGAATTATGCCCAGATTCGTGACAGACAGCAATGCTGTTTCTGTGCAGCGATCCCAAATATAACATCAACTTTGACATAGAAACTTTACTTGGCACAAAAACATGATAAGGAGAGGTTGCTACAGTAGTAAACAACTTCCAAGACTCAATAAAACAAAAAATTGCTGTAGGTAAAAACATGGGTTGTCTCCCATAAGCGCTTTTCTTTAACGCCTTTCAGCTAGGCGCAGAAAGTGCAAATCAAGTAACATCGAGAGTAGAAGCATCAACATCATAGCTTGTTCTAATAATAGAATCAAAAGGCAACTTCATTCTCTTTCTAGGGAAGTGTTCCATACCTTTCTTGAGAGGAAATTGATATTTAATATTACCTTCCCTCATATCAATAACAGCACCAACGGTTCGAAGAAAAGGTCTTCCCAACACAATTGGACAAGATGCATTGCATTCGATATCCAAGACAACAAAATCAACGGGGACAAGGTTATTGTTAACCGTAATATGCACATTATCAATCCTCCCCAAAGGTTTCTTTTTAACATTATCGGCGAGATTAACATCCAAATAACAATTCTTTAATGGTGGCAAGTCAAGCATATCATAAATCTTTTTAGGCATAACAGAAATACTTGCACCAAGATCACATAAGGCATTACATTCAAAGTCATTGAATTTCATTTTAATGATGGGCTCCCAACCATCTTCTAACTTTCTAGGAATAGAAGTTTCAAGTTTTAGTTTCTCTTCTCTAGCTTTTATGAGAGCATTTGTAATATGTTTTGTAAAGGCTAAATTTATAGCACTAGCATTAGGACTTTTAGCAAGTTTTTGCAAGAACTTTATAACTTCAGAGATGTGGCAATCATCAAAATCTAAATCATTATGAGCTACAGCAATGGGATCATTGTTCCCAAGGTTGGAAAAAATTTCAGCAGTTTTATCACAAGCAGTTTCAGCAGTTTTAGCAATTTCAGGCAGTTTTGTACGCTTTGCACTAGGAGTAGAAACATTGCCAACACCAATTATTTTACCATTGATAGTAGGAGGTGCAGCAACATGTGATGAATTAGCATTACTAGTGGTGGTAATAGTCCAAACTTTAGCTACATTATTCTCTTTAGCTAGTTTTTCATTTTCTTCTCTATCCCACCTAGCACGCAACTCAGCCATTAATCTTATATTCTCATTAATTCTAACTTGGATGGCATTTGCTGTAGTAGTAATCTTATTATCAAGATCATTATTAGGCATAACTTTCAACTTTAAAAGATTAACATCAGAGGCAAGCCTATCAACTCTAGAAGCGATAGTATCAATTTTATCAAGCTTTTCCTCAACAGATTTGTTAAAAGCAGTTTGTGTACTAATAAATTCTTTAAGCATGGCTTCAAGACCAGAGGGTACACTTCTATTATTGTTGTAAGAATTCCCATAAGAATTACCATAACCATTACCATTAGCAGAAGGATATGGCCTATAGTTATTACCAGAGTTGTTCCTATAAGCATTGTTGTTGAAATTATTATTTTTAATGAAATTCACATCAACATTTTCTTCTTGAGCAACCAATGAAGCTAAAGGAACATTATTTGGATCAACATTAGATCTACCATTCACAAGCATAGACATAATCACATCAATCTTATCACTCAAGGAAGAGGTTTCTTCAACAGAATTTACCTTCTTACCTTGTGGAGCTCTTTCCGTGTGCCATTCAGAGTAATTCACCATCATATCATCAAGAAGTTTTGTAGCCGCCCCCAATGTGATGGACATAAAAGTACCTCCAGCAGCTGAATCCAATAAATTCCGCGAAGAAAAATTTAGTCCTGCATAGAAGGTTTGGATGATCATCCAAGTAGTCAGTCCATGGGTTGGGCAATTCTTTACCAAAGTTTTCATTCTCTCCCAAGCTTGAGCAACATGTTCAGTATCTAATTGTTTAAAATTCATTATGCTACTTCTCAAAGAAATAATTTTAGCGGGAGGATAATATCTACTAATAAAAGCATCCTTGCATTTAGTCCATGAATCAATACTATTCTTAGGCAAAGATAGCAACCAATCTTTAGCTCTTCCTCTTAATGAGAAAGGAAACACTTTCAGTTTAATAATATCACCATCTACATCTTTATACTTTTGCATTTCACAAAGTTCAACAAAATTATTGAGATGGGCAGCAGCATCATCAGAACTAGCACCAGAAAATTGTTCTCTCATGACTAGATTTAGTAAAGCAGGTTTAATTTCAAAGAATTCTGCTGTAGTAGCAGGTGGAGCAATAGGTGTGCATAGGAAATCATTATTATTTGCATTTGTGAAGTCACACAACTTAGTATTTTCAGGGTTGGCCATTTTAGCAACAGTAAATAAAGCAAACTAGATAAAGTAAATGCGAGTAACTAATTTTTTTGTGTTTTTGATATAGCAAACAAGATAGCAAATAAAGTAAAACTAGCAACTAATTTTTTTTGTATTTTGATTTAGTGCAGCAAACAAAGTAGTAAATAAAATAAAGCAAGACAAAAACAAAGTAAAGAGATTGAGAAGTGGAGACTCCCCTTGCAGCGTGTCTTGATCTCCCCGGCAACGGCGCCAGAAAAAGTGCTTGATGCGCGTAGATGTACACGTCCGTTGGGAACCCCAAGAGGAAGGTATGATGCGCACAGTGGCAAGTTTTCCCTCAGTATGAAACCAAGGTTTAATCGAACCAGTAGGAGCCAAGAAGCACGTTGAAGGTTGATGGTCGCGAAATGTGATGCGGCGCAACACCAGGGATTCGGCGCCAACTAGGAACCTGCACAACACAACCAAAGTACTTTGCCCCAACGAAACAGTGAGGTTGTCAATCTCACCGGCTTGCTGTAACAAAGGATTAAACGTATCGAGTGGAAGATGTTTGCAAAGAAAACAGTAAAACAAGTAGATTGTATGCTATGGAAAGAATAGGACCGGGGTCCACAGTTCACTAGAGGTGTCTCTCCCATAAGATAAAAGCATGTTGGGTGAACAAATTACAGTCGGGCAATTGACAAATAGAGAAAGGCATAATAATGCATATACATGACATGGTAAATATAGTGAGATTTAATTGGGCATTACGACAAAGTACATAGACCGCCATCCAACTGCATCTATGCCTAAAAAGTCCACCTTCAGGTTATCGTCCGAACCCCCTCCAGTATTAAGTTGCAAAGCAACAGACAATTGCATTAAGTATTGTGCGTAATGTAATCAATAACTACATCCTTAGACATAGCATCAATGTTTTATCCCTAGTGGCAACAGCACATCACAACCTTAGAACTTTCTGTCACTGTCCCAGGTATCAATGAAGGCATGAACCCACTATCGAGCATAATTACTCCCTCTTGGAGTTAAGAGTAAAAACTTGGCCAGAGCCTCTACTAATAACGGAGAGCATGCAAGATCATAAACAACACATGAACAATAGATTGATAATCACCATAATCATAGTACTCTCTATCCATCGGATCCCGACAAACACAACATATAGAATTACATATAGATGATCTTGATCATGTTAGGCAGCTCACAAGATCTAACAATGAAGCACAACAAGGAGAAGACGACCATCTAGCTACTGCTATGGACCCATGGTCCAGGTGAACTACTCACTCATCACTCCGGAGGCGATCATGGCGATGAAGAGTCCTCCGGGAGATGAATCCCCTCTCCGGCAGGGTGCCGGAGGCGATCTCCAGAATCCCCCGAGATGGGATTCGCGGCGGCGGCGTCTCTGCAAGGTTTTCCGTATCGTGGCTCTCGGTACTGGGGGTTTCGCGACGGGAGCTTTAAGTAGGCGGAAGGTCAACGCGAGGGGCCACACGAGGGCCCCGGGGGCAGGTCGGCGCGGCCAGGGCCTGGGCCGCGCCGGCCTCCCTCTGGCCACCTCGTGGCCCCACTTCGTTAGGTCTTCGGTCTTCTGGAAGCTTCGTGCAAAAATAGGACCCTGGGCGAAAGTTTCGTCCAATTCCGAGAATATTTCTTTACTAGGATTTCTGAAACCAAAAACAGCAGAAAACAGCAACTGGCTCTTCGGCATCTTGTTAATAGGTTAGTTCCAGAAAATGCATAAATATGACATATAATGTGCATAAAACATGTAGGTATCATCAATAAAGTAGCATGGAACATAAGAAATTATCGATACGTTGGAGACGTATCATGGCTCTCGGTACAGAGGGTTTCGCGACGAAGACTTTAAGTAGGCGGAAGGGCAACGCGGGGGCCACACGAGGGCCCCACACGCTAGGGCCGCGCGGCCAAGGCCTGGGCCGCGCCGCCCTAGTGTGGCGGCGCCTCGTGGCCCCACTTCCTTTCCCCCTCGGTCTTCTGGAAGCTTCGTGCAAAAATAGGACCCTGGGCGTTGATTTCGTCCAATTCCGAGAATATTTCCTTACTAGGATTTCTGAAACCAAAAACAGCAGAAAACAACAACTGGCTCTTCGGCATCTTGTTAATAGGTTAGTGCCGGAAAATGCGTAAATACGACATATAATGTGTATAAAACATGTAGATATCATCAATAATGTAGCATGGAACATAAGAAATTATCGATACGTCGGAGACGTATCAGCATCCCCAAGCTTAGTTCTTCTCGTCCCGAGCAGGTAAACGATAACAAGGATAATTTCTGGAGTGACATGCCATCATAACCTTGATCATACTATTGTAAACATATATAATGAATGCAGCGATCAAAACAATGGTAATGACATGAGTAAACAAATGAATCATAAAGCAAAGACTTTTCATGAATAGTACTTCAAGACAAGCATCAATAAGTCTTGCATAAGAGTTAACTCATAAAGCAATAATTCAAAGTAGAGGTATTGAAGCAACACAAAGGAAGATTAAGTTTCAGCGGTTGCTTTCAACTTATAACATGTATATCTCATGGATAGTGTCAATGTAAAGTAATATAACAAGTGCAATATGCAAGTATGTAGGAATCAATGCACAGTTCACACAAGTGTTTGCTTCTTAAGGTGGAGAGAGATAGGTAAACTGACTCAACAATAAAAGTAAAAGAAAGGTCCTTCAAAGAGGAAAGCATCGATTGCTATATTTGTGCTAGAGCTTTTATTTTGAAAACATGAAACAATTTTGTCAACGGTAGTAATAAAACATATGTATTATGTAAATTATATCTTACAAGTTGCAAGCCTCATGCATAGTATACTAATAGTGCCCGCACCTTGTCCTAATTAGCTTGGACTACCGGATCATCGCAATACACATGTTTTAACCAAGTGTCACAAAGGGGTACCTCCATGCCGCCTGTACAAAGGTCTAAGGAGAAAGCTCGCATTTTGGATTTCTCGCTTTTGATTATTCTCAACTTAGACATCCATACCGGGACAACATGGACAACAGATAATGGACTCCTCTTTAATGCATAAGCATGTGGCAACAATTAGTGTTCTCATATGAGATTGAGGATATATGTCCAAAACTGAAACTTCCACCATGATTCATGGCTTTAGTTAGCGGCCCAATGTTCTTCTCTAACAATATGCATGCTCTAACCATTAAGGTGGTAGATCTCTCTTACTTCAGACAAGACGGACATGCATAGCAACTCACATGATATTCAACAAAGAGTTGATGGCGTCCCCAGAAGCATGGTTATCGCACAACAAGCAACTTAATAAGAGGTAAAGTGCATAAGTACATATTCAATACCACAATAGTTTTTAGGGCTATTTTGTCCCATGAGCTATATATTGCAAAGGCGAATGATGGAATTTTAAAGGTAGAACTGATGTCTACTCACGCTTCTTTTCCTGTAGACAGTGTTGGGCCTCTAAGAGCAGAGGTTTGTAGAACAGCAGCAAGTTTTCCCTTAAGTGGATCACCCAAGGTTTATCGAACTCGGGGAGGAAGAGGTCAAAGATATCCCTCTCAAGCAACCCTGCAACCACAAAGCAAGAAGTCTCTTGTGTCCCCAACACACCTAATACACTTGTCAGATGTATAGGTGCACTAGTTCGGTGAAGAGATAGTAAAACACAGGTGGTATAGATGGTGGTAATATTGCAGAAAGTAAAGATGCAGTAAAACAGTAAACAAGCGGCGCCAGAAAATAGCTTGCTGGCGTGGAAAGCAATTCTTTGTGGTGGAAACAAGGCCTAGGGATCATACTTTCGCTAGTGGACACTCTCAACATTGATCACATAATAAATAAGTTCTCTTTCCTTTGTGCTACATATACTCTTGTTAGATGATGAACACCACTAATTGTGTAGGATTACACGAACCCTCAATGCCGGAGTTAACAAGCGCCACAACATTCGATATTCATGTTTAAGTAACCTTAGAGTATAATAGATCTTTGCAAAATAAACCAAGTACTAACATAGCATGCACACTGTCACCATCACACTACGAAGGAGGCATAGATCACATCAATACTATCATAATGACAATTAACTCCACAATCTACAAGAGATTATGATCATAATCTACGACAAGAACTACACAATGCACACACTGTCACCATTACACCATGCAGGAGGAATATACTACTTTAATAACATCACATGAGTAGCACATAGATAAATAGTGATACAAAACACATTGCAATCATAAAGGGATATAAATAAGCACTTCACTACGCCATTCATAACAGTGAATAAGTATTCTGTGAAATATAGCCTAAGAGACCCACACGGTGCACACACTGTCACCTTTACACACGTGGGACAAGGAGTCTCCGGAGATCACATAAGTAAAACACACTTGACTAGCATAATGACATCTAGATTACAAGCATCATCATATGAATCTCAATCATGTAAGGCAGCTCATGAGATTATTGTATTGAAGTACATAGGAGAGAGATGAACCACATAGCTACCGGTACAGCCCCGAGCCTCGATGGAGAACTACTCCCTCCTCATGGGAGCAGCAGCGGTGATGAAGATGGCGGTGGAGATGGCAGCGGTGTCGATGGAGAAGCCTTCGGGGGCACTTCCCCGTCCCGGCGGCGTGGAACAGAGACTCCTGTCCCCGGATCTTGGCTTCGCGATGGCGGCGGCTGGAAGGTTTCTCGTACCGTGGCTTATTCGTCCGGGGTTTTTAGGTCAGGGACCTTATATAGGCGAAAGGGCAGCCTCGGAGGGGTGACGAGGCGGCAACACACTAGGGGGGCGCGGGCCCAGCCCTGGCCGCGCCACCACCATGTGTGGGCCCCCTGTGGCCCCTCTCTGGCGGCTCTCGGGTGTTCTGGAAGCCTCGTGGAAAAATAGGATGCTGGGCATTGATTTCGTCGATTCCGAGAATATTTCCTTACTAGGATTTCTGGAAACCAAAAACAGCAGAAAACAGGAACTGGCCCTTCGGCATCTCGTCAATAGGTTAGTTCCGGAAAACGCATAATAATGACATATAATGTGTATAAAACATGTAGATATCATCAATAAAGTAGCATGGAACATAAGAAATTATAGATACGTTGGAGACGTATCAGTAGCACTCAAGCAATTTACTTTGGAATGGCGGAGAAATACCATGTAGTAGGTAGGTATGGTGGACACGAATGGCATAGTGGTTGGCTCAAGGATTTTGGATGCATGAGAAGTATTCCCTCTCGATACAAGGTTTAGGCTAGCAAGGTTATTTGAAGCAAACTCAAGGATGAACCGGTGCAGCAAAACTCACATAAAAGACATATTGTAAACATTATAAGACTCTACACCGTCTTCCTTGTTGTTCAAAACTCAATACTAGAAATTATCTAGACCTTAGAGAGACCAAATATGCAAACCAAATTTTAGCAAGCTCTATGTATTTCTTCATTAATGGGTGCAAAGTATATGATGCAAGAGCTTAAACATGAGCACAACAATTGCAAAGTATCACATTATCCAAGACATTTTAGAATTACTACATGTAGCATTTCCCGATTCCAACCATATAACAATTTAACGAAGAAATTTCAACCTTCGCCTTGAACATTATGAGTAAAGCCTAAGGACATATTTGTCCATATGCAACAGCGGAGCGTGTCTCTCTCCCATACAGTGAATGCTAGGATCCATTTTATTCAAACAAAAACAAAAACAAACCGACGCTCCAAGCAAAGTACATAAGATGTGACTGAATAAAAATATAGTTTCAGGGGAGGAACCTGATGATGTTGTCGATGAAGAAGGGGATGCCTTGGGCATCCCCTTAGACGCTTGAGTCTTCTTAAAATATGCAGGGATGAACCACGGGGCATCCCCAAGCTTAGAGCTTTCACTCCTCTTGATCATAGTATATCATACTCCTCTCTTGACCCTTGAAAACTTCCTTCACACCAAACTTCAAGCAAACTCATTAGAGGGTTAGTGCACAATTAAAAATTCACATATTCAGAGGTGACACAATCATTCTTAACACTTCTGGACATTGCACAAAGCTACTGGACATTAATGGATCAAAGAAATTCATCCAACATAGCAAATACGGCAATGCGAAATAAAAGGCAGAATCTGTCAAAAACAGAACAGTCCGTAAAGACGAACCTGAAAGGGGCACTAGACTTGCTCAAATGGAAAAACTCAAAACTAATGAAAGTTGCGTACATATCTGAGGATCACGCTCGTAATTTTGCAGATTTTTTCGAATTTTTTTCAGAGACTTATGCCAGAATTCGTGACAGACAGCAATGCTGTTTCTGCGCAGCGATCCCAAATATAACATCAACTTTAGCATATAAACTTTACTTGGCACAAAAACATGATAAGGAGAGGTTGCTACAGTAGTAAACAACTTCCAAGACTCAACAAAACAAAAATTGCTGTAGTAAAATAAACACATGGGTTATCTCCCAAGAAGTGCTTTTCTTTAACGCCTTTCTAGGCGCAGAAAGTGCAAATCAAGTAACATCAAGAGAAGAAGCATCAACATTATTACCTTGGGAGTTGGGAGTTTCCTCTACAATGCATGTTATCTTATCTATGTAAGTTTCAGAGGCTCCCTTTTCATTACTCTTAGGCTTGCTATTCTCATCAAATAAATTTTCGGGAACAATCCAATCATAATTCTTTTCTAGTGCCTCGAACATTCCTACAAGCTTGCAAGGTATTGATGTCTTAATGTCCCCTCCATCATTAACATTATTAGTGTACTTCATCCTATCAATATCCATTTTTTCAAGGGTGCTAGCAAAGTTGGTGTAAGAACCAAGCATTTTATATTTAGTAAAGACTTTTCTAGCCTCTCTTGCTACACCACCAAATTCTTTTAGAAGAGTTTCTAAGACAAAATCTTTCTTTTCTCCTTCCTCCATATCAGAGAGTGTAAGAAACATATGCTGAATTATAGGATTGAGATTAACAAATTTAATTTCCAACATGTGTACTAGAGAAGCAACAGCAATTTCATAAGTAGGAGCAAGTTCTACCAAGTGTCTATCTTCAAAATCCTCAGCTATACTAACATGAGTGAAAAAATCTTCTATATTATCTCTTCCAATTATAGACCCTCGGCCTACCGGTATGTCTTTTAGAGTGTGCTTAGGAGGAAACATGATGAAATAAGCAAAGAGTAAACTAAGCAAATAAAGTAAAGACAAGTAACTAATTTTTTTGTGTTTTTGATATAGAGAACAAGACAGTAAATAAAGTAAAACTAGCAACTAATTTTTTTGTGTTTTGTTTAGGTGCAGCAAACAAAGTAGTAAATAAAATAAAGCAAGACAAAAACAAAGTAAAGAGATTGGAAAGTGGAGACTCCCTTGCAGCGTGTCTTGATCTCCCCGGCAACGGCGCTAGAAAACAGTTGCTTGCGTGTAGTTGACGTGGGAGTTAGAAATCTTTGGGGTGCAACTTTCTTCAGTTCCCCGGCAACGGCGCCAGAAAACAGGCTTGATGTGCGTAGATGTACACATCCGTTGGGAACCCCAAGAGGAAGGTATGATGCGCATAGTGGCAAGTTTTCCCTCAGAAAGAAACAAAGGTTTAATCGAACCAGGAGGAGCCAAGAAGCACGTTGAAGGTTGATGGTGGAGAAATGTGATGCGGCGCAACACCAGGGATTCCGGCGCCAACGTGGAACCTGCACAACACAACCAAAGTACTTTGCCCCAACGAAACAATGAGGTTGTCAATCTCACCGGCTTGCTGTAACAAAGGATTAACCGTATTGTGTGGAAAATGATTGTTTGCGAAGAAAACAGTAAAGAACAATTGCAATAGATTGTATGCGATGTAAAGAATAGGACCGGGGTCCACAGTTCACTAGAGGTGTCTCTCCCATAAGATTAAAGCATGTTGGGTGAACAAATTACAGTCGGGCAATTGACAAATAGAAATGGCATAACATTGCACATACATGATATGATAAATATAGTGAGATTTAATCAGGGCATTACGACAAAGTACATAGACCGCCATCCAGCATGCATCTATGCCTAAAAAGTCCACCTTCAGGTTATCATCCGAACCCCTTCCAGTATTAAGTTGCAAGCAACAGACAATTGCATTAAGTATGGTGCGTAATGTAATCAACAACTACATCCTTAGACATAGCATCAATGTTTTATCCCTAGTGGCAACAACACATCCACAACCTTAGAACTTTCTGTCACTGTCCCAGATTTAATGGAGGCATGAACCCACTATCGAGCATAAATACTCCCTCTTGGAGTTAAGAGCAAAAACTTGGCCAGAGCCTCTACTAATAATGGAGAGCATGCAAGATCATAAACAACACATAGGTAATAGATTGATAATCACCATAACATAGTATTCTCTATCCATCGGATCCCGACAAACACAACATATAGTATTACAGATAGATGATCTTGATCATGTTAGGCAGCTCACAAGATCCAACAATGAAGCACAATTAGGAGAAGACGACCATCTAGCGCTATGGACCCATAGTCCAGGGGTGAACTACTCACTCATCACTCCGAAGGCGATCATGGCGATGAAGAGTCCTCCGGGAGATGATTCCCCTCTCCCAGGTGCGGAGGCGATCTCCTGAATCCCTCGAGATGGGATTGGCGGCGGCGGCGTCTCGGAAGGTTTTCCGTATCGTGGCTCTCGGTACAGGGTTTCGCGACGAAGACTTTAAATAGGCGGAAGGGCGCGGGGGCCACGAGGGCCCCACACGCTAGGGCCGCGGCCAAGGCCAGGCCGCGCCGCCTAGTGTGGCGGCGCCTCGTGGCCCCATTTCCTTTCCCCTCGGTCTTTGGAAGCTTCGTGCAAAAAGGACCCAGGCGTTGATTTCGTCCAATTCCGAGAATATTTCCTTACTAGGATTTCTGAAACCAAAAACAGCAGAAACAACAATCGCTCTTCGGCATCTTGTTAATAGGTTAGTGCCGGAAAATGCGTAAATACGACATATAATGTGTATAAAACATGTAGATATCATCAATAATGTAGCATGGAACATAAGAAATTATCGATACGTCGGAGACGTATCAGTATTCACATCCTCCGACTACTAAGTTATTTCTTAGCATTGTTGCCGGTGTGTGAGTGCTCGAAGCTATTTCCTTTAGATCCTGCAATTGCATCTTTTGGTTTCTTGTTTACACTAGTTAGGCATAATGGAAAGCAACAGTGAGCTTCTTATTCTATTTCCTGAGTTAAGACATGGATTGTTTGCTGCGAAAATTAAAAAACCTATGGAATCTTATTTGCATGCTAGTAGCAATGATATTAGTATGAACGCTTTGAACACCATTGTTGCTAATGATATGGAAAATTCTAAGCTTGGGGAAGCTGGTTTTGATGAGCATGATATTTTTAGTCCCCCAAGCATTGAGGAGAAAATTTTCTTTGATGATACTTTGCCTCCTATTTATGATGATTATAATGATAGTGGTCTTTTGGTGCCGCCTACTATGGAGAGTAAATTTTATTATGATTATACTATGCCTCCTACACTTGATGAGAATAATAATGATAGCTACTTTGTTGAATTTTCTCCCACTACAACTAATAAAATTGATTATGCTTATGTGGAGAGTAATAATTTTATGCATGTGGCTCATGACAAGAATGTTGTATGTGATAGTTATATTGTTGAGTTTGTTCATGATGCTACTGAAAGTTATTATGAGAGAGGGAAACATGGTTATATGCATCTTAATAATATTAAGTTTCCCCTCTTTATGTTGAGAATCTTGAAATTGCACTTGTGTTGCTTTTCTATGCTTGCCACTTTGTTCTTCATGAATTTATTTGTGTACAATATTCCTTTTCATAGGAAGTGGGTTAGGCTTAAATGTGCTTTGAATTTGCTTCTTGATGTTCTCTTTTGCTTCAACTCTCATCCTTATGAGAGCATCATCATTAAAATTACTGAGCCCATCTTAATGGCTATAAAGAAAGAACTTCTTGGGAGATAACCCATGTGTTTATTTTACTACAGCACTTTTTTTTATATTTGAGTCTTGTAAGTTTTTTACTACTGTAGCAACCTCTCCTTATCATGTTTTTCTGCCAAGTAAAGTCTCTACGGTAAAGTTGATACTAGATTTGGATTACTGCGCAGAAACAGATTTGTTGTCTGTCACGAATTCGCGCAGAAGTTTCTGTAGGTAACTCAGAAAAATCTGCAAATTTACGTGTGTGATCCTCAGATATGTACGCAACTTTCATTAGTTTTGAGTTTTTCCATTTGAGCAAGTTAAGTGCCCCTGCCAGATTCGTCTTTACGAACTGTTCTGTTTTTGACAGATTCTGTCTTTTATTTCGCATTGCCGCTTTTGCTATGTTGAATGGGTTTCTTTGTTCCATTAACTTTCAGAAGTTTTGTGCAATGTCCAGAAGTGTTAAGAATGATTGTGTCACCTCTGAACATGTGAATTTTTATTATGCACTAACCCTCTAATGAGTTTTTGAAGTTTGGTGTGGAGGAAGTTTTCAAGGGTCAATAGGAGAGGATGATATACTATGATCAAGAAGAGTGAAAGGTCTAAGCTTGGGGATGCCCGGTGGTTCATCCCTGCATATTTTAAGAAGACTCAAGCATCTAAGCTTGGGGATGCCCAAGGCATCCCCTTCTTCATCGACAACTTATCAGGTCACTTCTAGTGAAACTATATTTTTATTCCGTCACATCTTATGTACTTTACTTGGAGCGTCTGTGTGCTTTTATTTTTGTTTTGTTATTTTCATTCTCTGAATAAATTCATGCTCATGTGTGGGAGAGAGACACGCTCCGCTTTTTCATATGAACACTAGTGTTCTTCATTTTTGCTTTTAATGTTCAAGGGCGAAAGTTGATCGCTTCACTTGTTGCTATTTGGTTGGAATCAGAAAATGCTTCATATGGTCTTGAATAATTTGATACTTGGCAATTGTTTTGAGCTCTCATAAATCATGTTTAAGCTCTTGCATCATGTAGTTTAAATCTAGTAGTGGAGAACTACCGTAGAGCTTGTTGAAATTTGGTTTGCATGATTGGTCTCTCTAAGGTCTAGATATTTTCTGGTAAAAGTGTTTGAGCAACAAGGAAGACATGTAGAGTCTTATAATGCTTGCAATATGTTCTTATGTAAGTTTTGCTGTACCGGTTTATACTTGTGTTTGCTTCAAACAACCTTGCTAGCCTAAGCCTTGTATTGAGAGGAATTCTTCTCGTGCATCCAAACTCCTTGAGCCAAAACCTATGCCATTTGTGTCCACCATATCTACCTACTATGTGGTATTTCCTGCCATTCCAAGTAAATACTTCATGTGCTACCTTTAAACAATTCAAAAGCTATTATCTCTTATTTGTGTCAATGTTTTATAGCTCATGAGGAAGTATGTGGTGTTTATCTTTCGATCTTGTCATTTACTTTGACAGACTTTCACAATGGACTAGTGGCTCATCCGCTTATCCAATAATTTTGCAAAAAGAGCTGGCAATGGGGTTCCCAGCCCCAATTAATTAACTTGCATTAATAATTCTCTTCACATGTTTTGCTCTGATTTATCAGTAAGCAACTTAAATTTGCAAATAGACACTCCTCCATGGTATGTGAATGTTGGAAGGCACCCGAGGATTCGGTTAGCCATGGCTTGTGTAAGCAAAGGTTGGGGGAGTGTCATCTAATAAATAAAACTAAAGTACATGTTGTAGGGATTCGTTGCATAGAAAACAAAAAATTTCCTACCGCGAACACGCAATCCAAGCCAAGATGCAATCTAGAAGACGGTAGCAACGAGGGGATATCGAGTCTCACCCTTGAAGAGATTCCAAAGCCTACAAGATGAGGCTCTTGTTGCTGCGGTAGACGTTCACTTGCCGCTTGCAAAAGCGCGTAGAAGATCTTGATCACGATCGCTTCCGGCGCCACGAACGGGCAGCACCTCCGTACTCGGTCACACGTTCGGTTGTTGATGAAGACGACGTCCACCTCCCCGTTCCAGCGGGCAGCGGAAGTAGTAGCTCCTCTTGAATCCGACAGCACGACGGCGTGGTGTGCGGTGATGAACTCCGGCGGAGCTTCGCTAAAGCTACGCGGGAGATATGGAGGAGAGGGGGCGGCTAGGGTTTGGGAGGGGGTGGCCGGCCACTTCAATGGGGCGGCCAGCTTGTGGTCTTGGGGTGGCCGGCCCCCTCCCTTGGCCCCTCATTATATAGGTGGATCCCCAAGAGTTAGTCTCCAAGTCTTCGAATAAGACCCGAACGAAAAACCTTCCATATGGTGGGGAAACCTAGCCAAACTAGGAGTCCCACTAGAGGTGGGGTTTCCACCTCCCATATGGGGGGTGGCCGGCCCCCTAAGGGGGAGTCCACTTGGGACTCCTCCCCCACTAGGGTTGGCCGGCCATGGAGGTGGAGTCCCATGTGGACTCCACCTTCCTTGGTGGTTTCTTCCGGACTTTTCTAGAACCTTCTAGAACCTTCCATAGAACCTTCCGAATCATTTTCAAACACATAAAATGACATCCTATATATGAATCTTATTCTCCGGACCATTCCGGAACTCCTCGTGATGTCCGGGATCTCATCCGGGACTCCGAACAAATATTCGAACTCCATTCCATATTCAAGTTCTACCATTTCAACATCCAACTTTAAGTGTGTCACCCTACGGTTCGCGAACTATGCGGACATGGTTGAGTACTCACTCCGACCAATAACCAATAGCGGGATCTGGAGATCCATAATGGCTCCCACATATTCAACGATGACTTTAGTGATCGAATGAACCATTCACATACGATACCAATTCCTTTTGTCACGCGATATTTTACTTGTCCGAGGTTTGATCTTCGGTATCACTCTATACCTTGTTCAACCTCGTCTCCTGACAAGTACTCTTTACTCGTACCGTGGTATGTGGTCTCTTATGAACTTATTCATATGCTTGCAAGACATTAGACGACATTCCACCGAGAGGGCCCAGAGTATATCTATCCGTCATCGGGATGGACAAATCCCACTGTTGATCCATATGCCTCAACTCATACTTTCCGGATACTTAATCCCACCTTTATAACCACCCATTTACGCAGTGGCGTTTGGTGTAATCAAAGTACCTTTCCGGTATAAGTGATTTACATGATCTCATGGTCATAAGGACTAGGTAACTATGTATCGAAAGCTTATAGCAAATAACTTAATGACGTGATCTTATGCTACGCTTAATTGGGTGTGTCCATTACATCATTCATATAATGATATAACCTTGTTATTAATAACATCCAATGTTCATGATTATGAAACTAATCATCTATTAATCAACAAGCTAGTTAAGAGGCTTACTAGGGACTCTTTGTTGTTTACATATCACACATGTATCAATGTTTCGGTTAATACAATTATAGCATGGTATATAAACATTATCATAAACACAAAGATATATTATAATAACCATTTTATTATTGCCTCTTGGGCATATCTCCAACAGTCTCCCACTTGCACTAGAGTCAATAATCTAGTTTACATTTGTAAAGATATAACACCTTGGCCTTCTGGTGCTTTATCATGTTTTGCTCATGGGAGAGGTTTTAGTCAACGGTTCTGACACGCTCAGAAACGTATGTATTTTGCAATTCATATGCGTCTCAACGCATCACTCATTTTCCAAATGAGTCGGCATATATGCTTAGTCCTCTGGTGGAACCTTAATTCCGCGGTCTGAAATATGTCACTAATATTGTCACACACAATATAGCTTCAAAGTTCTGACACTATCGGAACTACACCAAGTTCTCAAAGAACTTCTTAACTCAACATCCTCAATCATTGTCAAAACAATGACATACTCTGCCTTCTTTTGTAGAATCCGTCACAATATTTAGAACTCTTCTAAATCTAGCATTGTGCTACCTTTTTAATAACACTTAGCCTAATTGAGATTGAAATTTAATTTTATATATGACCAAACTAATATCGGTGCAACACTTTACAACGATTTTGTTTTGTCATTACCCATATAAAACTATATATATATATATCCTTGGTCCTTCTAAAGCACACATGGATATTCTTACTGTTTGTCAATGATCATCACATGAATCATTCTGGTATATGCTCCTAACTTTTAGAGCTCAGGACATCTGATTGTGTACATATTAATTGTGATTTAAAATCACTCATGTGTTTTTACTCATTGAGTGTCAGATACACTCAAGTCTTGTTAAAACTTCACATGACAAGAACATTTTCTTAATATTGAACTACTTCAATATCCTTTCTATGTACTTTGACTTAAACTTATTATGTGTTTCAATCTATCTTCATAGATCTTGACACTAAATATGTTTCAGTCCATATTCTTTCATTGAAGTTAATTCTCAATGAAACCTTTTAATCAATTATATAATTACACTATTTATAATCAACGATATGTCATCTACATAAAGTATTACAAATATGTCTCAGCGCTCCCACTTAATTTCTTGCAAATGCAAGCATCTTCATCGTTTCTGATGAAATCAAAACTCTTTGACTATTTCATCCGGTGAAGATTCCAACTCCGCGATACTCACTTCATCCAATTGAAGTTCGTATACCTATCTAGTATTCTACGGACTAGCAAAACAATTGGTTGTATCTTGTATACACCTTTAATACACACTTCTGTTAAGTAATGTATTTTGCCATCCTACTATCATATCTCATGAAAGAAATATGTAGCGATTACTAGAATAATCCACATAGACTATAAGCATTACTACGGAAGATCTAATCTTATCGTAGTCAACTCTTTGAACTTTGTCGTAAACAACTTTTCGACAAGTCGAGCTTATTCAAGGATATTCCATCCAAGTTCATCAATTTTATAGATCCATTTACTTTCAAAAAGTATTCATCTATCTTGGATTTCATGGCGTATAGCCATTTTAACGGAGTCAGGGCCCATCATAACTTCTTTGTTTGTAGTTGGTTTATCATTGTTCAAAAACAATCCTTTGTTCAAAAATCATTTATTTGATCACAAAGTAAATCATACCTACAAGGTTCAATAAGTACTTTGATCTCCATGACTATAACATTTTGTAGACATGGGAGCCATGATCGTCGTGGCCGCTTCCGGAACTAATTCCGATGCTACGCTACTCTGATCATTATGCTCAGGTTCATAAACTTTATCAAGTTCTATTGTCCTCCCACTCAAATACTTCGCTAAAAACAATTTCTTGGAAATAAGTAAGAAACATCGACAAACACTTTTGTCTTTGTCTCCATAGTGGAAAGAATTCCCAATCAATTCTTTGGGATAACCAACAAAGACATTCATCCGATTTTGGTTGTAAACTCTTAGACCAAAATTTAAAGAAAGACTATTAGGGTTTATACCCATACCATAACTCGTATGGTGTCATTTCAACGGATCATGATGATGCTCTATTCAGTGTAAAAGCGGTAGTCACTAAAGCATAATCCACAAAAAATATAATGGCGTCATAATATTTTATCTCATCATTAATCCAACAAGGTTTGGATACATATCTCGGATACTATATCATCATTATGATACTCCAAGAAATGTGAGTTGTAGAACAATTTCATAACTCTCTTAGATGTTCGCTAAAACTCGTAATTCAAATATTTCTACCATGATCCAATCATAGATATTTGACTTTTCTATTACGATGATTTCCACTTCATGCTGAAATTTATTTGAATCCATTCAAATGTTTCAAACTTCTTCCTTATTGAATATATCCACATATATATACTCAATTCATTGTTGAAAGTTTTCATGAAGTAGAAGAATCTCCCGCACACAACTATGCCCAGTGAACCACATACATCATCATGTATTTTTTCACTAAGTTAGTTGCCCGTTCAACTTTTGGCCTATGAACGGTATTTTAATCATTCTCTTTAGAAAAGATTTGCAAGCGCCAAACGATTCAAAAAATCAAATGACTCCAAAAATCCATTTGCATGGAGTTCCTTCATGCGTTCCTTTCTAACATGACCTAAATGGCGGTTCCACAAATAAGTGGAATTCAAATCATTTGCCTTATGGCATTTTAGCGTCAGTGTTATGTATGTGTGTTTCACCATTAAGATTTATAATAACTTATCCATCATACATGGAGTAATGTCATAATTTGAACAACTCATTGTTTTCATTTGACCAGAGCAAAATAACAATTATTAAGTTCTTTATTATAAATTCTAAGGGCTAGATAGAATGCCAACGATGAACATAATAACACTTTATTTTTGTTCCAGACGTGCATTCCTATCATATTCCTTGTCAGTCACTTAGGCCATTGTACTCTTGTATTGCGTTGTTTTGTATGACACTTCATACCAACCAATGTGGTACAAATACCCAAGAATTTTATTGTGTGACCAAACGAGGAATACATCCATAACATGTATATCATTTATATACACCTGAGCTAGACTTTCTAGTCTTTTCTTTCTTTCTTTCTGCCAATAATCTTTTGTAGTTTCTCTTTTAGCTTTCCTCATTATTCAGAAAAACACTTCAACATCAATAACTTCTAGGTTTGTTGATCAAATACCAATAACCTTGAGGTTCTTTGAAGTTGATCATCATATGACAAGTGTTCCGATTTCACTATTAGTAACCTTTTAATATGATGAACAATTTCACTCATAATTTTATCCATCATATCATGACGACTTTTCGAGACCATGTCTGTACATGCTAGGCTCGTAAAGTTTAACCTCAGTATTCGCATGTGCAAATCTGGCTTGCACCCGTTGTATGCACACATAGAATCTATACCTTAGTATTCGAAACTATGAGTCTTAGCAACGGTGCATACTAAGGACGATCACTTCATGGATATACAAATATCGTTAGTGCCCCAATAGTTGGAGGATTGGGACGCCTGGCGTCTTCAACCTTCATACATTCCCATAAAACTTATGAGTTTATGTAGTCTCACCAAATTATATTCTATCACCTTGCAACAAGGTCTTAGATATCACATATATCTCATACCTTGATTATTTCTGAAAACTAAATTTTCAGCTCCTTACTTTTCAAACAGATTTGAACTTCAAGTTTCACGGAGACAAGATGACTTTAGGTACTAATTGAAACCATAGCTCTTTGAATCAACAATGTGAGGTTTACTAAAAGTTTGCAATAGGACTTAATTATTTCTTGATTCTTTAACAATACGGTACCAGTCCGTAAAGTTTATTTTCAGATTTTAACAGTATTTCTATCTCAATAACAAGACTAGCGCTTGGTAGAAAAACGGATGCCAATACTACAAATTAATTCAAAATACTACTCAGACTATGTTTATGATAATTAGTTCATGTTTTAATCTAATTACTAATGAACTCCCACTTAATACAACATCCCTCATAGTTGTTAAGTGGTACACGATCCAGATCCACTACATCAAAACCGATCATCACGTGAGATGATGTTGCTTCAATGGTGAACATCAACATGTTGATCATATCATCCATATGACTCGTGTTCAACCTTTCGGTTTCCGTTGTCCCGAGGCCATGTCTGTACATGCTAGGCTCGTCAAGCAAACCCAAGTATTCCGCGTGTGCAACATGGCTTACACCCGTTGTATGTGAACGTTGAGTCTATCACATCCGATCATCACGAGATGCTTCGAAACGACGAACTATATCAACGGTGCATACGAGGGGAGAACACTTTATTATCTTGATATTAATGTGAGGGATCATCTTATAATGCTACCGTCGCGATCTAAGCAAAATAAGATGCATAAAGGATTAACATCACATGCAATTCATATGTGATATGATATGGCCCTTTAGTCTTTGCGCCTTCGATCTTCATCTCCAAAGCACGGACATGATCTCCATCATCAACGGGCATGATCTCCATCATCGTCGGCGTAGCGTCAAGGTCCATGGCGCCGTCTTCATGGTTGTTCACCTCATGTAGCAACTATTACAACTACTTTGAAATACTACTCAACATGAAAATTAAAGACAACCATAAGGCTCCTGCCGGTTGCCACAATACAATAATGATCATCTCATACATATTCATCATCACATCATAGCCATATCACATCACCAAACCCTGCAAAAACAAGTTAGACGTCTCTAATTTGGTTTGCATATTTTACGTGGTTTAGGGTTTTCGAGAGAGATCTAATCTACCTACGAACATGAACCACAACGGTGATACTAGTGTTGTCAATAGAAGAGTAAATTGAATCTTCACTATAGTAGGAGAGACAGACACCCGCAAAGCCACTTATGCAATACAAGTTGCATGTCGAGCGTGGAGCAAATCTCATGAACGCGGTCATGTAAAGTTAGCCCGAGCCGCTTCATCCCACTATGCCACAAAGATGCAAAGTACTCAAGCTAAAGATAACATAAGCATCAACGCCCACAAAACCATTGTGTTCTACTCGTGCAACCATCTATGCATAGACACGGCTCTGATACCACTGTAGGGATTCGTTGCATAGAAAACAAAAATTTTCCTACCGCGAACACGCAATCCAAGCCAAGATGCAATCTAGAAGACGGTAGCAACGAGGGGATATCGAGTCTCACCCTTGAAGAGATTCCAAAGCCTACAAGATGAGGCTCTTGTTGCTGCGGTAGACGTTCACTTGCCGCTTGCAAAAGCGCGTAGAAGATCTTGATCACGATCGCTTCCGGCGCCACGAACGGGCACCTCCGTACTCGGTCACACGTTCGGTTGTTGATGAAGACGACGTCCACCTCCCCGTTCCAGCGGCAGCGGAAGTAGTAGCTCTTGAATCCGACAGCACGACGGCGTGGTGTGGTGGTGGTGATGAACTCCGGCGGAGCTTCGCTAAAGCTACGCGGGAGATATGGAGGAGAGGGGGCGGCTAGGGTTTGGGAGGGTGGCCGGCCACTTCAATGGGGCGGCCAGCTTGTGGTCTTGGGGTGGCCGGCCCCCTCCCTTGGCCCCTCATTATATAGGTGGATCCCCAAGAGTTAGTCTCCAAGTCTTCGAATAAGACCCGAAAGAAAAACCTTCCATATGGTGGGGAAACCTAGCCAAACTAGGAGTCCCACTAGAGGTGGGGTTTCCACCTCCCATATGGGGGGGTGGCCGGCCCCCTAAGGGGGAGTCCACTTGGGACTCCTCCCCCACTAGGGTTGGCCGGCCATGGAGGTGGAGTCCCATGTGGACTCCACCTTCCTTGGTGGTTTCTTCCGGACTTTTCTAGAACCTTCTAGAACCTTCCATAGAACCTTCCGAATCATTTTCAAACACATAAAATAACATCCTATATATGAATCTTATTCTCCGGACCATTCCGGAACTCCTCGTGATGTCCGGGATCTCATCCGGGACTCCGAACAAATATTCGAACTCCATTCCATATTCAAGTTCTACCATTTCAACATCCAACTTTAAGTGTGTCACCCTACGGTTCGCGAACTATGCGGACATGGTTGAGTACTCACTCCGACCAATAACCAATAGCGGGATCTGGAGATCCATAATGGCTCCCACATATTCAACGATGACTTTAGTGATCGAATGAACCATTCACATACGATACCAATTCCTTTTGTCACGCGATATTTTACTTGTCCGAGGTTTGATCTTCGGTATCACTCTATACCTTGTTCAACCTCGTCTCCTGACAAGTACTCTTTACTCGTACCGTGGTATGTGGTCTCTTATGAACTTATTCATATGCTTGCAAGACATTAGACGACATTCCACCGAGAGGGCCCGGAGTATATCTATCCGTCATCGGGATGGACAAATCCCACTGTTGATCCATATGCCTCAACTCATACTTTCCGGATACTTAATCCCACCTTTATAACCACCCATTTACGCAGTGGCGTTTGGTGTAATCAAAGTACCTTTCCGGTATAAGTGATTTACATGATCTCATGGTCATAAGGACTAGGTAACTATGTATCGAAAGCTTATAGCAAATAACTTAATGACGTGATCTTATGCTACGCTTAATTGGGTGTGTCCATTACATCATTCATATAATGATATAACCTTGTTATTAATAACATCCAATGTTCATGATTATGAAACTAATCATCTATTAATCAACAAGCTAGTTAAGAGGCTTACTAGGGACTCTTTGTTGTTTACATATCACACATGTATCAATGTTTCGGTTAATACAATTATAGCATGGTATATAAACATTATCATAAACACAAAGATATATTATAATAACCATTTTATTATTGCCTCTTGGGCATATCTCCAACACATGTGTAAACAAAAAAGAAGAGGGATGATCTACCTTGCTGGTAGAGATAACGTCCTTCATGGGAGCCGCTCTTGAAAGTCTGGTTGATAAGGTAGTTAGAGTACCCATTACCATTCGTTGACAACAATAAACACCTCTCAAAATTTTACTTTTATGCTCTCTATATGATTTCAAAACTTGAAAAGCTCTAGCACATGATTTAATCCTTGCTTCCCTCTGCGAAGGGCCTATCTTTTACTTTATGTTGAGTAAGTTTACCCATTTCCTTCCATCTTAGAAGCAAACACTTGTGTCAACTGCATTGATTCTTACATACTTGCTTATTTGCATTCATATTTTCGTGTTGACAATTATCCATGAGATATGCATGTTGAAAGTTGAAAGCAACTGCTGAAACTTATATCTTCCTTTGTGTTGCTTCGATGCCTTTACTTTGAATTTATTGCTTTATGAGTTAACTCTTATGCAAGACTTTTTGATGCTTGTCTTGAAAGTACTATTCATGAAAAGTTTTGCTATATGTTATCTATTTGTTAGCAAACTATAGATCATTGCTTTGAATCACTCCATTCATGTCATATGCTTTACAATAATGTTGATCAAGATTATGATGGTAGCATGTCACTTCAGAAATTATCTATGTTATCGTTTACCTACTCGAGGCGAGTAGGAACTAAGCTTGGGGATGCTTGATACGTCTCAAACGTATCTATAATTTCTGATGTTCCATGCTTGTTTTATGACAATACCTACATGTTTTGTTCACACTTTATATCGTTTTGATGCATTTTTTCCGGAACTAACCTATTGACGAGATGCCGAAGTGCCGTTCTGTTTTCTGCTGTTTTTGGTTTCGAAATCCTAGTAAGGAAATATTCTCGAATTGGACGAAATCAACGCCCAAGATCTTATTTTTCCCGGGAGCTTAACATCAAAGAAGAGTCGGAGACGAGCTGGGGCCACACCACCAGGCGGCGCGGCCTAGGGCCGGGCGCCCCCTATGGTCCGGTGGCCCGGGTCCCCTCCGAGGCTGCCCTTCCGCCTATAAAGCCCCCGACCTAAATCTTCGAGACGAAAAAGCCACGGCACGAGAAACCTTCTAGAGCCGCCGCCATCGCGGGCCAAGATCCTGGGACAGGAGTCTCTGTTCGCCGTCGGGACGGGGAAGTGCCCCCGGAAGGCTTCTCCATCGACACCACCGCCATCTCCATCAACGCTGCTGCTCCCATGATGAGGATGGAGTAGTTCTCCCTCGATGCTAAGGGCTGTACCGGTAGCTATGTGGTTAATCTCTCTCTCATGTACTCCAATACAATGATCTTATGAGCTGCTTTACATGATTGAGATCTATATGATGAGCTTTGTATCGCTACTAGTCTATGTGCTACTCATGTGATGTTATTAAAGTAGTCTATTCCTCCTGCATGGTGTAATGGTGATAGTGTGTGCATCGTGTGGTTCTTGTCGTAGATTATGATCATAATCTCTTGTAGGTTATGGAGTTGATTATCGCTATGATAGTATTGATGTGATTTATTCCCCCTTCATAGTGTAAAGGTGACAGTGTGTATGCTATGTTAGTACTCGGGCTATTTTGCAAAGATCTATTATGCTCTAAGGTTATTTAAATATGAATGCTGAATGTTGTGGTGCTTGTTAACTCCGGCTTGAGGGAGCTCTTGTAGCCCTACACAATGAATGGTGTTTGTCATCCAACAAAAGAGTGTATGTAGCACATATGAGAAGAAGTTATTTATTATGCGATCAATGTTGAGAGTGTCCACTAGTGAAAGTGTGATCCCTAGGCCTTGTTTCCAATACTGCAAACACTGCTTACTTACTGTTCTGTTGCATGTTTACTCGCTGCCATTTTTTATTCAGATTGCCATTACCACTCATATACATCCATACTACTTGTATTTCACCATCTCTTCGCCGAACTAGTGCACCTATACATCTGACAAGTGTATTAGGTGTGTTGGGGACACAAGAGACTTCTTGTATCGTGATTGCAGGGTTGCTTGAGAGGGATATCTTTGACCTCTTCCTCCCTGAGTTCGATAAACCTTGGGTGATCCACTTAAGGGAATACTTGCTGCTGTTCTACAAACCTCTGCTCTTGGAGGCCCAACACTGTCTACAGGAAAAGAAGCGTGAGTAGACATCAGTCGTTGCAACGGATTTCGATGGTGCCCTATTTAACGTGAATGCTGCTGTCTCTAACGCATAACCCCAAAACGATAACGACAAATCAGTAAGAGACATCATAGAACGAACCATATCTAAGAGAGTTCGATTACGACGTTCGGACACACCATTGCGCTGTGGTGTTCCCGACGGTGTCAACTGTGAAAGTATTCCGCATTTCTTTAAATGCATGCCAAACTCATAACTCAGATATTCGCCTCCGCGATCAGACGCAGAAACTTGATCTTCTTGTTACGTTGATTTTCTACTTCACTTTGGAATTCCTTAAACTTCTGGAAAGTCTCGGATTTATGTTTCATGAAATAGATATACCCATATCTACTCAGATCATCTGTGAAGGGTAGAACATAACGATAACCACCGCGCGAGGCTACACTCATTGGTCCGCACACATCGGTATGTATGATTTCCAACAAGTCTGTAGCTCGCTTCATAATACCAGAGAATGAAGTCTTAGTCATTTTTCCCATTAGACATGCTTCGCATCTATCAAGTGACTCAAAGTCAAGTGAATCAAGTAGTCCATCGGAATGGAGTTTCTTCATGCGTTTCACTCCAATATGACCAAGACAAGTGCCACATATAAGTAGAATTATCATTCAATTTAATTCGCTTAGCATCAATGTTATGAACATGTGTATCGCTACTATCGAGACTTAATAGAAATAAACCATTCTTCTCAGGCGCATGACCATAAAAGATATTATTCATAAAAATAGAACAACCATTATTCTCAGACTTGAATGAATAACCGTCTTGCATTAAACACGATCCAGATATAATGTTCATGCTCAACGCAGGCACCAAATAACAATTATTGAGGTCTAAAACTAATCCCGATGGTAGATGTAGAGGGAGCGTGCCGACAGCGATCACATCGACCTTGGATCCATTTCCAACGCGCATCGTCACTTCATCCCTCGCTAGGCTTCGTTTATTCCGTAGTTCCTGTTTCGAGTTACAAATGTGAGCAACCGAACTAGTATCAAATACCCAGGCACTAGTACGAGAACCAGTGAGATAAACATCTATAACATGTATATCGATATACCTTTCTTCTTCTTGACAAGGCCGCTCTTCAGATCAGCCAAGTACTTGGGGCAATTCCGCTTCCAGTGCCCCTTCCCATTGCAGTAATAGCAGTCAGTATCAGGTTTAGGGCCACCCTTAGGCTTCTCAGGAGGCGCGGCAGCTTTCTTGCCGCCCTTCTTGAGGTTGTCCTTCTTAGGTTTGCCTTGCTTCTTGAAATTGGTGGTCTTATTCAGCATCAACACTTGGTGCTCTTTCTGTATCTCAATCTCAGCAGATTTCAGCATGGAGAAGAGTTCAGGTAACTCCTTGTTCATGTTCTGCATATTGTAGTTCATCACGAAGTTCTTGTAACTTGGTGGCAGTGATTGGAGAACACGATGAATACCCAGCTGGTTAGGGATCACAATCCCCAAGTCACTGAGCTTCCTCGCGTGTCCGGACATAGCGAACACGTGCTCACTAACGGAGCTGCCCTCTTCCATCATGCAGCCAAAGAACTGCTTCGAGGCCTCATAGCTCTCCACGGCCGCATGAGTTTCAAAGATAACTTTGAGCTCACGGATCATCTCACAAGGGTTGTGGTGCTCAAAACGCTTTTGGAGCTCTGCCTCTAGGCTGCATAGGATGGCACACTGAACTTGAGAGTACACTTTAGCCCGATTCTTGAAAACATTCTTTTCTTCCTCGGATACTGCAGGGGGTGGTGGGGGACCTAGCGGTGCTTCGAGCACATATTGCAGATTTCCGCCATTGAGGAAGATCCTCACATGACGGAACCAGTCGGTGAAGTTGCTACCATTGCTTTTAAGCTTTTCTTTCTCTAGGAACTGGTTAAAATTGATTGATGGGGACGCCATGATCTACAACATATATTTGCAATAGTTTAGACTAAGTTTATGACAAATTGAGTTCAAATTTTAATTTAACAAAATTAAAAACTAGGTGAACTCCCACTCAAAACAATATCCCTCGCATTGTCTTAGTGATCACACGAACCAAATCCACTACACCAAGTCCGATCATCACGAACAAGATGTAATTTCAATGGCGAACACTCAAAGTGTTCATCATATCAATCATATGACTCATGCTCTACCTTTCGGTATCCCGTGTTCCGAGACCATGTCTGTACATGCTAGGCTCGTCAAGGCAACCTTAGTACCCGCGTGTACAAAACTGGCTTGTACCCGTTGTATGCACATGTAGAATCTATCACACCCGATCATCACGTGATGCTTCGAAACGACAAGTCTTAGCAAAGGTGCATACTAAGGATGAACACTTTATTATCTTGATATTTAGTGAGAGGAATCATCTTATAATGCTACCGTCGCGATCTAAGCAATATAAGATGCATAAAAGGATTAACATCACATGCAATTCATATGTGATATGATATGGCCCTTTTATCTTTGCGCCTTTGATCTTCATCTCCAAAGCACGGACATGATCCTCCATCATCAACGGGCATGATCTCCATCATCGGCGTAGCACCAAGGTCAATGGCGCCGTCTTCATGATTGTCCTCCATGTAGCAACTATTACAACTATTTGAAATAGTACTCAACATGAAATTTAAAGACAACCATAAGGCTCCTGCCGGTTGCCACAATACAATAATGATCATCTCATACATATTCATCATCACATCATGGCCATATCACATCACCAAACCCTGCAAAAACAAGTTAGACGTCTCTAATTTGGTTTGCATATTTTACGTGGTTTAGGGTTTTCGAGTAAGATCCAATCTACCTACGAACATGAACCACAACGGTGATACTATTGTTGTCAATAGAAAGAGTAAATTGGATCTTCACTATAGTGGGAGAGACAGACACCCGCAAAGCCACTTATGCAATACAAGTTGCATGTCGAGCGTGGAGCAAATCTCATGAACGCGGTCATGTAAAGTTAGCCCGAGCCGCTTCATCCCACTATGCCGCAAGATGCAAAGTACACGAACTAAAGACAACAAAGCATCAACGCCCACAAAACAATTGTGTTCTACTCGTGCAACCAATCTATGCATAGACACGGCTCTGATACCACTGATGGGATTCGTAGCATAGAAAACAAAAAATTCCTACCGCAAGAACGAAACACAAGCCAAGATCTAATCTAGTAGACGGTAGCAACGAGGAGATGAAGAGACTAACCCTCGAAGATTCGCAAAGCTTAACGAGATTAGATCTCGGGGTGGATGTAGTCGATCACTTGCCGCTTGCAAAAGCGCGTAGAAGATCTTGACGGTGCCACAATCGGGCAGCACTCCGTCACACGTACGGTGTTGATGAAGACGACGTCCTCCTCCCCGTTCCAGCGGGCAGCGGAAGTAGTAGATCCTCCTCGGAATCCGGCACGACGGCGTGATGGCGGTGGTGGTGGAGATCTCCCACACGCTTCGCCGCGCGGTATATTTTCCCGGAGGAGGGGGCGCGCGGTATATTTTCCCGCCACGGCGCCGCGCGGGATATTTTCCCTCTATAAATAGTACGTCCCCGTCTCTCCCACTTCGATCATCACCAAACCCTAGCCCATTGCACAATGCCCCCAAAGCCGCAGCCGCCGCCGGTGGAGGTGGACCCGCAGCTCGCGGAGATAGAGGAGTGGGAGGAGCTGCAGCGCGGAGGCGCGCAGCAAGGAGGGCAGCAGAGGATGAGGTGGACCCGCAGCTTGCAGAGATAGAGGAGTGGGAGAGGCGGCGCTAGCGGCTACCATAGAAGCATTTGAGAGGCAGAGTCTCCAGGAGCTGCATAAGCGGCCGCGTGTGGCGGATCTGGATAGTGAGGAGATGTATAAGCGTCGTCGTGAGGAGGAGCTGCGGCAGGAGGCGGCAGCCAGGAGGGCAGCAACGGATGCGCGGAAGAACTAGTAGAAGTTGTTATTATTTTAGTTTAAATTTAGTTAATGTTAAATTTCAATAAAGTCGTTGTCGTTGTTTTAGTTTAAGTTTAGTTAATGTATCTTGTTAAATTTCAATAAAGTCGTTGTCTTTAGTTTATATACCCTTTTATCCCGGTTCCTGGCTTGAACCGGTGCTAAAGATGGTGGATTAGTTTATATACCCCTTTTATCCCGGTTCCTGGCTTGAACCGGTGCTAAAGATGGTGGATTAGATTATATACCCCTTTTATCCCGGTTCCTGGCTTGAACCGGTGCTAAAGATGGTGGATTAGTTTATATACCCCTTCGGTTCCTGGCTGGAACCAGTGCTATAAAGATGGGGGCTAAATCTGGGGGAGGCTTATCTGGTGTTTGCCTTATCTGGGGTGGCCTCATCTGGGGGGGGATTATCTGGAGGCACATGTTGCTATATATAGCCCCCTCCGGGGAGAGTAGAGAGAGCAGCCTGAGAGGCAACGACCAAGAAGGAAAGAGCCTCTCCGGCGAAGCTTCTCGAAGATGTCTTAGATGGCTGGCCGTCTTAGACATCTTCGGAAGCTTTGCCCGAGTAACTCTTCCCGCAAGTCATGCTCGGAAGCTGCTAGTATACACCCAACAACCAGTAGCTCAGGGTAAGGAGGGCTTCCGGGAGCTTTTCGAAGGAAAGAGCCTCTCCGGCGAAGCTTCTCGAAGATGTCTTAGATGGCTGGCCGTCTTAGACATCTTCGGAAGCTTTGCCCGAGTAACTCTTCCCGCAAGTCCCGCTCGGAAGCTGCTAGTATATATACCCAACAACCAGTACCTCAGGGTAATTAAAGAGGGCTTCTGGGAGCTTCTCGAAGGAAAGAGCATTTAGTTCAAACGACCAATATAATGTTACTGATACATATCACAACAAACGCTTCACAATATGAGCTCATCAAGGTACAGGATAATAATTAATACATTATGATCGCTTCGACCGTAACCATGGAGTATCTTCAGCATTTAACGCGATGGTTGGATCAATGTTCACTCTGAAGGGTGGAATTTCAGCAAACTTATTATAATCCTCTGACATGTCTGTCTTGTCCTCGACTCCCACGATGGTTCTTTTCCCTGAAAGAACTATGTGACGCTTTGGCTCATCGGATGAGCTCGTTTCCTTATGTTTTCTTTTCTTCGGTCTAGAGGACATGTCCTTCACATAGAAAACCTGAGACACATCATTGGCTAGGACGAATGGTTCGTCTCTGTAACCAAGATTGTTGAGATCCACTGTTGTTATTCCGTACAGCTGGTCTACCTTTACCCCTTTTCCATCAAGCTTGAACCATTTGCACCGAAACAAAGGGATCTTAAAATAAGGTCCATAGTCAAGTTCCCATATCTCCTCTATGTAACCATAATATGTGTCCTTTTCCCCACTGTTAGTGTTTGTTGCATCAATGCGGACACCACTGTTTTGGTTGGTGCTCTTTTTATCTTGGGCGAACGTGTAGAAGGTATTTCCATTTATCTCGTACCCCTGGAAAGTCAGTATAGTCGAACATGGTGACCCGGCCAACAAGTACAATTGATCATCAATGGCGTTGTTATTCATGAGATGTGTTCGGAGCCAACCGCCGAATGTCTGCATATGTTTATGTGTAATCCAGTCTTCAGACTGCCCCGGATATTCGGAGCGTACAATATTCTTGTGATCAGCGATATACGGGGCCACCAAGGTGGAACTTTGTAGAACTGTGTAGTGTGCTTGAGTGAAAGAAATGCCGTCCCTACATATCATTGATTTCCTTCCTAGCGTGCCTTTTCCACTTAGTCGCCCCTCATGTCGCGATTCAGGAACACCAATCGACTTAAGGTCAGGAATAAAGTCAACACAGAACTCGATGACCTCCTCTGTTCCATAGCCCTTGGAGATGCTTCCTTCTGGCCTAGCACGGTTATGAACATATTTCTTTAAGACCCCCATGAACCTCTCGAAGGGGAACATATTGTGTAGAAAGACAGGACCGAGGATGGCAATCTCTTCGACAAGGTGAACCAGGAGATGTGTCATAATATTGAAGAAAGATGGTGGAAACACCAACTCAAAGCTAACAAGACATTGCACCACATCCTTCTGTAACCTTGGAAGACTAGCTGGATCGATTACCTTCTGAGATATTGCATTAAGGAATGCACATAGCTTCACAATGGGTATTCGAACATTTTCCGGCAGAAGCCCCCTCAGTGCAACCGGAGCAGCGTCATAATAATGTGGCAGTCATGCGACTTCAGGTTTTGGAATTTTTTCTCCGCCATATTTATAATTCCCTTTATATTTGATGAGAATCCAGACGGCACCTTGATACTGTAAAGGACTTCAAAAAAGATTTCCTTCTCTGCTTTGGTAAGAGCGTAGCTGCCAGGACTTAAGCGACTCCCTGTATCCGTCTTGTAATCCTGTTCTTGCTTGTTCTTTGGGACTTTCATACGATACTGGTCCTCCCTTGCTTCTGGTGTATCTTTTGTCTGCCCATACACGCCTAAGAAGCCTAGCAGGTTCACGCAAAGATTCTTCGTCACATGCATCACGTCGATTGAAGAGCGGACCTCTAGGACTTTCCAATAGGGTAGATCCCAAAATATAGATTTTTTCTTCCACATGGGTGCGTGTCCGGTAACAACCTCTTTGGGAACAGATTTTTTCTTCGAAGCCTTTTTTTTGGGAACAGATTGGCCGCCAGGACCCTTTCCAAATATTACTTTTATGTCCTTGACCATATCAAGTAAAGCATCACCTGTACGGAGTTCAGGCTTCTCCCGGTGATCTGCCTCACCTCCGAAATGATTGCCTTTCTTTCTGACGGGGTGCCTCTTTGGAAGAAATCGACGATGCCCCAGGTACACAACCTTCTTACATTTCTTCAAATAAGCACCTTCGGTCTCATCTAAGCAGTGCGTGCATGCATTGTATCCCTTGTTTGTCTGTCCTGAAAGGTTACTAAGAGCAGGCCAATCATTGATGGTCACGAAAAGCAACGCTCGTAGGTTGAATGCCTCCTGTTTGTACTCATCCCATGCAAGAACACCTGGTTTGCTCCACAACTGTAAGAGTTCTTCAAATAATGGCCGTAGGTAAACATCAATGTTGTTGCCGGGTTGCTTTGGGCCTTGGATGAGCACTGGCATCATAATGAACTTCCGCTTCATGCACAACCAAGGCGGAAGGTTATAGATACATAGAGTTACAGGCCAGGTGCTATGACTGCAGCTCTGCTCCCCAAAAGGATTCATTCCATCTGTACTTAGACCAAACCTTAAGTTCCTCGCGTCATCTGCAAAGTCCGGGAACTCTCTATCGATTTTCCTCCACTGCGACCCATCAGCGGGGTGTCTCACTTCTCGTCTTTCTTACGGTCTTCTTTGTGCCATCGCAACAACCTGGCATGCTCTTTATTTCTGAACAGACGTTTCAACCGTGGTATTATAGGAGCATACCACATAACCTTGGCAGGAACCCTCTTCCTAGGGGGCTCGCCCTCAACATCACCAGGGTCATCTCGCCTGATCTTATACCGTAGTGCATTGCATACCGGACATTTTTCCAAATTTTCGTACTCATGGCGGTAGAGGATGCAGTCATTAATGCATGCATGTATCTTCAGCACCTCTAATCCTAGAGGGCAGAGAACCTTCTTTGCTTCGTACGTACTGTCAGGCAATTCGTTATCCTTTGGAAACCTCCTCTTCATTATTTTCAGTAACTTCTCAAATGGCTTGTCACATATACCAGCCTCTGCCTTCCATTGCAGCAACTCCAGTGTGGCACCGAGCTTTGTGTTGCCATCTTCGCAATTTGGGTATAACTTCTTTTTGTGATCATCTAACATGCCCTTTAACTTTCGCTTCTCGTTTTCAGTTTCTGTGTGCATCAGCGATGGCCCGACGAAGATCATCATCAACGGGCTCATCTGATGCCTCTTCATCTTGATCACCTCCACCTGCCTCCTCATCTTCATCATGCCCTGTTGCAGTATCACCGTAGTTAGGGTACATATCATCATCCTCTTCTTCTTCGTCGTCGTCTTCCATCATAACCCCTTTTTCTCCATGCTTGGTCCAACAATTATAGCTGGGCATGAAACCTTTCCAAAGCAGGTGGGAGTGAATGACTTGCCATTCAGGGTATTGCTTTAAGTTCCGGCAATCAACACATGGACAACATATATAACCATCCGCCTGTGGGTTTTCCTCAGCCACACGGAAAAATTCTTTCAGGCCCGAAGTGAACTCGGGCAGACGTCGGTCAACGTACATCCATTGCCGCCGGTTCATCTACATCAAATAATTAAGTTTATCAAAAAACCATTACAAAACATCATAATATATATATATAGTGGATATTAGCACCGTACAAATGAAAGGATAAAGTTGTTTAACCTTGATTGAGGAGGGAAAGAAAGAGGAGAAAGCTTAAGTGTCGCTCCGGCACCTCATCTCATTTTTGTTTTGTGTAAAATCAAGCGGCATCATTCTCTCAGACATTTCATCGAGCACCTTGTGTGCATGCCAAAGAAATGCAAGGTAGCACTCAACACACACACCTTTCTCCTAGAAAAAGTGAAGTTGTGAATTGGCTGGTTGGAGGTGAGCTGATATAAGGGCTGGGGACCTTTTGCACCGGTTCGTGTTACAAACCGGTGCAAATGAGCTATCTTTTGCACCGGTTTGTAACACGAACCGGTGCAAAAGGGTCCTCGGCTGACACGTGCCTGGCGACAAACCTTTTGCACCGGTTTGTGTTACCAACCGGTGCAAAAGATATCTCATTTGCACCGGTTGGTAACACAAACCGGTGCAAAAGGTCCCTCGGCCGGCTGCTCCCCACGAACCGGTGCTAATGACCCCCTTTAGCACCGGTTCGTAAAACCGGTGCAAAAGCCATCTGGGGCAAAAAACGAAAGCCCTTGTTTCTACTAGTGGGCTAGGGCGCCGACCACTTGGGGGATGCGGCCTAGGAGGGCTTGGTGTGGCCGGCCCCTCCCCTTGGCTCCTCATTATATAGGTGGAAGTCCCCAAGAGTTGTAGTCCAAGTCTTCGAATAAGACCCCAACAACAAAACCTCCCAAAAGTGGGAAACCTACTAAGGGGGGAGTCCTACTCAAGGTGGGACTCCCACCTTTCCTTGAGGTGGGGTGGCGGCCACCCTAGGTGGAGCCCACCCGGGACTCCTCCCCTTAGGTTTGGCAGGCCAAGGTTGTGCGTTCTTCCGACTTTTCTAGAACCTTCTAAAACCTTCCATAAATGCACCGATCATTTCCAAACTTGGAATATGACTTCCTATATATGAATCTTATTCTCCGGACCATTAACTCCTCGTGATGTCCTGGATCCCATCCGAGACTCCGAACAAAACTTTGAACTCCATTCCATATTCCATATCTACTCAAACGACATCAAACCTTAAGTGTGTCACCCTACGGTTCGTGAACTATGGACATGGTTGAGACTTCCTCCGACCAATAACCAATAGCGGGATCCGGAGATCCATAATGGCTCCCACATATTCAACGATGACTTAGTGATCGATTGAACCATTTACATACGATACCGATTCCCTTTGTCACGCGATATATTACTTGTCCGAGGTTTGATCATTGGTATCACGATACCTTGTTCAATCTCGTCTCCTGACAAGTACTCTTTTCTCGTACCATGGTATGTGGTCTCTTATGAACCATTCATATGCTTGCAACATAGTTAGACGACATTCCACCGAGAGGGCCCAGAGTATATCTATCCATCATCGGGATGGACAAATCCCACTGTTGATCCATATGCCTCAACTCATACTTTCCGGATATTTAATCCCACCTTTATAACCACCCATTTACGCAGTGGAATTTGATGTAATCAAAGTACCCTTCCGGCATAAGTGATTTACATGATCTCATGGTCGAAAGGACTAGGTAACTATGTATCGAAAGCTTAAAGCAAATGAACTTAATGACGTGATCTTATGCTACGCCTAATTAGGTGTGTCCATTAAATCATTCACATAATGACATAACCTTGTTATTAATAACATCCAATGTTCATGATCATGAAACGATGATCATCTATTAATCAACAAGCTAGTTATACAAGAGGCTTACTAGGGACTCCTTGTTGTTTACATAACACACATGTATCAATGTTTCGGTTAATACAATTATAGCATGGTATATAAACATTTATCATAAACACAAAGATATATAATAACCAATTTATTATTGCCTCTTGGGCATATCTCCAACATATTAATGGATAGATATTTTCTCCTAAAGATTATTTTATGCTCCTGTTATTTTTATGACTGATGAAGCTTATCCATTTTGTGCTGATCCTGAAATCGTCAATTGTTGAATAAAAAAATTATATGGGAAGGAGAATATATGTCTTTGATTCAAAGGATCCTAGGAATTTTGAAGGATTGGAATCATTTGAAAATTTTCTAGCTTTGGTTGTTTGATCAGTAGGAGTAGATATTGTCTTACATTGGTTGTTTGCAATACATTTTATTAAACAATACTTGTTTTTCTTGTAGCGCAATCAAATAAAATGTTTACAAACACAATTGGATAGAATTGGAATATGCATATGCCATTGTGGCCCTAGATTTTTCATATTCCTTAATTTCGGTATCCTGCTGCTCAAAGATTCCGATGTGACTTCCTTGAACAATTCTTTTTGACTAGTGTGTACATAGAGAAAAAATTAATAGCAAAAAAATTATTGAGAAAATTCATATGGAAGATAGATGGTAAAATAAAAGGAAATCATATATCTGTGCATATTTCGGAAAAAGTACCATACTAATTTAGTGCCTAAATCACTAAGTCAGCTGTGCACCACGGTTCGTAATGTTCCATCATATATAGCCTCATATTTACAATAGATAATACTCCATCCGACCACTTAATATTGTTTAGAGGGATTAGTATTTTTTGTTATAAATATGCTTCTGAGAAGTGTGATCGTCAACACTTATTATTCTCATCAGGCGCTTATGCACGTTTTCTCACCACTACGGAAATAAGCCGAGGTCGTCGACACATGCCATTTTGGCCATCGGCATGGTCCCGCATGCACAGTCATTGCCATCGGCACAACTCCCAGATGGGCCCGACGGAGGCCTAAGGACCATTAGCCCGTGGAAGGTCCCGTGCTGATGGCAATGCCGTCGGCACATGTGCATCTTTTTTATTTGTTTATTCAAAAAAATCGAGGCAATTTTTAAATTGTTTCACAGTTTAATCTCTAAAAATGCTTAATATTAGGCCGAGTTACTTATTATTAATCAAACATCTCACTCGTTCACCCATCCTCAAATTGCTTCCATCCTAGCACGACTTAACTTTTTCATTTCTTTCGGGTGAGGAGTTATTCGTTGTTGACAATAGTACCCTATCAATCCTATTAACCCTTAGGCCATGACATCACACTTCTTTATTATTTGAATTCCAAACAATTATTTAACTAAATAACAATGAATAAATAATAATAAATCTTGAAACAATAAAATAAAATAAAAATTCATCAAAACCTAAAACCTGAAAAAACTATGTTTTCTTTTTTGATTTTTCGGATTCTAAAAAAGTAGTAAAAGGTTGTAGATTCTTCGATTTTTTGATTTTTTGATTTTCATATAAAAACGTTTTCATCGAAGGTCGTATGCAATCAGATATATCCCGTTTTACCGAAACATGACACCATTTTGCATAATATATCAAAATTCATGTTTGTTAATTTTCCTAACAACTAGACCACATAATAAATGGTCATCTCAAAGGAAAACTCATGGTTTATTTTTCTAACATTGTCTTATATTTTTTTGAAAACTGAAAAGGTGATTCCCCGGGGGTGCGTGGAGAAAAAAAGCCTCAGGGCTACCGCCGGCATAGGGCTAGAGAGAAAAAAGGAAAAAAATTCTGTGCGGAGCGGAGACCCCTGTGCCGATGGCCTTTTTTGTGCTGGAAGTGGCCGTCGGCACAAGTTGCCCTTTTTCTGTTCAAACACTGTGTCAACGGCCCGTGGTGCACCAAATATTGATTCTGTACATGATCAAGTACAACCAAGCCTCATGTTGTTATATTCTCGATCTACCTCAAAAAAACCAAAACCTTTGCACGACGGTGCATGGTCTCTCACGACACAGATCAGTTTGAATAAACTTTCATTTATCCAACCTACTCCACTATTTTAATACACCATCGTTAGTTCTGCTCCAAGGATGTCCTGTCACGGCACTAAACAAGAACCTAAACCATAAACTATCACCGTGCGACAAGATTAACTTAGTATTGATCGAAGCGTGGCCAATAGTGGGTCGACACCTAGAGGCCACCTTGCCCATTTCCTCGAACCAGCGAAACTTATCTTCCAAGGGAGTACAATGTGCACAGGAGTATCTTTCTGGACTAATGCTCCATGTGAGTGACATGATGCTTAAATCTCTCCATCAGCAACACACCAAAAGAGGAAAGCCTACATGAAGACGACGGGTAAGGCAACCTGTTTCCGGCCTCTCTCGGTACTCTAGAAAATGTGCTACTGTAGGAAAAATTGTAGTAACTGCCAGACAACGAGTGGGCAGGTCATGGTTCTGCCTTTTTTAGATGCATGTGTAGGTCATGGTTCTGTTGAGTCATAATTGAGAACAACAATTGCAAGGATTAGAGAAAGGGATGCGATGCATGTGTAGTGAGGTTGGTGCAGATCGGCCAGACCAATTTATACGCAGGACCAGTCTACCATGATTAGATCACTATGTGATCTCTCCCATCCACCAACATGATATTTAAACAAAGTTCAATCAAAATTTGGAAGTTATGATTAGTAACTATTTTTAAGAATAATTGGTTGAAATTTGCTGATTCCAAGCGTGTAGATTTTTAATGAATAGGATTTTTCTGTTATACTCTAGCTTTTACATATATGATGCATTTCAATTTTTACTTGAGGTGATTGATTCATATATTTTATGTTTTCTATTTTCTATTTTCAGCTTCACATATTCAAAAAAACATCTACATAAGTACTTAATTTATTTCACCGCAATACATTGCTTCTTAAGATGTCACGTGTATTTTTTTTTCAAAAATACTTAATTTATTTCATCGCAATACATTGCTTACTAAGATGTTATAGAGTTTGTTTTATCCATAGGACTGCAAAATTTAGATTTTCTATGACCACGTTGTGTTCAGTTCGAAAGGGTTTTTTCAGATGAATTCGAAAGGATTTTTATTTAAACTAATACTAGAGGATTTCATACGAGTATAAATTATGAGTTTCTATATTGTTTGTATGGTGTATTGATTCCCTTTTTGGTGCCTATTCCTATGGTGTTTAAATCTTGAAATTGGTGATAACACATATTGCCACCCTGGAATTCGATTCTTTTCTATTCAAAGATCATGTGAATGAAATATGCACTATTGTGTATATATATAATGGACAGAAGTAAAAAAATGTTCTTCTGGCGGTAAATCCTGGTTAATGTGTATATTTACTGAGTTATCCCCATAATGTCAGTCCGAGCATGGTAAAAATATATATAACTTTGACCTAAGAAAATTGTTAGCCTAAAATAACTTCTTCTAGAAAACAATCTCGGATATGACCTTATGCTCACCGAGATACATTGAGGCAATGAGGCATTGAGTATTTGAGTTTGCAATGTTCAATACCCGGGATTAGCAGTGTGAAGGCTTCGTGTCGGTTCAACGCCATGGACAGGCTATAGCGTTGAGCACAAATATAAATGGATCAGCTATCTGACAATACAAAATTTAAATTATCTTGTTGTATACCTAGCTTGTAATAGTATAAATTCTTCCGGCGGTAGGATTGAGCCAATTTTTATACTCCCTCCGATTTATATTACTTAATATTAATATAGATGTAGCTAGACATATTTTAATTTTAGATACATCTATTTTAGTGACAAATAATATGGATCGAAGCAAGTAGATAATTTATTTCTTACGGTAAAAGAGCAAGAAAGACGCGCTTTCTCCCACTTGCACACAATAGACTGCACACTGATGTTTCAGTTTTAACCACTCACGTGCTTGTGTGCAAGAGAAGGACGACTAAGCAATTGCAAGGCCGTGTCGGCAGATTTTCCACTCTCACTGGGATGTTATTTCTGACAAACAGAAAGTTCATCAGGGTTGTCTGCCATGACGCATATGTACTATGATCGTCTTTGTTAAGATCATTTTTGTTATAAATAACCATTTGGCTGCATGCATCACTCGATAGAAAAAAAATGCACTTCTGCCTTTTCGGAAATATGATAATCTTCATTGTTTTATGGTCAAATATAAAATGATATCAGCACTACACTTACCATACAACCCTCGGTAATCAAGCATAGGGTTGGGTGGTTTGGAGGGTGGTTGTATCCCCAGCCCACTAGAGTTCAAACCCCAAGTTTGACATCTGTGTGTCTCATAAAGGCGAAATATTCATCAGTGGGGAGCGACGTTCCCATCGACATTGAGACGCCTGTGGTGAATAAGTCAATTTCAAGATTCAATCCACCGGTTCAGTCTTTCGGAGGTGCTCATAAGGGTAGGGTGTGCGTTCATAGGAGTGAGTGTATGCGCGTGTATGTGAGCGTATGCGTTTGTACTGTGTTTCTAATAAAAACATAGCATTATAAAATTTATAGCATTAAAGCATGGTGAAGTTATACAATAAAACTAGAGTATAGCCTGGAAATCTCGTTAGGAACTCTTTTGTGTAAACTAGACGCTCAATTTACTAACGTGAAATGTTGTGTATTTGAAGGCTAAAAATGAGTGATGTGGAAAATTGGATGGTTAAAATGACATGGATGATCTGCATTAGAGATGACTATCATCCATGAACATTAGCGAGATGACATGGACAATTGATTGGCTAAATGAATGGATGAGATGTGGATAGCTTGAATGTTGACATAAACGGCTGTCATTAATAAATGTTAGTGGAATTTTGCTTTGTAAAAGATATATATAGATAACTCAATATGCATTACTAAATGTTAGTGGAGTTTTGCTTTGTAAAAGATATATATAGATAGCTCAATATCCATTCTTTTCCATAACCAAATTGAGTTATATGCCACATGAAGTATATCACTGGATAATCGAATATAAATAGTTTTGAGTGATATATTTTTGTTACATTTTATTCACAATGTGTCAGATAAATTAATAATCATAGTTTTTAGAAATATGGGCTTGGCCATATGAATTTGCGTTGTGACTATTTCTTACTTCTTTTTGCGTTTGTCCATCTTCAGACCTAGAGGATGATAAGTTGTTCAATTCCATCACAAGAAAATGTTTTGCTAATTTTGTCGCACGTTTAATATTTTAATGGTCCAGTCAATGTTTTAGGTTGTACCATGTGTTGGTATTGAGGTTCACACATCACAGTATGAGAGCAAAGCATTAGCACCATTGACTTAAACATACAAAAAATCCAAGGCCTCTTTGATTCAAAGGATTTACAAAGTACTTTTAGAGGACCCAAATTCTTAGGAATATGGGATTTATTCTCGTAGAATATTTGCACAAGATTTCATAGGAAATCTAGCATCTACTCAAAGATCTTTTTTAGAATTCATTGTCAGGGAGTCAAACAAACTTATAAAAAAATCTTGTAGAATTGAAATGGACATAACATTGCAATCCTAAACCTTTTCTATTCCTACATTTTTAGATTTCTATTAATCAAAGGGGCAATCAATTGACTTAGACATATGAAAACCAACAATTTATCTTTCTTGCCTTCATGCTCCCACAAGGCATAGATGCAAGTTCTATGTAGACACTTATACATGCCTTACCCGGTAGCAAGAAATTTATGTCTCATCAAACATAAACTGACTTAGAGCGACTTAGAGCATCTCTACGGGCGTCCCCAATAGCCCCCACCACAAATCTTACCATTGAGCCCCTAGCAGTGCACCCCAAATATCTTGGCAGCCTAAAAAACTGCACAACACCTCATTGTTTGTTTTCAACCAGGGGGTATCGGACACACACATGCAACGACTTCCATATAGGACGCACACACCGAACTTGGCCGACCCGGAGGAGTATACCAGTTATGGTAACTATTTTAACCAAGGGAACACCATTGCTCTAGGTCGTTCACATAGTTCCTCGTCTTCTCCGTACCCTACTTCAACAACGAGGGCACCATCGCGATCATGTTTATCCTCACTTGAATCGGTAATAACAACCTCCTCGACCCCATGTCTCCTCCCCGATTGGGGCAGTCCATGCCCGATGTCGCCCCAAGGCATCGACCTCATCGACGACGCCTACACTACATCGACTCATCAATGCCGCTACGGACCCCCGAAGTGAAGGCTTGGTTTGAGCAAACTCATAAACACATGTTAAAGTATATTCATCATAGTTAATTTCTATAGATATGTTAGGTTTATTGTGGACAAAATTGGTAGCCGACCATCATTTGGATGGCCGAAACTTTAATTTTTTTGTGTTGCAATCATGTGTATTTTATTTTCTCTCCAATAAATAGCAAACAAAATAGCCATTATTAGAAGAATAGTTAAAATGCTAACAAAATTGGCCAAAATTAATAGGACTGGTCGGTTGGAGGGTGCCCCTAGGGTAGTTGCTACTGTTGCACAAACAATCCAGACACCCGCCAAAAGGCTTTTGTTTGCGTGCCGAACACTACCTGAGTGGTGTCGATGGAGACATGCTCTTAGGGATTCTCCAACACGGCGACCCATTTGGGAATCATGTGTTCGTTTGTGTCCGTGTGGAAAGAGGGCAAGGGCACCCAACGCAGTGTCCCATTTCGCACGTGATGGGCGTAGAGTGTATACGTTTAGGTTGAGCTCCAAGTGCAGTGTTTGTAGATGTGGAAGACGTGTTTTCCCCACGAGGGTGACTCGAGGGTAATATCGAACTCTCTAGGAACTGTGTGTTAAGGGTTTATCTTCTTACCCTTCTCTTATGAGACCTGCAAAACAAAGCAAAATGTTTTATGCCCTCAACCTCACCAAGTTGTTGTCAAGCACAAGGTGTGAGCAAAGATGTGAACAGATAATAAATGCAAACGAGAAATAAATATGCAATGATATGGATGGTAATTGTTGTGGGTATACTTCATGGGTCTACCATCGACAGTGGCTAGATCCGGCAAGCCCAGGTGGCCCACAGATGGTCATGGTGGCATACGGCCCATCGGGTGGCCCACAGATGGTCATGGTGGCATACGGCCCATCGGGCGGCCCAGTTGCTGTTGATCAAGATGGAGGAAGTCCAGCCCAGGAACAAGGAGTCGGATCCACCGATCTACCCTGGAAGTCGGATCCGGCCTGGCTCATCAGGGGTAGCCAGATCCACTACGACATATTAGAATAGTCGGATCCTTGACGTGCACGATAATGTAATGTTCCGTAGTTAGGCAAGATTGTACTCCGGGTAGGACTCCCCGTAGAAACCCTAGATCTCGGCGCATTTATAAGCCGGATCCTGGGAGCCCTAGAGGCAAACCATAACTCATTGTAACAACGCGAAAGCGCCCAGATAATTCCAGACAAGCAGAAGTAGGCCCTGTCCTCGAGCAGGTGTTCTGAAGCCGGGTAAATCGCGTACCACCGTCCCGAGTGTTCTCCGCCCTATGGCCCCTACTTCTTCTCCCCTCCATGAGGATCCCTCCTTCGGGGTACCATCGAGTAGGCAACGACAATAATGCAACGGTGCTAGAAAACAGTGTGGTGTGTGGAACTAGTGGTATAGATCTCTCTACTTGCACAGCTCCAGAAAACAAATTGATATGCAAATGATGGTAAATAAATATGCAAGGATGGTGGAAACAATAATGGATGATTTTTTGGGATTTTATATTGTGAATGCAAGAAATAAAAGTGTTTTTGTATTTTTGAATTTTTAAATAGCTAGAAATAAAAAGCGTGTATAAAGTGTTGGAAAGGTGTTTCTTATGATTAAAAATGGACTGGGGTTCATAGTTTCACAAATGCACTCTCTCTTTTATCAAGTGGTAGATAATGGAACACTAGAATTGACATATATAATTGCAACATAAAGGTTTCATGACAAGTTACTAGTTATATGGGCATCACGTCCTAACATATAGATCTTTTGTTTATTAATCTCTCTTATACTCCACCAACATGCGAATTAAATCATAACACCCTAGTAATTAAGATAAATCAAAGTATAGCATTAAGTTCTATGACATGAAGTTAAAATAAGAACATGCTAGATCTAGTCATTGAGAAGTGGCAAGGTCACCCCACATCCCGGTAGCATGGTATTCTATTTATCCCTAGTGAGGTAACAAAGTAAGGTAAACACCCGAGTGGATAGCGGAATTTCTATCACCTTCACCGCACTAGCCACTCCCCGTTACTCCATCTAATGCATACGTTCCCCCTCACACGCCCTCATACACAAGTTTGATTAGAACAAGTAAACAAGAATGGGGTACATAATATGTATCTAATTTCATAACTGAAACAAAACTATTGCAATCTCAAACATATATTAACTCATAAAAAGATCCACCACAAAGGTATTACATAGATGACCATAATCATGTTCAGCAACTCATACGGTGCTAATTAGTGAAGCTCAAAGAGAGGAGAGATACATAAGTTACTTCCACAAACTCATAGTCCAGGGGTGGACTACTCCCTCTTCATCATGGTGACGATGGTGGAGTCATTGGAGGAGGTGGAGACCACGCCGGCAACGCCCCGCTGGAGTTTTCCCCCTCCAATCTGCAACTTCAGGTCTCTGTTTTTGTGTTTTGGCGGCGCTCCCTTCCGAAAGGCATTGGAGGAGTATTTTTATAGACGTTTTTAGGTCAAGACGGAGGCACGAAGATAAAAAACGGACGGCATCGGAGGCTCGAGGGCTAGGATGGGCAGTCCACGCGGCCAAGGAATCTGGCCGCGTGGGCCTACCCCTTTTGGTCCCCGGACTTCCTTTTTTTGCGCTTCCTTGGCTCGTACTCCTTCTTCCTTCCAAAACCGATCCTCGTAAAATCTTAGGTGATTTGGACGTCGTTTGAGTCCCTAAAACATCAAATTAAATATAAATTCCAGAAAATTGGGAAACTGTAAAATATCCCTAAAATCAATATAAAACAATGATTAAATCCTTATATGATGCAAATATGATTGAAGTATAAGTAATACAACGCAAAGTTTATGTATACATTTTACATGCATCAGCATTGTGTACATTTTTTCTGTCCGTCAGGATAAATTTCTAGCCTAAATTTGGGATGGGTTTGCATCATCCCAACAGATGGCGTAACGTTTTCGGTACCTCGCACGTCCTTCTTGGGCCCGTCCGTTAGCCTCTCACCTACTACCCTTGCTTCGTTTTTAATGCCAGGCATCGGGGTGGTTCCTAGAAATTCCGTCCCCACCTCCCAACAAAAGCCATCGGTGAGTCTATCCACCTCCCCATCGGCTCTTGACGAGAATGCAATGAAATAGTGGCCTGTGAAGAAGGACCCCGAGTTTGGCTCATCGCCGGCTGGTTGTCACCGTGGTGCAGCCCAGTTCCTCCTCTCTCTATCGGGGCAATGCATAACTAGGTGAATTTGTCGGTTTGAGGTCTTGTCGCCTATCGTCATCAAGATCAAGTCCGACGACGAAGTTTAGGCCACCAGCGACAGCGCAAACCCTAGATTTAGAGTTTTATTTTAAGGTTTTATCTTTATTTGTATGTCTACTTAGTTTAAATTTATGATGAGTTAAAATTTATGTCTAGTTTGAACCCTATGTACTTTTTTAATTCTAAATATCAAAATAATGTAATGGGTTGTCACGTTGGATGCACCGACGGATAAAAGAAGGACAACCGATATGTGGAGTTTCACCAAAGAACCAAATTGAACACATTTGATGTTCGACTTACTCCATTTTTTTACTTTCATTTGACTATAGTCCACTAGACAGAGACGTAAGGTGGACACTCGTACGAGCACTGTCAGGTAGCAAGCTATCATGTCTCATCAAACATGCATGGACCGCGTGCGTGAGGCGATTAGGAAAGCGTCTGTGTTCTTGCAAACCTACACGTAGAACTGTACGGACTACAGTGCGAGCAACGCTTGGGTATTCAATACGGATTACGGTTGCAAAGTTTTTTAAAGATGCGCATTAGAGAGAGGCAGACATTCATGCATAACTCCCTGCAAAAAAAAAAAAAGACATTCATGCATACCTATGTACAGTCACCTCTAAAAACGCATGTACCCGTCTAATTTCTATGAACATCTTGAGAAGACTGAGCAGCAGGTTAATTGATGGTGTTATTATAAGCATGCAGGTATTGAGGAAACTTCATCTCCCACTGAAAAATATCTCCCACTGAAAAATATTCTAGATTCTAAATTTTGATGGCTAGGTATACTATCCTCTTACATCGAACTACGTTAGCTACGGGTGGCAACAAATCCATCTTGTGGCCATGAGAGTCCAATAGTAAGTGTGTGTTTGGTTCACATGATATATTTAGAGAATGTAGTATTCTTACCGCTTGGCCAAGGATAGCAGAAAACACTTGGATTTGAAATCGAGCACCTCGTCATCAGGTGGAGAAAAACGAACAGACATTTTCATTTTTTTGCCTATGTACGATCAGAGGTGGTTAGTTGTAGCCATTTTTCTGACCTCCATTGTCGTACCAATCTCGACACTCCCCGACGTCAACTGAGACAGAGATGTGAGCCATGAGGAGTAGCCCTGGCGCCAACCAAGGAATAGAGGAGAGAGAGAGGGAGGTACCTTTCGCCAGCGTTCGAAGTAGTTCCGCCACCGCCTCCTCGCGCCACGCGTTAATATTTGGCCGCTCCCCCCATGGTTCGCAAGAGAAAATTGAAGAGAGATGAGAAAAATAGATCGATTGGGGGTTTTCTTTTCTTTCACGGGCTGTGTGCAAGCAAATCATCGCGAAAAAACTTTCTAGAGATGAGGCTAGAGGAGGAAGCGAGAAGTGGCTGGCCTCATCCTTATCATTTTATTGGATGAGCCGAGCCACCGTTTCAGACAAATGTTAGTGAAATCGGGTTATCTCGTGCTCCAAACCAAATGGACGGCAACCACTTTTCAGCGGTTAATAGCCCTGAAATAAACACACCCTACACTAGTAGGAAAATGCTTATAGGTAGTTTCAAAAAAAAAATGCTTATAGGTGGAGCTTAGTTCTATGGCGCACCAAGAAAAATGCGCCACAGAAAGTTTTTTTGTGGCGCACGAGGAGGTGTGCGCCACAAAAATTTATTTTTGTGGCGCATTGCTGAACCCTGCGCCACAAATTGTGGGGCCCACATCCTGGCACCCCCAATTATTAGCGTAGGTATTTCGCGCACACGGCCCGCCGCGCCACGAAATAACTATTGTGGCGCACCGGCTTGTGCCACGGAGTTGTTGATTCGTGGGCGCACTTGAGCTGGTGCGCCACAAAAATAGGGAACTTATATTATCCCCGTCCCCGCGCCCTCATCCCCTCTACCGCCGCGCGCCGCCTCTCTCCCTTCTCCCCCTCCGATCCGTACCGCCGCGCGCCGCCATGGTCGTCGCCATCGCCCGCCGCCGCCTTCCTCCGCGAGGGCCGCATGCCCCCACGCTCCACCCATCCCCGCCACCAGCAGCACATGCCGCTGCGGCGTGGAGGAGGAGGGGCCAAGGCGTGCAGGAGGAGGGTCCGGCGCCGCATCAAGGAGGAGGCCGAGCCGCCGCGTCCTCCACCTCCTCCACCCCTGCCATCATCGTCAACCTCCTCCTCCACCCCTGTTTTCGGTGAGCTCCACCTCCTCCCCTCCCTCTTCCTCTCCCGCGCGAGCACAAGGTGCTCGATGAAATGCTCTCGATGCTGTTGTGCTCTGGATGTTGATGTTGCTGTGTTGCTAGTTGCTAGCATGATGTTGGAACGATTTAGCTTGACATTGTTGGAGGTGCCTTTGGTTATAGAATGCCCATCACTAACATTGTTGGACTCCCATGACTGTTGCTCGAGTCCCCCTTTTCTTATTCTGTATAACTTGGTTAATTACAGAGAGGGGGGAGAACTCTCTCCCCTCCTTTGCTGGCTTGGTTTGTTACTCAGTATCTCCTCTATGCAGCCAAGTGAAGCTATCTGCTACTTTGATTGTCTTGCTATGGTAACTGAATCCATGCAATTGCTTGGTTCTGGACATTGGGTGATTCAATCTTCACCTGTGCCAGGTTGCAATTGATGTCTAATGCAATTGTAATTAACTGCTTATCACCTTGTATGTGCACAGGGATTGAATTATGATCTCATTGCTTGAGTTGTTGCCTGTCAAGAACTGCATGAAAGCCTTGATTGCTTTACTGAAGCTTTGGCTTTAGTAAAGTGTCATGTGCAGGTCATGCTGCTATTGCTTGATTAATTGGTGCTATGCTTGTTACTGATGGAGCTATAGTTGATTAATTGGTGCTATGCTTGTTAATGATGCTGCTATATTGCTTGATTAATTGGTGTTATGCTTGTTACTGATGCTGCTATATTGCTTGATTAATTGGTGCTATGCTTGTCACTTCTTATTAATGAACCATGTGTTGGTGATGATTCAGTTAAAATAAATGGATTTGATTTGGTTTCCAACCTTTGTTGGAAACAAATCCAAAGTTTGAACCTGTATAAGGTGATGAGGACTTGTTTACTGGTGTGGATTGCTTATGTTGTGTTGTGACCTCATGTTATCACCGGATTTTGGCCAAATCAGGAGATGGGCCGTAAATGAAGATGGGCTTTGAAGATTACACGTGGAGCATCTTTGAAGCGGCCTTGCGCTAAGAGTTTGGGCTAAATTGCCCATGTATCTGTAATATAGTAGATTGTATCGTGTTTAGAATTACAGATAGAACCCGTGCACGGTTAGGTGCACGCCTCAATTAGAAAGTCCCTTGGACTATAAATATGTATCTAGGGTTATCGAGAAAGGAGGACAATCACGTTCACAACAAACACAAATCAGGCGCATCGCCACCCCTTTCTTCGAGGGTTTCTTCCGGGTAAGCATCATGCTGCCTTGCGATCTAGGCAGTACGCGTTTATTCGTCTACCTTGTGCTGCTCGTGCTGAAGCGTTGTTGATGGCGAGCAGCACTACTTATCATTAGGTGTTTAGGGGCTTGCATTGATGCTTTCTCGTGCATATCTGCGTGGCAATGCCGTCCCTCGACACCTAGCTGCCCTTACACCTATCCGGGTGTAAGGGCAGCATCTTGCTTGTTCGTTACTTAGTAGATCCGATCTGTTATAGTTGCTCCTTGCTCCGCAGGATTAGTTTAATATCTGCATAGTTAGGCCTTATTTGGGGTCGGACGATCCGGTAGTGCGTTAGGTGTTGTTTATCGTCCCTGCAAGGGATGTTCCGGGAATCAACGTTACGTTGGTTTTTAGGCCTCTTGTAGGGGTAGTTTGCATCATCTTCCGTAGCTGCTAGGCCCGATCACACGTAGGACGTTCCGGTTATGCGGTGAAAACCCTAAACTGTCGTAGATCGGTTTAGCTTTGTTTTGATCAAGCAGGATCCCCATGTCATTGCAAATCCAACGTGAACCATGGGGCGATCGGCTCTTTGAGCCGATCCATAGGGCAACCTGAGAGCCGATAGGGCTCGTATTTAATGTTTACGTGTCTACCATGTGGGAACAATCGAAGCAATCTAACACCTTCCTGATCAGGTCTAGGTCAGGTGGCACGCTCTAGCAACCGCCAGGACGTGGTGGAAGACTTGCGGGACGACACGAGGTGCCGGGTCCACTAAGCGGCCTTGGGAGCCTCCCGGCTCGTGTTGCTTAACCACCGCCCGACGGTGGGTTTTGGCGGGTAACACATTCTGGCACGGTGGGACATCTTCTGCAACATCCACGTCAACACCGACATCCGAGATGGCAGAGGAGCAGATCACATACAAGGATCTCCCTGCGAGCACAAGAAGAAATACGATGAGTGAAGGCCATCGTGAAGCCGAGCTCATCGGCTCCTTTGAGACGACCCGTTCTCACGGCATCAAGCTCAAAGGAGACACGCGTCCGTCGCATGGCGTCAACACGGTAGATCTCAGCCACTCCATGAGGGAGCAGGGTTCTCCTTTAGTGTCAACATGGCAGGGCTGGTGAACCGCCATGGCGCGGACAGCAGAGAGCAGCCACTCTCGTGGCAAAGATAAAGGAGAGGCCGTTCCACGCGACCGGCCCCAAGATGATGATAGACGGTACCTAACCGAGGAGGAGGTGAGAAGCATACGGTATCGCGCCCACTCTCCGTGCATCTCCTCAACAAATATGAGCAGCGGACGACCGACGCGGTGCTACGACGAAGACGATGAAAGATATCGTCGATGCGCAGGACAGAGGTATGCAGACGACGGAAGCAACGACGGGTACGAGCGTCGCGCTAGAGGAGGTCAAGGAGCAAGACAACGTGGATAAGCACTGGACTGTCCTTTCTTCAAACATTGCTGGGACTCGGAATGAGCCGATTGCCAACAATCGAGAATTGCCCAGAATGCAAACAGCAAAGGAGGAGGACAAATGAAGTTTCGGTGTTCGAGCGTCTAGGGCCTCTCCCACCTCGATAAACGAGCTGAGTCATCTCAAGAAGAAGACTTTGAGGAGTCAGATGGAGAAGAAGATAGGTATCACCGACCAAGGTGGTGCCCTGATGGACTCAGCCATTCTCGAAGCGTAGAGTGCAGCGGCTGCGAAACTGGAAGAAGCCGAGGCACAGACTGCACACGTTGAGAAGAGCACGGCCCGATCTGGCCGCGAAAATTAAGCAAACATTGGAGACAAAGGCGCGCCCGCCAAAGAAAGTATGGCGCCCCAAACAGACGAAAGCCGATGCACAGGCGTCGATGCCGATGCGATGCATCGGTGACACAAACATGGTGTTCATACTCCCATCGGAGTTTCGCGCTCCAAGCGACGAGGAGGTTTCAGTGGCTCAATTCGACTGCGGTCCACGACCGATTATCTTTGAGAAGCCACGAGATAGAAGCTAGGCATTTGAAAGCCCTATACTTGAGGGGTTACATCAATGGGCACTGTCGGCAAGATGTTGGTTGACACCGGAGCGGCGGTCAACATAATGCCATATTCCATGCTACGACGTTTGGGGCACTCCAGTGATGATCTGATCAAGACCAACGTCACGTTAAGCGACTTCAACGGCCAAGCGTCGAAGCGAAAGGTGTTCTGAATGTAGAGCTTACTGTAGGCCGGAAAACCATACCTACCGCGTTCTTCATCGTCGACAGCAAAAGCAATTATGTTGTCCTATTAGGAAGGGATTGGATTCATGCTAGCTGTTGCATTCCATCTACAATGCACCAATGCATCATACAATGGGATGGAGATGAAGTGGAAGTCGTTCAGGCAGATGACTCAATCGAGATATCGTTAGCTGCCATGAGTGTGTGGGAAGCAGATGACCAAGAACCGCTCTCTGGAATCAGTTTAGAAGGCTGTGAGCGCATCGAAGCTTCGAGAAATGGGGTAAGGCTGGTGTTATCCACCGGCCTGACGGAGTAGCAACGTCCAAGGCCGTGGACGTACGTGGCAAGGCCGATCCCTGCGATCGGCCCTCAAACATGAAAAGCAAAGGATCTCATCTCCAGCATGTCACGTAGCTACAGTGGAAATCCAAGAAGTTGCAAACCATCGTCAAGCATTGCAACGGAAAGGAGGCCGATTCTGGCAATCGGCCAAAACTATCCTTAACATACCTTTGTTGACCCAGCAGATGCCTGAAGAGCCGATACCATCAATTACTTGACAGAATCGGCTCGGGGGGCACATAGATGGATGAGACAAAGGATATGAAGCTGAGAATGCATGTCAAATGCCCAGCAGAGCAGCTCAAATATGGGGGCCGATACGTAAACAAATCGGCCGTAAAAAATGGAAAATCTAAAAATTTTAGGCACAGCCGATGCGTAGACATCGACTTAAGAATTAAAAGCCGATGCACGACCATCGACTCAAGGGATACGACTGTTACAAGCAGAAGCCTAATGGAGCAGTCACCGAGGTACGTAGCGAGGTTCTACTGAAGGAGTCCCTCGGTGGAATGGTTGGTGGCTCCGTTGGCAAATCTTCAAGATCAGCTGCGTAAGCATGCGGATCAGGTTAGGATCATGAGAACAGCCGATGACCATTCAATTGGCTGTGGCATTTCCTCCTGGGGCTTGACCAAGGTGACAACTTCATCGAACATCGTCACAGAAGCTGCATCTGCTCGAGGTGATTAGCCGATCGAGCAGCAAGACGCAAGAATGGAGCTAGGAAGAGTTCAAGGGCCACTGCGTTTGAGGCTTCTTAGTTCAAGGGAGCTGCTGATCCTTCCAGAGCCGTCCTAGTGCATTGTCTCCTTGGGCGTAAGCTTTCCCGCCCTGTTTTGATGAAGAGCTGGAGTGGTCTGGGGGCAGCTCACCTTGGAGGTTCTCTGCTATTGAAAGCCGATCGGCTGATGCTGCACTACATTTGGGAAGCCGATGATGGCACATTCGGATGGTACACTTTTATGCTCGCCTTGGCTGAGGCTCGGGGGCAGCTGGCCTTGAAAATTCTTCGCTCTGAAGAGCCGATGGTGTTGAAATCGGCTGTCCCTGCATCATAACCATGCTGAAAGGTGGCAAGCTCTTGCAGAAGAAGACTACCAGGTTGATGGGAGGAGTTTGAAGAAGGAGCCATCATCATTGGTTAGGCTCTAGACCAGTGTGTTGCTGCAAAGAAACAGAACATCACAGGGGAAGCTGTGAGCAAATGGCACCTGTTTTGCAAGAGTATCAGCTTCAACATCAAGGTTGTCAGCAGCGGGCTAAGAAGCTTTCCTGGAAGCATTAACCCAGGAGTTTTGCCGTCAGAACAAACATCACGATCGGATGATTTTGAAGTCCAAAGATCTTAGGGTCTCAAGGCTGTGTGCTGGATGTGTTCGATTGGGAGTTTGGATATGAATGTCAAGGATTGCAAGTTACCATTTGAGGAGGTGATTAGATTGATCAGTCTTGCAAGTTATTATAAGAGCTGATGCATTGCCATCGGCTCATTGGACATCGACCAAGGGGAGAATCGGCTAAATCAATTTGCAAGGAATCGACAGAGTCAAATTGGGGAAATTCTTCATTGATAAACAAGATTTCTTACATGAAGAGCTGGTTGCTCTCAAAAGGAAGAATTAGGGGTACATTGCCCCTCCTACGACTACTGATCCTATGCTAGGGGTCCTATTTAGGGGCTATTGTTGCCCTCATCGTCGCCGCCACCATCGGTGCTTCCGGCGGGCTCGTCGTCGCTGCTGCCGCGACCACCTGGAGGGCCCTCGTTGTCCACATCATCTTCGCCAGCGTCGTCTTCGCCGCTGTCGAAGTCACTAGGTTGCCGGCCAAGGGCGAGGCGCTGGCGGCTCTTCGGAGGAGTGTCCTCTTCTTCTTCCTTCACCTCCTCGGCGGAGGAGAAGCCGTCCAGGAGCAGCGATCATCGTCACTCTCCTCCTCCGGTTCCCCAAAGACGAAGAAGCGGAGATCGCTCTCCCCCGTCCGTCAAGGATGGTCATCTTCGGACAGACGGAGGAGTCGTGGCTCGACTCGTCCCCGTCGGCAATGGCGCGGCGGATGATGGCTGCGTGGGCCTCTTGCGGGTCCCACTGGCGCTCTCTGAGGGGAGGATTGGACAAGAGGCTTGATGCCGCGAGGAAGAGGAAGAGGACATGGTGGCAGAGAAGGGCTTTTGGAAGTGCTGATGCAAGGGGAAAGAGGAGAACTGTTCGATGCGGTTAAATAAAAGGAGATGGAAATTTAATTGTCGAGCAGTTTTCGAGGACATGGTGCCAAAACTGTCAAATCGTGCAGAAGTTGGGAAGGCAAGTCGTCATGATGAAAAATACTGCGACATTTGCTTCGCCACGACATGACCCGAAGAGTCGATGGTTTTGCAATTATCATTATCAAAACAGGGGCATGTGTTATCACCGGATTTTGGCCAAATCAGGAGATGGGCCGTAAATGAAGATGGGCTTTGAAGATTACACGTGGAGCATCTTTGAAGCGGCCTTGCGCTAAGAGTTTGGGCTAAATTGCCCATGTATCTGTAATATAGTAGATTGTATCGTGTTTAGAATTAACAGATAGAGTCTGGCCCGTGCACAGGTGCACGCCTCAATTAGAAAGTCCCTTGGACTATAAATATGTATCTAGGGTTATCGAGAAAGGAGGACAATCACGTTCACAACAAACACAAATCAGGCGCATCGCCACCCCTTTCTTCGAGGGTTTCTTCCGGTAAGCATCATGTTGCCTAGATCGCATCTTGCGATCTAGGCGTATCGTTCTTCGTCTACCTTGTGCTGCTCATGCTGAAGCGTTGTTGATGGTGAGCAGCACTACTTATCATTAGGTGTTTAGGGGCTTGCATTGATGCTTTCTCGTGCATATCTGCGTGGCAATGCCGTCCCTCGACACCTAGCTGCCCTTACACCTATCCGGGTGTAAGGGCAGCATCTTGCTTGTTCGTTACTTAGTAGATCCGATCTGTTATAGTTGCTCCTTGCTCCGCAGGATTAGTTTAATATCTGCATAGTTAGGCCTTATGCTGGGGTCGGACGATCGGTAGTGCGTTAGGTGTTGTTTACCGTCCCCGCAAGGGATGTTCCGGAATCAACGTTACGTTGGTTTTTAGGCCTCTTGTAGGGGTAGTTTGCATCATCTTCCGTAGCTGCTAGGCCCGATCACACGTAGGACGTTCCGGTTATGCGGTGAAAACCCTAAACCGTCGTAGATCGGTTTAGCTTTGTTTTGATCAGGAGGATCCCCATGTCATTGCAAATCCAACGTGAACCATGGGGCGATCGGCTCTTTGAGCCGATCCACGGGAACCCGAGAGCCGATAGGGCTCGTATTTAATGTTTACGTGTCTACCATGCGGGAACAATCGAAGCAATCTAACACCTTCCTGATCGGGTCTAGGTCGTGGCACGCCTAGCAACCGCCGGACGTGGTGGAAGACTTGCGGGACGACGCGAGGTGCCAGGGTCCACTAAGCGGCCTTGGGAGCCTCCCGGCTCTTCGTGTTGCTTAACCACTGCCCGACGGTGGGTTTTGGCGGGTAACACCTCATTAGCTCTTGCTACTGCCACTGGTTGCATCTCATAGTTGGATAATTTGTTCGTTTTGGTGAAAATAGAGATATTCACAGTAGGGAATCATGTAAATGAATGCCACTATGATATCCTTTGAAGAAAATGGGAAGTTTCTGATGGTTTTAAAGACTAGGTGATGCTAGGTTATTAAGTTGGCTGTCAAGGTTGGTTTTATCTGGTTAACTTGGATAGGCTATGTGCTCTTGCTTACTTATGCATATCGATCTCTACTGGATTGACGAGCTCAGGCTTGGCCTCTCTCTTGCCAGCATCACTTTGTTACTATCAAGTGATGAGTAATCCCTTATGGACCCCAACTTTGTTTTGAACTCAACTGAGTAATGATATATTTCTTTTTCTTGTTGGCCTTGATGAAATTAGAGATATCCACAGTAGGGTACCATGTAAATGAATGCCACTGTGGTATCCTTTGAAGAAAATGGGAAGTTTCTGATGGTTTAAAAGACTAGGTGATGCTAGGTTATTAAGTTGGTTGTCAAGGTTGGTTTTATCTGGTTAACTTGGATAGGCTATGTGCTCTTGCTTACTTATGCATATCCATCTCTACTGGATTGACTAGCTCAGGCTTGGCCTCTCTCTTGCCAGCATCACTTTGTTACTACCAAGTGATGAGTAATCCCTTATGGACCCCAGCTTTGTTTTGAACTCAATTGAGTAATGATAAATTTCTTTTTCTTGTTGGCTTTGATGAAAATAGAGATATCCACAGTAGGGGATCATGTAAATGAATGCCACTGTGGTATCCTTTGAAGAAAAAGGACTGTTTCTGATGGTTTTAAAAGGCTAGGTGGTGCTAGGTGATTAAGTTGGCTACCAAGACTTGTCTCATCTGGTTAGTTGGGATATGCTATGTGTTGTTGCTTGTTTAGGCATATCTATCACTTACTGGATTTACTGGTTCTTGATTGGCCTCTCTTTTGCCAGCATCACTTGGTCTATATACCAAGTGATGAATAATCCATTTGGAGCATCTGCTCCATGCATGCTATGTGTGTTTGAGCATCTTGACTTATGTCACCATGGTTGCTGGTTTGGTGGTGTTTTGTACTTGCCGATGATTAGATGGTTGGTCGATCATGATACGTCTCCAACGTATCGATAATTTCTTATGTTCCATGCTACTTTATTGATGATACCTACATGTTTTATACACATTATATGTCATTATTATGCATTTTTGGAACTAACCTATTAACAAGATGCCGAAGTGCGTTTTCTGCTGTTTTTGGTTTCAGAAATCCTAGTAAGAAATATTCTCGGAATTGGACGAAATCAATGCCCAGTTCCTATTTTGCGGAAGCATCCTCGAACACCCGAGGAGCCAGAGGAGGGCCACGTGGGCCCCGGATGATAGGGTGGCGCGGCTGGGCCCTAGCCGCGCCAGCCTATGGTGTCGTCGCCTCGACCCTCCGACGCTGCCCTTTCGCCTATATAAAGCCCCCGATCGAAAACCCTTACGGAGGAAGCCACGGTACGCGAAACCTTCCAGAGCCGCCGCCATCGCGAAGCCAAGATGGGGGACAAGAGTCTCGTTCCGGCACCTGCCGGACGGGGAAGTGCCCCGGAAGGCTTCTCCATCGACACCGCTGCCATCTCCACCGCCATCTTCATCACCGCTGATGCTCCCATGAGGAGGGAGTAGTTCTCCATTGAGGCTCCGGGTGTACCGGTAGCTATGTGGTTCATCTCTCTTCTATGTACTTCAATACAATAATCTCATGAGCTGCCTTACATGATTGAGATTCATATGATGATGCTTGTAATCTAGATGTCATTATGCTAGTCAAGAGTTTTACTTATGTGATCTCCGGAGACTCCTTGTCCCACGTGTGTAAAGGTGACAGTGTGTGCACCGTGTGGGTCTCTTAGGCTATATTTCAGAATACTTATTCACTGTTATGAATGGCATAGTGAAGTGCTTATTTATATCTCTTTATGATTGCAATATGTTTTGTATCACAATTTATCTATGTGCTACTCTAGCAATGTTATTAAAGTAGTTTATTCCTCCTGCACGATGTAATGGTGACAGTGTGTGCATCCGTGTTAGTACTTGGTTTATGCTATGATCATGATCTCTTGTAGATTGCGAAGTTAACTATTGCTATGATAGTATTGATGTGTATTATTCCTCCTACATAAGCATGAAGGTGTCAGTGTGCATGCTATGTTAGTACTTGGTTTAGTCGTTTTGATCTTTCATGCACTCTAAGGTTATTTAAATATGAACATTTAATAGTGGAGCTTGTTAACTCCGGCATTGAGGGTTCGTGTAATCCTACGCAATGTGTTCATCATCCAACAAGAGAGTGTAGAGTATGCATTTATCTATTCTGTTATGTGATCAAAGTTGAGAGTGTCCACTAGTGAAAGTCTAATCCCTAGGCCTTGTCCCTAAATCTGCTACTTGTTATTCTTTTGCTTACGTTACCTTTGCGTTACCCTTGTTTACTTCCTACAATATTACTACCATCAATTGCACGCCAAAGCTATTTTCTGGCGCCGTACTACTGCTCATATTCATTCATACCACTTGTATTTCACTATCTCTTCGCCGAACTAGTGCACCTATTAGGTGTGTTGGGGACACAAGAGACTTCTTGCTTTGTGGTTGCGGGGTTGCATGAGAGGGATATCTTTGACCTCTTCCTCCACGAGTTCGATAAACCTTGGGTAATCCACTTAAGGGAAACTTGCTGTTCTACAAACCTCTGCTCTTGGAGGCCCAACACTGTCTACAAGAATAGAAGCACTGTAGACATCAAGCACTTTTGTGGCGCCGTTGCCGGGGAGGAAAGGTAAAAGGCACTCATACTCCGGTTCCAGGTAACAGTACTTTTCTGGCGCCATTGTGTGTGTGCTCGAAGCTATTTCCTTTAGACTCTGCAATTGCGACATTTGGTTTCTTGTTTACACTAGTTAGGCATAATGGACAACAAAGAGCTTTTTATTCTATTTCCTGATTTAAGACATGGATGGTTTGATGAGAAAATTAAAAAACCCATGGAACATATTAATATGAATGCTTTGAACACTATTGTTGCTAATGCTATGGAAAATTTTAAGCTTGGGGAAGCTGGCTTTGATGAGCATGATATTTTTAGTCCCCCAAGCATTGAGGAGAAAATTTACTTTGATGATACTTTGCCTCCCATTTATGATGATTATAATGATAGTAGTCTTTTGTTACCACCTATTATGGAGGATAAATTTGATTATGATTACAATATACCTCCTATATTTGATAGCTACTTTGTTGAATTTGCTCCCACTACAATTAATAAGAATGACTATGCTTATGTTGGGAGTAGTAATTATTTGATGCATGAGACTCATGATAAGAATGCTTTATGTGATAGTTATATTGTTGAGTTTGCTCATGTTGCTACTGAAAGTTATTATGAGAGAGGAAAATATGGTTGTAAAAATTTTCATGTTACTAAAACACCTCTCTATGTGCTGAAATTTTTGAAGCTACACTTGTTTTATCTTCCTATGCTTGTTACTTTGCTCTTCATGAACTTGTTTATTTACAAGATTCCTATGCATAGGAAGCATGTTAGACTTAAATGTGTTTTGAATTTGCCTCTTGATGCTCTCTTTTGCTTCAACTTCTATTTCTTGCGAGTGCATCATTAAAACTGCTGAGCCCATCTTAATGGCTATAAAGAAAGAACTTCTTGGGAGATAACCCATGTGTTTATTTTACTACAGAAATTTTTGTTTTGTTGAGTCTTGGAAGTTGTTTACTACTGTAGCAACCTCTCATTATCATGTTTTTGTGCCAAGTAAAGTTTCTATGTTAAAGTTGATGTTATATTTGGGATCGCTGCGCAGAAACAGCATTGCTGTCTGTCACGAATCTGGGCACAAGTCTCTGTAGAAAATTCGAAAAATCTGCCAATTTACGAGCGTGATCCTCAGATATGTACGCAACTTTCATTAGTTTTGAGTTTTTCCATTTGAGCAAGTCTGGTGCCATTTTAAAATTCGTCTTTACGGACTGTTCTGTTTTTGACAGATTCTGTCTTTTATTTCGCATTGCCGCTTTTGTTAAGTTGAATGAGTTTCTTTGATCCATTAACTTTCAGAAGTTTTGTGCAATGTCCAGAAGTGTTAAGAATGATTGTGTCACCTCTGAACATGTGAATTTTTGATTATGCACTAACCCTCTAATGAGTTTGCTTGAAGTTTGGTGTGAAGGAAGTTTTCAAGGGTCAAGAGAGGAGGATGATATACTACGATCAAGAAGAATGAAAGGTCTAAGCTTGGGGATGCCCCGGTGGTTCATCTGCATATTTTAAGAAGACTCAGCGTCTAAGCTTGGGGATGCCCAAGGCATCCCTTCTTCATCGACAAAGTATCAGGTTCCTTCTCTTGAAACTATATTTTTATTCCGTCACATTCTTATGTACTTTACTTGGAGCGTCTGTGTGCTTTTATTTTTGTTTTTGTTTTGTTATCTTAGTTCTCTGAATAAGTTCATCCTTGTGTGGGAGAGAGACACGCTCCGCTGGTTCGTATGAACACATGTGTTCTTAGCTCATAATATTCATGGCGAAGTTTCTTCTTCGTTAAATTGTTATATGGTTGGAATTGGAAAATGCTACATGTAGTAATTGGTAAAATGTCTTGGATAATGTGATACTTGGCAATTGTTGTGCTCATGTTTAAGCTCTTGCATCATATACTTTGCACCTATTAATGAAGAAATACATAGAGCATGCTAAAATTTGGTTTGCATAATTGGTCTCTCTAAGGTCTAGATAATTCTAGTATTGAGTTTTGAACAACAAGGAAGACGGTGTAGAGTCTTATAATGTTTACAATATGTCTTTTATGTGAGTTTTGCTGCACCGGTTCATCCTTGAGTTTGCTTCAAATAACCTTGCTAGCCTAAACCTTGTATCGAGAGGGAATACTTCTCATGCATCCAAATACTTGAGCCAATATTCATGCCATTTGTGTCCACCATACCTACCTACTACATGGTATTTTTCCATTCCAAAGTAAATTGCTTGAGTGCTATCTTTAAACAATTCAAAAGTTATTACCTCTTATTTGTGTCAATGTTTTATAGCTCATGAGGAAGTATGTGGTGTTTATCTTTCAATCTTGTTGGGCAACTTTCACCAATGGACTAGTGGCTTCATCCGCTTATCCAATAATTTTGCAAAAAGAGCTGGCAATGGGATTCCCAGTCCCAAATTAATTAACAAAAATAGACACTCCTCCATGGTATGTGATTGTTGGACGGCACCCGAAGGATTCGGTTAGCCATGGCTTGAGAAAGCAAAGGTGGGGAGGAGTGTCATCATAATACAACTAAAATAAAAAGGCACTCCTTCATGGTATGAGATTGTTGGTAGGCACCCGAGGATTCGGTTAGCCATGGTTTGTGAAAGAAAGGTTGGAAGGAGTGCCACCCAAAAATAAAATAAAATGGGAGCCGCTCTTTGAAGGTTTGTCCGGCAAGGGGGTTAGAGTACCCGCTACCATTCGTTGACAACAACAAACACCTCTCAAAACTTTACTTTTATACTCTCTTGATGTTTTCAAAATCAAAGCCCTAGCACAAATATAGCAATCAATGCTTTCCTCTTTGAAGGACCTTTCTTTTACTTTTATTGTTGAGTCAGTTTACCTATTTCTCTCCACCTTAAGAAGCAAACACTTGTGTGAACTGTGCATTGATTCCTACATACTTGCATATTGCAATTGTTATATTACTTTATGTTGACAATATCCATGAGATATACATGTTATAAGTTGAAAGCAACCGCTGAAACTTAATCTTCCTTTGTGTTGCTTCAACACCTTTACTTTGATTTATTACTTTATGAGTTAACTCTTATGCAAGACTTATTGATGCTTGTTTTGAAGTACTATTCATGAAAAGTCTTTGCTTTATGATTCATTTGTTTACTCATGACATTACCATTGTTTTGATCGCTGCATTCATTACATATGTTTACAAATAGTATGATCAAGATTATGATGGCATGTCACTTGAAATTATCTTTGTTATCGTTTTACCTTCAGACGAGCAACTTAGATCTGATACGTCTCCAACGTATCGATAATTTCTTATGTTCCATGCTACTTTATTGATGATACCTACATGTTTTATACACATTATATGTCATTATTATGCATTTTCGGAACTAAACTATTAACAAGATGCCGAAGTGCCACTGTCGCTGTTTTTGGTTTCGAAATCCTAGTAAGGAAATATTCTCGAATTGGACGAAATCAACGCCCGAGTTCCTATTTTGCCCGGAAGCATCCAGAACACCGAGAGCCAGAGGAGGGCCTGTGGGCCCCAGATGATAGGGTGGCGCGGCTGGGCCCCGGCCGCGCCAGCCTATGGTGTCGTCGCCCTTCGACCTTTCGACGCTGCCCTTTCGCCTATAAAGCCCCCGCATCGAAAACCCTTACGGAGGAAGCCACGGTACGCGAAACCTTCCGAGCCGCCGCCATCGCGAAGCCAAGATGCGGGGGACGGGAGTCTCTGTCCGGCACCCCGAGCGGGGAAGTGCCCCGGAAGGCTTCTCCATCGACACCGCTGCCATCTCCACCGCCATCTTCATCACCTGCACCCATGAGGAGAGTAGTTCTCCATTGAGGCTCGGGGCTGTACCGGTAGCTATGTGGTTCATCTCTCTTCTATGTACTTCAATACAATAATCTCATGAGCTGCCTTACATGATTGAGATTCATATGATGATGCTTGTAATCTAGATGTCATTATGCTAGTTAAGTGAGTTTTACTTATGTGATCTCCGGAGACTCCTTGTCCCACGTGTGTAAAGGTGACAGTGTGTGCACCGTGTGGGTCTCTTAGGCTATATTTCACAGAATACTTATTCACTATGAATGGCATAGTGAAGTGCTTATTTATATCTCTTTATGATTGCAATATGTTTTGTATCACAATTTATCTATGTGCTACTCTAGCAATGTTATTAAAGTAGTTTATTCCTCCCACGATGTAATGGTGACAGTGTGTGCATCCGTGTTAGTACTTGGTTTATGCTATGATCATGATCTCTTGTAGATTGTGAAGTTAACTATTGCTATGATAGTATTGATGTGTATTATTCCTCCTACATAAGCATGAAGGTGACAGTGTGCATGCTATGTTAGTACTTGGTTTAGTCGTTTCGATCTTTCATGCACTCTAAGGTTATTTAAATATGAACATTTAATTGTGGAGCTTGTTAACTCCGGCATTGAGGGTTCGTGTAATCCTACGCAATGTGTTCATCATCCAACAAGAGAGTGTAGAGTATGCATTTATCTATTCTGTTATGTGATCAAAGTTGAGAGTGTCCACTAGTGAAAGTCTAATCCCTAGGCCTTGTCCCTAAATACTGCTATCGCTGCTTGTTACTGTTTTACTCAATGTTTAAGAAATCGTGAATCGCTAACTTATCGGTCCGCCTCAAAATGGAGATTAATCGCTTATCGGACGATTAATCAATTTTATCGGTCGGCCATTTATCGGCTTAATTTTTTGTAAATTCTAGTTTACGGCACTAAATTTCCTGTAATATGCTATGTATAGATAATATTGAAGCATTAAACATAAGCATTACCTTGATTCCTTGCATTTGAATCAACAAAAATGGAAATTTTTGAGCTAATGCATGGTTCTACAAGACTATAGAACGAAAATATCAACTTTCAGACCGAATTTCAGTGAAATTTCACTAAAAGTCGGTCAAAATATCGGTCATCGGACTGAAAATCGGCTGAAATATCGGTGCGGCGATAAATTAGCCGAGATGCCAAAATCTTATCGGTTACCACCCGATTCACGATAAATCGGCCGATTAATCGGTATCTCGGCCGATTTTTTGAACAGTGGTTTTACTGCTACTTGCTGCGTTACTTTTGCTTGCTACAATATTACAATATTACTACCATCAGTGCAAGCACAAGGTGCCGTAACACTGCTCATATTCATTCATACCACTTGTATTTCACTATCTTCGCCGAACTAGTGCACCTATTAGGTGTGTTGGGGACACAAGAGACTTCTTGCTTTGTGGTTGCGGGGTTGCATGAGAGGGATATCTTTGACCTCTTCCTCCCTGAGTTCGATAAACCTTGGGTAATCCACTTAAGGGAAACTTGCTGCTGTTCTACAAACCTCTGCTCTTGGAGGACCAACACTGTCTACAAGAATAGAAGCACCCGTAGACATCAATCACTCGTACACTCGGGGGTGGAGCAAGTGAGCCTGGTGTGATGGCACAAATATCAATATCTTGTGCATCCTACCTGGCCTCACTTACTCCATCCCTGGATGTTAATATTTGTTTCGACCAACAAAGTATGAGGCATTCCATTTAGTTCATACTAGCTACTTCTTAATTGCATTGGCCTTTCTTCCATTTTAGTGTTGATGATTAAATTGTTTGGTCACTTGTACACTCTGGGATGGGGCCACTGAGCCTGGTGCGATGGCACAAATATTAATCTCTTGTGCATCCTACCTGGCCTCGCTGACCCCACCCTGAATGTTAATATTTCTTTCAACCAACAAAGTATGAGGCATATGATATCTAGTTGAGATACCACTTGGCTCTTTCTTCCATTTTAGTGCCGATGATTAGAATGTTTGGTCACCTATACGCCGCAATATACTTTGTAGACGGGCCCCCTTTCCCCGGCCGCCGTTCGTTGAACGAGACAACAACGCCGACCTGCCTCTCCGGCGCAGAACCACGCCAGTCCTAGCTGCCTCTCTTGTGGCCGCGTCTCCTGCGCCATGCACTCTTCGCCTTCTTGCCCGGTGAACAATATACTGATCGTTGGAATAAGGAAGCCGATGACGCCATCCCGGAATGTTAATATTTGTGTTCACCAACAATGTATGAGGCATTTATTTCATTTCTCTTGTGCATCGGACTTGTTGGTCTCACTTTCTTCCATTGTAATAATCATAGTAGGAACCGGATGAAGACCCCGATGCAAGCGAGCTTGGTGGGTAGAGAGGAGGGAGCAAAGGAGGAACCGGCCGGATGAAGACTACTTTGTATCTCGAAATTGTGAATTATTGTGAATTTTGTATGAATTAAGAGTTATATGCAAAACATTTGACACTTGCCACTGTATATGTATCTCGATCGGGCTCTAAGTACTGTGATGATGATGTATACATTATATCTGTGCAATGTACATGTTATTTATATTATATCTGCATATTTCTGTATGTTGTTGTATATAACCTGTATATTGATGTCTATAAACTGCATGTGTATAGTAGGCATCACAAAATCGTGTATAATACAAGCAAATTCTGTGGCGCATTGAAAATCAATTCTGTGGCGCACGCTTTTCTGTGGCGCACCCAAGCACCAGTGCGCCACAGAAAACTTAATTCTGTGGCGCACGGGCCAGTGCGCCACAGAAACCTTATTTTTGTGGCGAAATTTCTGTGGCGCACCCCCCATTGCGCCATAGAATCCATTTTTAGTGCGCCACTGATGAGGCTTTTCCTACTAGTGCTAAGAGCTCTTTTGATTCATATGATAGAAAAACATAGTAGTAGAAAAATCATAGCACTATGGTGTCATATATGCATACTTGAATCTTATGGAAGATGAAGTGTATTTGATTGTAGCAAAAGAATTTTTCAAGGTATGACCTAATTATTTTTCTATAAGATTTACATTACAAGATTTATATAGAAGTAGTTCCTATAAAAATATGTTCATTTGAATCAAACAACTTGTACACAGAATTACCTATAAAAATTAAATCCTACACAAATCTTAGGAATCAAAAGGCTTAAAAGATGAATTTAAAGTGGGGCAAGAGATTTGGCGAAATCTTATCGCGGCGGTGGCCTCGCCTCTCGTGTCGTGTCGAGGGGCCACCGGCCCCCCCGTGGTGGCTTTAATTGCCCTGCTTATCGCTTCGAGGAGATGAACCCCACACGCACGCCTTGCTCTCGCCTCCCTCGCCTGGCCTGGCCTCACCTTCACGGCGGGCGCCGCGCATGCCCGATTTTAGAAAGAGCCGAACTCGACGGTGGGGAGCGCACGCCTGCCTGCCGTCCAGCCTGTCCGGCCGGCGCGAGGTAGAAGCCGCTAGCTCGATTCGATCTGGCGCCGCTCGCGGACAGCTAGCTAGCGCGGCCGCGCGCGTCCTCGATCGGCGGCAAGCGCCATCCACCCATCCACCCATCATATAGACCGGGTCGTTGACGTTGCACAGCTCGCGCGCGCGGCGGGGATCGAGAAGAGAAACCCTAACAAGCCGCGGAATGTTCTCCGCTCGTCGCTGCCACCGCGGGCCCAACACGTGCGTGCCCGCCCGCCCGGCTGCCTACCTCTCCTCTCCCTCCGCCTATATAGCCGGCCTCCCAACACTCTACCGTTCCCATCTCTCCCCCACCCACACCGATCTCACAAAGTCCGACCCCCGGCGCGGTGGTCGCGGCGGCGCGTCGTGTGCCTGCGAGCTAGCTAGGCAAAGGACCGGAGTGGGGCGCTGGGCGGTGACAGAAGAGAGTGAGCACACGGCCGGTCGTCACGGCACCGTCCGGGTGTGCCGTCGCGGCCGCGTGCTCACTGCTCTTCCTGTCATCCACACTCTCCCGCTTCCCTCTTCCTCCTTGGCCCAAGCTAGCTTCGCTAGCACGCCGCCGCCGCCGCGCCCACCGCGCCGGCCGGCGCTCTCCGTTCCCCGCCACCGCTCATGACTCCGTCCATGTCCATCCCAGTGCCTGCTGTCATTCTATGCCGCCGTAGAAGTAGAACGACCTCGCAATTTCGTGCCTCGGAAAGTTTCCATTTTTGGGGAGACTGGTACGCGGTACGGCGCTCTGCGCGTGCGTACGCTTTCCCGCACACGGATTCCCTCCCTTTCCGCCTCTCGCTTCGTACGAAGAGGCCTTTTGCTTTCACAGATTCGTTCATCGTTTCCGAGGGGATTCAATTCAACCGTTATCTGCTGCGACCTCCTTGGGAAGGTGGAAAGCATTTACTGCGCCGCTGATCCATCTAGCCAGCCTGCAGGTTCCCAAGAATTTCGGATCTTGAAGAACCAAAAGGTAATTCTAATCACGGACAAATGCACAAATATTTATGAATCTCTACCAGATCTACTGCTCTACTTACATGTTTCGATTCCTCTTGCTTTCGTCTTCTAGGAACCAGTACTTGGAATTGTTTGATAACAGATCAACCTACTGATAAGGGGAGGGAAGGGAGAGGAAATGCACGGATCACTCAGATCTGTTCACCACTTGGCTCCAGCATGCCCAGAGACCAGGTAAGTGCAGATTTCTTGTGCAGCAGTGCATCATGCTGTCTCTATGTTCTTCAATTTTCCTACACGTGGCGTTGCTGCTTCTAGTAGTAATTAGCTACCTCCAGACAAGGGGTAGGCACTAGCTAGGTCACTGTGGAGTCACTGTTCCATTGGAGACCTCTGTCGTCTTGTACTTATCTTCACACCGAAAGAGGCCGTGCGTGTACTTGTCTGGTCTCTAGAACACTTCCAGTGTGAACACGCTTGCAACAAGGTACGCCGATCTGTTGGTTTAGGAGAGATCTACAAACTAAAACTCCTTCTGTTTTACTTCTTGATAAATCAGAATGATAGCAAAAAACGTTAGTAGTTCGATTGCATTTGAGAGATAAAATGATACTCTCTTATTTGATTTTCTTGGATGTAGTAATCCATCCAGAAAATTTTGCTGTTTTGGTCTTGATCTTGAGTGCAAGTGCTATCTACAATGTAGTATGATCAACATGTTATCCAAAACACAAAGATACACCATGTAGAGAAGCTCATGTGACAGTCTAGTGACGTTATTTTCACATACTCGAAGACACATTTCTAGTGTCCCCTAATTCTTATACCTAATGCATTTTGCTTTTTGTATGTTCCTGTTGATTCTCTCGGAAATTTTATCAAGAATGGGGGCTCCCGGCCCAACTCTAGTCGTGTCTCTGTTTGTCATACTCATATGCTCTAGTTTTCACCTAAACTTTAAAGTAAATTCGGCAGTTAGATAGTTTTTCCCATTCGTTCCCTTTAATACCCAATAACCCTTCCCAGTCACAGTATATGTTCTTTGGAATTTGGCCAGATGAGGAACCTCAGTGCTTGTGCATGTGCTACTGCCACTTGTTCGCACTTGGCATAAGGCAAATGGGATATAAACTAAACAAACTTAATGTGATTGAGCTCCATTGCACATCGAGAAGCAACTGCAGACATTGTTCCTTACATGACATAGAGGTCTATTTGATAGGATCGATGTCAATTGTATTATGTATGAATGTGCTAGTATATATATATGCTGCAAAATATTAAGTAATTTTGCACTTTTTTGGTTACGAATATAAAGAAATATTCTTCTAGATAGTATGCGGTTCCTGATTTCATGATTGTAAATGATTCATTTGTTCGCACATCTGTACACACGCTTGTTCCTATGCATTAACCTTCTGTAATTACATGGTTCTGTCGTAGAAGAGGTTAGGTTATGTTTGGTAGAAAAGTATTCTCAAAGTATTCTAAGAATGCTACAGTTTGTAAAAATAACACGATGGTTTTAAATATTTTGAGGTGTTTGGCTACAACATAACTGCACTTTTAATACCAAAGTGTTTACCAAAACTTAACTATTTTCTTGGCATTATAAAAAAGCTCCCAACCTCTTTTTTCAAAACCGAGAAACACAAGAAAAACAACTAGACACCTCGATCTATTCTAAGCCGCCGCCGTACTGTCATCTTTGGACCCTTGCTGGCCGGCGGCTGGCCATGGACAGACCAAAAGCCTCTTCGGCTGGTGGCTGAAAGGCCTCTTGTTGTCCTCATCCGTAACAATGTCAGCCTTGACCAAGAACCTGATGCACTAAGAGCTTCTCCACCGGCGCGCCCCAAACCATAGGCACGTCGGCAGAGAGCTATTGGGGATGCCGGCAGCAAATGCCGGGCTATTGGGGACTGCTGCACGCACCGATGCCTGCAATAGTTCATCCCTAGTATGATTTAAAATTTTGAGAGATAAAAGACGTTTATTTTCAGAGAAATTTGTACAATAGTTCCCAGAATTTAAACTAAAACATAAATAAAATCCTAAACTACTGATAGAAGACGTTGCCGTCGAGGCTGTCTGCTCCATCGTCGTCCACGCCTTGCTCCAAGACACAATAATAGTGTCCCCTAGTTCTTATGCATGTATTCCGTTTTGCTTGTGATGGTCCTATTGATTTCTCTCGATAATTTTATCAAGAATGGCGGCTCCAAACTCTAGTCGTGTCTTTGTTTGTCATATGCTCTAATTTTCACCTAAACTCTTACTTAAATGCGGCAAACTTGATAGTTTTTGCCATTCACTCCCTTTTATACTGAATAACCCTTAAGATACTGCCTGAGGAACCTCAGAACTTGTGCACGTGCTACTCTCACTCATTTGCACTTGGCATAAGGCAAAGTGAGATATTAACTAAACAATAGGAGATTCTTAATGAGTTTGAGCTCTATTGCGCATCGAGAAGCAACTACAGACATTCTTCCTTACATGACATGGAGGTCTATTTGATGGGATCGACGTAATTGTATTATGTAGGAATATGCTAGTATGCTGCCAAGTATAAGGTGATCTGGCGTGTTTTTGGTTTATGAATGAAGAAATATTTTTCTACTAGATGGCATACATGCAGTTCATGATTTCGTGATTGTAAAAGAAATATTTTGCTACTACATGTCATGCATGCAGTTCATGATTTCGTGATTGTAAATGATCCATCTGTTTGCACATGTGTACACATGCTTGTAGCCATGCATTAACCTTTTGTTGTTACATGGTTCTATCTTAGAAGAGGTTAGGTACATATACAGGATTCTGAGAAGCGACACATAAACTATATATATCTTCCTAAGGGTATGTGGAAGTACACAATACATGAACTAAGCCAAGCATCTCTTCTTTGTACCGCAAAAGAATTTTTCCAGGTGGAAAGGGAAACGTAGGTCCTCCAAAGTACATGCAGATACTAAGGGATACATAAGAGGCTAAAAAAAATCTACCACTCATCAGCGATATTAAGTGTTGTGTCGACTGTTGGTGCAATACGTGAGATGAGTGATTTTTTGTAGCGATCGATATGTAAGTGTATCATTGTTACTAAGAAATTGAGCTGTGTGCATCCTGCATCCATGATTCGTTAGGCCGGGAGAAATAGTAGTGCTTGTCTATTATCTCCAAAAAAAAAGAAGCTGGAACAAGGTATACCAAGTTCCTGGAGAGGATCCAGTGGATCCAATCCATACTTTTGCATGACACAGATTGAGCATGCACCATTGCATCCTAGCTACTGGATAGTCCAGTGAGCTATGGACAGCAGCAACACACACATAGAGGCATAGGCAACATAAGCATGCATGAGTAATAGCAACAGCTAGCAATTCATCCATTTAGCAAAGGAATTAACCAATAATTAGCCACTAGCATCCAATTGCTCAAATACATCAAGCACAAGGCATAGGAGAGCATCATAGACAAGCAGTGATCCAAGGATTGGATCAACTGAAGCCTACACAGGGCATAGGTGAGCATCACTGACACCACAAGTGTCAGTAAAGCTAACCTAGGCCAACAACAAGCCAATGAGCATATGAACAAGCCAGTAGGCATATGAACAAGTCCAATAGGCATATGCACAAGGACTAGTAACCATTTGCACAACACATAGACATGAACAAAAAGATTGAGCACAACACAGTAAGCTAGTAAGCATAGAATTGCATCAATAGGCTTAGGAGTAGAGCACAGCAGAATCACCAGCACAACAGCAGCATACGCTAGGTGCAGTAGGCATAGATCGAGAAGGAGTGGATAGAGTAGAGGTGGTAGAAGAAGCAGAGGGGTTACCTGGTGAAGAACATGGCAATAGTAATGGCGGCACGGTGGCACATGCCAGCCACGGCGCCGCCAAACTGCGGCCAGGCCCAGGCCGGGCCACTCACATCACCAAGGAAGGCGGCAAGCACCCCAGGACTGGCGAGGAAGAGTAGATCGACGGAGATCGCCACGGATCCGTCGGCGTCTGCGAGCGTCGCACACGCTCACGAGCGATCGAGGACGAAATCGACCAATCTACACGGACGAGAAGATGCGCCGTTGCACGCTGCATCGTTCGAACACAATGGCGTGCCTTGGTTCGGCCGGAGTTGGCCGGAGCACGGCGCCGACCATGGCGGCGACACGGTCGCCACGCGAATCGCCTCGGGCGATTAGGGTTTCGCGAGTGAGAGATGAGCGAGTGAGAGTGAGGTGGGCCGAGGAGGTTCGGTTCCACCGAACCGTTTTGGGCAGGCTTAGTGGACTATCCAAATGGGCCACGTTGGTGGGCTCGCCCAATTGGGCCAGGGGGGTATTTTTGTCTTTTCAATTTTTGAAATAACCCTTGAATTCAACCAAAATTTTAATAATCATAAATACCTATAAAAATCTAGTAAAATTTGGATTAGTGAATTAAAAATTATTCTTAACAAGAATAAAATAAGAAACAGAATTAAGAAAACAAATTCAAAATTTTGAATTTTTGAATTTAAATTTAAACTTGGAATTTGAAATTTCAATTTTCCTTGAATATAAAAATCAAAGAAAATTACCAATGAATTCAAATATTTGTTTATCAAATATTTTAAAAATAAATTCTATTATTCCAAGTCATTTCTTTTAAAGAAAAATATTTTCCAAGTGGAAAATATTCTATTATTCCTATTTCTTTATTTACTCAAATAAAAGGGAAACTCCATTATTTCAAATTCTTTATTTGAAATAAATATTTTCCAAAAGGAAAATTCTATTACTCTTAAATCCTTTTCTTTAGAAAAGAAAATAACATTATGGACTTAATAGTAATTATAAATTACTGCCAAAGGCACAAATCCTTAACTTAACCCTAAATCTTAATAATCATGTCGGGGTAAGGGATTCAACATAAAATAATACATCCATGCATGCATTATTTGGATTTTATAACATTGTCCTTACCGGACAATGATGATTCTTTACATAACCCGAGGTTCAGGTTCCATCCAACACATCGAACTGCATTATCTCGCGGTCACCAGGAAAGTTCACCCTTGCTCATGTCATCTTGATTATGTTATATCAATTTACCCGCAAAAGTACTACACTTATCATTCCAGCATTGAAAATAAAATGTTACTTTTCCAATTATGAATATGACTATGTGGTGGGCAATGGAACCATGGTATGTGTTGATATGGTGGAGGTTCCATTGCAAGGGTTCTATTAACCTAGGACTAATCACCAATGCCATCTAGTGATTCTAGCGCCATACAATTCGCGTTGACCATAAGATCTATAATGGCTCTGGGGAAGTCAGTTGTATCTTTTCCCTCCTGCATGCCAACGGACTTGATAAATCCTGGCTGGGTGTTGGGATAACACCGCAGTAGGTTGGGAAATCTTTTTAAATCCCCATCTGTGGGATGAGAGGCTCTACCGTCTATGAAGGATTGTCCGACGTACATCGGGGGTAAAGCCGTATGATCGGGAGATGTCTACCGGGGATGTACGGGTGGACAAAAGGGTGGGGGGTCGCGGAGAAGGCGGTGATTGGCTTGGATCTTACACTGCCCCACACCAAGGAAGTGGACGAGAAATGCATCTCGGTTGGTATCAAGGATAAGTTCTTTCATGGGAAAAGTAACGCACCTCTGAGTGTATTAAATTGTGCTGTCACTCCTGTGGAAGGGAACTACGAACGCGCAGAAAGGAACTCCATGAAGTTCTGGTCAATCTGTGAAGACTGACGGGCATAGTTTTCAGAATAAAATCAACATTTTGAAGAAATGTTTTCGAAACATTCATTGACCGGAGATTTTCTGATCAATGGTCATAGCTAGTGCATCAAACATCTTTTTCTCTTTTGAACTTGTTGAGTACCTCTGTACTCACTTTCTTTCGACACCCTTGCTATATTGTGACACTGAAGTGGAGGCCACCAATGATGGAGCACCAGAAGGAGACTACGAGCTGGTCTATGAGGAACCGGATCTATCCGGAGGAGTGGAAGGCGTGGACTATGGGATAGTCAACGGAGCTGACAACAATGCGACGGAGGAGTAGTATCTTACCTTAGCTATTTTAGAGCTGAGCAGCGTAGTAGCTTACCTAAATAAGTTGCTGAGCTCTCTTTAATATTTATGTTGAGTTGCAATAGTACTTCAATAGTATCTTAGAGTGTTCTCATCGGACCTGTGAGAATACCAACTTGTTAAGACTATGATTGTAATATAATCTAGAGTGTTATGACCTGCAATGTTTCTGTTGTACCACTCTAAGAGATGTGATATTTGTGAAGAAGTCCCTTCATGAAGATCATATCAACGACTTGTATGCTACAACATGCAGTGTTATGCTGGATCACCGCACGTTTACACGCGGATTGCGTGATAAGGGCGGTGGATGGTGTTTAATGGGATTTCCTATTTAATTTGTCGTGCATAGGGGTGAGCTATGGGTTTCCATTTGCCGCACGCACGATTCAAACTATTTCGCGCCTTTCAAATTGTCCCTATTTTTGTTAAGCCGACATAAAGTCATCTAAGTGGCGGAAAATTAGCTAGGAGGCTTGAAAATTAGTGAAATTCAGGAAATATCCAGTAAATATTGTCCACTACATGTGAAAATTGAGGTGGTGGCATTTTGAGCCGTACTGTTTGTAGTTCCTTCATTAAAAACCTTATTCTCAGCACTTGTAAATTGGACAAAAAAATCATTTTTACATAAAATTTGGCAACCCAATATGCAGATTGTTTTACACGCTAAGATACATCCATCTACCAAAAATGGTGAAAGTTTCACAATCTATGGCATACATATGGCCATGGCCGACCTTGGTCACGTGGCTTCAATCTCAAGAATGTTGGTACATCATAGGCCATATTGTGAAGCAAGTATTTGAGTTGTCAAAATTCAAGTTGGTCGATGTTAATGTAAAGTAGTGCATGTTAGAGGACCCCTTGCACAAGTTTTTCGTTTTCTTTATTTTTCTTCATTTCTTTGACTTTTTCAAAATGGGGTCAAATTTGTTCACGTGTGCACATTCATACGAAGAAGTTGAATCTTTCATAACTATTAGCAGATCTACGGTATAATGAATACTTAGGTATCTTGAAATGATTTGTGCCGAATTTCGTAAGCATTCTATCATACTTGTAGACTTGTAGTTTAAATTAGGTAAATTTTCGTTAAATCGATATAAAGTCATCTAAGTGGAGGGAAATTAGCTAGGATCCTTAAAATTTAGTAAAATCTAGGATATGTTCGTAAAATATGGGGTACTTCATGTGAAAATTGGGTTGGTAGCATTTTGATCCGTTTTGTTCGTATTTTTTTTCATAAAAACCCATTCTTGGCACTTGGAAATTAGAAAATAAAACATATTTTACATAAATCTGGCAACTCTCATTGGCAACATTATTTTACATGCCAACATGCACCCATCTACCAAATATGGGCAAGATATCACAATTATTTGCATATAAATGGCCATTGGCCTTGGTCATGTGGCTTGAATCGATCCCTATAATAGGCCATATTGTGAATCAAGTTTTTTGAGAAGTTATCAAAACTAGGGTTTATATGTGATAATTGAAAGTAGTGCATGTTAGAGGACTCCTTGCCAAATTTTGCGGTTTTTTTTGCTTCATGTTCTTTGAATATTTTCAAAACGGGGTCAAATTTGTCCGCCCTTTCACATTCATACCAAGCTATTGAGTCTTTCAAAACAATTAGCACATCTACAATATAATGACTACTTTGGTACCTTAAATGATTTTTGACAAATTTTGTGAGCATTTTATCACACATTTGAAATTCAAATTAGCTATATTTTCATTAAATATATAAACATAAAGTCTTCTAACTGAGGGAAAATTAGTTAGGAGTTTTTAAAATTATAAAAACCCGGAAACTATTGTAAAATATGGTGTACTTTATGTGAAATTTGGGTTGGTACATTGATCTGTTTTGTTTGTACTTTCTTCATAAAAACCCATTCTATGCACTTGTAAATTGGAAAATAAATCATGTTTTTTAAATTTTGAACTCTAGTTGGTAACATTGTTTTACATGCCAACATGCAACAATCTATCAAATATGGGCAAGATATCACAATCATTGGATATGGCCAATAGCCTTAGTCATGTGGCTTAAATCGTTCCCAAGAATAGATGTTCATACATGATAGGCCATATAGTGACTCATGTTTCTTAAAATGATTTTTGCCGAATTTCATGAGCATTATATCACACGTGTAAATCAGATATTTTTGTTAATCAAAATAAAGTCATCTTAGTGGGGAAAGATAGCCATGAGCCTTGGAAATCAGTAAAATCCGAAAACTGTTCGTAAAATATGGTGTACTTCGTGTGTATATTGGGTTGGTAGCATTTTGTTCAGTTTTGTTTGTACTTTCTTCATAAAAAAAACTCATTATATGCACTTATAATTGGAAAAAGAATCACATTTTACATAAATTCGGCAGCTCTAGTTGGCAACATTGTTATACATGTCAATATACACCCATCGACCAAATATGGGCAAGATATGAGAATCTTTGGTATAGATATGGCCATTGGATTTGGTCATGTGGCTTGAATCCTTAGAATGTTCATATATAATAGGTCATACGGTGAAGCAAACTTTTGAGAAGTTATCAAGATTCAGATTTATCAGTGATAGTCGAAAGTAGTGCACCTCATTAGAGGACACCTTGCGCAAGTATTTTTGTTGTTTCTTCATTTTCTTTTACTATTTTCAGAACAGTGTCAAATTTATTCGTGTGAGCATTCATACCAATAATATTTCAAAACTGTTAGTAGATCTACAATAATAATGACTACTTGGATACCTTAAAATGATTTTTGTCGCACACGTGAGAAAAAATCATTTGTATGCTGGAAATGCTACATCCATTGTCGTGTGGGTCCATGTAAGGTGGGTACCATATATGTTAGCAGCCCTAAGTGAAGACTAGGTTAGAGGAACCTTGTTATAGATATACGAGTAGCTTCAAACTCAAAATCTGGGCAACAAGCTGAAGCATGCCGCACATCCATTCAAATATCCCGCCGCATCCATTCAAATATCTTGCGCCTAGCTTTTGAGCAACACCAATTTATCCTTGGTCTAGAAGCAACAATCCACTGACCCTAGAGGGCTGCTTCGGTAACAAGAATTATCTTACCTATATACCCCCATCGTCACAACCATTGGCCGCTTTCCCCCAACATCTACTGACACACCAAAAATCTCCCTCCATCGTACCGGATCTGCTTCACTGCTGACCTACTCCACAACATAGCCTTGACCTCCTTGACTGTCCACCCACTGGATCCGCTCCTCCACCGTCCTCGCCACCTAGACCGTCCTCACATTCTTCGCTTCACCCAAATCTTCTCACACATTAGAACTCACCCTGTCCACCATACTGGATCTACTTCAATTTCGGCCTCCTCCACAACGTAGCATTCACCACCTTTCATGTCCACGCATGCACCAAATCCTCTCCAATGCCACCCTTCCATGGAACCGAATCTACTTCACCGCTAGCTTCCTCCACAACAACCAATATATTCCACCGACTACCTCGGCGCATCGGATGGATCTAATTTACTGGTGCTCGTGCCCAGCGCACCTGGTCTACTTCACCAACCCCACATTCTCCTGAATTGGGGATGCTTCCACGACTCCCGTGTTCGCCGTCGCTAGAATGCCTAGATGTTTCCCTCACCGCAGCGTGGTATGTACTATGGCTTGTTTAACCACGATGTTTCCTTTGGTCATTATTTTGGATAGTTATTTGCACCTTTGGTATGCCATTAACTATGTTGGTATGTTACTTTGCATTTAGTTGGACTTAATAAACTACACATGCATTATCTAGTCGCTACCATCTTGTTCCTGCTATTGACACTTTTGTGCATTTGCAATAATTGGCCGTATACCCCGTCATTAGTTGCTAGGTCTTATTTTCTGCCTCCAATTCGCGCTGCCTGTATATATTATGCAATGTGCATTTGAATCTGGTTCGTCTTATACCATATCATTATCTTTTAGCTATTTTTTCCTACATGTTGTTGTTGTTGCACTGTGTGTATAGTTATGTTAGCGTGCATGTTTGGTCTTTGTATTATGCAAGACCGACTCGTCAATGTTATTTTTCCAAGCGGTCGGTCATGTGAACCACCTTTAGAACCTCCAACATTAACAACATTGATGACAAAGAAGGTTGAACTTTGAGTTCTTGGTTGGTAACTGTAACATTTAATTTATATTATTATCTATAACATGTATGTGCTGCGCGTAGATGTACACGTCCGTTGGGAACCCCAAGAGAAAGGTATGATACGCACAGCAGCAAGTTTTCCCTCAGAAAGAAACCAAGGTTATCGAACCAGTAGGAGCCAAGAAGCACGTGAAGGTTGTTGGTGGAGGAGTGTAGTGCGGCGCAACACCAGTGAAACCGGCGCCAACGTGGAACCTGCACAACACAATCAAGATACTTTGCCCCAACGTAACACGGTAACAGTGAGGTTGTCAATCTCACCGGCTTGCTGAAAACAAAGGATTAAGCGTATCGAGTGGAAGATGGTGTTTGTTTGCAAAGAACAGGAAAGAACAATGATTGCAGTAGAATGTATTCAGATGTAAAAGAATGGACCGGGGTCCACAGTTCACTAGTGGTGTCTCTCCAATAAGATAACTAACATGCTGGGTGAACAAATTACAGGTGGGCAATTGACAAATCAAGATTCAATACATATCAACGATGATTACTATGTGATTTAATCAGGGCATTACGACAAAGTACATAGACCGCTATCCAACATGCATCTATGCCTAAATAATCCACCTTCGGGTTAGCGTCCGCACCCCCTCCGTATTAAGTTGCAAACAATGATAATTGCATTAAGTATGGTGCGTAATGTAATAAACACAAATATCCTTAGACAAAGCATTGATGTTTTATCCTAGTAGCAACAAGACATCCACAACCTTAGAACCTACTGTCATGATCCCATATTCAATGGAGGCATGAACCCACTATCGAGCATAAATACTCCCTCTTGGAGTTACAAGTATCAACTTGGCCAGAGCCTCTACTAGCAACGGAGAGCATGCAAGAACATAAACAACACATATATGATAGATTGATAATCAACTTAACATAGTATTCTAGATTCATCGGATCCCACCAAACACAACATGTAGCATTACAAATAGATGATATTGATCATGTTAGGCAGCTCACAAGATCTAAACAATGATAGCACAAGCGGAGAAGACAACCATCTAGCTATGCTATGGACCCATAGTCCAAGGATGAACTACTCACGCATCAATCCGGAGGCGGGCATGATGATGTAGAGCCCTCCGGTGATGATTCACCTCTCCGGCAGGGTGCCGGAGGCGATCTCCTGAATCCCGAGATGGGATTGGCGGCGTCTGGAAGGTTTTCCGTATCGTGGCTCTCGTAGGGGTATTCGACGAAGGCTTTAAGTAGGCGGAAGGGCAACAGGGGCACACGAGGGCCCCACACGCTAGGGACGCGCCAAAAGGCCGCGCCGCCTAGTGTGTCGGCGCTCGTGGCCCCACTTCCTTTCCCCGGTCTTCTCGAAGCTTCGTGTAAAATAGGACCCCGGACGTTGATTTCGTCCATTCCGAGAATATTTCCTTACTAGGATTTCTGAAACCAAAAACAGCAGAAACAGAACGGCGCTTCGGCATCTTGTTAATAGGTTAGTGCCGGAAAATGTATAATAATGCTGTAAAGTATGTATAAAACATTCAAGTATTGTCATAAAAGTAGCATGGAACATAAGAAATTATATATACGTTTGAGACGATCAAGCATCCCCAAGCTTAGTTCCTACTCGCCCTCGAGTAGGTAAACGATAACACAAATAATTTCTGAAGTGACATGCTACCAACATAATCTTGATCAACATTATTGTAAAGCATATGAGATGAATGGAGTGATCTGAACAAAAGATTGCTAACAAAGATAATGACTAAACAAATGAATCATATAGCAAAAAATTTCATGAATAGTATTTTCGAGACAAGCATCAATTAGACTTGCATAAGAACTAACTCATAAGCAATAAATTCTTAGTAGAATGCATTGAAGCAACACAAAGGATGATTAAGTTTCAGCAATTACTTTCAATTTGTAACATGTATATCTCATGGATATTTGTCAACATAGAGTAATATAACAAGTGCAATAAATAAACATGTAAGTATCAATGCACACAGTTAACACAAGTGTTGGCTTCTAAGATAGAAAGAAGTGGGTAGACTGACTCAACAATAAAGTAAAAGATAGGCCCTTCGCAGAGGGAAGCATGGATTACTATTTTTGTGCTAGAGGTTTTGTTTTGAAAACATAGAAACAATTTTGTCAACGGTAGTAATAATTCATATGTGCTATGCATAATACTTCCTACAAGTTGCAAGCCTCATGCATAGAGTACTAATAGTGCTCGCACCTTGTCCTAATCAGCTCGGATAACACGGATTATCATTGCATGACATATGTTTCAACCAAGTGTCACAAAGGGGTACCTCTATGCCGCCTGTACAAAGGTCTAAGGAGAATGCACACATTGGATTTCTCGCTTTTGATTATTCTCAACTTAGACATCCATACCGGGACAACATAGACAACAGATAATGGACTCCTCTTTTAATGCTTAAGCATTCAACAACAAATAATATTCTCATAAGAGATTGAGGTTGTATGTCCAAACTGAAACTTCCACCATGAGACATGGCTTTAGTTGGCTGCCCAATGTTCTTCTCTAACATATGCATACTCAAACCATTTGATCATGAAATCGCACTTACTTCGGACAAGACGAACATGCATAGCATCTCACATGATATCCAACAAAGGTAAAAAGTTGATGACGTCCCCAGAAACATGGTTACCGCTCAACAAGCAACTTATAAGAATTAAGACACATAACTACATATTGATCACCACAATAGTTTTTAAGCTATTTGTCCCATGAGCTATATATTGCAAAGATAAAGGAATGAAATTTTAAAGTTAGCACTCAAGTAATTTATTGGAATGGCAGAAAAATACCACATAGTAGGTAGATATGGTGGACACAAATGGCATGGGTTTTGGCTCAAGGTGTTTGGATGCACGAGAAGCATTTCCTCTCAGTACAAGGTTTGGGCTAGCAAGGTTGTTTGAAGCAAACACAAGTATGAACAGTACAACAAAACTTACACAAGAACATATTGCAAGCATTATAAGACTCTACACTGTCTTCCTTGTTGTTCAAACACTTTACCAGAAAATATCTAGACTTAGAGAGACCAATCATGCAAACCAAATTAAACAAGCTCTACGGTAGTTCTTCATTAATAGATTAAATTACATGATGCAAGAGCTTAAACATGATCTATGAAAGCTCAAACAATTGCCAAGTTATTCTAAACCATATGCAGCATTTTCTGATTCCAACCAAATAGCAATTTAACGAAGCAATTTCAGCCTTCGCCACGAACATTAAAGCACAATTAAGAACACAAGTGTTCCATATGAAAAAGCGTAATATCTCCAATATAAGAATGATGGGATCCAACTTTATTCAAACCAAAACGAAAATAAAAGCAACCGACGCTCCAAGTAAAGAACATAAGATGTGATGGAATAAAAATATAGTTTCACTAGAAGTGACCTGATAATGTTGTCGATGAAGAAGGGGATGCCTTGGGCATCCTCAAGCTTAGATGCTTGAGTTTTCTTAAAATATGCAGGGATGAATCACCGGGGCATCCCCAAGCTTAGACCTTCACTCTTCTTGATCATAGTATATCATCCTCTTCTCTTGACCTTAAAAACTTCCGCCACACCAAACTTCAAGCAAACTCATTAGAGGGTTAGTGCATAATTAAAAATTCACATATTCAGAGGTGACACAATCATTTTTAACACTTCTGGACATTTCACAAAGCTTCTGAAAGTTAATGGAACAAAGAAACTCATTCAACATAGCAAGCTGCAATGCGAAATAAAAGGCAGAATCGTCAAAAACAGAACAGTAAAGACGAATTTCAGGCACTTAACTTGCTCAAACGGAAAAACTCAAAACTAATGAAAGTTGCGTACATATATGAGGATCACTCTCGTAAATTTGCAGATTTTTTTGATTTTTTTATAGAGAGATCTGTACGAATTCGTGACAGACAACAATACTGTTTCTGCGCAGCGATCCAAATCTAGCATCAACTTTAACATAGAAACTTTACTTGGCACAAAAACATGATAAGGAGAGGTTGTAGTAGTAAACAACTTCCAAGACTCAACAATAGTAAATAAAATGAAACTAGGTTATCTCCCAAGAAGTGCTTTCTTAATAGCTAGGCGCAGAAAGTGCAAATCAAGTAACATCAAGAGATGAAGCATCAATATCATAGCTTGTTCTAATAATAGAATCAAAAGGAAACTTCATTCTCTTTCTAGGGAAGTGTTCCATACCTTTCTTGAGAGGAAATTTATATTTAATATTACCTTCTTCATATCAATAACAGCACCAACGACAAAAAAAAGGTCTTCCCAACACAATAGGACAAGATGCATTGCATTCAATATCCAAGACAACAAAATCAACGGGGACAAGGTTATTGTTAACCGTAATACGAACATTATCAATCCTCCCCAAAGGTTTCTTTTTAACATTATCAAGAAGATTAACATCCAAATAACAATTCTTCAACGTGGCAAGTCAAGCATATCATAAATTTTCTTAGGCATAATAAATACTTGCACCAAGATCACATAAAGCATTACATTCAAAGTCATTGAATTTCATTTTAATGATGGGCTCCCAACCATCTTCTAACTTCCTAGGAATAGAAGCTTCAAGTTTTAATTTCTCTTCCTTAGCTTTAACGAGCATTTGTAATATGTTTTGTAAAGGCTAAATTTATAGCACTAGCATTAGGACTTCTAGCAAGTTTTTGTAAGAACTTTATAACTTCAGTAATATGACAATCATCAAAATCTAAACCATTATGTTCTAAAGCAATGGAATCATTGTCACCAATATTTTGAAAAATTTCAGCAGCTTTATCACAAGCAGTTTCAGCAGTTTCAGGCAATTTTGCGCGCTTTGTACTAGAGTAGAAACATTGCCAACACTAATTATTTTACCATTGATAGTAGGAGGTGTAGCAACATGTGTAGAATCAACATTACTAGTGGTGGTAATAGTCCAAACTTTAGCTACATTATTCTCTTTAGCAAGTTTTTCTTTTTCTTCTCTATCCCACCTAACATGCAATTCAGCCAACATTCTGATATTATCATTAATTCGAACTTGGATGGCATTTGTTTTAGCAAACCTAGCATCTTTAACTTCCTCAGGCATAACTTTCAATTCTAAAAGATCAACATCAAGAGCAAGACTATCAACCTTAGAAGCAAGAACATCAATTTTACCAAGCTTTTCTTCAACAATTTTATTGAAAGCAGTTTGTGTACTAATTGTTGCCTGCCAAAACCCACCGGCGAGCAGTGGTTAAGCAACACGAAGAGCCGGGAGGCTTCCAAGGCGTGGCCCCGGTCCCTCGATGCCGTCCCGTCCCGCAACTGTTCCGGCAGACACGACCTGGCGGCCGGAATGGCGTGCCACCCCACCATATTCCATGTTCGAGCCGTGAGGTGTTGAATGACTTGGATTAGTCTTAGTTCACTGGCGAGACACGTAAACATTAAATACGAGCCATATCGGCTCTCAGGTTGCCCTGTGGATCGGCTCAAAGAGCCGATCGCCCCATGGTTCATGTTGGATTTTCAATGACATGGGGATCCACTTGACCATAACAAAGCTAAACCAATCTCGATAGTTTAGGGTTTTATGAAACATCCTACGCGTAGTTGAGCCTAATAGACACGAAAGATAATGGAAAACTAACCCTAAAAAAGGCCTAAAACCAACATTAAGTTAATTCCCGGAACATCCCTCTTAGGACTAACAAACCATACCTAACGCACTACCGGATCGTTCAACCCGTTTGCAAGGCCTAACCATACGGATATTAAACTAATCCTTGAAGAACAAGGAGCAACTATAACAGATCGGATCTACTAAGTAACGAACAAGCAAGATGCTGCCCTTACACCTAAGGGCAGCTAGATATTGAGGGACGGCACAGCTAAACAGATATGCGTAAGAAAAGCATCTATGCAAGCCCAAAACATCTACGATAAATAGTGCTACTCGCCATCAACAACGCTTCAAGCACGAGCAACACAAGGTAACGAATAAACGCGTACTGCCTAGATCGCAAGATGCGATCTAGGCGGCATGATGCTTACCCGGGAGAAACCCTCGAAAGAAGGGGTGGCGATGCGCCTGATTTGTGTTTGTTGTGAACGTGATTGTCCTCCTTTTCCGATAACCCTAGATACATATTTATAGTCCAAGGGACTTTCTAATTTGGACGTGCACCTAACCGTGCACGGGTTAAACTCTATCTTTTAATCTAAACTAAGATACGATCTACTATATTACAGATACACGGGCAATTAAGCCCAAACTCTTTGCGCAAGGCCGCTTCAAAGATGCTCCACGTGTATATTCTTCAAGCCCATCTTCACTTACGGCCCATCTCCTGATTTGGCCAAAATCCGGTGATAACACATGCCCCCTTGTTTTGGTAATGATAATTTCAAAACCACTATGTTTTTCCTTCGAGGGGTCATGTCGTGCGGAAGCAGAACCGTCGCAGTATTCTTCATCATGACACCTTGCCTTCTCAACTTCTCCACGATTTGACGGTTTGGCACCACATCCTCGAAAACGCTTAAGCATTAAATCTCTGCTATATCCCCTTTTATGTAGCCACTTCTTGCAGTTCTCGTCTTCATCCCTTCGCTCCAAACCAGCCGCCAGCCAAAACCCTTTCTGCCACCATGTCTTCCCCTTCTTCCTCCTCTTCCTCGTCGAGCCTCTCTGTCCAATCCTCCCCACTCGGGAGCCGACGCCGGAGTGGGACCCGCAGAGGCCCACACGGCCAACATCCGCCGCGCCATAGCCGACGGGACGAGTCGAGCCACGACTTCCGTCTGGTCGGAGGACGACAAGTCCCCGACCGACGGAGAGCGACCTCCGTTTCCTCGCATGGGGGGAGGAGGAGAGCGACGACGATCTCTCTGGGGCCGATTTCACCTCCTCCGGGAGGTGAAGGAGGAAGAAGAGGAGGAGGACAACACCTCCTCCGACGAGCCGCAGGCCAAGCGCCTCGTCCTTGGCCGAGCCTTCAGCGACCACGACAGCTGACAGCGGACGACGGAGGAAGACAGCGGACAATGAGGGTCCCACGGTCCTTCTACAGCAGCGACAGCCAGCTGAAAGCGCGGCCAGTGATGACGACGATGAGGGCAGCAACAGCCCTTAGATAGGATAGAGCTAGGAGTAGTAGATGGGGCAATGTATCCCCTAGTAATTTCTTTTGAGAGCAATCAGCTCCTTCCATGTAAGAAATCTGATTCAATGAAGAAATTTCCCCAATTTGACTTTGTCGATCTCTTCCATATTGATTTAGCCGATTCTCCCCTATCTTGATTTTGCCGATTGTCACCTTGGTCGATGCTCAATGAGCCGATGGCAATGCATCAGTTTTTTATAATAAATTGCAAGACAGGTCAATCTAGTCATCCTCCTCAGATGGTAACTTGCAATCCTTGAAATTTAGATCCAAACTTCCAATCGAACAGGTCCAGCACGCAGCCTTGAGACCCCTAAATCTTTGGACTTCAAAATCATCCGATCGTGATGTTTGACCTGACGGCAAAATTCCTGAATTAACGCCTCCAGGAAAGCTTCTAGGACCATAGCTGAAACAACTTGACGTTGAAGCTGATACACCTGCATAACAGGTACCATTTGCTCACCACTTTCCTTGTGATGTTCTGTTCCTTTGCAGCAACAAACTGGTCCAGAGCCTATCAATGATAATGGCTCCCCCTTCAAACCCCTCTTACCAGCTCCAGTACTTCACCACTGTTTTATAACAATTGTGGTGAAGAGCTAGCCGATTTAACCAAAATCGGCTCTCAAGAGCAAAGGATCTTCAGGGGCAGCTGCCCCCGAGCCTCAGTCAAGGCGAGAATAGTAGCGAAGAAGGTGGCTGCCAGGAAAACTTTGAAGGGCAAACACCTCTAGGCTCTAATCCAGTAATCCTGCTCTTGTAGACTTCCCCCGAAGATGATATCATCAAGGATATGCAATCCAGCTGACGGAGCCCCAACTTGGACACCTCCGGGTACACCACCATGTAGAACTAGCCAGATATGTCACCATCGGCTTTCACGAAAAGGGTCCGCCCTTCACTCCCATCAAAACAAGATAGGAAAGCTTACGCACAAGGAGTCGATATACCACGAGGGCTCAGCAGGACCAGCAAATCCCTTCTTTGAACCAAGAAGCTTCTCATGCAATGGCTCTTTAACTCCTCTTGGCTCAATTCTTGTGATTCGCTGCTTAGATCAGTTCACCATCCTTGACGATGACTCTGCAGTTGAAGCCCTGGCCAATCGTGAGGCCTGATCAAGTGGCAGCTTAAACTCTGTAATTCTAAAGTCGATGTCCGAGCATCGGCTGTGCTGAAATTTTTTGTATTTTCGATTTTTTATTAGCCGATCGATTCATGAATCGGCTTCCCCTGGGTACATACTTCGTGGCTTTGTACCTTCTCCGTGTGTATGCCCCCGAGCCGAATCCTTCAAGTGATTGAAGATATCGGCTTTTCAGCCAATTCAAGCTTTTCTCGCCACTCACCATGCGAAATAGCACATCAGTAAACACGGGTGGTGCGAATAATTTTAGCCGATTGCTGGAATCGGCTTCCCTTGTAGTTGTCGATCCGACTATTTGTTGATAAATGTTGGCCATGGCTTATCCCCAGGACCAATTTCGATCTCTTCTAGTCCATCAGTTGCTGTAAACCCATATCTCAGCTTTCCATTGCCTGCCAAATCAATGATGAACACAGGCAGAAGGTAGGTTGAGTCTAATTGTGGCCGATTGCTAGAATCGGCCTCCTTTTCCATTGCAATGTTTAACGAGGGTTTACAAGTTCTTGGCCCTCTGCTATGACAACGTGGCATGTTTGAAGTGAGAACCTTGTTTCTTATTTTTTGGGGCCGATCGCAGGGATCGGCCTTGCCACGTACGTCCATAGACTTGGATCGCTGCTACTCGGGCCGTGGATAAGACTAGCCTCACCCCGTTTTTGTAGCTTCGATGCGCTCACAGCCGTCCAGATTGATTCCAGAGAGCGGCTCTTGGTCATTTGCTTCCCAGATGTTCATGGCAGCCAAAGAGATATCGATGAATCATCTGCATGAACAACCTCCACTTCATCTCCATCCCATTGTATGATGCACTGATGTGGATGGAATGCAGCAATTAGCATGGATCCAATCCCTTCCTAGCAGAACAGCATAAGTGCTCTTGCTGTCGACGATGAAGAAGGACGTGGGGATGGTCTTTCGGCCGCAGTTAAGTCCACGTTCAGAACACCCTTGGCTTCCGACGGTTGGCGTTGAAATCGCTTGCGTGACGTTGGTCTTGATCGGATCTTCGTAGAACGTCCCAAACGTCGTAACATGGAGTACGGCATTATGTTGCTGCTGCTCCCGTGTCAACCAGCATCTTGCTGATTGGCTGCCCGTTGATATAACCCTTCGGGTATAGGGCCTTCAGATGCCTATAGCTCCTTTCTCGTGGCTTCTCAAACATAACTGGCCGTGGCCCGCAATCAAATTGTGCCACCGATACTTCCTCGTCTTTTGGAGCACAAAACTCGACGGGAGAACGAACACCATGTTTGTATCAGCCGATGTCCCCATCGGCTTTCGTCTGCTTGGCGCCACACTTTCTTCGGTGGCGAGCTTCGTTTCCAGTGTTTGCTGAATTTTCACCAGATCAGGCCGTGCTTTCCTCAACGTGTACTGGCATTGCGCCTCGCTTCTTCCAAGTTTCAGCCGTTGCACTCGCGCTTTTGGGAGTGGCTGAGTCCATCAGGACACCACCTTGGTCGGTGATATCTATCTTCTTCTTGACTCCTCAAAGTCTTCATCTTGGGATGACTCACCGTTTTTCGAGGTGGGAGAGGTCCGAGCACGCCACCCCTTCTTTCGAGGGTTTCTCCCGGTATCATGCTGCCTAGATCGCATCTTGCGATCCAGGCAACACAACGTTTATTCGTTTACCTTGTGTTCGTCTGCGCGTTGTTGATGGCGAGTAGCACTATTTATCGTAGATGTTTTGGGGCTTGCATAGATGCTTTTCTTGCGCATATCTGCTTAGCTGTGCCGTCCCTCAATATCTAGCTGTTACCTATCCAGGTGTAAGGGCAGCATCTTGCTTGTTCGTTACTTAGTAGATCCGATCGTTATAGTTGCTCCTTGTTCTTCAAGGATTAGTTTAATATCCGTATGGTTAGGCCTTGCAAACGGGTTGAACGATCCGGTAGTGCGTTAGGTATGGTTTGTTAGTCCTAAGAGGGATGTGGGAATTAACTTAATGTTGGTTTTTAGGCCTCTTTTAGGGTTAGTTTTCCATTATCTTTCGTGTCTATTAGGCTCAACTACGCGTAGGATGTTCCGATCATACGGTGAAAACCCTAAACTGTCGTAGATTGGTTTAGCTTTGTCGTGATCAAGCAGATCCCCATGTCATTGAAAATCCAACATGAACCATGGGGCGATCGCTCTTTGAGCCGATCCACAGGCAACCTGAGAGCCGATAGGGCTCGTATTTAATGTTTACGTGTCTGCCATGCAGGGAACTAATCGAAGCAATTCAACACTTTCCTGGCCAGGTATAGGTCAGGTTTGAAGAAAGGACAATTCCAATGTCTGTCCACGTCCTCTTGCTCCCTTGATCTCCCTTTGGCGTGACGCTCATACCCTTCGTATCGACGGTATTTCCTGTTTCGCATCAGACGACGATATCTATCATCATCTACGTCGTAGCGCCGACGTCGGTCGTCTTGCTGTTCATATTTATTAAGGAGGTGCGGAAAGTGGTCGTTGGTACCGCACGCTTCACCTCTTCTTCGGTCAAATACCGTCTCATCATCTGGGCCGGTCGCGTGGATCGGCCTCCTTCTTATCCTTGCCACGAGCGACTACTCTCGGCTTATCATCGCCATGGCGATCTGCGAGCCCCACCATATTGATATCAAACGAGCCTGGCTCGCGTCCTATGCCTGGTTGAGATCGACCATGTTGACTTCCGGAAACGGCTGCGTGTCAACTCATGGCAAACTGACCGAAGAGCAATCGGCCTTGTTCTATCGCCATCCGAATCTGTCCGCGCAAGACTTTGCAGTCGTTGGTGGTATGGGTGAACGTGTGATGCCATTTGCAGTATGGCTTGCCGTTCATCTCTTGGGGTGTGGGGATTTTGTGGCCTTCGGGTAACTTCAACTGCTTTCTCCTTCAGCAGAAATCGAAAATTTGCTCCGCTTTTGCTCAAATCGAAGTCGAACCCCTCACAGGCCCTGGTTGCTTCACCCACCACAGGACACGGGTTTTGCCCCCGAGTCCACTCAGCTACAGCGACCTCCTGATCTCCTGCAGAATCTTCATCTTCGTCTGTCTCGATCGGCGACGCTTGTACTTGTCCCGGTACACATCGGATGTGGCCTGTTCATATCCGTCAACTTCGAACCATGTGCTTGATTGTACTCCGCTTGGAAGGTCACATCTTTGAGCGGCGCCGATAATCTACCATCGCTTGACTGCTTCCTTCTCGGATAGGCGAACCGAATAACATCGGTTCCGACGGTCCTGAACCTCTGGATGTACTCGTATACCGTCTCTCCTCGTCTCTGCCGAACTTGGGTCAGATCGGCAAGGCTAGCTTCCGTAGTTTCTGAATGGTATTGTACATGGAATTGCTCTTCCATTGCTTCCACGTCCGCAAGGTCGGTAACGAGGTGCCCCCAAGGCTGGACCCGTGAGAGACTGTGAGAAGAACCTCACACGTAGTCTGAGCTGAGACCATGCCCAACCGTGCCAAGTATCGGCTCACGTGCTCGATCGAGCTGGTTCCTTCCGATCCACTAAATTTTGTGAAGTCGGGAGCCTATACTTAGGTGGCAGCGGGATCAGGTCGTAGTCGTTGGGATACGACTTGGAATAGCCGATCATCTCTTCTTCGGCAGGATGCCGAACTTGTCTCTCATGATGGCGGTGATCTCATCCACCGTAGGAGCGCTAAGCTGATCGTTCATGACTTGTCGGTGGCATATTTAGTTAGCCACCTTTTTCTCATGTCGCTCCAGATCGCTTCTGCTCCGACTCCTCTGCCGTGGCGCCCTTCCTGCTGTGACTGGTCATCCAGTTGTTGGTCCGGCACGTATGTGCACACGTATCCATGTGGAATTTCCTTGGGCGGCTCATAAGAATTGGTAGTCGCCTGGATCACCTCCAACCTTGTAGACGACGTGCGCGGTGAACCTTGTTGTGGAGCTGCAAACGTGTGCTGCGTGGCGGCCTTGTGTAGGCGGTACCCCTTGGTGAGTTCCTAGAGCAGGACACTGGAGAGTACTTGTATCGTGACTTCTTGCACCACATTGAGCGCGACACGCTCCAGGCTCTCATGCCGATGAAGAGAGTGAGCAACGACATAGTTGACTTCCTGTCGCGGGGCTCTGGTACGTTCGTCCGAAGGGAGAGATAGATCTAGTCCATCCAGCGCGCGGGTTGGAACCCTTTGAACTTGATCCCGTGCGAACGGGTTTTCAAAGCGCCGATGAGATCGGCTTCCAAGATGGCCTTGAGCTCATCATATCTCTTCTTATGCCGGGAGGCAGATCTTCATATTGATTCCGCCGCTGAGCGGATGACGACATGGTTGCTGCGGAAGGTTGTCCCGATGTCCCACCGTGCGAAATGTGTTGCTTTGCCAAACCCACCGGCGAGCATGGTTAAGCACACGAAGAGCTGGGAGGCTTCCAAGGCGGCGTGGGCCCTGGTCCCTCGACGTCATCCCGCAAATGTTCCGGCACACGACCCGCGGTGCAAGGCGTGCCACTTGACCTATACCTGGCCAGGAAGGTGTTGAATTGCTTCGATTAGTTCCCTGCATGGCAGACACGTAACATTAAATACGAGCCCTATCGGCTCTCGGGTTGCCCTGTGGATCGGCTGAGCCGATCGCCCCATGGTTCATGTTGGATTTTCAATGACATGGGGATCCTGCTTGACCATAACAAAGCTAAACCAATCTACGACAGCTTAGGGTTTTCACCGTATGATCGAACATCCTACGCGTAGTGGAGCCTAATAGACACGAAAGATAATGGAAAACTAACCCTAAAAGAGGCCTAAAAACCAACATTAAGTTAATTCCCGGAACATCCCTCTTAGGACTAACAAACCATACCTACGCACTACCGGATCGTTCAACCCGTTTGCAAGGCCTAACCATACGGATATTAAACTAATCCTTGAAGAACAAGGAGCAACTATAACAGATCGGATCTACTAAGTAACGAACAAGCAAGATGATGCCCTTACACCTGGATAGGTGTAAGGGCAGCTAGATATCAAGGGACGGCGCTACTGAATATGTAAGAAAAGCATCTATGCAAGCCCCAAAACATCTACGATAAATAGTGCTACTCGCCATCAACAATGCTTCAATGCGAGCAACACAAGGTAAACGAATAAATGTTTGCTGCCTAGATCGCAAGATGCGATCTAGGCAGCATGATGCTTACCCGGGAGAAACCCTCGAAAAAGGGGTGGCGATGCGCCTGATTTGTGTTTGTTGTGAACGTGATTGTCCTCCTTTTCCGATAACCCTAGATACATATTTATAGTCCCAGGGACTTTCTAATTGGACGTGCACCTAACCGTGCACGGGTTAAACTCTATCTTTTAATCTAAACTAAGATACGATCTACTATATTACAGATACACGGGCAATTAAGCCCAAATTCTTAGCGCCGCTTCAAAGATGCTCCACGTGTATATTCTTCAAGCCCATCTTCACTTACGGCCCATCTCCTGATTTGGCCAAAATCCGGTGATAACACTAAAAAATTCTTTAAGCATCACTTCAAGACCAGAGGGTACACTCTTATTATTGTTGTAAGAATTACCATAAGAATTACCATAACCATTACCATTATTAGAAGGATATGGCTTATAGTTGTTGTTACCATAATTATTCCTATAAGCATTGTTGTTGAAATTATTACTCTTAATGAAATTCACATCAACATTTTCTTCTTGAGCAACCAATGAAGCTAAAGGAACATTATTAGGATCAATATGAGATCTAGCATTTGCAAGCATAGACATATTAGCATCAATCTTATCACCCAAAGAAGAGGTTTCTTCAACAGAATTTACCTTCTTACCTTGAGGAGTTCTTTCAGTGTGCCATTCAGAGTAATTGATCATCATATCATCAAGTAGTTTAGTTGCGGCGCCCAAGGTGATGGACATAAAAGTACCTCCAACAGCTGAATCCAATAGGTTCCTTGAGGAAAAATTCAATCCTGCATAGAAGGTTTGGATGATCATCCAATTAGTCAGTCCATGGGTTGGGCAATTCTTTACCAAAGATTTCATTCTCTCCCATGCTTGAGCAACATGTTCATTATCAAATTGTTTAAAGTTCATAATGCTACTTCTCAAAGATATAATCTTAGCAGGAGGATAATATTTACCAATAAAAGCATCTTTACATTTAGTCCATGAATCAATACTATTTTTAGGCAAAGAAAGCAACCAATCTTTAGCTATTCCTCTTAAGGAGAAAGGAAACAATTTCAGTTTTATAATATCACCATCTATATCCTTATACTTTTGCATTTCACAAAGTTCAACAAAATTATTAAGATGGGCAGCAGCATCATCAGTATTAACACCAGAAAATTGCTCTCTCATAACAAGATTCAGTAAAGCAGGTTTAATTTCATAGAATTCTGTTGTAGTAGCAGGTGGAGCAATAGGAGTACATATAAAATCATTATTATTTGTGCTAGTGAAATCACACAACTTAGTATTTTAAGGAGTACCCATTATAGCAGTAATAAAAGTAAACTAGGCAAGTAGAATAAAGACAAGTAACTAATTTTTGTGTGTTTTTGATATAGAACAAGTAAATAAGACAGAAAGTAAAGTAACTATTTTTTGTGTGTTTTCAATATGAAGCAAACAAGATAGTAAATAAAGTAAAGTAAAGCAAGACAAAAACAAAGTAAAGAGATTGGATGTGGAGACTCCCCTTGCAGCGTGTCTTCCCGGCAACGGCGCCAGAAAAAGAGCTTGATGCGCGTAGATGTACACGTCCGTTGGGAACCCCAAGAGAAAGGTATGATGCGCCGTGACAAGTTTTCCCTCAGAAAGAAAACCAAGGTTATCGAACCAGTAGGAGCCAAGAAGCACGTGAAGGTTGTTGGTGGAGGAGTGTAGTGGGCGCAACACCAGCGGCGCCAACGTGGAACCTGCACAACACAATCAAGATACTTTGCCCCAACGTAACAGTGAGGTTGGCAATCTCACCGGCTTAAAGAAAAAAAAGGATTAAGCGTATCGAGTGGAAGATGGTGTTTGTTTGCAAAGAACAGTAAAGAACAATGATTGCAGTAGAATGTATTCAGATGTAAAAGAATGGACCGGGGTCCACAGTTCACTAGTGGTGTCTCTCCAATAAGATAACTAACATGCGTGGGTGAACAAATTACAGGTGGGCAATTGACAAATCAAGATTCAATACATATCAACGATGATTATTATGTGATTTAATCAGGGCAACGACAAAGTACATAGACCGCTATCCAGCATGCATCTATGCCTAAATAATCCACCTTCGGGTTAGCATCCGCACCCCTCCAGTATTAAGTTGCAAACAAGAGATAATTGCATTAAGTATGGTGCGTAATGTAATCAACACAAATATCCTTAGACAAAGCATTGATGTTTTATCCCTAGTAGCAACAGCACATCCACAACCTTAGAACTTTCTGTCACTGTCCCAGATTCAATGGAGGCATGAACCCACTATCGAGCATAAATACTCCCTCTTGGAGTTACAAGTATCAACTTGGCCAAAGCCTCTACAACACGGAGAGCATGCAAGAACATAAACAACACATATATGATAGATTGATAATCAACTTAACATAGTATTCTAGATTCATCGGATCACAAACACAACATGTAGCATTACAAATAGATGATCTTGATCATGTTAGGCAGCTCACAAGATCTAAACAATGATAGCACAAGCGGAGAAGACAACCATCTAGCTACTGCTATGGACCCATAGTCCAAGGATGAACTACTCACGCATCAATCCGAGGCGGGCATGATGATGTAGAGCCCCTCCCGTGATGATTCCCCTCTCCGGCAGGGTGCCGGAGGCGATCTCATGAATCCCCGAGATGGGATTAGCGGCGCGGCGTCTCTGGAAGGTTTTCCGTATCGTGGCTCTCGGTGCAGGGTATTCGCGACGAAGGCTTTAAGTAGGCGGAAGGGCAACGCAGGGGGCCACACGAGGGCCCCACACGCTAGGGCCGCGCGGGGGCGGGCCGCGCCGTCCTAGTGTGTCGGCGCCTCGTGGCCCACTTCCTTTCCCTCGGTCTTCTGGAAGCTTCGTGTAAAAATAGGACCACAGGCGTTGATTTCGTCCAATTAAGAGAATATTTCCTTACTAGATTTCGAAACCAAAAAATGAGAAAAACAGCAACTGCGCTTCGGCATCTTGTTAATAGGTTAGTGCCGGAAAATGTATAATAATGTTGTAAAGTATGTATAAAACATTCAAGTATTGTCATAAAAGTAGCATGGAACATAAGAAATTATAGATACGTTTGAGACGTATCAGTATGCATGGTACCTTCTGCTAGACATGACACTTAAAACCTTGTCATAACTATGTCATTCGTTCTTTACTATGTTTCTAGCTATCTGGAACACTTAAGTCATGCAACAATTGTCCATTTGGTTTAAATCTGCCATTAGGTTATTTTTAATGCTAGTTTACTTATGTTACTATCTATTACATATATGCATGGTATTGTTTGATGACTCAGAAAACCATGCCATAACAATTTTATGCATGTTGTATTGTATTTCTGACTATCTGAAATTCTTATGTCATGCAACAACATATAGTTGGTTTAAATCTGATGTTTGGTCATTCTTAATTCATTTTCTTTTGTTATTTCAACTTCTTTCAATCTTCCAAACCACCTACTTGGTCTTAAATGTGATACCTAAATGCAGATTAAGGACAATGTATAGAGTACGAGGACTACAATTTCAGCTACTACTGGCCGAATCTAACGTGATAGGTGATGAGCGCAAAAAGCATCGAGTTTTACATCACCCAAATTCATGAGTAGTGTTAGGGTTTTTGTATTTTATCGCGTTGGTGCACACCTATTATGTCCCTTTTAGGTATTCTTAGAAATAAAGAGGAGGATTTACAACCAAGCAAAAGGGACCAAATCTGGGCGAAATAGTGATGATTTGAAGTAATAAATACCTTCCAACAATGAACCAAACCGGGTCAAGGCAAAAATTCGTGAATATACGATTCCAGACATTTCAACGACCAATGGTATGGTCAGGTCCGCTCGTACTACCTGACCGTACCATCCGTCATTAACATCTTCTCTTCAAATATAATCACCAAGTGAAGATGGATCTGAGAAGCGAGACACGAAGCCATCGGAAAACCACAAAATCTGAAATCGCAAGAAGGGAACCATCATCACTGCTGCTGAGATCATTGGAGGCGAAGTCATCGATCTTCTTCATCATCATAACCACCACCATCATTGGGCATCTCTTTGTAATCCTTAACCTTGAGTTGGATTTGTACTTGTATCCACGTAATCTTCCATTTCCCATCCATAGATTCATGATGATGGTATATGCCTCCCCTTGTGAGTAGATCCATTTGTTCTTGGGGAGATAGAGAAATCCTAGCCAAATTATGAAATGAAATGAAGTTTGTTGATTTTCTAATACTTATGAAGTGTGTTGGTTCTTATCAACGATAGTGTGTGTTGTCGACCACACAATATTTGCCTACGAGACTTTGGTAAGAATCATCGTTGCGTACGGTTGGCGGTACGTGGGCGTACAAGTGAAAACAATAGGTGTCGAAGCCAAGGTCATGCAAGGGACCCATCATTAAAGTAACGGGCAGCACGGTAAGCCAGGGTCGGCCAGTGTAACCCCGTAGGGGGGACGAGGGAAACCAGCCATCCCACACAGTAGTGGTTCTGATGGGATGAGACCCGCATGTCCCAGCTTTGCAGAGCAACACCGGCTGACTTGCAAACACGAGTCACCAACTTGCATTGCAACGACTTGCAATCCACCGGTTAGGTGCAGTCCGCAATGAAGAGCACGTTACCACGAGGGCCCCATATGCTTGACAATGAATAACAGTAAATTATGATATAAAATAGTGATGCAATTTGGACGTATCAACTCCCCCCAAGTTTAGACCTCGCTTGTCCCCAAGCGAAAACTGAACTTAGTAAACCAGACCACAGGTTTATGGAGTGAATTGTCGATTAAAAAAATATGGACAAGAAGCATCACACTTACCAATACACAAGTCATTATAGACAGCAACTTCCTCTTATATAACTCAACTTGCAATGAGTAAGGAGTCACTAATAGAAGTGCACAGAGAAAATCATAATTGGTGATGCAAACTTTTGTTCTTGGTTAGAAAACAATTAACAGATTGTACTTATCTTTTGAGCAGAGTCTTTATATTAGAGCTTATATTGCAGAAATCACATGATCAATCATTACCATCTCTTTAAAGTCATTGATAACTTTCAAAGTTATATTCATTCAGATAAAAGCATTGTGCTACACAAGGAAGGGTAAAAGATATGATTGAATACATCAACACATATAAATGGTTGGATCACAACAACTCAAATGCTTGCTTGAGATAGAGGGGAATAGGTTAACTGGCTCAAGATAAAAGTAAAAGAAAGTCCCTTCGTAGAGGGAAGCAGGATTACTCATGTGCTAGAGCCGTTTGTTTTAAATAAATGAGAGGTATGAAAATGTAATTTTGAGAGTGGTGTATGTCTATGTCAACGAATGGCATCAAATGATTTATCATCCTTTCATGTTTAATGGCTTCAAGAGCGGCTCCCATAGAGAGAACAATAAAGTTCCCCTTCTCCTTTGTTTGAACAAGCTAAGTTCATGATTTCTCAAGTCCATAGTGTTAGGAGATTTTTGATTATTTGTTTATTTTATATTTTAGTGGGCTGGGCACCCGCCTGCCTGCTCTTTTTGCAATATTAAGGACTAGCATATTATGCATGCTAGTCAAGGTGTGAAGCCAAATAAGCATGAAAGATATAATAAAGCATCCAACGCTTCCTTATGAGCTAAAATAGGAGAACAAAAAAGGTAATAGCTTTTGAAGGTTTTAAAGGTAGCACACAAGCAAATTACTTTGGAGTGGCGGTGAAATACCACATATAGGTAGATATGGTGGACACAAATGGCATGGGTTTTTTGGTTCAAAGTTTGGATGCACGAGAAGCATTCCTTCTCAGTACATGTCTTTGGCTAGCAAGGCTGGGTAGCAAGCATAAGAGTTAAGTTAAACAAACAAATATACACGTGATATAAAACAATCATGCAATCTTCCTTGGAAGTACAAACGATTTTATCTTGAGAATACTAAGATTATGAGCCAACAAGAAAGAAATATAATGGAATAATGTATCTACATGTATTTCTCTCTTTTATACTCAAGCCTCAAAATATTGTTGCTACTGACCAATGCTAAGTTTGCCAAGACCAACTAGATTTACTTGATGCTCCCAAAGTGATACCAATACTAATCAACAAGATTAATCATATGACAGAAATTACAAACTAAAATAAGGTGTGCAGGCAACTCACACCAAGGGATACATAGATAATCAACTAAGGGAGAGATCTTCCACACTACAAACTATCCTATATGATAACTTCACTACTCATGACATGACTCTACTGAAAAGTAAAAAAGGCAAAGATAATCGTGATACCGTGGCACTCCCCCAAGCCTGGAACAAGCCAATGGGATGCCAATACCGATGACGAATTACTCCTTCGGTGGTGCTGGTGCGTCCATGATTGGAGTAAGAAAGTTCTTCAGCATCCTACGAAGCATGTTGTTCTCCTCTTGAAGAATCTCCACCTTCTTCCTCAGAGATCGATATTCATCACAAAACTCATCGGTGACTCGAATGGCTTCCTCTTCTGCAGGGAAGGAATTGAGCTCTGGAACTGGTGGTATTGGTCCCTGCATATTATGAGAAAAAGCACGTCCAGTGTTAATTGATCCTACAAAGGTAGGTTGTCTTGCCCTTGATCATGCAGCAATCTGTCCCTCTTTGCTTGATGATATCTCCTTTACTTCCTCCATCCATCCAAAAAAGGTCCCCCGATCAAGATCACGAAGGAGCTCGCGCCTGCGTTGCAACTCTTAATCCTCTGAAGATGAACCCCGGGATGACATCTGGACAGAAACAGATCAAAACGAAAACGCGATGAGAAAAAGATATACGGACCTCGGGGGATCCGGGGAATTATATAGCAAAAAATTTCATAACAAAAGGAAGGTACATGGCGAAACCAGGTCAGAGAGGGGCTCCAGGGCGCCTACACCATGGCTAGGCGCGGCCTGGGGCTGGCCCGCGCCTAGGGGTGGTGTGGTGCCCTCGGGCACCGTCTCCTACCCGTTTTCATCTTGTATTTTTCATATTTAATAAAAACAAAAAAAAATAAGCTGGAAAGTTTAACGCCAGACTTTTTCTTATTAAAACTGTTACCTATTCGATAACGGACTCTGCAGTTTCCTGGATTTGCTCCTTAATAAATTCTTCCGGAGTCACCAGTTGAATAATATCAATATCTTCATTAGAAGAATCTCCAGAAATATAATGTTTGAGTCTTTGCCCATTCACCACATGTGTAGTGTTATCTTTCAATGAAGCAACTTTTATTGCACCGAAACGATACACCTCTTCAATAATAAAAGGTCCTTCCCATTTTGAGAGTATTTTTCCTGCAAAAAATCTAAGATGAGACCTATACAATAGAACTTTCTCACCAACATGGAACTCTCTTTTAAGAATTCTCCTATCATGCCACTTCTTAACCTTCTCTTTAAAGAGTCTAGCATTTTCATAAACTTCATTCCTCCATTCATCTATAGAACTTAAGTCAAGCAACCTTTTCTTACTAGCTAGTTTAAAGTCTCTATTTAGTTCTTTCACTGCCCAATAAGCTTTGTGTTCTAATTCTGAAGGCAAGTGACAAGATTTTCCTAAACCATTTTGTAAGGAGACATACCCATAGGATTTTTATAAGCAGTTATATAAGCCCATAAAGCATCATTAAGCTTACTAGCCCAATTCTTGCTAGATTTATTAACAGTCTTTTGCAAGATAGATTTAATTTCTCTATTTGATAATTATATTTGTCCACTAGTTTGGGGATGATAAGATGAAGCAATCATATGATTAACATCATATCTAGCAAGGGTCTTTCTAAAACCACCATGAATAAAATGAGAACCTCCATCAGTCATAAGATATCTAGGCACACCAAACCTAGGGAAAATAACATCCTTAAGCATTTTTAACGAGGTCTCACCATCAGCACTCTTTGTAGGTATAGCTTCTACCCACTTAGTAACATAATCAACAGCAACAAGTATATGAGTATAACCTCTGAAGGAGGAAAAGGACCCATAAAGTCAAATCCTCACCAGTCAAATGGTTCTATAACAAGAGAATAACTCATAGGCATTTCATTGCGTCTAGAAATATTACCAACTCTTTGGCATTCATCACAAGATAAAATAATCTTTCTTGCATCCTTAAAAAGAGTAGGCCAATAAAAACCTGATTGTATAACCTTTAGTCCAGTTCTATCTCCAACATGATGTCCTCCATAAGCACTAACATGACATTTTCTCAATATCTCTCGTTGCTCATATTCTGGAACACATCTTCGCATAATACCATCCACTCCTTCTTTATATAAGTGTGGGTCATCTCAAAAATAATACCTCAAGTCATAAAAGAATTTCCTTGTTTGCTGAACTTTAAATGTTGGAGGCAAGTACTTGGAAACAATAAAGTTAGCATAATCAGCATACCAATGACTCTCTCGTGAAGTTACTTTTATTGCAGCCAACTGTTCATTTGGAAAACTATCATTAACAGGAATAGGATCATAATAAATAATTTCCAATCTAGACAAATTATCAGCAACAGGATTATCAGCACCCTTCCTATCTACAATATGCAGATAAAACTCTTGTAAAAGCAACACCCATCTAATAAGCCTAGGCTTAGCATCTTTCTTTTCCATAAGGTACCTAATAGCAGCATGATCAGTATGAATAGTAACTTTCGAATCAACAATATAAGGTCTAAACTTATCACAAGCAAAGACTACAACTAGAAATTCTTTTTCGGTAGTAGCATAATTCTTTTGAGCAGCATCAAGAGTCTTACTAGCATAATGAATAACATTCAAATTCTTATCTACTCGATGTCCAAGAACCACACCTACTGCAAAATCACTAGCATCACACATAATTTCAAATGGTAAATTCCAATCAGGTGGTTGAACAATAGGAGCAGTGGTTAAAGCCTTCTTTAGAGTTTCAAAAGCTTCCTTGCAATCATCATAAAAAACAGAAGGTACATCCTTTTGGAGAACATTAGTAAGAGGCTTTGAAATTTTAGAGAAATCCTTAATAAACCTCCTATAGAAACCAGCATGACCAAGAATACTACGAATACCTTTAACATCCCTAGGACAGGGCATTTTCTCAATTGCTTCCACTTTGGCTCTGTCGACTTCAATACCTCTTTCAGATACCTCTTTCAAAAAATTTATGTCCAAGAACAATTCCTGCATTTACAATAAAGTGGCATTTCTCCCAATTAGGAACAATATTAGTTTCTTCATATCTCTGCAAAACTTTATCAAGATTGTGCAAACAGTTATCAAAAGAAGTCTCATACACGGAGAAATCGTCCATTAATACTTCCACAATTTCTTCACAAAAACCATGAAAGATAGCAGACATGCATCTTTGAAACGTAGAAGGAGCATTACACAAACCAAAAGGCATACGCCTATAAGCATAAGTTCCATAAGAACAAGTAAAAGTGGTTTTCTCTTGATCTTGCTTTTTAACAGCAATTTGAGAAAACCCAGAATAACCATCAAGAAAACAAAAATGAGTTTTCTTAGACAACCTTTCTAACATTTGATCAATAAAAGGTAAAGAGTAATGATCTTTGTTAGTAACTTTGTTAACCTTCCTAAAATCAGTGCACATCCTATAACCAACTACTACCCTTTGAGGAATAAGCTCATTATTCTCATTAGGCATAACAGTAATTCCTCCTTTCTTAGGGACAAAGTGCACAGGACTAACCCATCTACTATCAGTAATAGGATAAATAATACCACCATCAAGGAGTGTCAATACCTTATTTCTTACCACATCCTTCATCTTAGGAATTAAATGGCGTTGATGTTCAATAACTGGCTTTGCATCAGGTTCCATATTAATAGCATGCTGACATATAGTAGGATAAATCCCCTTCAAATCATCAAGAGTATATCCCATAGCTCCTCGGTGTTTCTTCAATACTCCCAATAACCTTTTCTCCTCCTGCCCTGAAAGTTTAGAACAAATAATAACAGGATATATTTTCTTATCATCAATATAAGTATATTTAAGATCATCAGGTAAAGGTTTCAAATCGAAAACATGATCCTTAGTGTGGTACCCAAGTCTTCCACGGGTAAATTGTGTTTAAGCATCTCTGGTTGACGAAGAAGAATCTCATTTCTTTCCTCCATAAAGATCTCACTTTTGTGGTCCTCCATAAATTGTCGCAAAGCATTGTTACGAGCAAGAAGCAATAGAGGCAAGTTGTTCAACTCTAAATTCTTCAGTAGGCAATTCAGTTTCATAAGGAGCTTTGGCAAACTTAGAAAAATTAAACTCATAAGACTCTCCATCAAATTTAGTAAGAATTTTCTCCTTCTTACAATCTATAATAGCACCACAAGTGTTCAAGAAAGGTCTACCAAAAATGATAGGACAAGTCTTACTAGCAGCTGAACCAAGTACTAGAAAATCAGTAGGATATTTAATCTTACCACATGAAACTTCCACATCTCTAACAATACCAATTACAGAGATGGTCTCTCTCTATTAGCAAGCTGAATAACCACATCAATTTCTTCAAGTTCACAAGAACCAATTTCATACATGATTTCCCTGTAAAGCTCATAAGGAATAACACTTGAACTTGCACCAATATCACATAAACCATAATAGCAATGATCACCTATTCTGACAGAAAGCACAAGAACACTAGTTTTCTTGGATTTACTAGGATGTGAAACAATATTAGAAGCATCTTCACAGAAGATAATGTGTCCATCTTCTACATTTTCAGTAACAAGGCCCTTTACTATTGCTACCGCAGGTTCAATAGTTATTTGTTCATCAGGTTCTATAGCTTTCTTTGTACTTTTGTTAACCACACTAGTTATAATAGAATGTTCCTTTACCTTGGCAGGGAAAGGTACTTTATCAATATAAGGTTCAGGCAAAACACGATCGATAGTACAAACTTCAATATTTCTAGTAGGAACACAATTAACAATGTCTTTATAAGGTGCATGGTACTTGTTCCACTCCTTTTTGGGAACATCAAGATAAGAGGCAAAGGCCTTAAAATAGTTTGCAAGAATTTGAGAATCAAGGCCATAAACAACACTAGTATTATGAAAGTCATCAGTTCTCATAAAAGATTCAATGCATTCATAATCATAATTTATACCTAACTTTCTTCCTTTGTCATTCTCCCATCCTTCAGTGTTTTCCTGAATGTGGTCGAGGAGATCCCATTTAGCTTCTTCTTTCATACGTGTAAATGATCCGGAACAAGAAGCATCCAATGAATCCTTATCATGAAGAGAAAGCCTTGCATAGAAGTTATTAATAACAATATTACTGGGGAGCTCATGAATGGGACATTTGAGCATTACTGACTTCAATCTCCCCCATGCTTGGGAAATACTCTCTTCATCTTGAGGCCAGAAATTATATATTTGATTCCGATCTTTATGAATCTCACTAGGAGGATAGAATTTATAATAAGAGAGAGGTACAATTTCCTCCCAACCAATAGATCGGCCATACTTCAGGATCTTATACCATTCCGCAGCTCTGCCCTTTAGTGATAAAGAGAATAACTTCCTCTTAACTTAGTCCATTGAAATACCTGCACACTTGACCAACTCAGATAACTCATGTATAAAGAGTAAGTGATCACCAGGATGGACAGTTCCATCTCCTAAATAGCAACTATTCATAGCAGTTCAAAAAAATTCATAGGTATTTTAAAAGGATCCAATTGAGCAGGCAGTGGTTCATCTACTGCCGTAGCAGTGGTAGTAGTAATCCCAAATAGGGAGTCAAATGGAGACTTCTCCATAATGAAATAAAGTAGCAGACAGAAATAAAAACATCACTTACAGTAAAAGTTTCCTTTACCAATTCCACTCTTCAACAACGCTTCACTCCCCGGCAACGGCGCCAAAAAATAGTCTTGATGATCCACAAGAGTGTCGAACCCAACAAGGAGCAGAAGGTATTGACAAGCAGTTTTGATCAAGGATTCACTTTAAACACCAGCAAACATGTTTTCAGGGGTATTTGATATTGCAAATAAATAAAGTACGAGTAAATAAAAGACAATAATGGTAGTTGTAGCGAGTGGCCCAATCCTTTCTAGAGCAAAGGACAAGCCGGTTGTTTTACTTATGATGTATAAACATTCCTGAGGACACACGGGAATTTCGTCAAGTGCTCTTCACGCAACTGAATAATCTTTGTCGGTATGGTAGGTGTTGTGTGGGTGAACCTATGCTAATGCACTACCCCTACTTAGACTAATGCATACTTATGATTATACCCCTTGCAAGCATCCGCAACTACAAGAAAGTAATTAAGATAAATCTAACCACAACCTTAAACTTTGAGATCCTACACTCCCTCATGCACTGGTTTCCCAACGGGGGTTTTGGTTTCTGTCACTCCCGCAAACTCACAATTAGTAGTCAACTACACGATGTATTCCACTAGGCCCATAAATATGAAGTATCATGTAGTCGACATTCACATGACACCACTAGAAGAATAACACCACAACTTTAATATCAAACCATTAAATATTACTCAACATAGTTCCACTACTAACATCTTAACTTCTCCCATGTCCTCAAGAACTAAACGAACTACTCACAAGACATCATATGGATCATAATCAGAGGTGATATAATGATGAATAACAATCTGGACATAAACCTTAATCCAATGGTTTCACTCAATAGCATCAACTACGAGGAGTAATTAACACCGGGAAAGTTTCCCCTATGAACTAGACAAGATCAAGCCCAAAATGTTACAGCGGGATGGAGTGGAGATGGTGGAGATGATGGTGCTAGTGATGGAGATGGTGATGATGATGATCTCGATGAAGTCCAACTCGATGACGGTGATGATGGCGATGATTTCCCTCCTCCGGGAAGGAATTTCCCCGGCAGATTTCTGCCTGCGGGAGAGCTTTTCTCTCTATGTGTTTTTCCGCCCCATCACGGCGGCGGAATATTTCTGTTTGCTCCCCCTCTGTTTAGGTTTCTCGGGGGATGAAATACGCGAAGGAACGCTGTCAGTGGTGGGCCAAGGCCACCGCACCATGCCTAGGCGCGCCGGGGTGGCCCGCCTAGGGCGGTGTGGGCCCTCCGGCCCACCTCGCTCCCCTTCCGCTCCTCCGGCATCCGGCAAAATAGGAACTTATGGGTATTTTCCAAGAATTGCTGTTCTTTAGAAATATGGTATCTTGACGAACCTTTCCAAGAGTCGACTCGGCTTAATTCTCCAATAATCATAAACATGCAAAAATAGATGAAATAACATAAGTATCATCTCTAAATATGAAATATATCAATGAATAACAATAAATTATGATATAAAATAGTGATGCAATTTGGACGTATCAGGTATCGGCACCAAAAGGATCGCCTAGTCAGGCAATAAATATTACATGACAGGAATCAAATATAGACGGCGGTGGTTGTTGCTTGCTTATGAGCTCTGCTCCTACTCACCAGGCGATGCCTCATGTCGCCGCATTGGGTTGCAAGTAGCAGATGATGATGCGGACGAGCTGGCAAATGCCCATTTCTTGCAAGATCGCATCGCGGATGAGCGAATGTGCCGCCTTCACCTCTTCATCTATGCCCGACGTGTTGGTCGTCAAGATGAGCAAACCTTCATTCCGCTTCTTTGCCACCATTCTCGTTGTTTCGAGCACGATCTTCTTTTCCTGCTTCTCCAACATGGTCATCCACCATTCTTTGGTTTCTTAAGCTCGCATGGTTGACAGCCCGTGATCACCATCTTCCACTTCTCAATGGCGGATTGCGCCTGCTTCGATGTTGCGGCATGTACCACAACTGCCTTGGCTTTATTGTTATCGGTGGGATGGGCAGCCGAGGTGGCCAACGGGGCACCCAAATCCAATGACTGTGCCCGCCGACCTTCTTCAGTGAGAGGTGTGTGCTGGCGTGTAGTCGACACGTCCGTTGGGAACCCCAAGAGGAAAGTGTGATGCGCACTAGCAAGTTTTCCCTCAAAGGAAACCAAGGTTATCGAACCAGTAGGAGCCAAGAAGCACGTAAAGGTTGTTGGTGGAGGAGTGTAGTGCGGCGCAACACCAGTGAAACCGGCGCCAACGTGGAGCCTGCACAACACAATCAAGATACTTTGCATCAACGTAACAGTGAGGTTGTCAATCTCACCGGCTTTTGAAAACAAAGGATTAAGCGTATCGAGTGGAAGATGGTGTTTGTTTGCAAAGAACAGTAAAAACAATAATTGCAGTGAAGAATGTATTCAGATGTAAACGAATGGACCGGGGTCCACAGTTCACTAGTGGTGTCTCTCCAATAAGATAACTAAGATGCTGGGTGAACAAATTACAGGTGGGCAATTGACAAATCAAGATTCAATACATATCAACGATGATTACTATGTGATTTAATCGGGGCATTACGACAAAGTACATAGACCGCTATCCACATGCATCTATGCCTAAATAATCCACCTTCGTGTTATCATCCGAACCCCTCCATTAAGTTGTAAACAACAGATAATTGCATTAAGTATGGTGCGTAATGTAATCAACACAAATATCCTTAGACAAAGCATCAATGTTTTATCCCTAGTAGCAACAAAGACATCCACAACCTTAGAACTTTCTGTCACTGTCCCACATTCAATGGAGGCATGAACCCACTATCGAGCATAAATACCCCTCTTGGAGTTCAAGTATCAACTTGGCCTGAGCCTCTACTAGCAACGGAGAGCATGCAAGAACATAAACAACACATATATGATAGATTGATAATCAACTTAACATAGTATTCTAGATTCATCGGATCCACCAAACACAACATGTAGCATTACAATAGATGATCTTGATCATGTTAGGCAGCTCTCAAAGATCTAAACAATGATAGCACAAGCGGAGAAGACAACCATCTAGCTACTGCTATGGACCCATAGTCCAAGGATGAACTACTCACGCATCAATCCGGAGGCGGGCATGATGATGTAGAGCCCCTCCTGTGATGATTCCCCTCTCCAGGGTGCCGGAGCGATCTCCTGAATCCCCAGAGATGGGATTGGCGGCGGTTCTCATGGAAGGTTTTCCGTATAGTGGCTCTCGGTACATTGTAAGGGTACATTGCCCCTATGTGTGGTTTTGGTAATTAATGACAACCCCTATGGACTAATGTTTTCATTGAGTTTATATGAAGGAATATTCCATAGGTACTACTTGTACTCCATGTGTTGGATTCAAGTATGGATGCCATGAAGATAAAGGTATTCCTTGTGTATTGGCATCAAGATCATCGGTATGAAGATATATATATATGTGATATGATCAAGAAGAAGAAATGAAGATGGAGTTCTTATGTGGAACTCAATATTAGCCATGCTCTATCTTAAGTGAGTATGTGAAGATACAAGTTGAGTTGGGCAAGTTCAAGATGAGCATCTCAAGTGAATCACATGCTTGAAGCTTGCCGTTCATTTGGTGATAATGGACTTGTGAAGATGTGCATCAATGGAGTTTTCCCATCATAGTGTATGGGGGAGCATTTGTGAGTCTTCACGAAGCAACAATGATCAAGTGAGGCATTCCGGCTTGAGTGGAGCTTGAAGAGTTATCATCAAGATCAAGCGGGATGCGCAAGGCAAAGGTATGGCCTTGCTAGTTTTTCCTTTTACCGGTCTCAAGGTGGATGTTGGGAGACCGGATTATAGGATAGATAGCCGCACTACTAAGAGGGGCTTTCGGTTAAGTAACTTGATCGCATAGTCTTAGGGATCTCAATCCTTTGCATACTTTGCATATCCTTATTGCCTCTTGGTGTTTCTATGTGTAAGGTTCTTGAGCTTGTTGCTAGCTTTACAACAAGCCCAAGTTCATCGAAAATGGAGTTCGCATGCATCTTCTATTGCATTTTCGAGGTTGGGTGATTTTACCGGTTATTCATGATATAAGGTTCTACCTTTTATATTCATGATAAAATCCCCTCCTACAGATTCTTGTGCTTTCACTTTCCATAGGATAGCATTTGTTCTTATCTCTCAAACAAAATTGGTTTCATTCGAATCAGAGTTCGAGAGCACTTGTTATTAAAGGAAAAAGAAAAGAGAGAAAAGAAAAAGAAAAAAAAAAAAGAAAAGAGAGGGCTGCCTACGTGGGTCAATGGCCACTTTCGCCCGCCCACCCGGTCCCACACCGGGCGCCAACCGGACCGGAGGGTGGCCGTAACGCCTCGGGCCCGCCGCTGACCGGCCCACCGGCGCACCTCCGGCCAGCCCGGTTGCCCACGCCCGGCCTCTCCCCCGCGCGGCCCACCGCGCGCGCCAGCATGATCATCCCCGCTGGCCTTTCTTCCCTCCGCCACGGCCCACCCGCCATTTTCGGCCTGCGGTCCGGTCCGGCCCGACCGGTTTGTCTCCAGCCTGGCCGGTGAAGTGTGGTGAGAGGCAATTCTCGGCTTTGTTTTCTTGCCTTTTTCACTTGTCTTTTCCCCCAACGGTTTTATTTGTTCCCATGCTATAAATAACCCTTCTTCCACCTTGAGCAAGTGAGTTCTTCCCATTCTCTCTCCTCCATTGTTGCATTTGAAGAACTTGCTCTCCCCTTTGATTCCTCCAACCATTCTTGCTCATTCTTGAGGGATCTAAGAGAGGAGATCTAGATCTACACTTCCACCAATCCATTTCTTCTCTAAGTGAGGGGAACTCTTGGGATCTAGATCTTGGAGTCTTTTGTTGACTTTCCCCATTGTTCTTCCTCTCCAATCTCATCCTAGCATTTGTTGTTTTGGGTGGGATTTGAGAGTGAAGGATTTGAACACCTCTAGTGTTCTTGCTTTGCATCATTGCATAGTGTTGAGCTCTCCACCACGATTAGTTCGAGTGAGAGACCGTGAGCTTGTTACTCTTGGAGGGAAACCTCCTAGTTGGCTTGGCGGTTGGTGCTCCGGTGATCTCTTCAAGAAGATTGTGAAGAGGCCCGGGCTTCTCCTTCGTGGAGCTTGTGAAGTGGTTGTGGAGCTTGCCATCTCCGGAGCGGAGGAAAAGCTAACCATAAGGAAAGGGCCATTATCCTTTGTGGGTGTGGTTCGGAGAATAGGGTGAGCCTTCGTGGCGCGGGGAATCCTTCGTGGGACCTCCACTCCTCCAAACGTGACGTACCTTGTTGCAAAGCAAGGGAACACGGGAATACATCCTCGTCTCCGCGTGCCTCGGTTATTTCTATACCCGAGCTCTCTTTCCTTGTGATAGCCATCGTGCTTGAAGTACATATATCTTGCTATCACTTGTGCTACATATATCTTGTGCCTATCTTGCTTAGCTCTAGTTGCCATTGTTACACTTAGTTGAGCTTAGCATATTTAGGGTTTGTGCTTGTAAACTAAACATTAGTTTAATTCCGCATTCTTACAATACAAATCCGCAAGAGTTTGTAATTGCCTATTCACCCCCCCTCTAGGCGACATCTCGATCTTTCAATTGGTATCATAGCAAGGTCTCTCCTTGTTTAAGGCTTCACCGCCTTGAGAGTAAAGATGTCGGCTAGTAATATAGTGCACAATGACACAATTATCTTTGATGGCACAAATTATCTTTTGTGGCGAAATTGCTTGCTTTGCAAACTTCGGACCTTGTGTCCAAACATTGAGCAATTTCTAGATGTAGGTTTTTCTCCTCCGATGGACCCTCAAAATCTATCTTTAGAGGATGAGAAAAACTTACATCTTGAAGCTCTAGTATCTAATGAGCTTGTATTCTCTTTGAGACCAGATTTTCATAGGTTCTTGATATATATAAAGCGAAAATCGTCTCATGAGATGTGGATCAAGCTTAAGGAAATGTTTGGTGGATCCACTTCTCATTTGGTTGGTGGTGACTCCGAGGAGCTCTCTTCCCCTTCACATCATGAAGAGCTCCAAGTTGCTTCCACCTCCGGCCGTGATGAGTTCTCATCTTCTTCCACTTCACCAACGTGTAGCAAGACACATGGTGAGTGGTGAGGAAAATTGCAATGTTGATATTGTGCTCAATAGTGATGATTCTTCATCTCTATCCCATTGCAATGCTTCCTCTTTGGACTTAAACACATCTAGCATTGAAATTAATCTACATGCTTGTGTTGATAGTCCTTGCATATCATGTGTAAATTGCTTACATAAATCTCATGATGATATGCTTGCCTTGTCTTGCTCCCATAATCAAAATGCTTCTATTTCCTCTAGTTGTTTGTTGACTAACAATGTAGAGGAAACCGAACACTCTATGGATCAAGACATGTTTTCAAATGAGGATTCAAGAATTTCTTCATCTTCATCCTCCGGTATGCACATGTGCCTTATGGCAAATGGATCAAAGGTATCTCCTACTTTGACTCCTAACACTTCCTCTAATGATGAGAGTGATAATGATGATAATGATGAAGAATATAATATCTTGGTGCATAATATGGCAATGGTATATGCTTCTCTTCATGGTAATAAAGAAGCTCGTGCTAATCTCGAACACTCTATGGATACCTTGAGTAAATATAGGGAAACCATAGTGGAGTTGGAGTCCCATGTTGAAAATGGGGAAATGAGATTCAATCTCCTCAAGCAAGAGCTAAAAGATGAGAAGCATACTAATTTTATGCTCACACAAAAAATTGAATCCTATGAGCTTGAAAATGAAAAATCTATTGATGATGCTTGTGCTACTAACTCTAATTCTTGTGAAGCATCTACCTTAGAGGAGAATGTTGAGCTAAGGGCTCAACTTGATTGGCTAACTAGCAATTGTAGGGAATTGGAAGAAAGCATTAAAACGCTCTCACACTCTCTTGAGGATCTTCTAACTTCCTACGATGAGCTAAAGTTAGCTCATGAGGCTAGTATCACTAAGGTAACATCTTGTGCTAGTCTTTGTAATCCATCTAGTCAAACTATTGATACACCTTGTGTTGGATTACTTGCCTTGCCTTGTTGCTCTAACAATGAAGCTTCTACTTCCTCTAGTACTTGTATTTCTACTAACCATGTAGAGGAAATAAAAGAGCTCGAGGCTCAAGTCCTTTCTTTAAAGAAAGACTTGGAAAAGCGTCATGAAGGGAAATCCGCACTTGACAAGATGCTAAGTGTGCAACAATCCCCCAATGACAAGAGTGGACTTGGATTCAACTCCAATAACAAGAACAAGTCCAAGAGCAAGAACAACAAGAAGAAGGGCCAAGACAAAGTCAAGGATTCGGCCAAGATTGTTTGCTTCAAGTGCAAAGTTGAAGGGCACCATGTTAGATCATGCCCATTGAAGAAGAAGAAGCACTTGAGTGAGAAACAACAAGGGAAACGACCACAAGGTCAAGGTCAAGCTCATGCTCGACCTCAAGTTGAAGATAGGCCACTTCCCAAGAAGAATCAAGATATTGTTCCCCAAGAGAAGAAATCAATAAAGAAGAGAAAGGGGAACACTTGCTACTTATGCCGTGTGAAGGGGCACTTTGCTTCTTCATGTTTAAGTGGTACCTTATCTAACCCTATAATTGTTGATGATGATTATTCTCTAGGGAAGGATAAGGATGGCAATGTGTTTGCCAAGTTTGTTGGAACTCAAAGTGGTCTCAAGAAAAGGACCATTTGGGTTGCCAAGCCTATTGTGACTAACCTTTTAGGACCCAACTTGGTTGGGGACCAACAAGCTCAAACGTGATCAATAGGTGCATGTGGAGGTCGTTGGAGACTTGGCTACTTCATGAAGAATTAAGGGATCTTCATATATTATATTTTGACCAAGCCAAGTCGTATGGATCATTATCTATATCTTATATCCAATGTTCCTCCTTGCGGTAACTTATACTTCAACTCATCATATTTATTGTAAGTTACTTGCCCCTTTGCATGTTTGGTTTTGTACCAAATATTTGTGTGTATGTGTTGTGTCTTACTTACCTATCTTGTGTATTCAAGTATGTTTGTTTGACTCATCATATACTTGTGTATTGTTTTGGAGCCTAATGCATCTTGATGATATCTTATTTGGCTCTCTTTGAGTGATTAATGGAACATCCCATTTTGGGGGAGTGATATGCATTGTGCATCTCTCTTTCTCTAAAATGTGTGTACATGGGTACCACCACTTAGTATTGATATTGCAAGATTATCTAGTCACTATGTGGTATGCCATACTCATGAGAAATTCAAAATCTAAATATCCATTAATCATCTCTAGTCGAATTTTAGTTGCCTCTTGTTTAGAAGAAATGTTTTATCACGTTATGGGGGAGTAATATGTTTTGTACATATCACAAGCCTAGAAAATGTGAACATATGAGGTTATGCCACTTAGAGTTGATGCTCTTAATTATCTTGTTCCTAGGTGGCATGTTTGCTCAAACAAGCTCCACTTCTATTAAAAAGCTTTTATTGCTCATCTTATGGATTCTTGTTTGAGTAAGAAATTATTGATACGTTTTTCCTCAAATACATATCTCTATATCTTATTTGGGACACCGATTGCTTCAAGTTATTCTAATCATTGCCGTGCGTGATTGTTTGACTAGTTGAAGCTATCAAGAATCTTCATCCGTGCATAGTGCTTAATTCTATATACTTATCCTATGCCTTTTATTGTGAAGTTGATCCTTACTATCATTGTCAATTCACCACCGGAAATTATTTCCAATATACCCATTGTCTTTGACAATTGATAACCTTGTATGTGGTTGAATTCATGGATCATCTTCACCTTGGATTGCTTCTTATTTACTTATTTTATTTCCAAGAAATCTTTGTTGCTCCCATGTGTCTTCCTTGTCCCTTTGAAAAACCTTTTGATAAATTCTCTTAATTCATATCAAGTGTTTGTTTTGGAAGACAAACCTTTTCCTTACGGTACATTGTGCCATTGTGAAAAGTGTAGAGGGTTTGGTTTATTTGTTTGAACCTTGCTCTTTTGGGAGTTTTTCTATCTCATTCCTTCTTACATGTTTTATTTGCTTAAATGAGATAAAACTTTGAGCATGTTTGCTTTATTTCATCATTTATGCTCAATGGTTTCTTCTTAGTTCATTTGTTGAACTTTGTTGAACAAATCTTTTGTGATTTGCGTCTTTGATATATTTTGGACAACAAATTTGTTTGTTCACACCTTTATGCCTTCTTCAATTCATTTGGTGTTTTGTCCAAAGTATATCTTTCTTGGATCTTTAAAGTCTTTATGCGTGCTTATATGTAATTTGTTTATATTTGTAGCATGTTTGCCTTCTTTGATCCATTATATAGGGTATACTCCATCAAATCCTAAATGGCTAAGATGTGCATGAAATTCAAATTTCATCTAAATATGCACATATTTATATGGAGTGTGTCCTATATATTGTGGTTAGTCTAACCATGTTGGACCCAATGAGTTTGGGGACCAAGATGTACTTGAATGTTGTTTTAGGTACATTGGAGATGCAATGGAGGCTTGTCTCATCTATAAGGAAGGTGTTGTCACCATATGATAATTGGAGTCAAGCTAGGATGATCGATGAAATCTTATCTACTACATCATTCCATTGCTATCTCGGTAACAAGTATCCTATTCATGCATACTCATATAGCATCTAACCTCTTGTAGGTTGCATCTTGGCATGAAATTCTTTATTTCAAAAATATTGCGATTCTTGAAAAATCCTTTTAAAGAAAACTTCGTATTGTACATTTGAGTAATTTGAGAAGATGCATATGATAGGTTATATATATATATATCATATTTATGATTCACCTATCACAAATATGCCCTCTAGCAATTTATTGCATATCAATTCCTCAAAGAGCTCTTGTGTACAATATTGATGAAATTGTGAAATAAATCTGTATTTGTGATACTTGTTGTCTCTCTCAAAACATTCCAACTAGCTTTACTTCCCTTATTGTTAGTTGTGATGTTTTTGAGATTTTCTTGGTTGAAGCTCATTTATATACCACAAGTGTGTAAATTGGAGCCATAGGCTATATATGCTTTTTAAGCAAACATCCTTTGGTATATTTTATGACTTCATCTTGAATATCATGTCTTATTTATTTTGTTAACCTCTTGTGTGTGCATGTTTCTTTATGGATCACTATGTCCACTTTAGAAACTTATATACATGAGAGCGTTAATCCATCAACTTGATATCCTTGTTCCTTGCCAATCATCTTTTACCCTTTTGCTTTTAGTGGTGTTGGTAAAGAAGATTTATGAGTGCTTGGTTTACTTGTTTTTCTTCATGCACTCATATCTCGTAATTGTTGGACTCAAGTTATTCTTGATAAGCATATTATTTTTATCTTGGGTATGTTCTAAATAATATAGAGGGAGTGAGGATTCCATGTTTGTGCATATTGTATTCAAATGCAAACATTATAAATTGTGCACGAACCTTGGGGAGCTTTCTTATTTTATTTAGAGCACTATATCTCTCTTATCATGATATCTTTGTTTGTCCAATTGGATCTTTGATTGCTTGCTTTATTTGTTGAAGCTCACTTCACCATGTTATCTTTATGCAATATTTGATCCTCAATATAGTTTGACTTCCTTCAAGTATTCATCATTGGATATGTGCACTTGATTCCACTCAAATTATGAGAAGTGCACACTTTGGGGAGGAACTCACATTATATTGGCCTTCTAAATTTTTCACCCATTTTGACAATCGATGCCAATGGGGGAGAAGTTTAGAGGGTTTAAGGGAATGGTTTTATACTTAAGTTTGGTTTGTGCTTAAGTGTTTTGTCCTCTCATGCATTCCATATTTATATTTCTTGCATGGTTGTATATATATAGTGGAAACTATCCCAAAGGTTAATCTTGACAATATATGCAATGAATTCATGTTCATCACACGTGCATACATTGTGGGGGAGTTTTCTCTATATATATTGGTTCTACTCACATCCCTTGCATTTGTTGTAGTTGTGTGAGTAGAGCCGGTTTTGATATGGGCTAGTAGCTTTGTGTTACTTGACCATATCAAATACAACCTCTTGTATACAACTTATTCTCGGATAAGTTGCGTACTTGTTTCTAATATTCATTATATAAACCCTCTTATTGTGATTGTCATCAATTACCAAAATGGGGGAGATTGTAAGGGTACATTGCCCCTATGTGTGGTTTTGGTAATTAATGACAACCCCTATGGACTAATGTTTTCATTGAGTTTATATGAAGGAATATTCCATAGGTACTACTTGTACTCCATGTGTTGGATTCAAGTATGGATGCCATGAAGATAAAGGTATTCCTTGTGTATTGGCATCAAGATCATCAGTATGAAGATATATATATATGTGATATGATCAAGAAGAAGAAATGAAGATGGAGTTCTTATGTGGAACTCAATTTTAGCCATGCTCTATCTTAAGTGAGTATGTGAAGATACAAGGTTGAGTTGGGCAAGTTCAAGATGAGCATCTCAAGTGAATCACATGCTTGAAGCTTGCCGTCCATTTGGTGATAATGGACTTGTGAAGATGTGCATCAATGGAGTTTTCCCATCATAGTGTATGGGGGAGCATTTGTGAGTCTTCACGAAGCAACATTGGTCAAGTGAGGCATTCCGGCTTGAGTGAAGCTTGAAGAGTTATCATCAAGATCAAGCGGGATGCGCAAGGCAAAGGTATGGCCTTGCTAGGTTTTCCTTTTACCGGTCTCAAGGTGGATGTTGGGAGACCGGATTATAGGATAGATAGCCGCACTATTAAGAGGGGCTTTCGGTTGATAACTTGATCACATCGTCTTAGGGAGCTCAATCCTTTGCATACTTTGCATATCCTTATTCTCCTCTTGGTGTTTCTATGTGTAAGGTTCTTGAGCTTGTTGCTAGCTTTACAACAAGCCCAAGTTCATCGAAAACGGAGTTCGCATGCATCTTCTATTGCGTTTTCGAGGTTGGGTGATTTTACCGGTTATTCATGATATAAGGTTCTACCTTTTATATTCATGATAAAATCCCCTCCTACAGATTCTTGTGCTTTCACTTTCCATAGGATAGCATTTGTTCTTATCTCTCAAACAAAATTGGTTTCATTCGAATCGGAGTTCGGGAGCACTTGTTATTAAAGGAAAAGGAGAAAAGAAGGAAAGAAAAAAAAGAGGGGCCTGCCGGTGGGCCAGGTCGCCCACTCCGCTCGCCCGGCCCACCAACCGGCCCGGGACCGGTGACAATGCCGGCCTCGGGCCCGGTCCGACCGGCCCACCCGGCGCACCTCCGCCCAGCCCGCCACGCTGGGCCTCCTTTCCCCGCGCGGCCCACACCGCGGCCGGCGCCCCCAGATCGCCCTGCCTGGGCCTTTCTTCCCTCCGCGCGGCCCACCCGCCATTTCCGGCCTACAGTCCGGTCCGGCCGGGCTGCTGACCGGCCTGTCCGGCTCCAGCCCGGTCGGCCGGCTGGGCCGCCGGCTGGGCGAATTTCTGGCCCGTTTTTCTTGCCTTTTTCACTTGTCTTTTCCCCCAACGGTTTTATTTGTTCCCATGCTATAAATAACCCTTCTTCCACCTTGAGCAAGTGAGTTCTTCCCATTCTCTCTCCTCCATTGTTGCATTTGAAGAACTTGCTCTCCCCTTTGATTCCTCCAACCATTCTTGCTCATTCTTGAGGGATCTAGAGAGGAGATCTAGATCTACACTTCCACCAATCCATTTCTTCTCTAAGTGAGGGGAACTCTTGGGATCTAGATCTTGGAGTCTTTTGTTGACTTTCCCCATTGTTCTTCCTCTCCAATCTCATCCTAGCATTTGTTGTTTGGGTGGGATTTGAGAGTGAAGGATTTGAACACCTCTAGTGTTCTTGCTTTGCATCATTGCATAGTGTTGAGCTCTCCACCACGATTAGTTCGAGTGAGAGACCGTGAGCTTGTTACTCTTGGAGGGAAACCTCCTAGTTGGCTTGGCGGTTGGTGCTCCGGTGATATCTTCAAGAAGATTGTGAAGAGGGCCGGGCTTCTCCTTCGTGGAGCTTGTGAAGTGGTTGTGGAGCTTGCCATCTCCGGAGCGGAGGAAAAGCTAACCATAAGGAAAGGGCCATTATCCTTCGTGGGTGTGGTTCGGAGAATAGGGTGAGAGCCTTGGCGCGGGGAATCCTTCGTGGGACCTCCACTCCTCCAAACGTGACGTACCTTGTTGCAAAGCAAGGGAACACGGGAATACATCCTCGTCTCCGCGTGCCTCGGTTATTTCTATACCCGAGCTCTCTTTCCTTGTGATAGCCATCGTGCTTGAAGTACATATATCTTGCTATCACTTGTGCTACATATATCTTGTGCCTATCTTGCTTAGCTCTAGTTGCCATTGTTACACTTAGTTGAGCTTAGCATATTTAGGGTTTGTGCTTGTAAACTAAACATTAGTTTAATTCCGCATTCTTACAAGACAAATCCGTAAGAGTTTGTAATTGCCTATTCACCCCCCCCCCCCTCTAGGCGACATCTCGATCTTTCATACATGGGTATTCGCGACGAAGGCTTTAAGTAGGCGGAAGGGCAACGCAGGAGGCCACACGAGGGCCCCACACGCTAGAGCCGCGCGGCCAGTGGCCAGGCCGCCCCGCCCTAGTGTGTCGGCGCCTCGTGGCCCCACTTCCTTTCCCCTCGGTCTTCTGGAAGCTTCGTGTAAAAATAGGACCCGGGCGTTGATTTCGTCCAATTCCGAGAATATTTCCTTACTAGGATTTCGAAACCAAAAACAGAAAACAGCAACTGGCGCTTCGCATCTTGTTAATAGGTTAGTCCGGAAAATATATAATAATGCTGTAAAGTATGTATAAAACATTCAAGTATTGTCATAAAAGTAGCATGGAACATAAGAAATTATAGATACGTTTGAGACGTATCAATGTGTGAGACGCCATTTCTTGCAGCTCTTAAGTTTGAGGAAGCAGTGCATCAAGTTGAAGTTGCGGCCATGTCACGATATGTACATCTTAAGCGAGCTGTCAAGTTGAAGCTTAACGTTCATGTCGCTCTCTTGCCTTGCGCAGATGTCTTGAGGTAGCCATGAAATTTGTTAACGATGACTTATATGATTCCGCACTGGCTGGCCATGACCTTTTGGTTGCACCTCATCTCCATGCTGCGGTACTCGACGGTGATGATCTTGTCCTCATCAAACTCGGTCTGATCATGTTCCAATAGGATCCGTAGCATTGGTTTGCTTTGATGATGGCATCAATACTCACTTCCTTCCATTAATCACACAAGCACTAGTCTTCCAACGGCGACCACTTTTTCCCCGGGGAGCCACCGCCCTTGACGTCTCCACCGGCTTCCTCTTAGACGTCATCCACGACATCCTCTCCATCATCCTCATCATCTTCTCCATCATTGACACCATCAAATCCATCATCCGCAATGGTGTCCTGTTCATTGACGACGTGGTTAGTAGCGGCGGTGCTAGCCTGGGTACTGTGAAATATGATGTCCAACATCATGGCCCTGCCGTTCATCTACGCATGAACAAAAGTCGAGTGTTACCAACGGTGATGAGTGGGAAAATACTCACACTGAGAAAGGCGATCATATACCTGTGTGTCGCCCACCGTCGTTTCATCGAACACGTGGTGGATGCTGCATTCGCCTTGCCTGGAAGGCCAGCCATGAGCATCTAACTTGAGCGGGTGCCTTCACGCAGGATTCCCTTGTGAGCCGGTGTTCATGCGTTTGAGGTCGAGGGCCCGCGGATCGTCAGAGACACTTGGTGAAAACATGGCGTTTAGGTTGAATCCACCATGCTTTGCACTGTCAGTGTAGTGAGGGAAGAACCACGTCGTTCCAGGCGTTTCGGTGAAGAAGAACGGGGAGGAGGGACACTAAAACTATGTCGGTTCACCGATGATGTGCCGCTTGGGCTCCCACCATCAGCCAAGCCTTAAGCCGCGTCGTTGAATATGGCACGGCTTGTTGGGCCACCCTTCAATCAGGCATGTTTGGTCACCCTAAACATTACTTGGCAACAACATGGAAATAGGCTCCAGATCATTGAACAAGCCAAGACACAATGGACATGACCTATGTTAATGGAAGTTTTCATTGTACGGTCCTAGAGCATATGGAAGGAAAGGAATAACCTATTATTCAACAACATTACACCAGAGCTAGACTCCTGGAAGAGAAGATTCATAGCTGATTTTTCCTTACTAGTCCATAGGACTAAGGAAGATTTACACCGCTTTATTCCAAGTGTTGCAAACTTCTTATAGACTTATATCCTCCTTATTGTGGAGGCTTTTGCCTCTTCTGTACAAAAATGTAAACTTATAAAATTTACCCCAGAGGGGTTCTTAATATACAAAAAAATCTAGGAGCCTTTCCTACTATTAAAGTTTCAAAAAAATATGGCATGACTCATCACTGTCTCCAGCGCGATGGCTGCCCTGATGTTCTTGCTTGGAGAACTTCCGGTAGGTGACGATGCCCCCCCACTCATCGTTCGTCATCCCTGACGGCTGCATCTTCGGCGGTGGCTGCAGCGGCGACTGGATGAAACCCCCTTCGCGCCATTCACCGCTCTCTTCGTCAGCTTCTTACTCTTGGGAGCTTTCGGTGGCATGGCAGTGGTGGTGGAGAACTGATGGCGTTCATGTCTCTAGGAATGATATCATGGGCGGACGGGAGAAATGGGCAGGCAAGGCGGGATGGAATGAAAATGATGGGAGAGGGCGGCAAAACTTAAGAGTAAAATATGACTCATCTGAGCCAATGAAAGGTGTGGCCCACCTCACGATGTTGCCTTTTCGCTTGTGTCCGGCATACCAAGGGCATGCCTTGTGGGTCAAGGATGGCTTGGGGACGCCGGACAAGAAATTGGGCCGCGCTGGGGCACGATACGATCTTGGGGAACGCCACTGAGCGCTAAAATTTGTCCGGCACCCCCTAAATTCATCTGGAGGCCGCTTTGGGGAACCCAGATGGGGATGCTCAAATATAGTCGGCCACCACCCCATTCCACATATTGAGCACCTTGATTCACACTATAATATAATATAAACTCAGACAAGGAGGTAGGGCTTTTTACAGGAACTCTCCCGGGCCTGAACTTGTGTACTTACTGTTGGGATTAGGAATCCCTATAGTGGTCTCATAGCCATTGTAAGACTTGTGAGTCAAAATCTTTGTAACAACCCGGCCATCCCCGTCCGGGCCTGTTACCCCTGATAGCTTTCATCCAGGATGGACTTCCCAATCGGTTCACTCATCCTCAAATCGCTTCGGACCAAGTACACTTAACCTTGGAGTACTTTGGGAATGAGCTTTCGGAAAAAAAGTTACAACTTGATGATATGAGTATCCTATCAATCATATTGAGCCCTGGGGGGTGATATGAGTATCCTATCAATCCTATTGAGCCCTGGATCAGGATGTCACAATCTTGCAACTGAAATATAACGACTAATTAAGATATTTTTGATGTTATCCTCAGCGTGGAGGTTGTCCTCTCAGACTGATGAAGAAGAAGCTGCACTTCAATCATCTAGAACTCGGTGGATGCCATGACTTGTAACTCTGAAGTGTCAACAAATAGACATGAAGTATTGATTCAAATAAAAATAAATTTAGCATGCAGAATGTTTCAACCATGGGCCCGGAAATAGATGTTTCAAGGCATTCAGTGCAGACTTATATTTGAAGACATTTCCTCGAAATAGGCTTTCGCCCCGCTTTATAAATAAAGCCGCAACGGCCAAACCGATACAAGGTGGTGAGGAGAACCTCTTACAAAGCAGATCAAGAATAAACAAAAAAGAACACGAAAACCAAAACTTGCGGCGACATTGAAAACGACCCGAGTTGCAACGGAGCTCCACAACGGCGCCCCCAAGAGGGTAACGACGCATCACGCCGCCGCCGTCGAGACCGCAAGGTCTAGGTTTTCACCCGGAGCCGTCCCGCAGGGAGGATACCCACAACGACGCCCCCAAGAGGGTTGCGACACCCGCAGGCATCGCCGTCGCTGGCGCCGAGGCGCTGAGCTTTCGCCCGGAAGCATCCTCACACCACGCCCGGAGAACTTAGGCGCCCGCAGCCACCGAGGTAGGTTTCCGAAACAAGATCTGGGAGCTACCAAAGCCGAAGCGCCGCCAACCCCAGGAACACCCATCGTCCGCTCCACGCCATCCCCATGACCGAAGAGTGGGACCACCACCGCAATGTTGCCCGCCGTAGAGCCAACCGTGCAGTCCGCCTTCCGGGGCCGCCACCCCGGCCTCCCACGAGCTCGAGCCCATGACCTAGCCAACACGCGGCAACGCCGACGGATTGGACAGGGCAGGCCAACACCATAGCTAACAGTCATCAGGGCCAGCGCCAGCTAGGGGAGGGGATCCGCCCTCCGGCACACAAGGTGCCCACCGTCCGGACGTGGTAGCACTACCAATTAGGCCTAGATCAGGCCCGACCGCCTGCCAGGCCCGGATCAGGCCCCATTAGAGGTGCTGCCGCGCTGCTATGCCCACGTCGCCGATGCCATCCAACTGCAGCTCTGTGCCGAGCCAACCCATGCCGCCACCGGCCAGACCACCATGTGTTAGGCAGACGCCAAGAGCGGCGTCACAGCGACCTCACTCCTCGCAAGACGGCCCCAACCGAGAGCGCACACCGCCGCAAAGGAGCACCCCCGCCGCAATGCCCGGGGACATAGTTGCACCGTAACGACGCCACCACGCCGCCGATCAAGCCCGTCACTTTGTCGGCATCCAAGAACTCGCCTTTGAACGCCAGCAAGAACATCCAACGACCCGCCCGAGCAAGATGGGACGACGTAGAGCTGCCGGGCCGCCGGATCTGGGTCCACCTGGCCCAGACCTAGATCAGCCGCCGCAGCCCGGAGGGTGCCCCGCCGGCGGTGGCCCTGCCCAGGCCTGCCTGGCAATGGACAGTGCCCGCAAGGCCCAAATCGGGACCCAACTGCCGCGCCGCCAGCCTGCCCCCTCCGTCGCCGCGCTCCGCCGCCTACCCTGGCTCTCGCTGCGCCGCCACCGCCTTCGCCTAGAGCCGCCGCCGCCATGCCTTGCCTCAGCGCCGCCGGACCGAGTCCCGGACGCCCGGAAGAGCACCGCCGCCGGCCGCGCAGAGCCCGCGCGCGCGGGTAAGGAAGAGCCCACCGCCACCGGCACCACGCGGGCTTTGCCCGGCGGCGCTCGCCGGCGGCGGCGGGGAGGAGAGGAGGAGGGAGGGCGGGACGCGAGGTGAAGCTAGGTTCGCCCCGGTCGCCCGTGGGGAGCGACGCGGAGCGAAACGGTTCGGTCCATATCCCCAAGCTCCATATTTGAAGACATTTGAGGGGGCTTGGGTATGTTGTGTATATGGATGTGGGTTCTTAGATGAGCACGCACAACAAGTTTTGGATGAACACTTCAAGATCACCCTGCTTGATAGCACTGTTCCTATGACGCAAAGCTATAAATAAAAGCTATGTCTTGAGAGCTTCACTTCAAGTTTTCTTATATGCGGGATCCTCTTGATTCTTTAAGGAGGTATCCGTGTCTTATGTTTCTTCAACCTGTACTATTTTTCAACGGTGCCAATTCTTCAAGTGCACTAGAACACTTAGTGGGAGACTGGGAGATAGTGTATGTGTCTGATTCTTAACATTCGATACGGCATATAGACCTCGTCGGCATTGATTAACGCTTCCGGGTTCTTCATTTTATTTTCGTTTTTCAAGATGCAGGAGAGATTCCTCAAGGGTGCATCAATTGAGTTGACCCCCGAGTACTTCATTTAGTCTTCAACGTGTCGATACAAACTATTTTTTTAGAACGTCGATACAAACTTTTTGGGACTGTGACGTGCATGAACTAGATAAACGTGTTGGTCCCTTGACAGTGTCGATACAAACTTTTTGGGACTGTGACCTGCATGAACTAGATAAACATGTTAGTCCCTTGACAGTGTTATCACCAATCATCCAAAATCCATGAGCGGGCATTAGATGCAGTTTCATCTTCCTTCCTGAAAGTGTGGCCTTGGTCCTAACTGTGCCTTTCTCTCCTCCAGTGCCATGGGAAACCCTAGGACGGGTTCACCGAACCATGCGCCAGTGACGCTGCAATGTCGTTCTCTTTTTTAACATGTCGCCTTGCCTATCAGGGAAGTGGCCGATGTGACGATGGGCAATGTTTGGGGGCGTTGTGATGCGCTTCCAGTGTTGGATGCTTACCAGGGCGTGGGCCTCCAGGGTGTAAATGTATGGCATGGAAGATGCAACTTAGTCGGCTCCTTCACCGAGTCCAGTCAAATCCTTCCTTCAACTCACTGTCTCTTACGTTCATGGGGGAGGGAGGGGCTGTTGGTCCGAGTTGCCTTGGAGTTGTTATCGTACTATGGCGGTGTCTTTCTTGGACCGTGTCGCAATCTTGTAGCTCAGTGCGCCATCTTCTCACAATCCTTGGAAGGAGGTTGGGCAAGGCTAGTCGTTATCGTCGGGTCGTTGATTGACAATGTGGTGTAAGCCTCTTGGCGGGTTGTGCATTTAGCTGTAGCCTTCAATGATGATGTATCAACCGTCTTGGCATTTCTTCTACGAAATATGATACATCTTCCATGGCGCGTTCCACAACAAAAAAAAAAACTATCTAGTCAAACTCTCTCCAGCCTTGTTGTCGCCCTTGTTGTTGTAGGCGGGAATCTAGCTATGTTCCAAAATCAGGGGCGGGCCCAAAATTTTGATTATGGGTATTCAAAATTATAAAATTATTATTATATGAAATAAAGTTTGTAAATAATTTGAGTATGAAGTAATGATCACACATATCTCATATTTTCTTGAGAAACCCTCACAAGTTAATATGAAAAAGTAAGAGTAGAAAAAACATAATATGATCTTCATATAACAAAAAGACATGCACAAAAGTTATTTTGCAAAAAAAAGAATAAATTCTCACATGGAGATTGAACTCATGACCTAATGAATAGATAGTTCATGCAAAACCATGTGGGCTACTTCAACATTCATATAATAACTGGACCCTTTTTTTATATATTATGTAATACATATATATCAATATTTTTTTCAAATTATTTGGGTATTCAGCTGAATACCCTTGAATTGAAGTGGGCCAAGAAGTGAGCCTAGTTCACTTGGTTAGGGAAGTGAATGTACAACCCAGCCACCCAGGTTCAAGTCCCTAGGGACGCAAATTTAGGTTCTTATTATTTAAAAACAAAATTAATGTAGGGGCTTCCTGTAACGGCCCCGGGTAGTACCCCTAATAGATCTGCTTGTTCTTTTTCTTTTGTGCATCATCATGGCATATGCATCATATCATCCGTGTTTTATTTAACAAAATAAAATTATTTTATAAACTCTTCTTATTTTATTCTCCCTCTCATATGGTTTTTATAAAACCCTTCTATCTTTTCCATCTAATCCTAAAACCAAATAAATAAAATTATTTTATAAACCAAATTATTTTGAATTATCTTTTCTCCCCTCTCTGTTTCAAATTCAAAGTTTTTGAAGGGATTTCAAATCAATTGCAAAACAGTTTGAAAAGAGAAAAGATTTTAAAATAAGAAAACGAACCAGGGCCTTATCTCTCCCTTTTCCCTCTTTGCAGCCCACCTAGCTCCACCCTGGTGGCCTGCCTCTCCTTCCTTCCCCGCAGCCCATCTTCCCTCTTCCCTTGGCCCAGCCCGGCCCGCTTACCCCTCCGACCGGCTCACCTTTCCGTCGTTGTCGTCTTTCCCGCAGAGAGCACACGCACATGGCGTGTTCAACGTTGCCGTGATCCTTCCCCTCTCTCCACCAGCCTGGCCTCCATCTGCTCCTCCCTTCTTATCCCCATCGAGGCCCTCCCCAAACCCTAGCCCTTCTCCCACCCTCGCGCCGCCATCTTCCTCCTCTTCTTCCCATCTTACTCCTCTCTCTGTGAACAAAACGAAGGGGAGAAACCCCACAGTACCTCCTTCACCCACCATGGCGCCGCCGCTACACACCACCCCTCGCCGTTCTGAGGGCACCGGGAGATGCGCCTCGTCGTCCTCTTCAACCTAGTTCAAGGAATCGAGCCGGGGCTGGCTCAATCAACGGCAAAATCGCCGATTCCGCCTCCAACTCCGGCGAGTAATTCGTCAATTCCGGCCGCCCTCGTCCTCCTCCGGCCAAACCGAGCACACCTCCGGCTTCCCCATGTTCAGGCGCACCCTCGCCGCCCTCGGTCTCGTCCTCTTTCACTCGCAGCCGTCAAGTCCTTCTCCAACCAGGGTCGTCCGCCATGGCCGCCATGCTCGAGCTCCGCCTCTCTCTGCTTCTTGTTGTCGGGCGACCCAGAACCATCACCATCCGAACCTGGAGCCCAGTGGTTTGTTCCCCTCTGCTTGACCCAGACATCTTGGGTTCGAATACCACCGTGGCCACTAAATCCAACCCTTTTTCTTCTCTTTTGGTTCAGATCTCGCAGCCAAGGATGCTTCAATTCGTGAGGACCTTTCCATATTCAACATCAGCAACAGTAGCCAGATGGTCCGTTCCTTTGCTTACCTGCAGGAGATCCTGGGTTCAATTTGCACTGCATGCAAATTAAGCTCACTTTTTCCTCTGTTTTTGCCAGATCTGCATAGATCTTCTGTAGCTGGGCCTCAGCCCGTGTTGCCGCCAACTTGTTCGCCGCCGAGCGTGCGGCAGGCCGCTATCCGCTGCCCAGGTCCGGCCCAGTTCGCCCCCTGCTTTTCCTCTCTTCTTTGTTTTTGCAGAAAGTATTTAAAACTTGCAAAATTAATATCTTTTAACCTTTAATTGGAATACAAAGTATCTTAATGAAAATCGATCATAAAAAGAGAAGGAATCTTTAAACTATAACTCGAAATAAAAAGTGTTATATATGAAAATTGATCAGAAAAACATGAGGAACATGAATATGCCATCCATTCATCTGTTTGCATCACGCATCATGTCGCCCGTTGATAGTTTGTGCATTTCACCTCACATATATGCGGAGTATTTTGGGATTCCAATTAGGTTTTCCCCGCTCCGTTTAATATTGAAGTAGCTCACCCTTGCCAAGTTATGCCATGCTAACCAACACTTAAATTGCCGGTAAAAAATGCAACTCCAACCCTAATTTGTTTGACCGGGGTTCCGACTCCGATTAATATGGATAAGTTGCACTGCACCATCATTGCCATGCCATGCATATCATCTTGATCATGGATCTTCTTTATCCGTAGTAGTAAGATTTGCATCCGTTGTGTGTTCCAGCATTTGCTTTTCACGGATAGGATCACGTGGTGTTGAGATCTGACAAGTTCTTCTGCAGCTTTTCACAGGCGAGCCCTCTCTCTTCACCTACTCTCCCTCGCATTGCTATCCTTATGTTGCGCTTCTTTATCGAGTCACGTCTCCTATTCCACTTGTTTACCATAATAATCCTATATGTATCATTCCTTAACCATAGCCGTTGCTTGATGTTTGAGCCTTGCGAGTCGTAGGCGTGTTTAGGATCTGTTGTTTATCTCGATCTATTATCGGGATATGTTGGGTTGTTGGGAGGTTATCACATGCTATATCATTGTTGGAGATATTCACACTTTACTTTATTGTTAACAACTAAAATTGTAAGCAGAGGCATCTGTGAGCCCCTTTGCGAAAGCATCGGAACTTTGACTCGCTAATGTCCCCTAGGACCCGAGTTCTTGTTATCTGTTCCGAGACTGAGCGCTCTAACCACACGTGGGTATGCTTAGGGTCTCCCCTCGACCCACCGGAATCTGACTTTGTCCAGTGGCCACAACTAGTTTGAATGTTTTGTTTCTCTCGGGCGTGCACGCTTGTTTCTTTGTGGACAGATGATATGATGTTACTTTTGGGGCCTTGTACCCTGTTGCCTCTCGCACGTTCGTAGGTTGCGGAGCCCCTGCGAAGTGGTCATCCCGCTGGGCACTGATCACCTAGTCTGACGCAATAGCGAGTCCGCTTCGGAGCACGGCCGGACTCTGATACGGGTTTAACTTAGTTAGGTGGCTTCCTGGACATTGTTGTAGTGAAGGAGAGTGCGTGTCGTGATATCCACCTGTCGTAAGTGGGTTGAGCGTGCGTGTGGCTACATTTGGGCACCCCTGCAGGGTTACAATCTTATCGATAAGCCGCATCCGCGGTTATGGACGACTTGGAGCTGTATGACTCGACCATAGACAACTTACACATGTTGTTCATTACTAATAACTTGTGTAGTAAGATAGAACAACTTCAATAACAAATGGTTAAAACTTGATAACTGCGTGAGTGCCTTTGTAAGTACCTCTTTGCGAAGGGGAACGCATCGGTTGAGTTATGTTGCGAGTATAGGCTGTTAGTTTATGCGCTCTCTCACCTTCTCTGAGTAGACGATGTTGTAGAGTGTCTCTATAGGTTTTTAGTGCTTGCGCGTTGCCGCTTAACCCCACCATATTGCCTATGACGTTCCTCTTGCGTCCTCTAAGTCCCCTGCGTGCCTCAAGTACAAAGGACGACTGGTTGACGAATGCTTATACGTCTTGAAGTCTTGTTAAGTACGAACCCGTACTTATTGCTGCTTCTACGGGACATAACCGGGCAGGTATGAAGATATGTTCGATCGACGTTAGCAAGGTTACCCTTCCGGCTTGGCCTGGTCGAGTTATGGACGCACTGGTTATCTTCAGGACTCTTAGTCCAATTTGTATCTTGTCCGTACTCGGACGTATTTGATCTTGTATGATTTGGATCTTTGTATTGTATATTTGTATCTTGACTCGTTGGAGTCGTTGTTGTAATATATGTTTCTTGTGGGCTCTATTGTAATCCTGTTGTAATGTTACCGCTCGTGTTAATTCCTCTGGCATCACGTGTGTGATTCTTCGCACGTCGTGTCGGAGGGCGTCCCTGATCGATATCGTGCGGATTTCGGCGGGATCGCTGGAATCCTCATGGTACCGGCGAGGCGTCACAAGTTGGTATCAGAGCTCAGGTTGACGGTACCCCACTAGTCCAGCCTGTAGGATAACCTTGCCAACGGACGTTGTGTCTAGTGTCAAAACTATTTCCTGAAAATTCGTTGGATAGTTCTGATTAGCTCTGATTTTCTCCTTACCTCTATTCTTTCTCCTCTTACCTTTGCGAGTTTTTGAATCTTCTCTTATCTGCTTCTTTGAGTCTTAGGTTCCGACGTGGGTTGGACGATCTTTGCCTTATCCTAATAGGTTCGATCTTCGGAGGATCTCGACGAAAGCACATCATCATCGACGGAACAACGACTTCTTGTTTGTGGTGTCGATGGAGCAATTCTTGTTAGTGGTGTCGAGGAGATCGACACGTCGCCTGAAGATCCGATAGTTCACCTCTCTCCCCCGTACCATGGCGTGGAATCTCGGGGCGAGATTCCTTGTTAGTGGTGTCGATTGTAACGGCCCAGGGTAGTACCCCTAATAGAATTGCTTGTTCTTTTTCTTTTGTGCATCATCATGGCATATGCATCATATCATCCGTGTTTTATTTAACAAAATAAAATTATTTTATAAACTCTTCTTATTTTATTCTCCCTCTCATATGGTTTATAAAACCCCCCTATCTTTTCATCTAATCCTAAAACCAAATAAAAAATTATTTTATAAACCAAATTATTTTGAATTATCTTTTCTCCCCTCTCATTTTTCAAATTCAAAGTTTTTGAAGGGATTTCAAATCAATTGCAAAATAGTTTGAAAAGAGAAAAGATTTTAAAATAAGAAAACGAACAGAGCCTTATCTCTCCCTTTTCCCTCTTTGCGACCACCCTAGCTCCGCACGGTGGCCCTCTCCTTTACATGACCCATCCTCTTCCAGCCCGGCCTTCCCTCGCCGCCACCTTTCGTCGTTGTCGTCTTTCCGCGAGCACACGCATGGCGTGTTCAACGTTCTTGTGATCCTTCCCTCTCTCCACAGACTTGGCCTCATCTCTCCGCCTTCTTATCCCATCGAGAGCCTCCCCAAACCCTAGCCCATTACTCGCTAGCCATCTTCTCCTCTTCTTCCCCATCTTACTGTCTCCGGAACCGTCCCCACATATCTTCACCCACCATGCGCCGCTACACACCAAGTTCTGAGGGCACCGGAGATGCGCCTCGCGTCCTCTTCAACCCTAGTTCAAGGAATCGAGCGTGCCTCCTTCGCCCAGCATTAGGCGGCTACACCACCCCTCGCCCCATGCGCCTCGTACTCTTCAACCAGTTCAAGGAATCGGCCGCTCGATCAACGCAAAATCGCCTCCTCAACTCCGGCGAAATTCGCATTCACCGCTCGTCCTCACGGCCAAGAGCACGCCTTCATTGTTGGCGCACCCTCGCGCCTCGGTCTCGTCCTCTTTCACTCGCCAGTCAAGTCCTTCTCCAACCGGGTCGTCGCCATGGCCGCCATGCTCGAGCTCCCTTCCTCTGCTTCTTGTTGTCGGGCGACCAGAGCCATCCCATCCAGAACCTGGAGCGCGGTGGTTTGTTCCCTCTGACCCGGACATCTTGGTTCGAATACACTGATGGCACATAAATCCAACCCTTTTTCTTCTCTTTTGGTTCGAGATCTCGCAGCCAAGGATGCTTCAATTCGTGAGGACCTTTCCATATTCAACATCGGCTTGCCGGATGGTGGTTCCTTTGCTTACACGGGGAGATCTGGGTTCAATTTGCCTTGCATGCAAATTAAGCCACTTTTCCTCTGTTTTTGCGGATCTGCATAGATCTTACGTAGAGCTGAGCCTCGGCCGTGTTGCGCCAACTTGTTCGCCGCGAGCGTCGCAGCCTTATCCGGCCAGTCGCCGATTCGCCCTGTTTTCCTCTCTTCTTTGTTTTTGCAGAAAGTATTTAAAACTTGCAAAATTAATATCTTTTAAACTATAACTCGAAATAAAGTGTTATATATGAAAATTGATCAGAAAAACATGAGGAACATGAATATGCCATCCATTCATCTGTTTGCATCACGCATCATGTCGCCCGTTGATAGTTTGTGCATTTCACCTCACATATATGCGGAGTATTTCGGATTTCTAACTAGGTTTTCCCCGCTCCGTTTAATATTGAAGTAGCTCACCCTTGCCATGTTATGCCATGCTAACCAACACTTAAATTTGCCGGTAGAAAATGCAACTCCAACCTAATTTGTTTGTCCGGGGTTCCGACTCCGATTAATATGGATAAGTTGCACCGCATCATCTATGCCATGTCATGCATATCATCTTGATCATGCTGGATCTTCTTTATCCGTAGTAGTAAGACTTGCATGCGTTGTGTGTTCCAGCATTTGCTTCTTCACGGATAGGATCACGAAGTGGTGTTGTGAGATACGACAAGTTCTTCTGCAGCTTTTCACAGGCGAGCCCTCTCTCTTCACCTACTCTCCCTCGCATTGCTATCCTTATGTTGCGCTTCTTTATCGAGTCACGTCTCCTATTCCACTTGTTTACCATAATAATCCTATATGTATCATTCCTTAACCATAGCCGTTGCTTGATGTTTGAGCCTTGCGGGTCGTAGGCGTGTTTAGGATCTGTTGTTTATCTCGATCTATTATCGGGATATGTTGGGTTGTTGGGAGGTTATCACATGCTATATCAGTTGTTGGAGATATTCACACTTTACTTTATTGTTAACAACTAAAATTGTAAGCAGAGGCATCTGTGAGCCCCTTTGCGAAAGCATCGGAACTTTGACTCGCTAATGTCCCCTAGGACCCGAGTTCTTGTTATCTGTTCCGAGACTGAGCGCTCTAACCACACGTGGGTATGCTTACCGGGTCTCCCCTCGACCACTGCCGGAATCTACAGCTTTGTCCAGTGGCCACAACTAGTTTGAATGTTTTGTTTCTCTCGGGCGTGCAAGCTTGTTTCTTTGTGGTCAGATGATATGATGTTACTTTTGGGGCCTTGTACCCCGTTGTCTCTTGCACGTTCGTAGGTTGCGGAGCCGCTGCGAAGTGGTCATCCCGCTGGGCACTGATCACCTAGTACGCTGACGCAATAGCTGAGTCCGCTTCGGAGCACGGCCGGACTTCGATACGGGTTTAACTTAGTTAGGTGGCTTCCTGGACATTGTTGTAGTGAAGGAGAGTGCGTGTCGTGATATCCACCTGTCGTAAGTGGGTTGAGCGTGCGTGTGGCTACATTTGGGCACCCCTGCAGGGTTACAATCTTATCGATAAGCCGCGTCCGCGGTTATGGACGACTTGGAGCTGTATGACTCGACCATAGACAACTTACACCTGTTGTTTCATTACTAATAACTTGTGTAGTAAGATAGAACAACTTCAATAACAAATGGTTAAAACTTGATAACTGCGTGAGTGCCTTTGTAAGTACCTCTTTGCGAAGGGGGAACGCATCGGTTGAGTTATGTTTGCAGAGTATAGAACTGTTAGTTTATGCGCTCTCTCACCTTCTCTGAGTAGACGAATGTTGTAGAGTGTCTCTATAGGTTTTTAGTGCTTGCGCGTTGCCGCTTAACCCCACCATATTGCCTATGACGTTCCTCTTGCGTCCTCTAAGTCCCCTGCGTGCCTCAAGTACAAAGGACGACTGGTTGACGAATGCTTATACGTCTTGAAGTCTTGTTAAGTACGAACCCGTACTTATTGCTGCTTCTACGGGACATAACCGGGCAGGTATGAAGATATGTTCGATGAAGACGACGTTAGCAAGGTTACCCTTCCGGCTTGGCCTGGGCAGGGTTATGGACGCCATTGGTTATCTTCAGGACTCTTAGTCCAATTTGTATCTTGTCCGTACTCGGACGTATTTGATCTTCTGTATGAGTTGGATCTTTGTATGTATCTATTTGTATCTTGACTCGTTGGAGTCGTTGTTGTAATATATGTTTCTTGTGGGCTCTATTGTAATCCTGTTGTAATGTTACCGCTCGTGTTAATTCCTCTGGCATCACGTGTGTGATTCTTCGCGCACGTCGTGTCGGAGGGCGTCTCTGAATCGATATCGTGCGGATTTAGGCGGGATCATTTGGAATCCTCGAGTCTGCAGGTTAGGGGCGTCACACTTCCCTACCGTATTCCTTTAAAAAAATTGAAGTGGGCCCGCCCTGCATGAAATGGAGCCATAACCTGACTTGTGAAGCAGTGGCGGAATGTTTTCAATAGTAAAGTCATGATTTGAGCATTTCAATCAACAATGATCAATACTACAACAACTAAATGATGCAATAGTTTATAGTTTTTACATCAAATTGTCATGGTCACAGCAACCCAAATGTACATTGGGCAATGTTCAACCACCGGATGTCCAAAAAGTTACACGTCCTCCTTGATGAATGCAAGAGATCATTAAACCATACTATCGATGTGGAGCTCATCGTGAACACCTCCATCACCACCACCCATAGGAGATTCACCTAGGCCACTTGACGAGCTAGCCTTTCCCTCTCCAAGATGCCGAAAGCATGATGCAACTCCAATTGTGCTTCATTCATCCTCGAGGTATACATCATCATGATCTCCTTCTCCTTGGACATGAGCTCCTTCATTGCCTTGACCTCCTTTATCTTGAGCCTCCTCTCCTCTAGCTCGCTTTTGTACTTGGCATCACTTCGGATTGCTTCCCACCTTGAATGCATCATCACCATGTTCTTGCCATGCATCATCATCTTCGAGGCACTGCCAATTGTCCTTGATCTTGGTGTAGTTCACGATGCGTTTCTTCTTTGTCGTTGGTGCTTGGGCTACATCGAACACCTTGTCTTCTAGTCCAACCTCGCCATCTTCTTCTTAAGCATCATTGCTGAATTGAATCCGCTCGCCAGTAATCTCTACCGCGTTCCCGTTAGGCATAGTCATGAACGATGTCGTGGCCGCGTGCGATTGTAGCTACATCGGATTAAGCTTAACTACTACAAGAATCTAATTACATGCACGGTATCGTGGAGAGGACGGAGGTCATACCTTGCAGAATCATCACCGAGCATGTTGCTCGCACTATCCAAAGGGGGCGCATCAACAACGGGCGGAGGCTGCGCGGCGGGTCGAGGCTAAGCGGAGACATGTTGAGGCTCAGTGGTGACGTGCGGAGGCTAAGGTGCGACGAGCTGAGGCTCATCAGCAACCTGCTTGCTCTTCTTGGGCACATGCTTGGGCGCCTTGGTGACGGGCGCATGCCGTCGTGGCTATCAACACCCGGATTTTTAAGTCCAGATGCCTATTATGCCATACATCGCAATCCCAGGACAATTGTTGTTGCGAGACATAACAGTTGATATCATAAGTCATCATTCATTACAAACCATCATTGTCTACAAAAGGGGATCACATGATCCAATATTACACAGATAGTTGATCTAATGATCAACTAACAACACAAGTAGCGGAAGCATAATAGGTGGACTATCTAGTTCCACATGCCAACGCTTGATGTTAGGCGAGCTCCTAGTTGTTGTAGACGTCCTTGATGTCTACGCACGCTTCTATTCTTGTAGACAGTGTTGGGCCTCCAAGAGCAGAGGTTTGTAGAACTGCAGCAAGTTTCCCTTAAGTGGATCACCCAAGGTTTATCAAACTCAGGGAGGTAGAGGTCAAAGATATTCCTCTCAAGCAACCTGCAATTAAGATACAAGAAGTCTCTTGTGTCCCCAACACACCTAATACACTTGTCAGATGTATAGGTGCACTAGTTCGACGAAGAGATAGTGAAATACAAGTAATATGGATGATTGTAAGTAGTAATTGCAATCTGAAATAAAAATGGCAGCAAGCAAACATGTAGCAGAACTTGTTGGAAACGGTGTTTCAATGCTTAGAAACAAGGCCTAGGGATCATACTTTCACTAGTGGACACTCTCAACATTGCAATCATAATTGAATATAAATATAAGCACTTCACTATGTTATTCTGAATTACTCTCTGGCTGGATAACGAACACTAATTCACCGTGTAGGGCTGCAAAAGCAAACCCTAAAGATGTATTCCCAAGTACTAATAAACACTCCACGCTGTCACTTTGAGCATTGATACGTCCAATTTGCATCACTATTTTGTATCATAATTTGCTGTTATTCATTGATATATTTCATATTGGGACACAATACTTATGTTATTTCATCTATTTTGCATGTTTCATCATCATTGGAGGATCAAGCACGGGAGCCAGGATTCTTGGAAAAAGCACCGTCAGAACGCAATATTTCGGAAGATCAATTGTGGAAGGGAATTTCACGTAAATTCCTATTTTCCGGATGACGGAGGGAGCCAAAGGGGAGCGAGAGAGGAGCCCTTTGGGCCCAGGACCACGGGGCGGCGACAAGGCTGGCGCGCCACCCGTGCTCGGGGGCCCCAGCCCCTTCGCCTCCTTTTCTTCGCGTACTCTTCGTCCAAACCTAAGCCACGAGAGGACCTCACGAAGAGATTCTGACCGCTCTGAGCGGAAGCACTGAGAGAAAAGAGCTCTCCTGCGGCGGAATCGCCAGGAAATTCCCTCCGGAGGGGAAATCACGCCATCGCCATCGTCATCGAGCGGGACATCATCTCCATCATCATCATCATCATCATCTCCACCATCTACACCGCCATCACCCGCTGCACCTCGTCATCGCTGTAGCAATTCGGGTTAAATCTTGATTGTTTGATAGGGGAAACTCTCCCGGTGTTATTCTATACTTGTTGTAGATGCTATTGAGTGAAACCATTGAACCAAGGTTTATGTTCAGATTGTTATTCATCATCATATCACCTCTGATTGTATTCCATATGATGTCTCGTGAGTAGTTCGTTTAGTTCTTGAGGACATGGGTGAAGTCTAAATGCTAGTAGTGAATTATGGTTGAGTAATATTCAATGTTATGATATTTAAGTTGTGGTGTCATTCTTCTAGTGGTGTCGTGTGAACGTCGACTACACGACACTTCACCATTTATGGGCCTAGGGGAGTGCATCTTGTATTCGGTTGCTAATTGCGGGGTTGCCGGAGTGACAGAAACCTGAGCCCCCGTTAGTATATCGATGCAGGAGGGATCGCAGGATCTCAGAGTTTAAGGCTGTGGTTAGATTTATCTTAATTACTTTCTTGTAGTTGCGGATGCTTGCAAGGGGTATAATCACAAGTATGTATTAGTCCTAGGAAGGGCGGTGCATTAGCATAGGTTCACCCACACAACACTTATCAAAACAATGAAGATTATTAAACCACATGAAGCGAAAGTACTAGACTAAAATCCCCGTGTGTCAGAACGTTTGGTCATTATAAGTAAACAAACCGGCTTGTCCTTTGTGCTAAAAAGGATTGGGCCACTCGCTGCAATTATTTCTCTCGCATTTTATTTCCTTGTACTTTATTTATCTGCAATATCAAAACCCCCTGAATACTTGTTGTGAGCATTTACAGTGAATCCTTCATCGAAACTGCTGCCAACACCTTCTGCTCCTCGTTGGGATCGACATTCTTACTTATCGAAGATACTACGATACACCCCCTATACTTGTGGGTCATCAAGACTATTTTCTGGCGCCGTTGCCGGGGAGTGAAGCGCTATTGGTAAGTGGAATTGGTAAGGAAATTTACTGTTTGTGCTGATTTTATTTCTGCCTGCTGCTATAAATCATTATGGAGAGATCTTCTCTTCAATTTCTATTTGGGAAATCTACTACTACTGCAACGGTAGTGGATGAAGCGCCAGGTGAGGAAGTAGTACCATATAAAATACCTATGAAAATTATTGAACGTGTTATGGATAACCGCTATGAAGGGGATGGAACTGTTCATCCTGGTGATCATTTATTGTTTTTGCATGAATTATGCGGTTTATTCAAATGTGCAGGTATTTCTATGAATGAAGTTAGGAAGAAACTATTCACTATATCGCTGTCTGGTAAAGCGGCGCATTGGTATAAATTGCTGAAGAATGGTGATTCTATTGATTGGGAGGACATTGTGCCTTTATTTTATTCCAAATTCTATCCTCCAAGTGAAATTCACAAAGATCGGAACCGCATATATAATTTCTGGCCTCATGATGGAGAGAGTATTGCCCAAGCTTGGGGGAGATTGAAGTCTTTAATGCTCAAATGCCCCATTCATGAGCTTCCTGGTAATGTTATTATTGATAATTTCTATGCAAGACTTTCTTTTCAAGACAAGACCTTGCTGGATACTTCTTGTTCTGGATCATTTACACGCAAGAATGAAGAGTTTAAAAGGGACCTTCTTGATCGGATCCAAGAAAATACTGAAGGATGGGAGAACGACAAAGATAGAGAATCAGGTATAATTTATGATTATAAATGCATTGAAGCTTTTATGGATACTGATAAATTTCGTAATATGAGTGCTACATATGGTCTTGATTCCCAAGTTGTTGCAAATCTTTATAAAGCTTTTGCCTCTCATTATGAACTGCCTAAGAAGAATTTTGATAAGTATCATGAACCGTATAAAGATAAAGTTGATTCATCTGTAAACAAATGTGTAGTGGTTGAAACTGTTGATAATGTTATTCCTGAAGCTTATATTGAAAAAACTCCTTTCCCTGCTAAAATGAAGGAGTACTCTGTCATATCTAGTGCAGTTAATAAAAGTGAAAAGAAACCTAAAGAACCTGAAGAACAAATTAAAATTGAACCTGCTGTTGCAATAGTTAAAGATCTTGTGACTGAAAATGTGGAGGATGGTCATATTATTTTCTGTGAAGATGCTTCTAATATTGTTTCACATCCTAATAAATCCAAACAAGTTAGTGTTCCTATGCTATCTGTTAGAATTGGTGATCATTGCTATTATGGTTTATGTGATATTGGTGCAAGTGTTAGTGCTATTCCTTATGAGCTTTACACGGAGATTATGCACGAAATTGGTTCTTGTGAACTTGAAGATATTGATGTGGTTATTCATCTGGCTAATAGAGAAACTATTTCTCCAATTGGTATTGTTCGAGATGTGGAAGTTTTATGTGGTAAGATTAAATATCCTGCTGACTTTTTGGTACTTGGTTCTGCTGCTAGTGATCATTGTCCTATCATTTTTGGTAGACCTTTTCTAAATACTTGTGGAGCTATTATAGATTGTAAGAAAGAGAAAATTTTGACTAGATTTGCTGGTGAACCTTATGAATTTAACTTTTCTAAATTTACCAAAACTCCTTATAAAGCTGACTTGCCTAGTAATGATTTTAAAATGGAGCAGTGTGCATCTATTGTTCTTGTTCCTAATAATCCTTTGCAGCAACATTTGGAGAATAGTGAAAGTGAAGCTTTTAGGAAAGAAAGAGATGAGCTTGAGGAAATTTTTCTTCGCCAACCTATTCTCAAGCATGATTTACCGGTGGAAGATTTGGGTACAACACCGCCACCAAAGGAAGATCCTGTTTTTGATTTAAAGCCTTTACCTGATAATCTTAAATATGCTCATATTGATGATAAGAAAATATATCCTGTTATTATTAGTTCTAAGCTTTCAGAGATTGAGGAAGAAAGGTTATTGGAAATATTGAAGAAACACCGAGGAGCTATTGGCTATACTCTTGATGATTTGAAAGGGATTTCTCCTTCTATTTGCCAACATGCTATTAATATGGAAGAAGATGCAAAGCCTGTTGTTGAACATCAACGTCGTCTAATTCCGAAGATGAAAGAGGTGGTAAGGAATGAGGTATTAAAACTTCTTGAAGCTGGTATTATATATCCTATTGCTGATAGTAGATGGGTTAGTCCTGTGCATTGTGTTCCTAAGAAAGGAGGAATGACTGTTGTGCCTAATGATAATGATGAGCTTATTCCTCAAAGAATAGTTGTAGGTTATAGAATGTGCATTGATTTTCGAAAAGTTAATAAAGTTACTAAGAAAGATCATTACCCTTTACCCTTTATTGATCAAATGCTAGAAAGGTTATCTAAAAATACTCATTTTTGCTTTCTTGATGGATATTCTGGGTTTTCACAAATTGCTGTTAAAGCTAAAGATCAAGAGAAAACCACTTTTACTTGTCCTTATGGAACTTATGCTTATAGGCGTATGCCTTTTGGTTTATGTAATGCTCCTGCTACTTTTCAAAGATGCATGTCTGCTATTTTTCATGGTTTTTGTGAAAGTATTGTAGAGGTGTTCATGGATGATTTTTCTGTTTATGGGAATTCTTTTGATAATTGCTTGCGAAACCTCGATAAAGTTTTGCAGAGATGTGAAGAAACTAACCTTGTTCTTAATTGGGAGAAATGCCACTTTATGGTTAATGAAGGAATTGTATTGGGACATAAAATTTCCGAGAGAGGTATTGAAGTTGATAGAGCTAAAGTTGAAGCAATTGAGAAGATGCCCTATCCGAGGGATGTTAAAGGTATTCGTAGTGTTCTTGGTCATGCTGGGTTTTATAGGAGATTTATTAAAGATTTCTCTAAAATTTCAAAGCCTCTTACTAATCTTCTTCAAAAAGATGTACCTTTTGTTTTTGATGATGATTGTAAGGAAGCTTTTGAAACTCTAAAGAAAGCCTTAACAACTGCTCCTGTAGTTGAACCTCCTGATTGGAATTTGCCTTTTGAAATTATGTGTGATGCTAGTGATTTTGCTGTAGGCGCTGTTCTTGGACAGCGGGTAGATAAAAAATTAAATGTTATTCATTATGCTAGTAAGACTCTTGATGCTGCTCAAAGAAATTATGCTACAACTGAAAAGGAATTGTTAGCTGTAGTCTTTGCTTGTGATAAGTTTAGACCCTATATTGTTGATTCAAAAGTTACAATTCATACTGATCATGCTGCAATTAGATACCTTATGACAAAGAAAGATGCTAAGCCAAGGCTTATTAGATGGGTACTTCTGTTGCAAGAATTTGATTTACATATTATAGATAGGAAAGGTGCTGATAATCCTGTTGCTGATAATTTGTCTAGATTGGAAAATATTGCTTATGATCATGTTCCTGTTAATGATAGTTTTCCAAATGAACAATTGGCTGTAATAAAGGTGAGCTCGCGAGAGAGCCCTTGGTATGCAGATTATGCTAACTTTATTGTTTCGAAGTATTTGCCTCCAACCTTTTCAGCTCAGCAAAGGAGGAAATTCTTTTATGACTTGAGGCATTATTTTTGGGATGACCCACACTTATATAAAGAAGGAGTAGATGGTATTATGCGAAGATGTGTTCCTGAATATGAACAACAGGAGATATTGAATAAATGTCATGGAAGTGTTTATGGAGGACATCACGCTGGAGATAGAACCGCGCAGAAGGTTCTACAATCAGGTTTTTATTGGCCAACACTCTTCAAAGATGCAAGGAAATTTATTTTATCTTGTGATGAATGTCAAAGAGTTGGTAATATCTCTAGACGCAATGAAATGCCTATGAATTATACTCTTGTTATTGAACCATTCGATTGTTGGGGATTCGACTTCATGGGACCTTTCCCTTCTTCAGACGGTAACACTCATATACTTGTCGTTGTTGATTATGTTACTAAATGGGTAGAAGCTATACCTACAAAAAGTGCTGATGGTGAGACCTCTATAAAAATGCTTGTAGATATTATATTTCCTAGATTTGGAGTACCTAGATATATTATGACTGATGGAGGTTCTCATTTTATTCATGGAGGTTTTAGAAAAACTCTTGCTAAGTATGGTATTAATCATAGAATTGCTTCTGCTTATCATCCTCAAACTAGTGGTCAAGTAGAATTATCAAATAGAGAGATTAAAGCTATCTTGGGTAAGACTGTTAATAAATCTAGAAAGAATTGGGCTAGTAAATTGAAAGAAGCACTATGGGCTTATAGAACTGCTTATAAAAATCCTATGGGAATGTCACCTTATAAAATGGTTTATGGAAAAGCTTGTCATTTACCTCTAGAACTAGAGCACAAAGCTTATTGGGCTGTTAGAGAACTAAATAAAGATCCTAAATTAGCCGGTAATAAGAGGTTGTTGCAATTAAGTTCTCTAGATGAATGGAGAAGTGAAGCTTATGAAAATGCTAAACTCTTTAAAGAAAAAGTTAAGAAATGGCATGATAGAAGGATTATCAAAAGAGAGTTTAATATTGGGGATAAAGTCCTATTGTATCGGTCTCGTCTCAGATTCTTTGCAGGGAAATTACTCTCGAAGTGGGAAGGACCATATGTTGTTGAGGAGGTGTATCGTTCAGGAGCAATTAAAATTAGCTCTCTCCAAGGCAATGCCACACAAGTGGTGAATGGACAAAGACTCAAGCATTATATCTCGGGAGATTCTTATAATGTTGATGTTGATATTATTCAAGTGGAAACACCGGAGGCCTTCATCAAAGGACAAATTGACAGTCCGCCAGAACTCGACTTTGAATAGGTAACAGTACAGGTAATAAAAAGTCCGCGTTTACCTTTCCGAACATTATTTCTGCTGTTTTTAGAAAATATGAAAAATTACGGAATCGAAACGGAGTGGAAAAGACGCGCGAGGGCCCGTCACCACAGGCCGGCGCGGGCCCCACCCTGGCCGCGCCGACCTATGGTGACGGCACCTCGGCGTCCCGTTTCCACTCGTTTTCGGCCTGGAACCTTCCTTTTGTCGTAAAAATATTTGCTATATAATCCCCCGGACCCCTGGAGGTCCGTAATATCGTTTTCTCGTCGTGTTTTGTTTCGAGCTGTTTTCTGCCAGATTTGTTTTGATCTAGAAGCACCATGGTCTCCAACAACAAAGACAAGGGGCCTTGGAGGGAAGAGATGGATGAAAGGATCAATAAGGAGAAGGAGAAGATAGCATCAGCAAAAGGAGAGTGGGAAACTACGAGGAGTAAGCCAATCTTGGTGGGATCGGTTAACACTGGACGTTCTTTTTCTCATAACTTGCAGGGAGCTCTTCCGCCTGCTCTGGACCTCGACTCTTTCCCTTGTGTGGAGGAAGCAATACGGGTTGCTGATGAGTTTTGTGATCAATATCGTGCTCTAAGAAGGGAAGTGGAGATACTTCAGGAGGAGAACCAGCGACTTCGCAGAATGCTGGAATATTACTCAAATCCCAGCACAAGGCCGTCACCGCCACACTCGGGTAACAATGAGTCTCTTCAGGTTTTGGTGCAGAATTGCAAAATTGAGAAGCTGAAGCTGAAGGAGATCCTTATGAAGCGCGAGAAGAATCCATCACCATCATCACCGAAGGAGTAATTCATCATTGGTATTGGCATCCCCTTGGTTTGTTCCAAGCTTGGGGGAGTGCCGCGGTATCACATCACCACCACCTTTATCTTTTACTATCAAGTAGTGTCATATCATGAGTAGGGAAGTTATCTTATGGAATAGTATGCAATGTGGAAGTATCTCTCTTAGTTAGTTATCTATGTATCCGTTGGTGTGAGTTATCGTTATGGAATATTAATGAGAAGTCTTATCATTTACTTTTTGCACACCTTATTTTAGTTTGCAATCTCCATTATATGATTACTCTTGACATGAGTATTGATATCACTTTGGGAGCATCAAGTAAATCTATTTGGTTTTGGCAAACTTAGCATTGGTCAATAGCAACAACATCTTGATGTTTAATAAAGAGAGAAATACACTTAGATATACTACTCTATTATCTCTATGCTTAGTATTCTGAAGTTAAAATTGCTTGTGCTTATGAGAAAGATGCATGATTGTTTCTATCATATGTATATTTGTTTGTTTCCCTCAACCTTTATGCTTGCTATCAAACCTTGCTAGCCAAAGACCTGTATCGAGAGGAATGCTTCTCATACATCCATAACCTTAGACCAAACATATGCCATTTGTGTCCACCATACCTACCTACTACATGGTATTTTCTGCCATTCCAAGTAAATACTTCATGTGCTACCTTTAAATTATTCAAACTACTACTCCTTATTTGTGTCAATGTTCTATAGCTCATGAGGAAGTATGTGGTGTTTTATCTTTCAATCTTGTTGGGCGAACTTTCACCAATGGACTAGCGGCACATCCGCTTATCCAATAACTTTGCAATAAGAGCTGGCAACGGGGTTCCCAGCCCCAATTAATAACTTTCATTAATAATTCTCTTCACATGTTTTGCTCTGATTTATCAGTAAGCAACTTAATTTTGCAATAGACACTCCTCCATGGTATGTGAATGTTGGAAGGCACCCGAGGATTCGGTTAGCCATGGATTGAGAAAGCCAAGGTTGGGGGGAGTGTCATCCTTAATAAAACTAAAATACATGTGTAAACAAAAGAGAAGGGGGATGATCTACCTTGCTGGTAGAGATGCCGTCCCTCATGGGAGCCGCTCTTTGAAGGTTCGCTTGGCAAGGGAGTTAGAGTACCCGCTACCATTCGTTGACAACAACAAACACCTCTCAAAATCTTACTTTTATGCTCTTTATATGATTTCAAAACTTGAAAAGCTCTAGCACATGATTTAATCCCTGCTTCCCTCTGCGAAGGGCCTATCTTTTACTTTTATGTTGAGTCAGTAAACCTATTTCTCTCTATCTCAAGCAAGCAATTGAGTTGTTGTGAACCAATCATTTATGCTATGATTCAGTTGATCATGTCTTTTATACTTTCTTGTTTAGTACCAATTTTATCTGAATGAATATGACTTTGAAGTTATCAATGATTATGAGGAGATTGTTATGCTTAAATATGAAAGCTCAGCTATAAAATCTAATATGAAAGCTTTGCTTAGAAGTACAATCCGTTAGTAGTTCTCTGACCAAGAACAAAGTTTGCCATCACCAATTATGATTTCTTATGCACCTTTACTTGTGATTTCTCTTTACCTATTTCAAGATGAGTTATATGAGGAAGTTGTTTACTAGAATGTCTTGTGTGAATGAATATGATGCTTCTTGTCCGTATTTTATTTATCGACTCTTCACTCCATAAACATGTGGTCTTGTTTATTGAGCTCAGTTTCGCTTGGGGACAAGCGAGGTCTAAGCTTGGGGGAGTTGATACGTCCAATTTGCATCACTATTTTGTATCATAATTTGCTGTTATTCATTGATATATTTCATATTGGGACACAATACTTATGTTATTTCATCTATTTTGCATGTTTCATCATCATTGGAGGATCAAGCACCGGAGCCAGGATTCTGCTGGAAAAAGCACCGTCAGAACGCAATATTTCGGAAGATCAACTGTGGAAGGGAATTTCACGTAAATTCCTATTTTTCCAGATGACGGAGGGAGCCAAAAGGGAGAGCAGAGAGGAGCCACTGTGGGCCCAGACCACAGGGCGGCGCGGCCCAAGGCCTGGCCGCGCCACCCCTCTGGGGGCCCCACAGCCCCTTTCGCCTCCTTTTCTTCGCGTACTCCTTCGTCCCGAAAACCTAAGCCACAGAGAGGACCTCACGAAGGGTTACAGCCGCCTCTGCGGGGCGGAGAACACCAGAGAGAAAAGAGCTCTCCGGCGGGCAGGAATCCGCCGGGGAAATTCCCTCCCGGAGGGGGAAATCGACGCCATCGCCATCGTCATCGAGCGGGACATCATCTCCATCATCATCATCATCATCATCTCCACCATCTACACCGCCATCACCACCGCTGCACCTCGTCATCGCTGTAGCAATTCGGGTTAAATCTTGATTGTTTGATAGGGGAAACTCTCCCGGTGTTATTCTATACTTGTTGTAGATGCTATTGAGTGAAACCATTGAACCAAGGTTTATGTTCAGATTGTTATTCATCATCATATCACCTCTGATTGTATTCCATATGATGTCTCGTGAGTAGTTCGTTTAGTTCTTGAGGACATGGGTGAAGTCTAAATGCTAGTAGTGAATTATGGTTGAGTAATATTCAATGTTATGATATTTAAGTTGTGGTGTCATTCTTCTAGTGGTGTCGTGTGAACGTCGACTACACGACACTTCACCATTTATGGGCCTAGGGGAGTGCATCTTGTATTCGGTTGCTAATTGCGGGGTTGCCGGAGTGACAGAAACCTGAGCCCCCGTTAGTATATCGATGCAGGAGGGATCGCAGGATCTCAGAGTTTAAGGCTGTGGTTAGATTTATCTTAATTACTTTCTTGTAGTTGCGGATGCTTGCAAGGGGTATAATCACAAGTATGTATTAGTCCTAGGAAGGGCGGTGCATTAGCATAGGTTCACCCACACAACACTTATCAAAACAATGAAGATTATTAAACCACATGAAGCGAAAGTACTAGACTAAAATCCCCGTGTGTCCTCGAGAACGTTTGGTCATTATAAGTAAACAAACCGGCTTGTCCTTTGTGCTAAAAAGGATTGGGCCACTCGCTGCAATTATTTCTCTCGCATTTTATTTCCTTGTACTTTATTTATCTGCAATATCAAAACCCCCTGAATACTTGTCTGTGAGCATTTACAGTGAATCCTTCATCGAAACTGCTGCCAACACCTTCTGCTCCTCGTTGGGATCGACATTCTTACTTATCGAAGATACTACGATACACCCCTATACTTGTGGGTCATCAAGCATTCATAGGAGGTACTAACACACCACAATTTCATAGAGACATCCAACTCAAATCATAACCCAGTGAACAAGTATTCTGTGAAATATAGCCTAAGAGACCCACACGGTGCACACACTGTCACCTTTACACACGTGGGACAAGGAGTCTCCGGAGATCACATAAGTAAAATCCACTTGAATAGCATAACGACATCTAGATTACAAAGCTCATCATATGGATCTCAATCATGTAAGGCAGCTCATGAGATCATTGTATTGAGGTACATGAGAGAGATTAACCACATAGCTACCGGTAGAGCCCTCAGCCTCGGGGGAGAACTACTCCCTCCTCATCATGGGAGATAGCAACGGCGATGAAGATGGCGGTGGTGTCGATGGAGATGGCTCCGGGGGCAATTCCCCGTCCCGGCGGCGTGCCGGAACAGAGACTTCTGTCCCCCGAAACGGAGTTTCGCGATGGCGGCGGCGCCCCTGGAGTCTTTCTGGAGTATGATTGATTTTTTGAGGGTTTTCCGTCGCGAGGGATTTATAGGCGAAGGGCGGCGTCGGGGGTCCTGGGGGCCCACACCATAGGGTGGGGCGGCCCCCCTCCTGGCCGCGCCGGCTGATGGGGAGGAGGCCCTGGGCCTCCTCTGGCCTGGCCCTTCTGGCTCCGTGAGTATTCTGGCGGAATAGAATTTATGTGATTTTTCTGGATTTTTCCGAGCACTTTGGTTTTTGGGCCTTTTCTGCAATAAACAGACATAATAAACAAAAACTGGCACTGTGGCATCTTGTTTATAGGTTAGTCCAATAAATGCCATAATATGATATAAAGTGCATATAAAACATGTAGGTATTGTCATAAAACTAGCATGGAACATAAGAAATTATAGATACGTTGAGACGTATCAAGCATCCCCAAGCTTAGTTCCTACTCGCCCTCGAGTAGGTAAACGATAAAAACAATAATTTCTGAAGTGACATGCTACCATCATAATCTTGATCAACATTATTGTAAAGCATATGAGGTGAATAAAGTGATTCGAAGCAATACACTACAAGAAAAGTTTTGATAGACAACGTCCCAAAATCGTCAACTAAGGGGAATTTTTCGTCGCCTATGGGCCTAACCCGACGATATGGGTTCTGTTGTCGAAACTGCGTCAGGCAAAGTCCAACGACGATTTTTCGGTCGTCGCGCTTGGGCGCCCTTCCGCCATGGAAAATCGGACCGTTGCGGAAGTGTTTTCGGGAGCCCGTTGACTGCTGACGTCATGCAACACGTGGCAGACGCCGTTAACTGGCAGTTAACGGCGTTAACCGCTGAAACCCCGTGGTAGATGGTAGGCCCACACGAGGCCTGCCACGTCTTAAGCGGGCGGGCCAGATGACATAGTTTGACCGGTCAACTATATAGCTGGGCTGGTCCATTAGTTACGTGGGCCGGGCCTAACCTCTAAGGTTGACTGGTCAAAACTTAAATGGGCCGGCCCATTTAACATGTGGGGTCCACCTTACGGCAAGCCCCGGACCCAGAAGCAAGTGGCGGGCCAAAAACACGGTGGGTCACTTTCTGTTAAAAGCCGGCCCATTTAGTATGTGGGGTCCGTATAGCAAGTGGGCGGCCCAACAAGCTAGTGGGCGGGCCAAAAACACAGTGGGTCCCACTTTCCGGTTAAAGGGTCGGCCCATTTAGTTTGTGGGGTCCACCATATAGCAAGTGGGCCGGCCCAACAAAATAGTGGGCCAAAAACACAGGTGGGTCCCTTTCTGTTAAAGCCGGCCCATTTAGTATGTGGGGCCCACCATATAGCAAGTGGGGTGGCCCACCAAGATAGTGGGCCGGTCAAAAACACGGGTGGGTCTCACATTCCTGTTAATGGGTGGCCCATATGTGGGGTCCACCATATAGAAAGTGGGCCGGCCCAACAAGATAGTGGGCCGGGCCAAAAACACAGGTGGGTCCCACCTTCCTATTAAAGGGCCGGCCCATTTGGTGTGTGGGGTCCACCATATAGAAAGTGGGCCGGCCCAACAATAGTGGGCCGGGCCAAAAACACAGGTGGGTCCCACCTTCCTATTAAAGGGCCGGCCCATTTACCATGTGGGACCACCATAGAGCAAGTGGGCCGGCCCAATAAGCATGTGGAGCCCATTATCGTGTAACCGGGCCGGCCTACTAAAGAAGTGGGCCGGCCCAAAATGAAAGTGGGTCCCACACTACTGTAAGTGGGCCGGCCCAATCTGTTGTAGGGCCCTACTTGTTTGACTAGTCAACTTGCATTAAATTTCATGAGCCTAAAATCTGATTTCAATGATACACACAAGTACATACACAAATAAAACAAATAGGAAAATTACAAGGCAATTAATGTGCCCAAATAAAAAAATTACATAGAATCATTGAGGACTTCTATTAGCATCATCAATAACACGTTGACATTTGGCAATCGCCTTGATTGAATCTTGTGTACTCTTTGTCAACATATCAGCTACAGATCTTAAAGCAGCAATACCATGTCTTTTATAAAGTACAGCCTTGAGATATTTACTGTCTGATGAAAGAAATGGTCTAGGTTGACGGCTATGAGAAGATGCATCAGAAGAAAGATCAGAACTTTTTGTGGGCCTCACTGGTAATGAAGATTGCTTCATCACAACTGCATTCTGATAATAATGCAAAAAGAGTTAAACGATGAACTATGCAAACATTTATTATGCAATGTAGATATAAGATAATAACAAGTTGCATAAATAAGACATGTATGGAACTTGTACTAAGCACAAACTTACATCATAATGTTGCACAGGGTCGCTACAGATCCTTTTTTGGCGACTATCTTCTAATGATGACTGCTTCATTAAAACTGCATTCTGGTAACATTGTAAACATAGTTACAACAATTAACTATTCAAACATGTATTACGCAATGTAGAGATCAGATAACAGCATGTAGCAGAAATAAGCACAAGATAAGATAAGATGCATGTACTAAGCACATACTGGCTCACTGCAGGTCCTTCTCTTGCGTGCACTAGTCGTGGTCAACATGCCTATCATTTTAGGTTCAGCCATCAAGTGAAATGCTAATCCTCCTGCTCCATTGTCCTTAATCTGTGTTTAGATATCACATTTAAGACCAAGTCAGCTGGTTTCAAATAACAAAAAACTTGAGCTGCCAAATGAATAAGCCAATATTTACCAGATATCAGATTAAAACCAACTAGATGTTGCTTTGCATGAGATACGAATTTCAGACATTCAGATTTAGAGTAGGGTAATGCCAAGGTTTTACACATAAAGTAAACTGGCATTAAGAATGACCAAATGTCAGGTTCAAATCACCCTCGAAGTTTCTCCAAGACAAGCATATCAAATAGGCAGAAACATAGTAAAGCATGAATGGCATTGCTATGGCAGGGTTCCAAGTGTTAATCTCTTGCATAAGGAACAATGCATATAGGTTATAGATAATAACGGAAGTAAACTGCCAAAATTACCAACCACGAACTCAGATTCCAACCTTACCTAGCGTCCCCGCTGTTAATGTTGGATGTTCTAATAAGTGGTTCGCATGATCAATCCCTAGGAAAAATAACATTGACAAGTCAGTCTACGATAATACAAAGACCAGACATGCACGCAGCAATAACTATATAAGCTAAAGACGAGGTATAAGAGCAAGCAGATTGGAAATGCACATAGCATGATTATAAAAGCAGTGTGAGAATAGCAGACACGAGAAAACAGCTAGCGGTGAGCTAATGACGTGGTATAAGAACAAGCAGATTGGAAATGCCCATAGCACGACTATAAAAGCAGTGCGACAATAGCATGCAGTACAAAAACAGTTGGCAGCAAATGAATGGGTACAAGGCTATAAATATGTGGATGCACACAGGTGTCAGTAGAATGAACAGGATGGTAGCGACCGGATAATGCTTTTGTACTGTACAATATTTAAACAAACTTCATGCGAAGCAACACATCAAGAAAGTTAACGGCATATGAGATCTCCAACGTATCGATAATTTCTTATGTTCCATGCTACATTATTGATGATATCTACATGTTTTATGCACACTTTATGTCATATTCGTGCATTTTGGAACTAACCTATTAACAAGATGCCGAAGTGCCACTTCCTGTTTTCTGCTGTTTTTGGTTTAGAAATCCTAGTAACGAAATATTCTCGGAATTGGACGAAATCACGCCCGAGGTTCCTATTTTGCCGGAAGCATCCAGAGAACACCCGAGAGCCGCCGGAGGCTGGGGCCCAGGCCGGATGATAGGGTGGCGCGGCCTGGCCGCGCCGGCCTATGGTGTGGCGCCTCAGACCCTCGAGGCTGCCCTTTCGCCTATATAAAGCCCCTGCCGAAAACCCTTACGGAAGCCACGGTACGCGAAACCTTCGAGCCGCCGCCATCGCGAAGCCAAGATACGGGGACGGGAGTCTCTGTTCCGGCACCTGCCGGGAGCGGGGAAGTGCCGGAAGGCTTCTCCATCGACACAGCTGCCATCTCCACCGCCATCTTCATCACCGCTGTTGCTCCCATGAGGAGGGAGTAGTTCTCCATCGAGGCTCGGGGCTGTACCGGTAGCTATGTGGTTAATCTCTCTCCTATGTACTTCAATACAATGATCTCATGAGCTGCTTTACATGATTGAGATCCATATGATGAGCTTTGTATCGCTACTAGTTGTGTGCTACTCATGTGATGTTATTAAAGTAGTCTATTCCTCCTGCATGGTGTAAAGGTGATTAGTGTGTGCACCGTGTGGTTCTTGTCGTAGGCTATGATCATGATCTCTTGTAGATTGTGGAGTTAATTATCATTATGATAGTATTGATGTGATCTATTCCTCCTTCATAGTGTAATGTGGACAGTGTGTGCACTATGTTAGTTCTTGGTTTATTTTGCAATGATCTATTATGCTCTAAGGTTACTTAAACATGAATATCGAATGTTGTGGAGCTTGTTAACTCCGGCATTGAGGGTTCGTGTAATCCTACGCAACGAATGGTGTTCATTATCAAACAAGAGTATATGTAGCACATATGAGAAAGAGTTATTTATTATGCGATCAATGTTGAGAGTGTCCACTAGTGAAAGTATGATCCCTAGGCCTTGTTCCTAAATACTGCTATCGCTGCTTGTTTACTTTTTTCTGGCGCCGTACTACTGCTCATATTCATTCATACCACTTGTATTTCACTATCTCTTCGCCGAACTAGTGCACCTATTAGGTGTGTTGGGGACACAAGAGACTTCTTGCTTTGTGGTTGCAGGGTTGCATGAGAGGGATATCTTTGACCTCTTCCTCCCTGAGTTCGATAAACCTTGGGTAATCCACTTAAGGGAAACTTGCTGCTGTTCTACAAACCTCTGCTCTTGGAGGCCCAACACTGTCTACAAGAATAGAAGCACCCGTAGACATCAAGCACTTTTCTGGCGCCGTTGCCGGGGAGGGAAGGTAAACGGCACTCACACATTGGCAAGCCCGGCAACTAAGCACTTTTCCTCCCTCGTCAACTACGCGCCAAGCACTTTTCTGGCGCCGTTGCCGGGGAGGAAAGGTAAAAGGCACTCATACTCCGGTTCCAGGTAACAGTACTTTTCTGGCGCCATTGTGTGTGTGCTCGAAGCTATTTCCTTTAGACTCTGCAATTGCGACATTTGGTTTCTTGTTTACACTAGTTAGGCATAATGGACAACAATGAGCTTCTTATTCTATTTCCTGATTTAAGACATGGATGGTTTGATGCGAAAATTAAAAAACCCATGGAACATATTAATATGAATGCTTTGAACACTATTGTTGCTAATGCTATGGAAAATTCTAAGCTTGGGGAAGCTGGCTTTGATGAGCATGATATTTTTAGTCCCCCAAGCATTGAGGAGAAAATTTACTTTGATGATACTTTGCCTCCCATTTATGATGATTATAATGATAGTAGTCTTTTGTTACCACCTGTTATGGAGGATAAATTTGATTATGATTACAATATACCTCCTATATTTGATAGCTACTTTGTTGAATTTGCTCCCACTACAATTAATAAGAATGACTATGCTTATGTTGGGAGTAGTAATTATTTTATGCATGAGACTCATGATAAGAATGCTTTATGTGATAGTTATATTGTTGAGTTTGCTCATGATGCTACTGAAAATTATTATGAGAGAGGAAAATATGGTTGTAAAAATTTTCATGTTACTAAAACACCTCTCTATGTGCTGAAATTTTTGAAGCTACACTTGTTTTATCTTCCTATGCTTGTTACTTTGCTCTTCATGAACTTGTTTATTTACAAGATTCCTATGCATAGGAAGCATGTTAGGCTTAAATGTGTTTTGAAATTGCTTCTTGATGTTCTCTTTTGCTTCATTGTCTATTTTCATGAGAGCATCATTAAAACTGCTGAGCCCATCTTAATGGCTATAAAGAAAGAACTTCTTGGGAGATAACCCATGTGTTTTTTGCTACAGTACTTTGTTTTATATTTGAGTCTTGGAAGTTGTTTACTACTGTAGCAACCTCTCCTTATCATGTTTTTGTGCCAAGTAAAGTTTCTATGTTAAAGTTGATGTTATATTTGGGATCGCTGCGCAGAAACAGCATTGCTGTCTGTCACGAATTCTGGCACAAGTCTCTGTAGAAAATTCGAAAAAATCTGCCAATTTACGAGCGTGATCTTCAGATATGTACGCAACTTTCATTAGTTTTGAGTTTTTCCATTTGAGCAAGTCTGGTGCCATTTTAAAATTCGTATTTACGGACTGTTCTGTTTTTGACAGATTCTGCCTTTTATTTCGCATTGCCGCTTTTGTTAAGTTGAATGAGTTTCTTTGTTCCATTAACTTTCAGAAGTTTTGTGCAATGTCCAGAAGTGTTAAGAATGATTGTGTCACCTCTGAACATGTGAATTTTTGATTATGCACTAACCCTCTAATGAGTTTGCTTGAAGTTTGGTGTGAAGGAAGTTTTCAAGGGTCAAGAGAGGAGTATGATATACTATGATCAAGAGGAGTGAAAGCTCTAAGCTTGGGGATGCCCCCGTGGTTCACCCCTGCATATTCTAAGAAGACTCAAGCGTCTAAGCTTGGGGATGCCCAAGGCATCCCCTTCTTCATCGACAAATTATCAGGTTCCTTCTCTTGAAACTATATTTTTATTCGGTCACATCTTATGTACTTTACTTGGAGCGTCTGTGTGTGCTTTTATTTTTGTTTTGTTATTTTCATTCTCTGAATAAGTTCATCCTTGTGTGGGAGAGAGACACGCTCCGCTGGTTCGTATGAACACATGTGTTCTTAGCTCATAATATTCATGGCGAAGTTTCCTCTTCGTTAAATTGTTATATGGTTGGAATTGAAAAATGCTACATGTAGTAATTGGTAAAATGTCTTGGATAATGTGATACTTGGCAATTGTTGTGCTCATGTTTAAGCTCTTGCATCATATACTTTGCACCCATTAATGAAGAAATACATAGAGCTTGCTAAAATTTGGTTTGCATATTTGGTCTCTCTAAGGTCTAGATAATTTCTAGTATTGAGTTTTGAACAACAAGGAAGACGGTGTAAAGTCTTATAATGTTTACAATATGTCTTTTATGTGAGTTTTGCTGCACCGGTTCATCCTTGTGTTTGTTTCAAATAACCTTGCTAGCCTAAACCTTGTATCGAGAGGGAATACTTCTCATGCATCCAAAATCCTTGAGCCAACCACTATGCCATTTGTGTCCACCATACCTACCTACTACATGGTATTTCTCCGCCATTCCAAAGTAAATTGCTTGAGTGCTATCTTTAAACAATTCAAAAGTTATTACCTCTTATTTGTGTCAATGTTTTATAGCTCATGAGGAAGTATGTGGTGTTTATCTTTCAATCTTGTTGGGCAACTTTCACCAATGGACTAGTGGCTTCATCCGCTTATCCAATAATTTTGCAAAAAGAGCTGGCAATGGGATTCCCAGTCCCAAATTAATTAACAAAAATAGACACTCCTCCATGGTATGTGATTGTTGGACGGCACCCGAAGGATTCGGTTAGCCATGGCTTGAGAAAGCAAAGGTGGGGAGGAGTGTCATCATAATAAAACTAAAATAAAAAGGCACTCCTTCATGGTATGAGATTGTTGGCAGGCACCCGAGGATTCGGTTAGCCATGGTTTGTGAAAGAAAGGTTGGAAGGAGTGCCACCCAAAAATAAAATAAAATGGGAGCCGCTCTTTGAAGGTTTGTCTGGCAAGGGGGTTAGAGTACCCGCTACCATTCGTTGACAACAACAAACACCTCTCAAAACTTTATGCTCTCTTGATGTTTTCAAAATCAAAGCTCTAGCACAAATACAGCAATCGATGCTTTCCTCTTTGAAGGACCTTTCTTTTACTTTTATTGTTGAGTCAGTTTACCTATCTCCCTCCACCTTAAGAAGCAAACACTTGTGTGAACTGTGCATTGATTCCTACATACTTGCATATTGCACTTGTTATATTACTCTATGTTGACACTATCCATGAGATATACATGTTATAAGTTGAAAGCAACCGCTGAAACTTAATCTTCCTTTGTGTTGCTTCAATACCTTTACTTTGATTTATTGCTTTATGAGTTAACTCTTATGCAAGACTTATTTATGCTTGTCTTGAAGTACTATTCATGAAAAGTCTTTGCTTTATGATTCAGTTGTTTACTCATGTCATTACCATTGTTTTGATCGCTGCATTCATCTCATATGTTTACAAATAGTATGATCAAGGTTATGATGGCATGTCACTTCAGAAATTATCTTTGTTATCGTTTTACCTGCTCGGGACGAGCAGAACTAAGCTTGGGGATGTTGATACGTCTCCAACGTATCGATAATTTCTTATGTTCCATGCTACATTATTGATGATATCTACATGTTTTATGCACACTTTATGTCATATTCGTGCATTTTCTGGAACTAACCTATTAACAAGATGCCGAAGTGCCAGTTCCTGTTTTCTGCTGTTTTTGGTTTCAGAAATCCTAGTAACGAAATATTCTCGGAATTGGACGAAATCAACGCCGAGGTTCCTATTTTGCCCGGAAGCATCCAGAACACCCGAGAGCCGCCAGAGGGGGGCCCTGTGGGCCCCAGATGATAGGGTGGCGCGGCCTGGGCCCTGGCCGCGCCAGCCTATGGTGTGGTCGCCTCTTCGACCCTCCGAGGCTGCCCTTTCGCCTATATAAAGCCCTGCATCGAAAACCCTTACGGAGGAAGCCACGGTACGCGAAACCTTCCAGAGCCGCCGCCATCGCGAAGCCAAGATCTGGGGGACAGGAGTCTCTGTTCCGGCACCCTGCCGGACGGGGAAGTGCCCCCGGAAGGCTTCTCCATCGCCATCTCCACCGCCATCTTCATCACCGCTGCTGCTCCCATGAGGAGGGAGTAGTTCTCCATCGAGGCTCGGGGCTGTACCGGTAGCTATGTGGTTAATCTCTCTCCTATGTACTTCAATACAATGATCTCATGAGCTGCTTTACATGATTGAGATCCATATGATGAGCTTTGTATCGCTACTAGTTGTGTGCTACTCATGTGATGTTATTAAAGTAGTCTATTCCTCCTGCATGGTGTAAAGGTGATTAGTGTGTGCACCGTGTGGTTCTTGTCGTAGGCTATGATCATGATCTCTTGTAGATTGTGGAGTTAATTATCATTATGATAGTATTGATGTGATCTATTCCTCCTTCATAGTGTAATGTGGACAGTGTGTGCACTATGTTAGTTCTTGGTTTATTTTGCAATGATCTATTATGCTCTAAGGTTACTTAAACATGAATATCGAATGTTGTGGAGCTTGTTAACTCCGGCATTGAGGGTTCGTGTAATCCTACGCAACGAATGGTGTTCATTATCAAACAAGAGTATATGTAGCACATATGAGAAAGAGTTATTTATTATGCGATCAATGTTGAGAGTGTCCACTAGTGAAAGTATGATCCCTAGGCCTTGTTCCTAAAACTGCTATCGCTGCTTGTATTTTCTGGTGCCGTACTACTGCTCATATTCATTCATACCACTTGTATTTCACTATCTCTTCGCCGAACTAGTGCACCTATTAGGTGTGTTGGGGACACAAGAGACTTCTTGCTTTGTGGTTGCAGGGTTGCATGAGAGGGATATCTTTGACCTCTTCCTCCCTGAGTTCGATAAACCTTGGGTAATCCACTTAAGGGAAACTTGCTACTGTTCTACAAACTTCATGCGAAGCAACACATCAAGAAAGTTAACGGCATATGAGATCTGCAAATAACTACACAAAACATGGCTAAAGAAACACCGCGATCTAACGGGCCAGCGTACTAACCAAGCTGCGGCGGGGTGGACGGGGGCGGCAACTTGCATTCCAGCGGCGGCGAACGCGGGAGACGATGAATCGACCCTGTTTCAGTAGAAGCGGGCGTTAGTGAAGCAGATCTGGTTGGCTGGCAAGGTATTCGGTGAAGTTGATACAGCCGCTGCGGCGAGGTAGTCGGTGGCGAGGTCGGCGGTGAAGCAGATCCGTCGGTGGCGAGGTCGGCGGTGAAGCAGATCCGTCGGTGACGAGGGCGGCGGGGGAGCGGATCAGGTGGGTGGACAGCCAACACGATCAAGGCTACGCTGTGGAGGAGTATGCCGGCGGCGAAGCAGATCTAGTACTGTAGAGAGTCAGAGCTTTGGCGTGTGAGAGTATTTTTGAGCTAATGGGGCGAATGGTTGGTGGGTGGGTGTGGGCCTGTGGGGAGGGTTCGGGATCTAGGCAAGATATTTCATTGTTACCGAATGAGCCCTCCATGGTCGGTGGGTTGTAGCTTCCGGACCAGGGTTAAAAGGGTAAAACTGGTCACGGGATTTTCGAATGGATGCGGCGGGATGATTTGGCGCGTGGCCGAAATTTTCAGTTTCAAGCTACGAGCAGAACGACAAAAATAATGTTCTTCCCCAGGGAGCTCTCATTTCTTCCTCTTCTCTTTCTCTCTCGAGTCTCTCCCACTCCCCCGGCTCCTCTCCCCCTTCTCTCCGGCGGCCTCGCCGGCCGGAGACGAGGCCGACTTCTCTCTGTATATTGTACACCCTCCGAACTAAATTAATTGATTCAACTTTCCTTAGACGTGTATGTATCTAGAGTAAAAACATGTGTGGATACATCCATATTTAGATAAGCAAAGTTGAGTCAGCTAATTTGGATCCGAGGGAGTTAGTGTTGTTGTAAGCTTAGATCCAGTGTTTCCCATGAGCAGAATGGCGCAATGGAGTCGGGGATCTCGTCATCGGCTTCAGATCTGGCCTATGGTGAATCTGGCGGATCTTGCCGGCCAAACCCCGATCTGGTGCCATCAATGTGATGGCGCTAACGGTGAGGCTTGCTTTGGTCAGTGCTTCAGATCTGGCCAATGGGGAAGTCAAGCTGCTAAAGTTCACAAGCTCGGGGCATACGACGGCGTCATCCGTCTTGCCCGTGCACATCTTGGACTTTCAGCGGCCCTTCTCAGAGCCAATATGCCGTTGCTGAGGCCCTTCTTCTCCTTCGTCCTGGCGACTACCGGCGACACCGTCCCAAGTGGTGCGTCCCCGGCGACGGAGTTGCTGGAAAGGATGCGGAGCAGAGATCTGATGTGCGGTCGAGAAGGACTCGATTGATTTTCTTCTATATGTTTTGGGGTCCTTTTTGTAAAGTTGCAGGTTCTATTAGTTATTGTCTAGTACTTTTGGTCCTCTATGTAATTTTTTGGACTAGTTTCCATTGGCACTGATAAACTTGAATTTTGACAAGTTCACGGGGAAAAAAATTCCTTTGCACATATGGCCTATCATGTATAAACATTCTTGAGATTTAAACTATATGTAATGTGCCATGCATTAACCCTAAACCATATATATGTAACTAACCCTAGCTGATCAAACCCTACTTAATTAAAACAAATAACCCTAAACTATACGCATGCACTTTATGCGCAAAGGCGCGGGTGCCTCTAATAATGTGTGTGCGCACTCGATCGATGATCCCTAAACCTTATACAACCCTGAAACCCTAATCCCTAATCCCTAAACCCTAAACACCCTAAACACTAAACCCTAGACCCTAACCCTAACCCTAAACCCTAATTAAACCCTATATATAGGCCAACGACACTTAATTGTGCATCAAGCAGGCCAGGGGTGCCTCGCGGTCCTCTAATTAAATTAAATGTGCCATGCATTAACCCTAAACCATATATATGTAACTAACCATAGCTAATCAACCCTACTTAATGAAAACACATAACCCTAAACTATACTAGCTATAACCCGATCTAATAAAAACATGCTCTATATATAGCAGCTAGCTAGCAAACCGTAGATTAACACCAATTAATATATACATGGCCTATATCGATCATGTTGTATAACATATCCCTGAGATTCATTAATTAATTATATAATTATCGTGATAAATTAATTAACTTTAATTTTGACAAGTTCTCTCGAATGAAAACACATTTGATTAAGTTGCCTCATAATATATATATATAATTAGTGTGCATGCATGGCCTACCATGCATTCGTGCATATATTTTAATGTATATTTGAACATATTCTTGGGGATTTCAATCTCTCTCTCTCTCGATCATCTATATATCGTTGGTGGCCAAAAACACACACATATATATATATATGCATGCAATTTATGCGTAAAGGCGCGGGTGCCTCTAATAATGTGTGTGCGCACTCGATCGATGATCCCTAAACCTTAAACAACCCTAAAACCTTAAATCCCTAATCCCTAAACCCTAAACACCCTAAACACTAAACCCTAAACCCTAGACCCTAAACGTACCCTAACCCTAACCCTAACCCTAACCCTAAACCCTAGCTAATCCTAAACCCCAATTAAACCCTATGTATAGGCCAACGACACTTAATTGTGCATCGATCGAGCGGGTCATGGGTGCCTCGCGATCCTCTAATAAAATTAAATGTGCCATGCATTAACCCTAAACCATATATATGTAACTAACCCTAGCTAATCAACCCTACTTAATTAAAACACATAACCCTAAACTATACTAGCTAGCTATAACCCGATCTAATAAAAACATGCTCTATATATAGCAGCTAGCTAGCAAACCGTAGATTAACACCAATTAAAATATACATGGCCTATATCGATCATGTTGTATAACATATCCCTGAGATTCATTAATTAATTATATAATTATCGTGATAAATTAATTAACTTGAACTTTGACAAGTTCTCTCGAATGAAAACACATTTGATTAAGTTGCCTCATAATATATATATAATTAGTGTGCATGCATGGCCTACAATGCATTCGTGCATATATTTTAATGTATATTTGAACATATTCTTGGGGATTTCAATCTCTCTCTCTCGATCATCTATATATCGTTGGTGGCCCAAAAAACACACATATATATGCATGCAATTTATGCGTAAAGGCGCGGGTGCCTCTAATAATGTGTGTGCGCACTCGATCGATGATCCCTAAACCTTAAACAACCCTAAAACCTTAAATCCCTAATCCCTAAACCCTAAACACCCTAAACACTAAACCCTAAACCCTAGACCCTAAACGTACCCTAACCCTAACCCTAAACCCTAGCTAATCCTAAACCCCAATTAAACCCTATGTATAGGCCAACGACACTTAATTGTGCATCGATCGAGCGGGTCATGGGTGCCTCGTGATCCTCTAATAAAATTAAATGTGCCATGCATTAACCCTAAACCATATATATGTAACTAACCCTAGCTAATCAACCCTACTTAATTAAAACACATAACCCTAAACTATACTAGCTAGCTATAACCCGATCTAATAAAAACATGCTCTATATATAGCAGCTAGCTAGCAAACCGTAGATTAACACCAATTAAAATATACATGGCCTATATCGATCATGTTGTATAACATATCCCTGAGATTCATTAATTAATTATATAATTATCGTGATAAATTAATTAACTTGAACTTTGACAAGTTCTCTCGAATGAAAACACATTTGATTAAGTTGCCTCATAATATATATATAATTAGTGTGCATGCATGGCCTACAATGCATTCGTGCATATATTTTAATGTATATTTGAACATATTCTTGGGGATTTCAATCTCTCTCTCTCTCTCGATCATCTATATATCGTTGGTGGCCCAAAAAACACACATATATACGCATGCACTTTATGCGTAAAGGCGCGGGTGCCTCTAATAATGTGTGTGCGCACTCGATCGATGATCCCTAAACCTTAAACAACCCTAAAACCCCTAAATCCCTAATCCCTAAACCCTAAACACCCTAAACCCTAAACCCTAACCCTAACCCTCTACCCTAGCTAACCCTAAACCCTAATTAAACCCTATGTATAGGCCAACGTCACTTAATTGTGCATCGAGCAGCCCAGGGGTGCCTCGCGGTCCTCTAATTAAATTAATTGTGCCATGCATTAACCCTAAACCATATATATGTAACTAACCCTAGCTAATTAACCCTACTTAATTAAAACACATAACCCTAAACTATACTAGATATAACCCGATCTAATAAAAACATGCTCTATATATAGCAGCTAGCTAGCAAACCGTAGATTAACACCAATTAAAATATACATGGCCTATATATATCGATCATGTTGTATAACATATCCCTCAGATTCATTAATTAATTATATAATTATCGTGATAAATTAATTAACTTGAATTTTGACAAGTTCTCTCAAATGAAAACACATTTGATTAAGTTGCCTCATAATATATATATAATTAATTAGTGTACATGCATGGCCTACCATGCATTCGTGCATATATTTTAATGTATATTTGAACATATTCTTAGGGATTTCAATCTCTCTCTCGATCATCAATATATCGTTGGTGGCCAAAAAACACACACATATATATATACGCATGCAATTTATGCGTAAAGGCGCGGGTGCCTCTAATAATGTGTGTGCGCACTCGATCGATGATCCCTAAACCTTAAACAACCCTAAAACCTTAAATCCCTAATCCCTAATCCCTAAACCCTAAACACCCTAAACACTAAACCCTAAACCCTAGACCCTAACCCTAACCCTAACCCTAACCCTAAACCCTAGCTAACCCTAAACCCTAATTAAACCCTATGTATAGGCCAACGACACTTAATTGTGTGCATCGAGCAGGCCAGGGGTGCCTCGCGGTCCTCTAATTAAATTAAATGTGACATGCATTAACCCTAAACCATATATATGTAACTAACCCTAGCTAATCAACCCTACTTAATTAAAACACATAACCCTAAACTATACTAGATATAACCCGATCTAATAAAAGCATGCTCTATATATATAACAGCTAGCTAGCAAACCGTAGATTAACACCAATTAAAATATACATGGCCTATTATATCGATCATGTTGTATAACATATCCCTCATATTCATTAATTAATTATATAATTATCTTGATAAATTAATTAACTTTAATTTTGACAAGTTCTCTCGAATGAAAACACATTTGATTAAGTTGCCTCATAATATATATATAATTTTAGTGTGCATGCATGGCCTACCATGCATTCGTGCATATATTTTAATGTATATTTGAACATATTCTTGGGGATTTCAATCTCTCTCTCTCTCTCGCGATCATCTATATATAACGTTGGTGGCAAAAAACACACACATATATACGCATGCACTTTATGCGTAAAGACGCGGTGACATAGGCACCCCAAATGGGCCTGCCATAGATAGTACCCGGGATTTACTGAAGGCCCACTATCCGAAGAATAAGAAGATTCGGGAGCCCAAGATGTATTAAGGAAAGCTAGAGTTGTAATAGGAAGTATATTTTGTAATCTGGCGGGACGAGTTAGAAACCGTCCCGGACTCTGTAACTTGTACAATACGAAACCCTCGGCTCCACCTCCTATATAAGGGGGAGTCGAGGGACAAAGAAAGGATCGAATCTACTGTCAACATAACCCTAGTTTTCATAATCGCCGAGTACTTTTCGCCTAAACCTTCGAGATCTACTTGCCCTCTACTTCTAGCAAAACCCTAGTCTACAATCTGTAGGCATTGACAAGTTAATCCTTTGTCAATTGGCGCCGTCTGTGGGAATTAGAGGCTGCAAGGATCTGATCTCGATGGCACGTTCAAGATCTTCGACTTCATCAACAGCAAGCAACGCGATGGATCGAGGTAACAAGGGAAAAACTGATCTATTCAATTTTATTCCTCACCCGCCCTCCCGTATGGATGCATGTGCCTATCTGGAGGAGCCCATCGTCATGACGTTCGGAGAATTCCGATTTGGCGTCAACAAAGAAGGATCCTACCGTCTCGAAGTTCCGATCTCGTCGGAATTTTCAGCGGTCGACTCCAACTTTTCGTCGACTGACGAGGAGTTTTCGTCGACATACTTCGTCGACAACAAGGCAAGCGGAAAGCTCGCCAAGATCTTCAGCAACACATCCTTCGAGTCATCTGCGGACTCCTTTATAAGCAGCGACTCCGACAGCGTCGACAGCTTCAACTTCATCGACAAGTCTGCTGCCATCGGAAAGGTCTTCACCACTCTATATGATGGTGTCACCAATCCCGACAAAAATCAATGCACAAAATATCATCAGATCTATGTGGTAGAAGGGGCAGGCACATCAGACCCGCAAACATCAGAGGCTTTCGACGAATTGGGAAATCCATACGTCGATCCCGCTGATCTCAGACATGGTCTAGGCACCAAATATCCTGGATCCACAACTCGCGCAAGAGTACAGCTCCCGCAAAGCGCGTGGGATAGGGCCGCGAAAGCCATGGATGGTTCAGAACCTATGACCACCACCGCTACTGCACAAGAACTTCAAGCATATCAATATAGACTTGCTCGAGTAAGCAGAGAGTTGGAAAAACAGACAGCATCCCTGAATAGGAGAAAAGAAGCAGCTTCTGCGTCAAGCAGACGCCGAGCGGATTTAAGTCGACAATCTAGAACTTCGGGAGATAGTCACAGAGAAGCTCGGAGGAGAGCAATGTCTCGGCTGCAAAACATACCCGAAGCAGAGAGAGGAAACATAATCCAAAATCTCGACATGTCCTTTATGTCGATCGATGAAAGAGGAAATATCATCCCAAAAACGCCAGAGGCAGGTTACATGGCAACACAAGCTTATATCTTGGCATCCAGACCACCTGCTGGAGACCCGAGAGAACCATTGTTCAATATGGCGATGGCTGGAGTAGGAGTTATGGGAACAGCGTTTGCAACAACGCCTCCCGAAGAAAATCCTAGGCAAAATAGTCCACGACCACCTGCAGCAGTTCAAGACCCACCAAGAGCAAGTGGAGCAAGAGACACAGCAGTCCAAGTAAGGGTGGACAGAGCGCGACAAGAAAGGAGGGACCGTCAGCACTCGCCAGAACTTGCCGACGAAGATATGTGTGGGCTCCCGTGCTTTACGAGAAGAGTTCGAAAAACTCGAGTCCCAAAAGGGTTCAAGTTACCCGAGAATTTCAAGAAGTTCGACGGCCTGCAAGATCCCGAGGATTGGCTCGTGGATTATCTCGAGATGGTAAAGCTGGTAGGAGGAACCAGAGCAACAGCTATGCAAAGTATCCAAGTTCACCTGAGTGGTGCCGCAAGATCTTGGATAAAGAAACTCCCCTTGAACTCCATCGACAGCTGGGAAACCTTTGAGGACATCTTCGTGAAGAACTTCCGATCCACCTGCAAGAAACCTGCGTCGTTGGAAGAATTACGGGCGTGTCGACAAAAACATGACGAGTCGATGAGAAAATATATACAGCGGTGGAACATTATCAAGAACTCGGCAGAAGACATATCTGACGAGAGGGCAATAGATGCGTTCGTGGCAGGAATCCGACGAGCAGATTTCGTCGAGGACTTGGGGAGAACTAATCCCAAGACAATCTCAGCGTTGATGGAAATCGCTAACAAGTGGGCAGATGGAGAAGACGCAATATAAACGACACAGGTCGCCAGAAGAGGATCGTAGTCGAAATTATCAAAATAGAAGGCGATTTTCTCGCCAGTTCTACAACAACGATGCTCCCGGCCACATATCGGCTGGTTTTCGAGGAAACCCTGGTGGAAATAGTCGAGATGATTATCAAAGGAGCAATGAGCAACAAGGCGACAATAGAGGTGATTTTCGCGGCAACAGACAAAATAGTGGACCAAGAATTCAGAGACCTTACGTGTCTCCCGAAGAGATGATGAACGGTCCGTGTCAAATGCACTTTTACCTCGACAACAATGGAAAGAGACAGTCAGGACATCTCCAGAAAGACTGCCGCAATTTTCAGGCAATGTTGCGAGCCGCAGGAATCGCAAATGCCCAAGCAAATAACAGAAATCCTCGGGAGCCAAGGAGCGAGATTCACCTCCCACCTCCTCCCGCAATTACCGAAGAAAATCGACACCAGCTTAGAATTGCGGCAGCACCACATCCACCTCCATATGTTGACCCCAACTCTAACGGTGTGGTCTCGATGATTCAGAAAGCTAGGCCGTCCAACAGGGCGCAGAAGGTAATATCTCGACAAGTGTTCATGGCAGAGAAGATGCCTCCACCAACAGTCGAGTACTTAAATTGGTCGGGGCAAGACATCGGCTTCACAATCGCAGACCATCCGCAGCAAGTCCCTCGACCAGGACAATCGGCGCTCATCTTACCCGCAGTAATTGCTGGTTTCGATGTGTCGAGAGTTTTCATAGATGGCGGCAGCAGCTTAAACCTCATGTATGCAGATACATTGAGGAAAATGAACATATCCTTAGCAAATCTGAAGCCAACTGACACACGCTTCCACGGGATTACACCAGAGAAGCCAAGTTACCCATTGGGCAAAATCAACCTCGACGTTCAGTTTGGAACCCGAGAAAACTACAGGATAGAAAATTTAGAGTTTGAAGTGGTGGATTTCCCGTCGCAATATCACGCTTTGTTGGGACGACCAGCATACGCCAGGTTCATGGCAGTGCCGCATTATACATATCTGTTGTGGAGGTTGCCTGGGCCTAAGGGACCTATCACAATCAAAGGAAGCTTTGCACTGGCCGATAAATGCGACAAGGATTTTCATCGAATCAGAAACTTTCGGGATGCAAGCAGAATACGCGGCACCTAGGTTCACTGATTATGATGTGCTGCCAGAGGTAGGAAGATCTAAGGAGCCAACTTTCAACACAAACAAGGATTCAAAAGAGGTACAGATCCACCCGACAGATCCAAAGAAAACGACGTCCATTGCCGCAAACATGGATGTCGCATAGGAAAGCGCGCTCGTCGAGTTCCTCCGTGAGCACTGGAAAATCTTCGCATGGTGTCCAGCCGACATGCCAGGAGTACCCAGGGAACTTGCCGAGCACCACCTCAATTTGGATCCTCTCGCACGACCAGTAAAGCAACCTTTGCGGCGTTTTTCGGAACCTAGCCGCAAAGCCATGTTATCAGAAATAGATCGACTCAAAGATGCCGGGTTCATCAGAGAAATATCTACAGAAGCCACATGGGTAGCTAACCCAGTGATGGTGCCGAAGAAACACACAATAGTCCTTCGCATGTGCGTCGACTTTACGTGTCTCAATAAACATTGTCCCAAGGATCACTTTCCCCTCCCAAGGATCGATCAAATCATCGACTCCACGGCAGGATGCGAACGTCTTTCCTTCCTGGACGCATATTCTGGTTATAACCAGATCAGATTAAAAGAAGAAGATGAAGCCAAGACAGCGTTCATCACACCTTATGGCGTGTTTTGCTACAAAACAATGCCCTTTGGTCTGAAAAACGCGGGAGCAACATATCAGCGGATGATGCAGAAGTGCCTAGCAACACAGATCGGGAAAAATGTACAAGTCTACATCGACGATGTCGTAATAACATCAAAGAAAGGGTCAACGTTGATCGAAGATTTGAAGGAAACCTTCGACAACCTCGACAAGTTCTGCCTCAAGCTGAACCCGACAAAATGCTCTTTTGGAGTTCCCGCAGGAGAACTTCTCGGGTTCTTAGTATCAGCAAGGGGGATTGAAGCTAATCCCGAAAAAATACAGGCTATCGTTACTATGAGAAAGCCAACAAAGTTGAAAGAAATACAACAGCTAACGGGGCGAGTCGCAGCTTTAAGCAGATTCGTCGCCAGGCTAGGAGAAAAGGCGCTGCCGTTTTATGCGTTGATCAAGCAAGGGGAAAAATTTCAATGGAACGAGGAAGCAGACAGAGCTTTCGAGAATCTCAAGCGAGCAATTTCGACACCACCGATATTGGTGGCGCCAAAAGAGAAAGAACCTCTCCTCTTGTACATTGCAGCCACACCTCAGGTGGTCAGCACGGCCTTAGTAGTCGAAAGGGAAGAAGAAGGCAAGCTTCATGGAGTTCAAAGGCCAGTATATTTCATCAGCGAAGTACTGTCGCCGTCAAAACAGCGGTACCCGCAATATCAAAAGCTAGCATATGGAGTATTCACGACAGCAAGAAAATTGCCACTATTTTTCGGCTCACCCGATAATAGTGGTCAATGAAGCTCCCTTATCAAATATACTGAACAATCCAGAAGCTACGGGTCGTGTCTCCCTTTGGGGAATAGAACTTTCCCCTCGGGACATCACGTATGAAAAAAGAAAAGCAATAAAGTCGCAGGTTACCAGATTTCATTGCAGAGTGGATGGAGCTACAAAACACGGGACCCCCAGATTTATCGAGGACTTGGACCATGAACTTCGACGGATCCAAGAGATTGGAAGGTGCTGGAGCAGGCGTGATATTAGTCTCACCTGAAGGCGACAAGTTAAAGTATGTTCTGCGGATGACGTTCCCAAACGCATCTAACAATGAAGCAGAATATGAAGCTCTCATACACGGGATGAAGATGGCGAAAGCTTGCGGTGCAACCCGATTGAAAATCTTCGGCGACTCACAGTTGGTAGCACAGCAAGTAATGAACCAATGCGACGCAGTCAACGAAAGTATGATAGCATACAAGGAGGTGTACAATGAGCTGGAGAAGCTATTCGATGGTTGTGAGGTAAACCACATCAGCAGGATGAGCAACGATGAAGCCGACGTTCTCGCAAACATCGGGTCACAATGCCTCGCAATCCCTCCAGGTGTGTTTTGGGAAGAGATAAGCGAAAGATCAACAAAGCCAGCAAAAACAAAAAAGGAGAAGAAAGAGAAAACCTCGACTGTCACCAAGGACACAGAAGAAGAAGAAGAAGAGCAAGAACTAGTCATGATGGTACAAGTTCCATGGATGCAGGCCTACATATCATACATCCTAAGGAAAGTCATACCCGACGATCCAGTCGAAGCAAGGCGAATAATTAGGCGATCAAAAGCTTTCACTGTGGTAAAAGGGGAACTGTACAAACGCAGTATTTCGGGTGTGCTACAACGGTGTGTTACACCCGAAGAAGGAAGGATCATCCTAAAGGACGTGCATGAAGGGATATGCGGACACCATGCGAGCAGCAGAGCCATCGCGGCAAAGGTTTTCAGAGCAGGATTCTATTGGCTCACAGCAATCGAGGATGCAAAGGAAATAGTGCGCACTTGCGACGCGTGTCAAAGATTTGCGGCAAGACCTCACTCTCCTGCCGCAGAACTTATGCCAATCCCACTATCTTGGCCCTTTGCTCAATGGGGTCTCGACATGGTGGGAAAACTACACAAAGCTTCGCCAGGAGGTTATGAGTATATGCTTGTTGCTGTCGACAAGTTTACAAAATGGATCGAAGCAAAGCCGATAAATTCACCGGACGGCGCGTCAGCGATTAAGTTCGTGAAAAGCATCGTCTTCAGATTTGGAGTTCCTCACAGTATTGTGACAGACAACGGCAGCAATTTCACGTCCAAGGAGTTCAAAGCATACTGCGCAGAAGTGGGCATTAAATTGAGTTTTGCGTCTGTCGCGCATCCTCAGACCAATGGACAAGTCGAGAAGGCCAATGGCATCATCTGCAATGGCATCAAGAAACGCCTGCTAGGCCCATTGGAAAAAGCTCGGCATACTTGGCCGGAGGAGTTACAAAGTGTGTTGTGGAGTATCCGAACAACACCAAATACGGCGACACAGGAAACACCGTTCTTTCTGGTTCATGGCGCCGAAGCAGTCCTGCCGATAGAAATAGAGCACGATTCTCCAAGAGTCACAGAATATGACGAAGAAACATCGAGAAAAGCTTTGGAGGATGATGTCGATGCACTCGATGAAGCTCGAGACGAAGTCCTGTCAAGAGTCGCCAAATATCAGCAGGACCTGAAAAACTATCACAGTCGACGATTGCGGCCAAGGTCTTTTCAAGTTGGTGACTTAGTTCTGCGGCTCAACCAAAAAAGTCACGAAAAACTCGAATCACCATGGCTTGGACCCTACATCGTCACAGAAGTAATCGAAGGAGGAGCATACAGAATCAAAGACAAGAAGACAGGGATTGACGAGCCAAATCCCTGGAATGTGGCACAGCTCAGGCGTTTCTACGCCTAGGTGTCGAAAATATAGTCCTCCTTTGTAAAGCTTCAATGTACTGAAACGCCCACGAGTTTTCAGACGCACTCTTTTCCTTTTTCGGGGCACCGAGTGGGGCCGGGAAAGGTTTTTAATGAGGCGGGCTCGTGGTGCTGCAATATAATAAAGATAGTGGAATTATATATCTTCTTCTCGACAAGATCAGGGGTTTTCCCCTACATGATACAATATATATATAAACACAGTATCGACAAATGCAAAAGAAGCATCCGGCCTTGGTAAAAATACCTCGCCAAAATAAAAAGAGATATCGACAAAATAGCGATTAGCAAAAAAGCTCGGGGGCTTAGACCCGTACAAAATAGTACACAATGTATATTATCTTGCCTTGGGACAACCTCGCATTATAATATACAAGATATTGCAATCAAAACGCCCGGGGGCTTGGCGATAAAAATAAAACACAATGACTTTACAATATAGCTCGTTTATACAGGATACAAATTTCGGAATAAGTTTCGTCTTCAAGAATTTCCCAATATATTATCTATGGTCAAACGCTCATTATTTACAGCGCGAGTACTATGCTCAGCGTAGCTACCCTTCACGAAGAATTCGGAATCCATCCGAAGAAGCTCATCCATCATATCTTCAGCAACAGGAGTAACAATGTCATCATACTTGCCGAAGTTTCTCTTCCTCTTCGACATCTTCTCCAGGCACTTTGGGACAATTTGCCCTACATCTAACTTCGGGTAGCAAATCTTTATCATGATCATCGCAAACCTTGCACCAGCAGCTAGTTGGGCTCGTACAAAGCCGTGGATGCGAGGAGCATCTCGAAATTTGTCCATCAATGCAGGAAGGGTTTCTGGCATCTTATTGCGAGGAAACATGGTACCATATACCAGAGACAAAGTCCTTGTACAGAAGTCAAGATATTCGCGAACCTGAAGTGCACGATCTTGAAATCTCACGATTTGGCGGGTCCGCTCAGGTGTACCCCAAAAAGTCGATCCGTGTTCATGTGCAAGCCGAAGGAGAACATTGGAACGAGCCTCGACACGTTCATCTTCAGTTATAGGATCCAAAAAAGCACCTATTGTTTCATAAAACAATTCAGTGGGCAATGAGGAGGCAAGCAGCAAAGGAAACGAAGAAGCGAGATAAAGACAATGAAACTTACCCGCCATATCCAAGCTAGCATCTGTTAGCAGCTGCAGCATAGAATTCTCTCGAGATGCAGCCGCGTCAGCTTCAGCAACAGCAGCGTCCTTTTCAGCTATGGCATCCTGAACTTGTTGAAGCGCAACTTTCTCCCTTTGAGAAGATTCTCGAGATTGTTCCATCAGCATAAGCGATTGTTTCTTCAAGGACTGAAGTTGTTGTCGAAGTTCTTGCAAGTCTTCCGACAAAGGTATGCTGGAAGACCCTTCAAGGAAATTGTCGTTGTTTCTTACTTTCTTCGACAAAGAAGACGCGGGAGCAGCATCGGGAGGAGAAGAATTTGTTGAGTAATTATCAAAAATCAACTGGAAAAAGAAAATCTCCGAATCAAAGATAGCACCAAAAGAAATTTCATTGATTGCAGAATATTTACATAGCCATTACAAAAGAAGTTCTCCTAAGGGACTGGTAGAGAATTTGTCGCCAAGACCAGAATGGCGACAACAACAAAAGAAGTACAGAAAGCAAAAACTAGACCTCCGGCCTTGAAGAGCTGGGAGTCGAAGATGGCTTAATCCCAAGATAAGCGAGGATCCTCTTCGTGTTGAGCTTTGCCGCCTTGATCAAGGATCGCCATTTTGTGTGCTCTATTTGCTCCGTGTCGCCAACTTTAGCCCAGTCAACAGTTTGTTGACTGTCAGCAACTAGGGCAACAGTGCTTTCCACGGCGACCTTCATGTTCTCATGGCGCATCTTCAGCCCAAGATCTTCGGGAGGATTAAAACACTTGGCAAGGCCAAGGAAAGTTGCGGGCTCCTCTTTCTTCGGGAAGAAGTAGGGGAAAAGCTTCGACAACCCCGCCCTGGCTTCATCCATGCCTTCACGTGCTTCCGTCCCATGAAACTCAAGGAACGAAACGGCGTCAAGAAGAACATCGTTGTCGGGATCCTCAAGTTCAAATTCTTGCGAGGTCCTATCTGACAACATAAAAATAGAAATTTTTGTCAACAAATAAGTGCGAAAAAGGAAAAACCAAAGAGTATGCAAATGGTGCAAATGCTTACCGACAAAGCGACGACTTTGTGTCTTCATGCGTTTGATGATCGCCGCTTCGCGAGCAGACTGAGCAGTTATATGATCACTCAGTGAAGTTTCGGCATCGTGAAGTCTCTTCCGGAGATCTTCGACACCAGCAGCATCAGCCTTGGCCTTGTCAGCCTCTGCTCGAGCACCAACAGCATCTGACTCAGCCTTTTTGCGAGCCTTTTCACTTTGCTCTAATTGCTGAGCAAGTGTGTTGGCACGTTCATTGGCTTCCGCCAGTTTTTCTACCAAGGAAGATAAATATAGTTAAAACTCTCGACAACAAAGGAGCAAAAGAAAAGAAGCAACAGGAGTAAAGCATTACCTTCAGCTTTACTAGCATATTCACGGTACCCGACAAATTGGGTACCGATGCGAAGAAGATCCTTTATCAAAGGCTGTTCAAAAAAGGGGGGATAGAAGGAAATGGCGGTATGAGAAAAATATAATGGTACATAGAAATCAACAAAAGCAAATATAAACAATGACAAGGAAGTTAAGAACTTACATCCTCCAAAAGAGGGTTAGAGGAGCTACTCAATTGGAGAGTAGGCTCCGTGATGATCGCCGTCCTCGCCCTTTTCGACAAAGGGGCTCGGGGGCTTGGAGGAGGAGTAGCAGTGTCGACGTTCTGTCGAGGAGGCGAAGTTTCCTCTCCAACTGCCGTTTCCGAGGCAACTAATGTATGTGACGTGCTCGTGCGAGCAGCCACAACAGCAGTTGGTACTTCTTCTTCATCATCACTACGAGCAAGTGCCGACAATATAAAAAGCAAAATAGACAAGAATCTTCGAGTACAAGTAAGCAAGAAAAAGGATACTTACGAACTGATGAGAGACTCGAGGTATGGATCATAGCCGGCCTTCTGGTGCGAAGGAACAGCTTCGTCAACTTTGGAGGTGCCGGAATCTTCGACATCATCCCTTTTCCTTTTGTTCCTTGGAGAAACAGCGGGAGGAAGAGATTGTGCCGACGCAGTGGCTTCAGAGACATCCTCTTTTTCGTCGGATCCCGCAGATTTTCGAGATTCTGCGGGTTCATTTGTGAAGGAGGGGGCATCTGGGTTATCATCAGAGACAACAGCCCTTTCTTCGACCTCCCCACCTTCAGGAAGAGGAGGAAGTGAAACAAGATTTGGATGATCCTGTATAAAAAGAGGGAAAGTTTGTCAGAAGTGAATAACAACACAAAAAACAAGGCGATAGACAAATTACACGACAATATTTACCTTGGGAAGCGCATGGGCGGCGCTGTATGGCTTTACGCGGCAAGTGGATGGGATGGAGTCTTTCTTCTTGAGAGAAGAAATCCTACGGATAAGTTTATCCAAATCCTTGACTTCCAAATTCGTCGACAGGCGATCTGCGTCTTCATCGCCGGTGTAATTCCAGAAAGGGTTTTTGCGAGCCTGAAGAGGCTGCACCCTAGTTCTAAGGAAGTATGCAGTAATCTGGATGCCTGATAATTCTTTTCCACGAGTATTTTGCAACTCATGGATACGAGTCATCAGGGCCTCTGTCGAAGTCCTTTCTTCCTCGGTAGCTTCTGCGTCCCAAGAACGGCGGCGAAGGATTTTCTCGGCACCGTCAAAAGGAGGAATATTATCCTCGAGGCAGCCATCGTTTTCTTCGCGAATGTACAACCACTTCTTGCGCCATCCTTGAACGGAGTCGGGGAGTTTGACGTCGAAATAGTTGACAGAGGAGCGAACAGAAATAACAACGCCGCCTATATTATAGGCGACATTGGCAGAGCCATTACGGCGACAAAAGAAAATGCGCTTCCATAATGCCCAGTTAGGCTGGACACCAAGGAAGGCCTCGCAAAGAGTGATAAAGATAGAAATATGAAGGATAGAGTTGGGTGTGAGGTGGTGAAGTTGGAGACCATAAACATAAAGAAGTCCCCGAAGAAAAGGGTGAATGGGGGTGGAAAGACCACGGATAAGATGATCAACGAAACTTACCCGATACCCCATTGGAGGGGATGGGTAGCTCTCTTCACTGGGAAAGCACACAGCTTTGGGCTTCTTGGTAATCCCCAGTTTCTTCATCAGGTTGAGGTCTTGGTTGGTGATCTTGGACCTCTCCCACTCCGCCGCTCCCAGATCCGCGGCGGCCATCGAGGAGTCAGGTGTGCTGTGCCTCGACGCGGTGGCATCAACAATGGCACGAGAGCAGCCGAAGAGAAGAGCTTTGGGAGCAGGAGCGCAGAGGAAATTTTGCAGAGGGGAACAGATGTGCGGCGCAAGCGAAGGACTGGACCGAGGTTGAAGAAAGGTTTATATAGGGTTCGGACGAAGCAGTGCACCGTTGGATGAAGAAATCGTGTGGTGAAAAAGGATCTCGTAGATACAAGGGTAAAAAGGTATTTTTACTGGAGGAATGGAACAGCGCGTACGTGCGCCAGGAAAAGCGGAGGACGTGTGTCCCCCACTTGCACGACGTGTCAACGTGGTGGGAACAATGGACCCACAAGGCAGAAAAAATCCCAATTATTGATAGAGATGAAGAGAATTTGACAAAGGAAAATATGTCGACAAGAAAAATAAAAAGAGAATGGCGACAGGGTAAAACATTCGAATACTCTTGGAGCCTTTGATCAAATACAAGTTTTTGCCCAAATGCTCGGGGGCTACTTTGGAAAAATAGAAAATTTCGAGTATGACAATATAGAAATGGCGAGAGCCTATGACCAAATCCAAGAATTTGTTCATAGCCTCGGGGGCTACTCCCATCGGGAGCGCTGGTCGCGCACCCGATAAATATAAAAATATCGAGAAGGATCATAAATATAGCGGCAAAGGATGCTAATCTGTGGAGCCTACACCCAAGCACAAGTTCTTGGCTGTAGCCTCGGGGGCTACTCCCATCGGGAACGCTGTTCGCGTGCCCGATGAATTTGATCAGAAATAGAGAAAAAGAAGTGAGTATATTTCGAGTTACACAAATAACTCTACATATACTCCCATCGGGAAGACAAAATAAAGTCATCAAATATGACTCAATAAAATGTGCTATTCCAAAGGCGAAAAGCACTCGACAATATATTCTCAGAACGCCAAAGTTGCGATCAATTTCTGAATGCCGCAAATTTGCGAAGGTAAGACCCCAGATCCGTTCTGTGGGCGTGGCATCGCCAAAGACTGCGCTCTGCTACTTTTATCCGTATCAACAGATACGAAGAAAAATCCTAACGGACGCGTTAGGTACCCGATAAATTTGACTGGGACTCGACAGAATGGTAAGACCTTAAGCGGCACCTGTCGAAGTTTACACCAGTATCCCGAGATCATGTCCGGGGACGTGATCTTGAAGTAGGTTTTTGCGGATTGCCACTAGAGCAGTTAACTAGTACCTGATCCGTCAGATGAACTAGCCCCAACTACCATTATCCCTGTACAATATAGAATTTTATGTGAAGGAGTATGGATAAAAGCTCTCGAACAAAAATAAACGGGAGAGATTTTCCCTGACTCTGCGATTCAAGCAAAATCTCGGGGGCTACTGACATAGGCACCCCAAATGGGCCTGCCATAGATAGTACCCGGGATTTACTGAAGGCCCACTATCCGAAGAATAAGAAGATTCGGGAGCCCAAGATGTATTAAGGAAAGCTAGAGTTGTAATAGGAAGTATATTTTGTAATCTGGCGGGACGAGTTAGAAACCGTCCCGGACTCTGTAACTTGTACAATACGAAACCCTCGGCTCCACCTCCTATATAAGGGGGAGTCGAGGGACAAAGAAAGGATCGAATCTACTGTCAACATAACCCTAGTTTTCATAATCGCCGAGTACTTTTCGCCTAAACCTTCGAGATCTACTTGCCCTCTACTTCTAGCAAAACCCTAGTCTACAATCTGTAGGCATTGACAAGTTAATCCTTTGTCAGCGGGTGCCTCTAATAATGTGTGTGCGCACTCGATCGATGATCCCTAAACCTTAAACGTACAACCCTAAAACCCTAAATTAATTATCGATCTCCCTGTGATTCATTAATTAATTATATATATAATTATCGATGATAAATTAATTAACTTGAATTTTGACAAGTTCTCTCGTATGAAAACACATTTGATCAAGTTGCCTAGCTCATAATATATATATAATTAGTGTGCATGCATGGCCTACCATGCATTCGTGCATATATTTTGATATATATTTGAACATGCATATTCTTGGGGATTTCAATCTCTCTCTCTCGATCATCTATATATCGTTGTTGGTGGCAAAAAAATACACATATATATACGCATGCACTTTATGCGCAAAGGCGCGGGGTGCCTCTAATAATGTGTGTGCGCACTCGATCGATGATCCCTAAACCTTAAACAACCCTAAAACCCTAATCCCTAATCCCCTAAACCCTAAACACCCTAAACACACTAAACCCTAGACCCTAAACACCCTAAACACTAAACCCTAAACCCTAGACCCTAAACACCGTAAACATTAAACCCTAAACCCTAAACACCCTAAACACTAATTAAACCCTAAACCCTAGACCCTAAACACTAAACCCTAAACCCTAGACCCTAAACACCGTAAACACTAAACCCTAAACCCTAAACACCCTAAACACTAATTAAACCCTAAACCATAGACCCTAAACACTAGACCCTAAACCCTAGACCCTAAACACCCTAAACACTAAACCCTAGACCCTCTAAACACCGTAAACACTAAACCCTAAACCCTAGACCCTAGCTAAACACCCAAAACACTAAACCCTAAACCCAGCTAGCTAACCCTAAACCCTAATTAAACCCTATATATATAGGCCAACGACACTTAATTGTGCATCAAGCAGGCCAGGGGTGCCTCGCGGTCCTCTAGTTAAATTAAATGTGCCATGCATTAACCCTAAACCATATATATATAACTAACCCCTAGCTAATCAAACCCTAGTTAATTAAAACACATAACCCTAAACTATACTAGCTATAACCCGATCTAATAAAAACATGCTCTATATATAGCATGCAGCTAGCTAGCAAATTAAACGGTAGATTAAAACCAATTAATATATACATGGCCTATATCGATCATATGTTGTATAACATCTCCCTGAGATTCATTAATTAATTATATAATTATCGATGATAAATTAATTAACTTGAATTTTGACAAGTTCTCTCGAATGAAAACACATTTGATTAAGTTTCCTCATAATATATATATAATTAGTGTGCATGCATGGCCTACCATGCATGCATTAATTCGTGCATATATTTTAATATATATTTGAACATATTCTTGGGGGATTTCAATCTCTCTCTCTCGATCATCTATATGTCGTTGGTGGCCAAAAAACACACACATATACGCATGCACTTTATGCGCAAAGGCGCGTGTGCCTCTAATAATGTGTGTGTGCGCACTCGATCGATGATCCCTAAACCTTAAACCCTAAATAAACCCTAATCCCTAATCCCTAAACCCTAAACACCATAAACATTAAACCCTAAACCCTAGACCCTAAACCCTAACCTCCTAACCCTAAACCCTAAACCCTAATTAAACCCTATATATAGGCCAATGACACTTAATTGTGCATCAAGCAGGCCAGGGGTGCCTCGCGGTCCTCTAATTAAATTAAATGTGCCATGCATATATATGTGTTTAATTTGGGGATTTCAATCGCTCTCTCGTATGTAGCTCTCTCTACCTCTCTCTCTCTCTCTCTCTCTCTCTCTCTCTCTCTCTCTCTCTCGTTGGTGGCCAACAACACACACATGCACTTTGTGCGCAAAGGCATGCGCCTCTAATAATGTGTGCGCAGTCGATCGATCTAGTTTTGATTAATCATAGCACACAAATAAAGAAGTTGTATTTGAATCCACACAACCTAATCTAAAACACATAACCCCTAACATGGCCTAATTAATTAACCCTTCTCGATCTCTACCTAATTAGTGGAAATTGCACAAAATCAAAAGGGGTCCCTCACTAATTATGCATATCTGCTAGATTGTGATAAACTTTTGCCACATATATATTTGGTGGATGGGTGCATCTTGGCATGTAAACAATTAGTGTTTGCAAATGGCGTTGTCAAAATTTATGTACAAATGATTTCTTTCCATCCAAAGTGCATAAAATGGGAGTTTTAATGAAGAAAGTACAAATAAAACAGCTCAACATGCTTCCACACCCCGATTTTCACACGAAGTAGAGCATATTTAAAGGATAATTCCAGAGTTTTACTATTTTTCAAGCAACTTTGCTAATTTTCCCCCACTCACATGACTTTATGTCGATTTAACGAAAATATGGCGAATTTAAACTACATGGGCGGGATAGTTTGAATTGTGCGCGCGGCAAAGGGAACCGCCTATTCCTCAACCTTGTGCACGGCAAATTACACACGCAACTCCATTAAACGCCACCTACCGACCTTAATTATCACCCCGGCGGCCCGGCCGCATGACCCCCCACCCACCCGTACACAACTTATCCCCGTCCGTGCGAAGAGCTTCCCCTCCCCGTCCCGTCCGTGCGAAGAAGAAGCTTCCCCTCCCCGTCGTTCTTCTCGAGACGCACCGGCGGTCAAGTTGATCCACGGTAGGGCTGCTATCTCTAGCTCAATCATGTATCGGGCAAGACAGCCTAACGATTTATATTTTCTTGATGCTGCTAAAAAAATTCGTCAGTATGCTCGAACTAATTGGCACTTTATAGTTTTCCGCTCGATTTGTCATCGATCAATTTGTTCATTTGCGTGGGCATATAGAGTCAGTTCTGCACTCGATCCGTTAATTTGCTGAAATGCCATGGCAGAGTTTTGTACACGATCTGTTTGCTAAAATGTCGATGGGCATTTTTTGTTTTGTACTCGACATGATTGCTGAAATGCATAATCATGTAGTATAGTTTTGTACTCGATGGATATACATTTCCTACTTCGCCTTAAATTAATCACCAACCACTGTATCTCATAATTAAACAGATGGACAGAACTTGGATACTGCATGGACACTTATGTTCCCCTTCATATATAAATGGTGTTCAACCCTTTATGGGGTTTATTAGAGCTCATGATGGTCACAACCTGGACGTGTATTGCCCGCGCTGCACATGTATGAATGGTGAGAAGAGGCCTCACCCTGTAGTGGCAGATCATTTACACATTTTTGGGATGGACCGCACATATGTTAGGCGGGTTTAGCATGGTGAACCATATAATGATCCTTTAGCAGGAGAAGCAGATCTTGCTCACACTGTATGTGTGCTGGCATATGTAGTTAATTATTTATATTGATGCTGCCGCTGTTTCAATCAATAGTTTGCATTGCTGTGCAAGGTTCTGTACTCAAATTTAACTTGTTGCAGATGGATGGACGGGAAGGAGAGAAAAAGCGCTTGCTTCAGGAAACGGGTTTCAGCTCTGGGACATGTGCTGTGCCAGATGAGAAGGTAAATATGTAAAACGGCATTTGTTCAGGTTGCATCCCTTAGATGTTTGTCTAATCGGTTGATGTACTAATTGCAGAAGCATAGAGTTAAAGAGGTCTCTCAGTTTGATGGGAGATTTGAAGATGAATCTCAGTTTGATGCACCTGTGGATGGTACTGATGACGAGCCTTTCATAGACGAAGGTCCTGCACCTGAGATTATCCAGTCTACAGAAGGAGGCCGTGGACCGAGTACACAGCTTTGCGTTGAAGTGGATGCACGCCCGGAGATCATCACGGGCGTCCGGGTAGTCTCAAGACCACCCAGCCCTGATGCACCTGTGGATGGTACTGATGACGAGCCTCTCATAGACGAAGGTCCTGCACCTGAGATTATCCAGCCTACAGAAGGAGGCCGTGGACCGAGTACACAGCTTTGCGTTGAAGAGGATGCACACCCGGAGATCATCAGGGGCGTCCCGGTAGTCTCAGGACCACCCAGCCCTGATGCAAAATGTTGAGCTACTTTATGATTCGTACTCTTATGTTCTGGTGCTGTAGTATGTTATGATTTGTACGCCTTTGGCGCTAGATTAAGCATTCAGTGGATGATCGCGTTGCAAAATTCGACACACACAATCAGTTCATCATGAGTAGTAGCACAATTACTTCTACAGCGATTCCTGCCAGCGCATTAGTTGGTAGCATGAAACACTTTCAGGTACTCCCCTCTGATTCATATTAATTGACTCAATTCTGTCTAGATATGGATGTATCTAGATGCATTTGTTAACTAGACTAACAAACTTGAGTCAGTTAATATGAATCCGTGTAAACCGCCCAAGTCCTCGAGCAGCTAGTTTATTGACTCTGGACTCCAAGCCTCTCGCGGCAAGCCATCGACGAAGCTTTGACCAGATCTTGGCCCGCAATTTTTTTTGTGTGGCGAATAGCAAAGCTTTGACCAGTTCCTCTCGGGATACAGCACGCCGGTGAGCTTGCACGGTTGCCATGAGCACTTTCCGGCGGAACTTCCTCTTCAGCGCCCTCAAGCCGCTGCTGCGAGACAGCACGCAGTGCCTCGAGGTGGACGGAATTCTGGATCTCAGGGCGGGTGGTCCGCATCGTCCGGGAACGATCTCCAGCGGGTTAACGAGGACATGCATGGCGGCCAGGGGATTTGTTTTTTTTTTTTTGTTTGAGCTTGGGATTTGGGGTTTTTCGGATAGGGGAGGAGGAACCGAGGAAGAGGAAGGAACAGCCGCGTGCTTGGCGCGTGGCGGTGTGCTTGAATTTCGAATTTTTGTGAAATGTTTCATTTCCCCGCTACAATTCGGGGGTTTCTTGACGCGCCAATGCGTCCCGCCGGGCAGCTTCAAGTAAATTTGGGGTGCCACACTATGGGCCCTAGTTTCAGTGAGACATGTAATGACTAGTCACATCAGTAAGTTCACTGTGTAATAAAATATGTTACCCCTCCCCTTTATGTAGCACCCCTTCTCTCCCGATCGAGTGCCGATTGCCGACGGATGCAAGCCGCTAGCTCGATCCCCTCCTTTCGCCTCCACCGTCCAGGCATCCAGCTTGGAGGGGCAAGCTGCATCTAGCCCAAGCGGATTAGGTAGGACTAGTAATGTTCTCTCCTTTCTCGAGATCGGTTCTTTTTTCCTCTCCTCGATATCTTGCGCATCTCTTTCCTATTCTGGGCGAAGGGGTGTCTTTCTGGTCACCCTCGAGCTGGGAGTGATTGATGGGGGTGGGGGGCGGGGGCTACCTTTGCTTGGATTGGGGTGTTCTTCCTTTATTTGTCGACATTTGCAACCTTTGTAGTTTCTGCTGATCCTCACTGTATCTTTTGTCAGCTTGTACAGGAAAGGTAAGACCTCGGCGGTGGGGGCAATGGAGCGTAAGGCCACCACGCATGTGGGCAGTTGGCTGAGCCTGAGCTGCGTCCCCAGCCCCGCGAAGCAGGTACTCCGTTTGCTTATCCACTCTTTACCTTTTAAGTGTCTCTCTGGTCTCTGCATCCTCAATCTGTTCCTGTTCTGGAATATGCTTAAAGTAGCACATGTCTTCAGCTGTTTGTGCGTAAAGCCTCTGTGACACCATGCTCTATATTCTCTGTATCAGGTTGGTACCTCCAGGTTCCGTGCTGAGGCTATGGGGAACGAGAATAGCGCCCCACCTGCTGCAGGAGCATGGCCCGATCTGCAGCACAAGAAGCGAAATGCCACTGCCGAGCTGGGCAGGGACCGCCCAGGGGTAATTTTTTTAACCAACTTACCATGATGTAGTCTGAATCTGATACTCCCTCAGATCCAAATTAATTGACTCAACTATCTGTAGATACGGATGTATCTAGATGTGTTTTAGCTCTAGATACTACTGCCTCCATCCCAAAGCTTTGGGCTTATATTATTTTTAGAAAGTCAAACTATACCATGTTTGACTAAGCTTTTACCAAAAATCAGTAACATGCAAAATACAAAATTAATATCATTAAATAGATAATAAAATATATTTTCCTACGGTATCTACACAGTATTATATTTGTTGATAGAATGTTCTAAAATTTTGGTCAAACTTTGCTTGTTTTGATTTCTCAAAAATAAATAAGGCTTAAGCTTTTGGATGGTGGTAGTACATTCATATCTAGACAAAGCTGAGTTAACTAGTTTTTTTGTCTGTCCATAGCTAGTGTTCACGCTGCAAAAGGCTAAGAGCATCCACTATATGCATCAGTCTATCTCATACAGTAATTCAATATCACTGCTGAGGTCTGCCTTTTGTTTTGCTATTCATATGCAGACTGAAACTTTAGGGCCTTTACTCAAAAGGAAGATCAAAACTGCGGCTGATCAGGCTGCCAGTATGTTGATGCCGCCCCCATCTTCTAAATGCCTCTACAAGCACAAGGCCACGCACCAGCTGGGTGGTGATCTTTTAATGAATATGGTATATTTTCTTAATCCACAAAACATGCCTTGATTTTTCTCTGTTTATTGTCGGTTTTTTCTATGCTTGCCAAAAGTTTACAACAACAACAACAACAACCAAGCCTTTCAGTCCCAAACAAGTTGGGGTAGGCTAGAGTTGAAACCCATAAGATCTCGAAGCCAAAAGTTTAGAAACACCAAATTCGTTTGCTTACAATCATCATACAGTAATGTTCATCTACTCCAGTTCCCCTAACCCAACATAAAATGATGTTAATTTCGATTTTTAGATTAAAAGAGCACCATTAGGCGCTGTTAATTACGACTTTGAGATTAAAATGTCATTTGCAATTGTTAATTACAATTTTGAGACAATTGGTTAGTTTAACCTCGATCTCTTCTGCTCTCCATTTTTCCCAACCGAACAAAAATGTAACCATTCCATTCCTCTGAAATGGAACCATTCCATTCCATTCCACGCTGTTTCAGAACCGAACACACCCTTGCATTGTTGTGAACTGTTGTCCATACACGGCCATACCCTTCCACTTACATCTAGCACTATATGCATCAGTCTGTCTCAGAGTCATTCAATATCACTGCTGAGATCTGTTCCCATTCTTATGCAGGCTGAAACTGCTGCGCCTTTACTCAAGTGGATGCAAAATGAGGCTAATGAGGCTGCTGTGAGGACGATGGTGCCGGCACCATCTTCCGAAAACCTCTACAAGCACGAGGCCATGGGCCAGCTGGGTGGTGACCTTTTAATGAATCTGGTATATTTTCTTAATCCACATACATGATTTCATTATTATCTGTTTAATTACTGTTGGCTTTGTCTAATGCTTACCAAAAGTTCAGAAACACTGCGTTTGCTTACAATCATCATACACTAATTTTTCACTTTTCAGTCTGTCTCATCCAGTATATAAACTGTTGATTTCCATTGGCTTCTTTTGTAATCATTTGCATTGTTGTCAACTGTTCTCTATGCACAACCCTATTCTTCCACTTACACCCCGCACTATTTGCATCAGTCTATCTCATAGATTTATTAAATATCAATGATGAGTTCTGTTGCTATTCATATGCAGGATGAAACTTCTGTTCCTCTACTCAAATGGATAAAAAATGATCCTGATGAGGCTGCTGTGAAGACGATGGTGCTGCCACCATCTTCTGAAAACCTCCTCAAGCACAAGGCCACGGGCCAGCTGGGTGGTACCCTTTTCAGTAAGCAGGTATATTTTCTTAATCCTCATACATGATTTGATTTTTGTCTGTTTATTGCCGGCTTTGTCTAATGCTTACCAATAGTTCAGAAACACACACACCTATTCTTCCACTTACATCCAGCACTATATGCATCAGTGTCTCATAGATTCATTTTATATATCACTGCTGATGTCTGTTGCTCTTCAATTTTTATATGCAGACTGAAACTGCTAAGCCTTCATTGGTCAAAAGGATTGCAACTGCTGCTGATGAGGCATCTGCAGAGGCTGCCACCAAGTTACTGTCAGCCCCACCTTCTGGATGCTTATATAAGCTCAAGTCCAAGGATCAGCCGGGCCGTAACCATCCAAGGGTTCGGGTATATTTTCTTAAGCCACATATACATGCCATGATTTATGTCTGATATTATCACCGGCTCTGTCTAATGCTTTTTGGAATTCGGAAACACCAAATTAGCATGCTTATATTCATCATACACTAATTTTTCACTGTTCAGTTTGTAACATAGTGTTATGCACTTGCTTGTCAACATTTGCATTGCTCTGAACTATGCACTTTACACAACCTAATTCTTCCACTTACGTTCAGCGCTACGCACCAGTAGTACCTCCCATGTTTCCTTCACCATCCCGATGCCGAGCTTGCGGGAATATGGCGGGCCCATGTACATACCCCGCATATAACACCTCCTATGGCTCTATCTACCTTTCTAGTAGCTCCTTCACAGAGTTACAGGTATGTATTCTCAGTGGTTTAGCATGAATTGGCATATAGTAAAGTCTTGTTTTTAGTCTTCCTGCTTCTTACATTTGTATCAATTTTCACATGCAGACTGTACCTTGTGAACTTCGTCCAATGATTAACCAGATGTGTCCGCATGAAGGATCTTTCACTATGCATGGCAATGGCAAATTGATGAACACCTACACGGTCTATGAGGTGTATGTCTACAAGACGCAGGCCATCACATATTTGTATGGACATGATTGGAGAAAGTTTGCTTTTGACTACGGTCTGAAGAAGGGCGACGAGCTGAGGATCAGAAACTCAAACGGGCAGATATACGTAACTGCTTACAGAGTTGGAGACACTTCCAAATATATAATATGTAACTTTTTTCTACTCATATCTTTTGATAACTGCATTCTGAGCAGTTGTTCTAAACCATTCCCTCTGTTCTAGCTTGCTGGGTTTAACATGATCAAAGCTGCAGATCCCCTGATGGAACAGGAGCGGATGTCACAAAGGGCAACCACACCAGCACCGGCACCGGCTTCCCACTCTCCTGCATCAGCACCGGTTCCTGTACCAGCTCCGTTTACTGCATCTACCCGCAGTCCCCTACATCAGCATTGGTTCCTGTAGAGGCCCCATATACTACACATGCCCAGCAGGCTCCTGCATCAGCACTGGTTCCTCTAGCTGCACCGTTTACTGCACCTGCCCAACAGTCTCCTGCATCAGCACCGGTTCCTCTAGAGGCACCGTTTACTGCACCTGCCCAGCAGTCTCCTGCATCAGCACCAGCTCGTGTACCAGCCCAGGCTCATGCACCTGCCCCAGCCAGATCACCGAGGTCTCAGCTCATTGCTGTGGCCACCCGTGTGGTGACCAGGACGCATCTGAAGGCTATGTTCGTGAGTATATGACAGCATAACTGCTCTTATCTTGATGTCTTCTCTGCTCAAAGTCTCACATGGTTCAGTGCATTGGTGCCATTGACTAATTTTTGGTGGTATCTCTTGCTTTGAATCAGAAATTGCCTAAAAGTATCTCCAAGGATCTCAATGCTGGCCGAAGGGGCAAGATATCCCTCGTCATGGAGAGTGAAGGTCTCACCGTGGAGGGACGGTACTCTGTCAGTCCCACAGATGGCCGCTTGGCTGTTACTTCCAGGTGGAAAAAGTTCATTGACGGTGCCAAACTTCGCATTGGATCAAAGTTGAAGGTCAAGATCTTTCGATGCCGCTGTGACATGCTGGTCATAAAGTTCGCGGTTGTCTAGTTCTGTTGTCCCATGAGCCCTTAGCAAATGCATTTGTAGTTATACTTATATAAGGTTATCTTATCTGAACTGCTAATTAATTGTATGGGTGGTAAAACTCTGGCAAGCTTTTGCTCTTAGCAAGTATGTATGTATGATCAGCTATTATGATAACTAATGTTTGTGTTCATCTTAATTTGCATTTCCCTTTTAGAAAAAAACTTAATTTCTATTTTGGCTGACCTGTTAGAGAACTATCAGATTGAACCCACAACATGATTCATATAGATTCATTACACCGAGCCACATGTCTTGACCTTGCGATACACTACTTCCATTAATTAGTGCAAGAAGGCTTACCTGAGCTGCCTGAACCATGGCAGATTCGAATCCACCTTATCTATCTAGAAATACAACCTTTGCAGAAAGAGGATTTGCAGTATGGGGAGGCTGACATTGGGGACCCATGAGCCAGCAGCGTCGTCAACGTTTTAAAGGTGGCAGGAGATCGAAAGAAAAAATAAGCCAAAAATCAGTTGGTAAACAAATTCAAGAAAAGAAACATTTACCTTTCTGAGAGGATGACATGCGGGACCCATGAGGCAGCAGCATCCTCAACTATTTCAAGGCGGCAGGGGATCAAAATAAAAAAGGAAATAGCCAGAAATTAATTAGGGTCAAAAATAAATCCATCAAAGGAAACTTTTATTGTTCATAGAGGATGACATGTGGGACCGACTTGCCAGCTGCGTCGTCATCGTTTCAAAGGGGGCAGGGGATCAAAAGAAAAAGACAAATAGCCAGAAATTAGGGGAAAAAAATTAATCCAACAAAGAAAACTTTTATTGTTCATAGAGGATGACATGCGGGACCCATGAGCCAGCAGCTTCCTCAACGTTTCAAAGTCGGCATGAGATTGAAAGAAAAAGTCAAGTGACATAATATCAGGAGCCAAAAATAATCCAAGAAAAGAAACTTTATTGTACATAGAGGATGACATGCGGGTCCCATTTTGTAGCAGCGGTCTCAACGCTTCCAAGGCGGCACAGGACCGAAAGAAAAATGAAGTAGCCAGAAATCAGGGTGTGAAAAAAATCCAAGAAAAGAAAGATTTCAATTGGGCTGTATCTGGACATCTGGGCCTTCGAACTATCCTGCTGGGCCTTTTGACTCGTACAATTTCAGCCCACTCCAAAACAGGAAAGGTCGGATTTTTCTCAAAAAAAAAACAGGAAAGTCCTATGCTTCGCAAAAACAAAAAACAAGGAGATTCAACATATAAGTTTGTTTATGTAGATATAAAGATTTAATTTATCCGTTTGCAATAGCTCAGAGCGAAATACAACGTTTATTGTCTGCAAAATAAAATATCACATGTTTCTTGTACGGGGAGGCTGACATCGGGGACCCATGAGCCAGCAGCGGAGTCAACGTTTCAAAGGCGGCAGGGGATCGAAAATAAAAAAAGCCAAAAATCAGTTGGTAAAAAAATACAAGAAAAGAAAACATTTATCGTTCTGAGAGGATGACATGCGGGACCCATGAGGCAGCAGCATCCTCAACGTTTCAAAGTCGGCATGAGATCGAAAGAAAAAGGCAAGTGACATAATATCAGGAGCCAAAAATAATCCAAGAAAAGAAACTTTATTGTACATAGAGGATGACATGCGGGTCCCATTTTGTAGCAGCGGTCTCAACGTTTCCAAGGCGGCACAGGACCAAAAGAAAAATGAGGCAGCAGCATTCTCAACAATTCCAAGGCGGCAGGGGATCAAAAGAAAAATAAAGGAAATAGCCAGAAATTAATTAGGGGTCAAAAATAAATCCACCAAAGGAAACTTTTATTGTTCATAGAGGATGACATGTGGGACCGACCTGCCAACAGCGTCCTCATCGTTTCAACGGGGGCAGGGGATCAAAAGAAAAAGGCAAATAGCCAGAAATTAGGGGTAAAAAATAACTCCAAGAAAGGAAACTTTTATTGTTCGTAGAGGATGACATGCGGGACCCATGAGCCAGCTTACTCAACGTTTCAAAGGCGGCATGAGATCGAAAGAAAAAGGCAAGTGACCAAATATCAGGAGCCAAAAATAATCCAAGATTTATTGTACATAGAGGATGACATGTGGGTCCCATTTTGCAGCAGCGGTCTCAATGTTTGTAATGCGGCTTGAGATCAAAAGAAAAAGAAAGTAGCTAGTAATTAGGGGGTGAAAAAAATCCAAGAAAAGAAAGTTGATGGACATAGAGGATGACATGCGGGTCCCTTGAACCAACAGCTTACTCAACGTTTCAAAGGGGGCAGGGGATCAAAAGAAAAAGGCAAGCCAAAAATCAGAGGGTGAAAAAAAAACCAACAAAGGAAACTTTTATAGCACACAGAGGATGACATGCGGGTCCCATGAGCCAGCAGGTACCTCAACGTTTCAAACGTGGCATGAGATCGAAAGAAAAAGGCAAGTGACCAAATATGAGGTGCCAAAAAAACTCCAAAAAAGAAAGTTGATTGCTCATAGAGGATGACATGCGGGTCCCATTTAGCAGCGGTCTCACCGTTTGAGAGGCGGCAGGGGATCGAAAGAAAAAGTCAAGTGACCAAATATGAGGTGCCAAAAATAATCCAAAAAATGAAAGTTTTATAGTACATAGAGGATGACATGCGGGTCCCATTTAGCAGCAGCGGTATCACAGTTGAGAGGGATCGAAAGAAAAAGTCAAGTTACCAAATATGAGGTGCCAAAAAATCCAAGAAAAGAAAGTTTTATAGTACATAGTGGATGACATGCGGGTCCCATTTAGCAGCAGCGGTATCATGTTTGAGAGGCAGCGGGGATCGAAAGAAAAAGTCAAGTGACCAAATATGAGGTGCCAAAAAAATCCAAGAAAAGAAAGTTTTATAGTACATAGAGGATGACATGCGGGTCCCATTTAGCAGCAGCGGTATCACTGTTTGAGAGGCGCAGGGGATCGAAAGAAAAAGTCAAGTGACCAAATATGAGGTGCAAAAAAATCCAAGAAAAGAAAGTTTTATAGTACATAGAGGATGACATGCGGGTCCCATTTAGCAGCAGCGGTATCACCGTTTGAGAGGCGGCAGGGGATCGAAAGAAAAAGGTAAGTGACCAAATATGAGGTGCCAAAAATAATTCAAGAAAAGAAAGTTTTATAGTACATAGAGGATGACATGCGGGTCCATTAGCAGCAGCGTATCACCGTTTGAGAGGCGGCAGGGATCGAAAGAAAAAGGCAAGTGACCAAATTTGAGGTGCCAAAAAAACTCCAAGAAAAGAAAGTTGATTGCACATAGAGGATGACATGCGGGTCCCATTTAGCAGCAGCGGTCTCAACGTTTCCAAGGCGGCAAGGGATGAAAAAGGAAGTAGCCAGAAATCAGGGGGTCAAAAAAATCCAAGAATAGAAAGAATTTTGGTTCATAGAGGATGACATGCGGGACCCATGATCCTGCATCGTAAACGGCTCGATCGGAGAACGTTGAACGAGATGGCGCGATCTAGAAAAAAAAACAATGCCAGAGAGGCTGCCATCTGGGCCCTACATCCCTCGGCGGTGCGGATTTGCGTTGACTCGGCCGGCGAACCCGAGATTTCGAGATGCACCACGTCCCGGGCCACCATACGCGATGTTTTGGCCGCTTTCGTCGGGCTAGGTGGCCTCAAAAACGAGAAAAAAAGTTTTGACATGCACCACGGAGGGACCAAAAATCGTCGGCCATGGTACACCAGCAACCACGGCGCGACTTCAACTTCGTCGGCCATGGCAACTTTTCTTGTAGTGATAGATTGCAAACAAAAAGATAATGACTAAACAACTGAATCATATAGCAAAAAAATTTCATGAATAGTACTTTCAAGTCAAGTATCAAAAAGACTTGCATAAGAGCTAACTCATAAAGCAATAGATTCAAAGTAAGAGGTTTCGAAGCAACACATAGGATGATTAAGTTTCATCAATTGCTTTCAACTTGTAACATGTATATCTCATGGATAATTGTCAACGTAAAGTAATATAACAAGTGCAATAAGTAAACATGTAAGAATCAATGCACACAGTTGACACGAGTGTTTGCTTCTAAGATAGAAAGAAGTAGGTAACTGACTCAACATAAAGTAAAAGAAAGGCCCTTCGCAGAGGGAAGCATGGATTACTATTTTTGTGCTAGAGCTTTTATTTTGAAAACATAGAAACAATTTTGTCAACGGTAGTAATAATTCATATGTGTTATGCATAAAACTTCCTACAAGTTGCAAGCCTCATGCATCGAATACCAATAGTGCTCGCACCTTGTCCTAATTAGCTTGGATTTACATGGATTATCATTGCATAACATATGTTTCAACCAAGTGTCACAAAGGGGTACCTCTATGCCACCTGTACAAAGGTCCAAGGAGATAGATCGCATTTGATTTCTCGTTTTTGATAGATCTCAACTTAGGACATCCATACCGGGACAACATAGAAAACAGATAATGGACTCCTCTTTAATGCATAAGCATTCAACAACAGATAATATTCTCATAAGAGATTGAGGATGAATGTCCAAACTGAAAACTTCCACCATGATACATGGCTTTGGTTGGCGGCCCAATGTTCTTCTCTAACAATATGCATACTCAAACCATTTGATCATGATAAATCACCCTTACTTCAGACAAGACGAACATGCATAGCAACTCACATGATATTCAACAAAGGTGTAAAAAGTTGATGGCGTCCCCAGAAACATGGTTACCGCTCAACAAGCAACTTATAAGAACTAAGATACATAGCAACATATTCATCATCACAATAGTTTTTAAGCTATTTTCCCATGAGCTATGTATTGTAAAGACAAAGGAATGAAATTTTAAAGGTAGCACGCAAGCAATTTACTTTGGAATGGCAGAAAAATACCACATATAGGTAGTTATGGTGGACACAAATGGCATGGGTTTTGGCTCAAGGTGTTTGGATGCACGAGAAGCATTTCCTCTCAGTACAAGGCTTTGGCTAGCAAGGTTGTTTGAAGCAAACACAAGTATGAACAGGTACAACAAAAACTTACACAAGAACATATTGCAAGCATTATAAGACTCTACACTGTCTTCCTTGTTGTTCAAACACTTTTACCAGAAAATATCTAGACCTTAGAGAGATCAATCATGCAAACCAAATTTCAACAAGCTCTACGGTAGTTCTCCACTAATAGATTTAAACTACATGATGCAAGAGCTTAAACATGATCTATGAGAGCTCAAAACAATTGCCAAGTATCAAATTATTCAAGACAATATACCAATTACCATATGAAGCATTTTCTGTTTCCAACCAAATAGCAATAAGTGAAGCGATCAACTTTCGCCATTGAACATTAAAAGTAAAAACGAAGAACACAAGTGTTCAAATGAAAAAGCGGAGCGTGTCTCTCTCCCACACAAGGATAGCTGGGATCCAAATTTATTCAAACAAAAACAAAAATAAAAACAAAAAGACACTCCAAGTAAAGAACATAGGATGTGACGGAATAAAAATATAGTTTCACTAGAAGTGACCTGATGAGTTGTCGATGAAGAAGGGGATGCCCAAGGCATCCCCAAGCTTAGATGCTTGAATATTCTTGAAATATGCAGGGATGAACCACGGGGGCATCCCCAAGCTTACACTTTTCACTCTTCTTGGTCATATTATTCCTCTTCTCTTGACCCTTGAAAACTTCCTCCACACCAAACTTAAAGCAAACTCATTAGAGGGTCAGTGCATAATCAAAATTCACATGTTCAGAGAGGACACAATCATTCTTAACACTTTTGGACATTACCCAAGGCTACTGAAAGTTAATGGAACAAAGAAATCCACTCAACACAGTAAAAGAGGCAATGCGAAATAAAAGGCAGAATCTGTCAAAAAACAGAACAGTCCTTAAAGACGAATTTTTCTGAGGCACTTAACTTGCTCAGATGGAAAAACTCAAAACTAATGAAAGTTGCGTACATATCTGAGGATCATGCATGAATTTTCGCTGATTTTTTTGATTCTTATACAGACAGCAAATCTGTTTCTGCGCAGAAATCCAAATCTAGTATCAACCTTCTATCAGAGACTTTACTTGGCACAACAACACAAGAAAATAAAGATAAGGAGAGGTTGCTACAGTAGTAACAACTTCCAAGACACAACAAAACAGTAGCAAAATAAAAACATGGGTTATCTCCCAAGAAGTGCTTTCTTTATAGCCATTAAGATGGGCTCAGTAATTTTAATGATGCTCTCGCGAGAAATAAGAGTTGAAGCAAAAGAGAGCATCAAGAAGCAAATTCAAAACACATTTAAGTCTAACCCACTTCCTATGCATAGAAATCTTGTACACAAATAAATTCATAAAGAACAAAGTGACAAGCATAGGAAGATAAAACACGAGTAACTTCAAAATTCTCAACATAAAGAGGGGAAACTTAATATTATTAAGATGCATATAACCATGTTTCCCTCTCTCATAATAACTTTCAGTAGCATCATTGATGAAATCCACAATATAACCATCACTTAAAACATTCTTATCATGAGCTACATGCATAAAATTATTACTCTCCACATAAGCATAGTCATTACTATTAATTGTAGTGGGAGCAAATTCAATAAGATAGCTATCATTATTATTCTCATCACCATAATCATCATATATAGGAGGCATATTGTAATCATAATTAATTTTCTCCTCAATAGTAGGTGGACTGAAAATAGGATAGTCATCATTGTAATCATCATATATAGGAGGTAAAGTATCATCAAAGTAAATTTTCTCCTCAATGCTTGGGGGACTAAAAATATCACAACCAGCTTCCCAAAGCTTAAATTCTTCCATAACATTATCAATAATAGTGTTCAAAGAGTTCATGCTAAAAACATTGCTACAACTATTTTGCAAACAAAGTTCCATGGGTTTTTTTAATTTTCTCTTCAAACACCTCATGTCCTAACTCAAGATAAATATTATAAAGATCTCTAATATTTTTGTTGTTTTCCATTAAGCCTAACTAGTGAAAATAAAAACAAGAGACAAAAAGATAAAATTGCAGAATCTAAAGGAGATAGCTTCGAGCACTCACACACTGTTAACAGTGCTAGGAAATAGCTTAGTAGTCGGAGGATGTGAATACCTTTTACCTTACCTCCCCGGCAACGGCGCCAGAAAATAGCTTGATGTCTACGCACGTTTCTATTCTTGTAGACAGTGTTGGGCCTCCAAGAGCAGAGGTTTGTAGAGCAGCAAGTTTCCCTTAAGTGGATCACCCAAGGTTTATCGAACTCGGGGAGGTAGAGGTCAAAGATATTCCTCTCAAGCAACCCTGCAATTAAGATACAAGAAGTCTCTTGTGTCCCCAACACACCTAATACACTTGTCAGATGTATAGGTGCACTAGTTCGGCGAAGAGATAGTGAAATACAAGTAATATGGATGATTGTAAGTAGTAATTGCAATCTGAAATAAAAATGGCAGCAAGCAAACATGTAGCAGAACTTGTTGGAAACGGTGTTTCAATGCTTAGAAACAAGGCCTAGGGATCATACTTTCACTAGTGGACACTCTCAACATTGCAATCATAATTGAATATAAATATAAGAACTTCACTATGCTATTCTGAATTACTCTCTGGCTGGATAACGAACACTAATTCACCGTGTAGGGCTGCAAAAGCAAACCTTAAAGATGTATTCCCAAGTACTAATAAACACCCCACGCTGTCACTTTGAGCATTCATAGGAGGTACTAACACACCACAATTTCATAGAGACATCCAACTCAAATCATAACCCAGTGAACAAGTATTCTGTGAAATATAGCCTAAGAGACCCACACGGTGCACACACTGTCACCTTTACACACGTGGGACAAGGAGTCTCCGGAGATCACATAAGTAAAATCCACTTGAATAGCATAACGACATCTAGATTACAAAGCTCATCATATGGATCTCAATCATGTAAGGTGATACGTCTCCGACGTATCGATAATTTCTTATGTTCCATGCTACTTTATTGATGATACCTACATGTTTTATACACATTATATGTCATATTTATGCGTTTTCCGGAACTAACCTATTGACGAGATGCCGAAGTGCCAATTCTGTTTCTGCTGTTTTTGGTTTGAAACCCTAGTAACGAAATATTCTCGGAATCGGATGAAATCAACGCCCGGGTTCCTATTTTCCGGAACCATCGGAACACCGAGAGCGCGGGAAGCCACAGGGCCCCACCCACACCAGCGCGGCCGAGGGACGCCGCCGCCCTATGGTGTGGTGGCCCCAGCCCCCTCCGAGGCTGCCCTTCGCCTATATAAAGCCCCTGCGTCGAAAACCCTTACGGAGGAAGCCACGGTGCGAAACCTTCGAGAGCCGCCGCCATCGCGAAGCCAAGATGCGGGGACGGGAGTCTGTTCCGGCACCTGGGATGGGGAAGTGCCCCGGAAGGCTTCTCCATCGACACCGCTGCCATCTCCACCGCCATCTTCATCACCGCTGCTGCTCCCATGAGGAGGGAGTAGTTCTCCATCGAGGCTCGGGGCTGTACCGGTAGCTATGTGGTTCATCTCTCTCATATGTACTTCAATACAATAATCTCATGAGCTGCCTTACATGATTGAGATTCATATGATGATGCTTGTAATCTAGATGTCATTGTGCTAGTCAAGTGAGTTTTACTTATGTGATCTCCGGAGACTCCTTGTCCCACGTGTGTAAAGGTGACAGTGTGTGCACCGTGTGGGTCTCTTAGGCTATATTTCACAGAATACTTATTCACTGTTATGAATGGCATAGTGAAGTGCTTATTTATATCTCTTTATGATTGCAATGTGTTTTGTATCACAATTTATCTATGTGCTACTCTAGCAATGTTATTAAAGTAGTTTTATTCCTCCTGCACGATGTAATGGTGACAGTGTGTGCATCCGTGTTAGTACTTGGTTTATGCTATGATCATGATCTCTTGTAGATTGCGAAGTTAACTATTGCTATGATAGTATTGATGTGTATTATTCCTCCTACATAAGCATGAAGGTGACAGTGTGCATGCTATGTTAGTACTTGGTTTAGTCGTTTCGATCTTTCATGCACTCTAAGGTTATTTAAATATGAACATTGAATTGTGGAGCTTGTTAACTCCGGCATTGAGGGTTCGTGTAATCCTACGCAATGTGTTCATCATCCAACAAGAGAGTGTAGAGTATGCATTTATCTATTCTTATGTGATCAATGTTGAGAGTGTCCACTAGTGAAAGTCTAATCCCTAAGCCTTGTTCCTAAATACTGCTATCGCTGCGTTTCTGTTTCTTGAGTTACTACGCTGCGTTACTACGCTGTTTACTTCCCGCAATATTACTACCATCAAGCTGCACGCCAGCAAGCTTTTCTGGCGCCATACTACTACTCATATTCATTCATACCACTTGTATTTCACTATCTCTTCGCGAACTAGTACACCTATTAGGTGTGTTGGGGACACAAGAGACTTCTTGCTTTGTGGGTTGCGGGGTTGCATGAGAGGGATATCTTTGACCTCTTCCTCCCTGAGTTCGATAAACCTTGGGTAATCCACTTAAGGGAAACTTGCTGCTGTTCTACAAACCTCTGCTCTTGGAGGCCCAACACTGTCTACAAGAATAGAAGCACCCGTAGACATCAAACACTTTTAGGCGCCGTTGGGGAAAAGGTAAAGGCACTCATACTTCGGTTCCAGGTTAGTACTTTTCTGGCGCCATTGTGTGTGTGCTCGAAGCTATTTCCTTTAGACTCTGCAATTGCGACATTTGGTTTCTTGTTTACACTACTTAGGCATAATGGACAACAATGACCTTTTTATTCTATTTCCTGATTTAAGACATGGATGGTTTGATGCGAAAATTAAAAAAACCCATGGAACATATTAATATGAATGCTTTGAACACCATTGTTGCTAATGCTATGGAAAATTCTAAGCTTGGGGAAGCTGGCTTTGATGAGCATGATATTTTTAGTCCCCCAAGCATTGAGGAGAAAATTTACTTTGATGATACTATGCCTCCTATATTTGATGATGAGAATAATAATGATAGCTACTTTGTTGAATTTGCTCCCACTACAACTAATAAAATTGATTATGCCTATGTGGGGAGTAATAATTTTATGCATGAGACTCATGATAAGAATGCTTTATGTGATAGTTATATTGTTGAGTTTGCTCATGTTGTTACTGAAAGTTATTATGAGAGAGGAAAATATGGTTGTAGAAATTTTCATGTTACTAAAACACCTCTCTATGTGCTGAAATTTTTGAAGCTACACTTGTTTTATCTTCCTATGCTTGTTACTTTGCTCTTCATGAACTTGTTTATTTACAAGATTCCTATGCATAGGAAGCATGTTAGACTTAAATGTTTTTAATTTGCTTCTTGATGCTCTCTTTTGCTTCAACTTCTATTTCTTGCGAGTGCATCATTAAAACTGCTGAGCCCATCTTAATGGCTATAAAGAAAGAACTTCTTGGGAGATAACCCATGTGTTTTTTACTACAGTACTTTGTTATATTTGTGTCTTGGAAGTTGTTTACTACTGTAGCAACCTCTCCTTATCATGTTTTTGTGCCAAGTAAAGTTTCTATGTCAAAGTTGATGTTATATTTGGGATCGCTGCGCAGAAACAGCATTGCTGTCTGTCACGAATCTGGGCACAAGTCTCTGTAGAAAATTCGAAAAAATCTACCAATTTACGAGCGTGATCCTCAGATATGTACGCAACTTTCATTAGTTTTGAGTTTTTCCGTTTGAGCAAGTCTGGTGCCATTTTAAAATTCGTCTTTACGGACTGTTCTGTTTTTGACAGATTCTGCATTTTATTTCGCATTGCCGCTTTTGTTAAGTTGAATGAGTTTCTTTGTTCCATTAACTTTCAGAAGTTTTATGTAATGTCCAGAAGTGTAAAGAATGATTGTGTCACCTCTGAATGTGTGAATTATTAATTGTGCACTAACCCTCTAATGAGTTTGCTTGAAGTTTGGTGTGAAGGAAGTTTTCAAGGGTCAAGAGAGGAGTATGATATACTATGATCAAGAGGTGAAAGCTCTAAGCTTGGGGATGCCCCGTGGTTCATCCCTGCATATTTTAAGAAGACTCAAGCGTCTAAGCTTGGGGATGCCCAAGGCATCCCCTTCTTCATCGACAACATCATCGGTTCCTCCCTGAAACTATATTTTTATTCGTCACATCTTGTGTTCTTTACTTGGAGCGTCGGTTTGTTTTTGTTTTTGTTTTTGTTTGAATAAAATGGATCCTAGCATTCACTTTGTGGGAGAGAGACACGCTCCGCTGTTGCATATGGACCAATATGTCCTTAGGCTTTACTCATAATGTTCATGGCGAAGTTTCTTCTTCGTTATATTGTTATATGGTTGGAATTGGAAAAATGCTACATGTAGTAATTGGTAAAATGTCTTGGATAATGTGATATTTGGCAATTGTTGTGCTCATGTTTAAGCTCTTGCATCATATACCTTGCACCTATTAATGAAGGAATACATAGAGCTTGCTAAAATTTGGTTTGCATAATTGGTCTCTCTAAGGTCTAGATAATTTCTAGTAAAGAGTTTGAACAACAAGGAAGACGGTGTAGAGTTTTATAATGTTTACAATATGTCTTTTATGTGAGTTTTGCTGCACCGCTTCATACTTGTCTTTGTTTCAAATAACCTTGCTAGCCTAAACCTTGTATCGAGAGGGAATACTTCTCATGCATCCAAATACTTGAGCCAATATTCATGCCATTTGTGTCCACCATACCTACCTACTACATGGTATTTCTCCGCCATTCCAAAGTAAATTGCTTGAGTGCTACCTTTAAACAATTCAAAATTTACTACCTCTTATTTGTGTCAATGTTTTATAGCTCATGAGGAAGTATGTGGTGTTTATCTTTCAATCTTGTTGGGCAACTTTCACCAATGGACTAGTGGCTTCATCCGCTTATCCAATAATTTTGCAAAAAGAGCTGGCAATGGGATTCCCAGTCCCAAATTAATTAACAAAAATAGACACTCATCCATGGTATGTGATTGTTGGACGGCACCCGAAGGATTCGGTTAGCCATGGCTTGAGAAAGCAAAGGTGGGGAGGAGTGTCATCATAATAAGACTAAAATAAAAAGGCACTCCTTCATGGTATGAGATTGTTGGCAGGCACCCGAGGATTCGGTTAGCCATGGTTTGTGAAAGAAAGGTTGGAAGGAGTGCCACCCAAAAATAAAATAAAATGGGAGCCGCTCTTTGAAGGTTTGTCTGGCAAGGGGTTAGAGTACCCGCTACCATTCGTTGACAACAACAAACACCTCTCAAAACTTTATTTTTATGCTCTCTTTATGTTTTCAAAATAAAAGCTCTAGCACAAATACAGCAATCGATGCTTTCCTCTTTGAAGGACCTTTCTTTTACTTTTATTGTTGAGTCAGTTTACCTATCTCCCTCCACCTTAAGAAGCAAACACTTGTGTGAACTGTGCATTGATTCCTACATACTTGCATATTGCACTTGTTATACTACTTTATGTTGACACTATCCATGAGATATACATGTTATAAGTTGAAAGCAACCGCTGAAACTTAATCTTCCTTTGTGTTGCTTCAACACCTTTACTTTGATTTATTGCTTTATGAGTTAACTCTTATGCAAGACTTATTGATGCTTGTCTTGAAAGTGCTATTCATGAAAATTCATTGCTTTATGATTCAGTTGTTTACTCATGTCATTACCATTGTTTTGATCGCTGCATTCATTACATATGCTTACAATAATATGATCAAGGTTATGATGGCATGTCACTTAAGAAATTATCTTTGTTATCGTTTTACCTGCTCGGAGAGCTAAGCCTGGGGATGCTGATACGTCTCCGACGTATCGATAATTTCTTATGTTCCATGCTACTTTATTGATGATACCTACATGTTTTATACACATTATATGTCATATTTATGCGTTTTCCGGAACTAACCTATTGACGAGATGCCGAAGAGTTCTTGTTGTTTTTGGTTTCGAAACCCTAGTAACGAAATATTCTCGGAATCGGATGAAATCAACGCCCGGTTCCTATTTTCCCGGAACCATCCAGAACACCCGAGAGCCGCGGAGGCCCTGGGGGCCCACACCACACCCTGGCGTGGCCGAGGGGGCGCGCCGCCTATGGTGTGGTGGCCCAGACCCTCAGGGCTGCCCTTTCGCCTATATAAAGCCCCTGCGTCGAAAACCCTTACGGAGGAAGCCACGGTACGCAAAACCTTCCGAGCCGCCGCCATCGCGAAGCCAAGATCTGGGGGACAGAGTCTCTGTTCCGGCACCTGCCGACGGGAAGTGCCCCGGAAGGCTTCTCCATCGACACCTGCCATCTCCGCCATCTTCATCACCGCTGCTGCTCCCATGAGGAGGGAGTAGTTCTCCATCGAGGCTGGGGCTGTACCGGTAGCTATGTGGTTCATCTCTCTCCTATGTACTTCAATACAATAATCTCATGAGCTGCCTTACATGATTGAGATTCATATGATGATGCTTGTAATCTAGATGTCATTGTGCTAGTCAAGTGAGTTTTACTTATGTGATCTCCGGAGACTCCTTGTCCCACGTGTGTAAAGGTGACAGTGTGTGCACCGTGTGGGTCTCTTAGGCTATATTTCACAGAATACTTATTCATTGTTATGAATGGCATAGTGAAGTGCTTATTTATATCTCTTTATGATTGCAATGTGTTTTGTATCACAATTTATCTATGTGCTACTCTAGCAATGTTATTAAAGTAGTTTTATTCCTCCTGCACGATGTAATGGTGACAGTGTGTGCATCCGTGTTAGTACTTGGTTTATGCTATGATCATGATCTCTTGTAGATTGCGAAGTTAACTATTGCTATGATAGTATTGATGTGTATTATTCCTCCTACATAAGCATGAAGGTGACAGTGTGCATGCTATGTTAGTACTTGGTTTAGTCGTTTCGATATTTCATGCACTCTAAGGTTATTTAAATATGAACATTGAATTGTGGAGCTTGTTAACTCCGGCATTGAGGGTTCGTGTAATCCTACGCAATGTGTTCATCATCCAACAAGAGAGTGTAGAGTATGCATTTATCTATTCTGTTATGTGATCAATGTTGAGAGTGTCCACTAGTGAAAGTCTAATCCCTAAGCCTTGTTCCTAAATACTGCTATCGCTGCTTGTTTCTGTTTTACTTGAGTTACTACTTCTTGCGTTACTACGCTTGTTTACTTCCGCAATATTACTACCATCAACTGCACGCCAGCAAGCTATTTTCTGGCGCCATACTACTGCTCATATTCATTCGTACCACTTGTATTTCACTATCTCTTCGCCGAACTAGTACACCTATTAGGTGTGTTGGGGACACAAGAGACTTCTTGCTTTGTGGCTGCAGGGTTGCATGAGAGGGATATCTTTGACCTCTTCCTCCACGAGTTCGATAAACCTTGGGTAATCCACTTAAGGGAAACTTGCTGCTGTTCTACAAACCTCTGCTCTTGGAGGCCCAACACTGTCTACAAGAATAGAAGCACCCGTAGACATCATAAGGCAGCTCATGAGATCATTGTATTGAGGTACATGAGAGAGAGATTAACCACATAGCTACCAGTAGAGCCCTCAGCCTCGGGGGAGAACTACTCCCTCCTCATCATGGGAGATAGCAACGACGATGAAGATGGCGGTGGTGTCGATGGAGATGGCTCCGGGGGCAATTCCCCGTCCCGGCGGCGTGCCGGAACAGAGACTTTGTCCCCCGAAACGGAGTTTCACGATGGCGGCGGCGCCCCTGGAGTCTTTCTGGAGTATGATTGATTTTTTGAGGGTTTTCCGTCGCGTGGGAATTTATAGGCGAAGGGCGATGCGGTGGAGTCGAGGGGCCCACACCATAGGGTGGGGCGGCCCCCTCCTGGCTGCGCTGGCTGATGGGGAGGAGGCCCTGGGCCTCCTCTGGCCTGGCCCTTCTGGCTCCGTGAGTATTCCGGCGGAATAGAATTTATGTGATTTTTCTGGATTTTTCCTAGCACTTTGGTTTTTGGGCCTTTTCTGCAATAAACAGACATAATAAACAGAAACTGGCACTGTGGCATCTTGCTAATAGGTTAGTCCAATAAATGCCATAATATGATATAAAGTGCATATAAAACATGTAGGTATTGTCATAAAACTAGCATGGAACATAAGAAATTATAGATACGTTGGAGACGTATCGATCCCTAAGCCGTCATCTTCATACTTTGCTCCTCTTCATATTCTGGCCATTTGAATAGCCAGGGGACACAGCCGTGAGTACTTTAAGGTACTCGCAAACTAATACTGTTGTAATTACTAACAATTTTATTAAGGGAATGCTAAGCTCTAGGTTTATTTGCATAAAGCCAATTTTAGTTCATAAGTATTTCATAATAGGCTCTTCAGTTGCTAACTAACTCAAGTGGGAACATTAGTGTCATTCCCACAACTCAGCTGTGATTCAATTCAAGTCACCAATTTCAATTCAACATTCCTTTTTAAGAAAAGATCTGACGACGGAACAGTATGGCCTTTCCAATCGTCCGTAACCGTGGACACGGCTATTCGAATAGATTTACACTCTGCAGAGGTTGCACACTTGTGCCACAACATTGGATTACATCCGTCAGGGATAACCCTGAATAATCGTAACTCAGTACGTGGATCATCAACCCTAACCTTTCACTTACACACCCTAGTATAGGCACCTCTCCCCATGAGCTTGGCCTCCTAGTGAAGACAAACCGTCAGCCTAGGAACTGCACAGGGCTTGGGCCGGACAATTCACCTCATTCATGTCATTTCACATCATTTCCCGTTTAACGGAGGCAACCTCGGCATAACCCCTATGACGCTTGTTTAGAGGGAACCCATACTAAGATATATAAACTTCTAGTTAGACCCTACCCATAATCAGGTATTGTGGGGGTACTTGTAAATTGGAATGGTATCGCATCCGAACCCAACCATCAGTTTTTATCAAAATCATTAAGTCATTCATGTCATTCAAGTCATATTCACCTTCAAATCCTTCAAAGTCATTTTATTTCACAATGTTCCCAACTAGAGTAGTCACTTTTATTTGTTTAGCACAAGCCACTAGTCATGAGGGGTTCTAACTAGCTTTGATTGCCATAAGCTAGCTTTGATGATCTTGTTATACTCTAGACCTAGTGAATCATGAATCAAAAAGTACTTTGATAAAACAAAAGCAATAAAACTTGTAAGTAAAAGCTTGTAGTAAAACTTGGGATGGGCTCATGAAGCATAAAGTAAAATTTGGGGGTGCTTTGCTCTTGTAGAGCTTTGCACTTTGCAAGAATATTAGCTTGCCTTGATTGGTGTATTGATCAAAGTGGTCTTCCTCTCCTTGGAAGTAGACCCCCTCCTCCTCTTGGTATTCCTCGGTACTAGCGTCTAAAAACGAATACGATAGACACAATCACCAAACAAAGCTTAAGTACTAGACTAAGCACACACATGAGTCACACAAGCTAGGCTAGCATCACAACATGCTTATTATGTTGGTTGGCTTTGTTGTATTCTTAAGAAAATAATTTCCTCTCATTACAAATATTAATTAGTGTTTCTATTTAATTCTTTGGGGGAATAATTTCCTCTCATTGAATCTTGTTAAGATTTAATCTCCTCAAAGAATAATATATGACCTAGGTTGACCAAAGTCAACCTCTTGTTAAGATTTAATCTCCTCAAAGAATAATATATGACCTAGGTTGACCAAAGTCAACCTCTTCATAATTATCATTTGTGAAAATGATTTAAATGAGGTGATGCACCTCATGCAATTTAATAATACATAGCAATGAGTTAATATAACCAAATAATTCAGCATAAGATTTAATAGACCATGGTCTCTAACTCATGTTGAATTACTTGAGATAAGATTTAAATTTGAGAATAGCTCTCATACATTTTAATAAATAATTTTGCACACTTTAAATGAACTAGAAATAGCCATAGGGCCATTTTTCAATCTAGACCATGATCATACAAATAACTATGTGATATTTTTATATATTCTGATAGGCAAAGTGAAATATGATTTTTGAGAGTTGGAATCAACTCAAAAGAATTTTTGGTTAATTTTTAATAATTGTTTGAAGTTACAAAAGGCCCTGCCTTGTTATTTTTGTCACATTAATTCTACAAATAATCTAGAGTTGAGACCAGTGCAGTTTTGTAGATAATTTTACAAGATTTCCAAATATATAAAATTTGTCAAATTTGGTTTGGTGGATTTTATTCTATTCAAATTTGAAAACAGCATCTGTGAGTAATTTGGGAAATTCGAAAATTCACATTTGAATTAAATGGGCTGGCGGGAAACGAAACGGTGCACAGAGGGAAAAAACGGGCCGGCCCAGCTGCACATCTCGCGTGAGCGGGCCGCCTGACAGAGTGGGGGCCACTCGTCAGTGTATCATAAACGGCGAAACGGTATGGACTTATCTGCGCCGCACGATTAGGACGTGATCCAACGGATCGTGTCCATCGTCGACGACGGCGAGATGCGCGGCTACTGGAGGCGACGGTGGGGGGTGGGAGGCTCACCGGCGGCGCGGCGATGATCGGCGATGAGCTGCGGTGAGGTTGTCGACGACGAGGAAGCAGATGGTAGCAGCGGCGCTTGCTGGGGAGGCTCCAATCGACGGCGGCGTTCTCAGCACTGTCGCGGGATCCGGTGATGAAATTGGGTGGCTACATAGGTGAATCGAGCGAGAGAAGTGGACGAGGAGCTTGAGAAGAGAGAGGGGAGCAATGTTGTGTGAAGAATTGGGGGCGGGGGTGGCTCCTTTTATAGCGGCGGATGGTGGCCGTGGTGCTGTGACGATGTCACCCATGGCGACGCGTCTACAGGGGCGGAGAGGCACTGGCGATGACGCTCGTCGCTCGGCGACCTCACGACGAGGACGTAGGTCTTGACGGCGGTGAAAACGAGGCTCAGGCGAGGACGGGCGCGTGACGGGAGTGCTCAGTACCGTGGCGGAGGACATCGTCGACGTCGTCGTCTACAGGCACGGCGCGGGCCAATGACCGTGTCTGGGTGGTGGCTGGTGACGTTGCGGAGCAGGTGGTGCAGAGAGGAGGGCCAGGGGTCAACGGAGCTGTCCTGGCGACGACGTGGCCGAGCGCGTCTGCGACGCTCGCCGTGCGCGCTCTGGCATGCGCGTGCACGTCTGGGCGTGTCTGGGCGTGCATGGCCTGGTGCGTGTGATGCACCATTTCGTCGAGGCTGGTTTCTGGGATGATCAGGAGAGTGAGAGGAACATGCTAGACATGGTGGTGCACGGTGGAGTGCATCAGAGAGAGAGAGAGAGAGCAAGGGCATGTCCATGCGATGCCACGTCATGGATTAGTTTGGTCAAATGATGACGCCCTAGTGTACCATTTCTTGTCTATTCTGCTTGGCAAAGTCCAGAGAGGTCAGAGAGGTACCAGAGATGACCTAGGGTTGAGGAGAGAGGCCATTGTCCACTGGTTTATTTGATGTGTGGAGTTGGCAGATTGTTGCGCACAAGGTGTTTGAGGAAATGGCCGCAAGAACATTCTTTTTGAATTTTTGAACGAAATTTGGTGGGTTGCAATCATATATTATTTGCAGTAGATTGGTGGTGATCGTGGTCAAATTTGAATGGTTTTGCAAAAATCCAAATTGCACATGATCTTACATATGCTTCAATGTCTCTACTTTGCTTGATCACCATTTGAATTTGAAAGAGAATTTGCATTGGTGGTTCTAGGCAAAGTTGTTCACCTTGATGTTGTCTTGGATGAGGTGCAAAGAATTGGCAATGTTTAGTTTAGAAATCTTCCAAAACAGGGGCTCAAAGAGGGCATCAGGTTAACTTTTGTCAAAATGACCATTAGTGCATGTGAGCTCATATTTGATTCAAATTTGATTCAATTTGAGTTTCTTTGATTCCAAAGGTGTTAATAAGTGTTTAGTATCCATTTACAACTAATTGTGCAAGCCAAAATGGTCTAGGTTAAGTATTTGCAAAAATGGCATAAACCATATGTGAGTGTGTGTTTGATTTTCTCATTTTCTTTTCTTCTTTTATTCTTCTTCTATTTGATTGATCAAGTGATCATTGGTTAGGGTTTTAGCACAATGGTTCACACACAAGCAATCATCATGGCAAATGCACACTAACACAAACATGAAAGTTGAGTTATATGCATAGCACTATATGGAGATAAAAAGTTTTTGTTGGTTCTCAATTTTGGTATTTTGGAAACTCTCTTTATTCCTTTATTGAATTTTTGGGATGTTACAAACCCTTCCCCCTTACAAAAGATCTCGTCCCGAGATCTTAAAGAAAAACTAGGTACTAAAGAGATATGGTTATTCCTTCTTCATATCTTCTTCTCGTTCCCAAGTGGCTTCTTCTTCGGTGTGGTTGCTCCATTGAATCTTCAGGAACTTGATACTCCTGGTGCGGGTGGTTCTGTAAGCTTCTTCCAGGATGCGAATAGGCACTTTGCGGTACGTCAAGTCCGTGTTGATATCCACCGATCGGTGATCGATATTCTTGAACACTTCGGTCTTCTCCGGTACTTCCAAGCATTTCCGGAGCAGTGAGATGTGAAACACGTCGTGCACAACCGACATTTCTTCCGGTAGTTCCAGTTGGTAAGATACTTCTCCTCGACGACTCAGAACTTTGAAGGGTCCGACATATCGGGGTGCAAGCTTTCTTTTCAACTGAAATCTCTGCATTCCTTTGAGGGGTGACACCTTGAGGTAAACAAAATCTCCGACCTCGAAGGTCATCTCTCGGCGTCTTTTGTCGGCGTAACTCTTCTGTCTTGATTGCGCAGTCTTGAGGTACTCACGGATCTTGTGCACCTTCTCTTCAGCTTCTCGGAGAACATCTGGTCCAAAAACTTGGCTTTCTCCAACTTCTGACCAATTCGGAGGGTACGGCATTTCCTTACGTACATGGCTTCAAAGGGCCATCGCGTGGCTTGGTAACTATTGTTGTACGAGAATTGCATAAGGGAGGCAGTCTTCCCACTTGGATCCATATTCCGGTACACGGCTCTCAACATGTCTTCGGTATCTGGTTGACCCTTTCGATCTGTCCATCGGTCTGCGGGTGATATGCGGTGCTGAAATTCAGCCGGGTTCCGAGTCCATGTACCTGCCGAGAATCTTAAGGTGAATTGTGATCCTCTATCTGACACTATTGACTTCGGGGTTCCGTGCAGGGCGACTATTCTTGAGATGTATAGCTCACCTAATTGGGGCCTTGATAGGTGGTCTTGACAGGGATAAAATGGGCTACCTTGGTCAATCTGTCGACCGCTACCCAGATAGAATCATTTCCTTTGCTTGATTTGGGCAGTCCAGTGATAAAGTCCATTCCTACCAAATCCCACTTCCATTCCGGAATCTGTAAGGGTTGCAACAGTCACCAAAATTCCGCGGGTCGTTGATGTTCTGCCTTGACTCTCTGACAGATATCACACTTGGCGATGTAGCTCCCGATTTCTCGCTTCATTCCATGCCACCAAAATTGTTCCTTCAAATCTTGGTACATCTTGGTACCTCCGGGGTGGATAGAGTATAGGGTGCCGTGGGCCTCCTTCAGGATGACTTGCTTCAATTCTGAATCTGACGGCACACATAGACGACCGTTGTACCAAAGTACTCCTTCTTCATCTTCGGTGAATCCTAGTGCCTTTCCTGCAGCAATTTGGCTCTTGATTCCGTCAATGCTAGCATTTCCTTTCTGGGCTTCTTTGATCTGGCTAATCAAAGTAGGTTGCAGCTCTATGCTGGCTAGGTATCCTTCGCTAACTAGCTCCGGTCTAAACTGTTCAAACTCTTCCTACAGGCTAGGTTGTTCTGCTGCTATCATGGAGTTCAGTTGACATGTTGTCTACTCAGCATCCGCTACCACATTGGCCTTGCCGGGGTGGTAGTGAATTTCTAGGTCGCAATCCTTGATCAGTTCTATCCATCTTCTCTGCCTCATGTTCAGTTCCTTCTGAGTGAAAATATACTTCAGACTCTTGTGATCCGAATAGATCTCGCATCGATTACCCATGAGGTAATGATGCCATGCTTTCAAAGCTAACACTATAGCTGCAAGCTCGAGGTCATGGGTTGGATAATTCTGCTCATGCTGCTTCAGATGCCGGGACAGATAAGATATCACCTTGCCTTCTTGCATCAACACACATCCAAGACCAATCTTGGATGCATCACAATAGACGTCGAATGGCTTGGTGATGTCCGGCATGATTAGGATAGGGGTTGTGGTTAGTCTGGCCTTAAGCTGCTGAAAGCTCTCTTCACATTTGTCAGTCCATTGAAACTTCTTGTCCTTCTTCAACAGTTGTGTCATCGGCCTTGCGATGCTTGAAAATCCTTCAACAAATCTGCGGTAATATCCCGCTAATCCCAGAAATGCGCGGACCTCGGTCTGAGTGGTTGGGGCTTTCCATTCTTCAACTGTTTTGATCTTGGCGGGATCTACGGAAATTCCTCCTGCATACAAGATATGTCCCAGGAATCCTACTTCCTTCAACCAAAACTCGCACTTGCTGAACTTGGCATACAACTTGTGTTGTCTAAGGGTTTCTAGGATAACCTCCAAATGTTGCTCATGTTCTTCTTCGGATTTGGAGTAGATAAGGATGTCGTCGATGAAGACAACGCCAAACTTATCCAAAAAGTTCATGAAGATCTTATTCATGAGGTTCATGAAGTAAGAAGTGGCATTGGTTAATCCAAACGACATGATGTTGTACTCATACAACCCATATCTGGTGGTGAAGGCAGTCTTCGGGATATCCGTTGCACGGATCTTCAGCTGATGATAACCAGTCCTAAGATCAATCTTAGAGAACACGGTGGCACCGGTCAACTGGTCAAACAGGTCTTCTATCTTTGGCAAGGGGTATTTGTTCTTGATGGTGACATCGTTAAGCTTACGATAGTCCGTACATAAACGAGTGGCACCGTCCTTTTTATCCATAAACAAAATTGGTGATCTCCAAGGTGATGCACTTGGTTGGATTAAACCTTTGGCTAGCATATCATCCAGTTGCTTCTTCAGCTCCACTAACCCTGTTGGGTTCATGCTATAGGCTCTCTGGGCTATAGGGTTCCTGTCCACCTCGATATGATCGGGTAGATCAGAAAGATCATCAAAACACTAATCATAAGGTTGGCTTGGGTCTCTGGTGAAGGTGAATTTCTGGGCAGTCTTTCAGATATATGCTCCACTAATATTCCGGTGTTACTGGTCATGGTGATGGCCTTCTTGGCACAGTCTATCAATCCATGGTGTTTGGACATCCAGTCCATACCCAGTACTACTTCCAAACCTTTGGCTCCCAGAACAATCAAGTTTGCATAAAAATCTATTTCATGAATTCTGATAGGCACATATTTGCAAATTTTTCTAGCTTTGGTTGTTGATCCAGGTATTTGAACTATCATGACATGCTTCAAACTGATGGGTTGAATTTTACTTGTGCACGCAAAATCTTCAGTGACAAACGAATGCGATGCTCCGAATCAAACAACACTGGCAGTAATGAGTTAACAGAAAACATACCCAGTACGACGTCTGGTGCTTCCTGTGCTTCTTCCGCACTCATGTAAAAGAGACGGCCGTTGCGGTTGTTGGGGTTGTTGGGGGTGAACTTCTTGCCGGTGGAGACACGACACTGCTGCTGAGCTGGTGCAGAGGTGTTGGCGGCGATCGTGGCTAACCTTTTGGGGCACTCATTGGAGTAGTGTCCCACCACTCCACATTCATAGCAAGTGATTGTGGACTTGTCCTTGGGGGCGACAGGGACGACATTGCTCCCAGTCCTCAGAGCAGTGTTGGAGTTATTGGGGTTGTTGTTGACAGGGGATCTCATCGGAGCGCGGTTGAAGTTGCTGTTGTGGTTGACATTGGGGTTGCTGTTGTTGTGGTGGCCTCCTGGCCTGGGTTTCCTCCACTCCGTTCTGAAAACCGGGCGTGACATCTCTGCGGCTTGTTGTTCCTTGGGGTGAAACCACCGCTTGAGCTGGGGCGATACCTCGGGGTATTGCTGGGCCCACTTTGGTGCATCATGCGGCGTTTGCGGTTCTCATTTGCTTGGTGCAGTTTGCCCTCCATCTCGATGGCGGAATCCACTAGGGCTTCAAGGTCGGCGAAGGGGATGTTGACTAAGACTGTCTGCATCTCATCGTCCAGACCATTCAGGAATCTCTCCTTTCTTTTCTCGGTGGTGTCAGTTTCATCGGGGGCGTACCTTGAAAGGGTGAGGAACCTATCGCAGTACTCCACCACTGACATCCAGCCTTGTTTGAGTTCACGGAACTCGTCCCTCATTTTCTTGATCAAACCCGGGGGCACATGATACTTGCTGAACTTGAGCTTGAAATCAGCCCAAGTCATGACCTGTCCGGCGTTCATAGCACGGGTGCTGGTCCACCAAGCTCTTGCTGGTCCTGCGAGGTAGTGCGTTGCAAACATCACTTTCTCATTGGCATCCACTCCAGTCACTTCTAAGTTGTTTTCCACAGTTTGCATCCAATCATCGGCATCCAGGGGTTCTTCAGTCTTGCTGAAGACAGGTGGGTTGGTGTTCTGGAAGTTCTTAAGCTTTGATCCTGGGTGATCATGGTTCCCATGGCCCTGATTGTTGTTGGCCATCTGTTGCAGTGCTGCTATGTTGGCTTGTCTTTCAGCCCGTTCATCTTCTCTATCAGCCATCAGAGTTTGCAACAGTTGCATCATTGCATCTTGATTCGCGTTGCGAGTCGGAGGGGCCATCTGAACAGGTAGATAGATCATGAGATAAGAGGGAATTTTCTATGGCTTGTTTTGGGTAAGTTTAAAATTTTAAAACTTGAATTCTTTTGATGTTGAACATAAACACACATTCATTCATTCATTCAGCATATATTACAAGCTAACACACCAAACCAATGGTTTTAAGAACCATTCTTCTCATGCTACGATACAAGGGACGGGATACAAACTCACACCTACACTTGTGAGCTAGTGCAACTACTTCTCATCATCATCATCCACATCGATCGGGATGAATCCATCTTCTCCGGCTTCGAGGAACTCATAGTCCTCGAGGTCAGTGAAATCATCCTCCTCGAAGTCATCGTCATCACTCATGAAGGCCTCGCCTCCCTGAATGTCTTTTCCTTCATCTTCCATCTCCTTCAGCTGGTCCTCTTGGGCCTTGACAGTTGCCTCCAAAGAAACTATCTTTGCGCGGAGGCGCGTAATGGTAGCGTCCTTCTTGGCACGCTGCAGGCGGAGTGACTTGCGGTCCTTGGCGAGCATCTTGATAGCATCGGCATGGTGATCCAATGCCATGTGAGTCTGGTTGGCGTAGACACGCGCATTGTCCAGCTCCTTCTGGGTCTCGTGCAACATGTAGTCCAAGTGCTCCACGTGATACTTGAGTACCGGGTGCGATGAGAGTGCCATGGGCTCTCCAATGGTGTCATGCCTCGCAAAGTGAGCGAAGCGGGAACCCTGGAGCTCAATCACGTGCTGTCCGCACACACGAGCAAGTGCCTCCTGAAGAGCACGAGCAAGTCCGTCCATCCAATTGATTTCCTTGATGGAGAAGAGGATCCTCTCAGAAGTAGGAGGCTCCATCTTGCCCCTCAAGTCAGCGGTGATCACCCACTGCAGTTCCCCTCCGGGCTGGTCGTGGATCTCGATTCCGCGGAACTCGGGGTGCGGGCGTCCGAGAATCTCAGACACAGCGTCCAAGTCCCTCTCGAAGACCAAGTCTCCACCATTGCCCAGCTGGTAAAACTTGGTGTTGGCTCCTTCCATTTGAAAGTGAATTGGATAAGTAAGTTAGAGATGTGAACAAGTGTGGCAAAATTTTATGTAGAGTTATAAGGAAGAGCATGATTTATCATTTTGAAAAGGTCTCAAAGAGAAGAAAGTGAATAGGTTTTCTTTTCAAAAATATTTACTTCATTTGTTTTTGAAACTAAAATTTTCAGAACGTCCATTCTAAACTAGGGTCTCCTAAGGTCAAACAATGGCTCTGATACCAACTTGTCAACACCCGGATTTTAAAGTCCAGATGCCTACTATGCCATACATCACAATCCTAGGACGATTGTTGTTGCGAGACATAACAGTTGATATCATAAGTCATCATTCATTACAAACCATCATTGTCTTACAAAAGGGGATCACATGATCCAATATTACACAAATAGTTGATCTAATGATCAACGAACAACACAAGTAGCGGAAGCGTAATAGGAGTGGACTATCTAGTTCCATAGGCCAATGCTTGACGTTAGGCGAGCTCCTAGTTGTTGTGGACGTCCTGCTGGCCGTCATCTTCATACAGCTGCTCCTCTTCATATTCTGGCCATTTGAATAGCCAGGGACACAGCCGTGAGTACTTTAAGGTACTCGCAAACTAATACTATTGTAATTACTAACAATTTTATTAAGGGAATGCTAAGCTCTAGGTTTATTTGCAAAAAGCCAATTTTAGTTCATAAGTATTTCATAACAGACTCTTCAGTTGCTAACTAACTCAAGTGGGAACATTAGTGTCATTCCCACAACTCAGCTGTGATTCAATTCAAGTCACCCATTTCAATTCAATATTCCTTTTTAAGAAAAGATCTGACGACGGAACAATATGGCCTTTCCAATCGTCTCTAACCGTGGACACGGCTATTCGAATAGATTTACACTCTGCAGAGGTTGCACACTTGTGCCACAATATTGGATTACATCCGTCAGGGATAACCCTGAATAATCGTAACTCAGTATGCGGATCATCAACCCTAACCTTTCACTTACACACCCTAGTATAGGCACCTCTCCCCATGAGCTTGGCCTCCCAAAGAAGACAAACCACGGGCTGCACAGGGCTTGGGCCGGACAATTCACCTCATTCACGTCATTTCACATTATTTCCCATTTAACGGAGGCAGCCTCGGCATAACCCCTATGACGCTTGTTTAGAGGGAACCCATACTAAGATATATAAACTTCTAGTTAGACCCTACCCATAATCAGGTATTGTGGGGGTACTTGTAAATTGGAATGGTATCGCATCCGAACCCAACCATCAATTTTTATCAAAATCATTAAGTCATTCATGTCATTCAAGTCATATTCACCTTCAAATCCTTCAAATTCATTTCATTTCACAATGTTCCCAACTAGAGTAGTCACTTTTATTTGTTTAGCACTAGCCACTAGTCATGAGGGGTCCTAACTAGCTTTGATTGCCATAAACTAACTTTGATGATCTTGTTCTACTCTAGACCAAGTGAATCATGAATCAAAAAGTACTTTGATAAAACAAAAGAAATAAAACTTGTAAGTAAAAGCTTGTAGTAAAACTTGGGATGGGCTCCTGAAGCATAAAGTAAAATTTGGGGGTGATTTGCTCTTGTAGAGCTTTGCACTTTGCAAGAATATTAGCTTGCCTTGATTGGTGTATTGATCAAAGTTGTCTTCCTCTCCTTGGAAGTAGACCTCCTCCTCCTCTTGGTATTCCTCGGTACCAGCGTCTAAAAACGAATACGATACACACAATCACCAAACAAAGCTTAAGTACTAGACTAAGCACACACATGAGTCACACAAGCTAGGCTAGCATCACAACATGCTTATTATGTTGGTTGGCTTTGTTGTATTCTTAAGAAAATAATTTCCTCTCATTACAAATATTAATTAGTGTTTCTATTTAATTCTTTGGGGAAATAATTTCCTCTAAGTGAATCTTGTTAAGATTTAATCTCCTCAAAGAATAATATATGACCTAGGTTGACTAAAGTCAACCTCTTCATAATTATCATTTGGGAAAATGATTTAAATGAGGTGATGCACCTCATGCAATTTAATAATACATACCAATGAGTTAATATCACCAAATAATTCAACATAAGATATAATAGACCATGGTCTCTAACTCATGTTGAATTACTTGAGATAAGATTTAAATGAGAGAATAGCTCTCATACATTTTAATAAATAATTTTGCACACTTTAAATGAACTAGAAATAGCCATAGGGCCATTTTTCAATCTAGACCATGATCATACAAACAACTATGTCATATTTTTAATATTCTGATAGGCAAAGTGAAATATGATTTTTGAGAGTTGGAATCAACTCAAAAGCATTTTTGGTTAATTTTTAATAATTGTTTGAAGTTACAAAAGGCCCTGCCTTGTTGTTTTTGTCACATTAATTTTACAAATAATCTAGAGTTGAGACCAGTGCAGTTTTGTAGATAATTTTACAAGATTTCCAAATATATAAAATTTGTCAAATTTGGTTTGGTGGATTTTATTCTATTCAAATTTGAAAACAGCATCTGTGAGTAATTTGGGAAATTCGAAAATTCACATTTGAATTAAATGGGCTGGCGGGAAACGAAACGGGCTGCACAGAGGGAAAAGAAACAGGCCGGCCCAGCTGCACGTCTCGCGTGAGCGGGCCGCCTGACAGAGTGGGGGCCACTCGTCAGTGTATCATAAACGGTGAAACGGTATGGACTTATCTGCGCCGCATGATTAGGACGTGATCCAACGGATCGTGTCCATCGTCGACGACGGCGAGATGCGCGGCTACTGGAGGCGACGGTGGGGGGTGGGAGGCTCACCGGCGACGCGGCTATGATCGGCGACGAGCTGCGGTGAGGTTGTCGACGACGAGGAAGCAGATGGTAGCAGCGGCGCTTGCTGGGGAGGCTCCAATCGACGGCGGCGTTCTCAGCACTGTCGCGGGCTCCGGTGATGAAATTGGGTGGCTACATAGGCGAATCGAGCGAGAGAAGTGGACGAGGAGCTTGAGAAGAGAGAGGGGAGCAATGTTGTGTGAAGAATTGGGGGCGGGGGTGGCTCCTTTTATAGCGGCGGATGGTGGCCGTGGTGCTATGACGATGTCACCCATGGCGACGCGTCTACAGGGGCGGAGAGGCACTGGCGATGACGCTCGTCGCTCGGCGACATCACGACGAGGACGTAGGGCTTGACGGCGGTGAAAACGAGGCTCAGGCGAGGACGGGCGCGTGACGGGAGTGCTCAGTACCGTGGCAGAGGACATCATCGACGTCGTCGTCTACAGGCACGGCGCGGGCCAATGACCGTGTCTGGGCGGTGGCTGGTGACGTTGCGGAGCAGGTGGTGCAGAGAGGAGGGCCAGGGGTCAACGGAGCTGTCCTGGCGACGACGTGGCCGAGCGCGTCTGCGACGCTCGCCGTGCGCGCTCTGGCATGCGCGTGCACGTCTGGGCGTGTCTGGGCGTGCATGGCCTGGTGCGTGTGATGCACCATTTCGTCGAGGCTGGTTTCTGGGATGATCAGGAGAGTGAGAGGAACATGCTAGACATGGTGGTGCACGGTGGAGTGCATCAGAGAGAGAGAGCAAGGACATGTCCATGCCATGCCACGGCATGGATTAGTTTGGTCAAATGATGACGCCCTAGTGTACCATTTCTTGTCTATTCTGCTTGGCAAAGTCCAGAGAGGTCAGAGAGGTACCAGAGATGACCTAGGGTTGAGGAGAGAGGCCATTGTCCACTGGTTTATTTGATGTGTGGAGTTGGCAGATTGTTGCCCACAAGGTGTTTGAGGAAATGGCCGCAAGAACATTCTTTTCGAATTTTTGAACGAAATTTGGTGGGTTGCAATCATATATTATTTGCAGTAGATTGGTGGTGATCGTGGTCAAATTTGAATGGTTTTGCAAAAATCCAAATTGCACATGATCTTACATATGCTTCAATGTCTCTACTTTGCTTGATCACCATTTGAATTTGAAAGAGAATTTGCATTGGTGGTTCTGGGCAAAGTTGTTCACCTTGATGTTGTCTTGGATGAGGTGCAAAGAATTGGCAATGTTTAGTTTAGAAATCTTCCAAAACAGGGGCTCAAAGAGGGCATCAGGTTAACTTTTGTCAAAATGACCATTAGTGCATGTGAGCTCATATTTGATTCAAATTTGATTCAATTTGAGTTTCTTTGATTCCAAAGGTGTTAATAAGTGTTTAGTATCCATTTACAACTAATTGTGCAAGCCAAAATGGTCTAGGTTAAGTATTTGCAAAAATGGCATAAACCATATGTGAGTGTGTGTTTGATTTTCTCATTCTTTTCTTCTTTTATTCTTCTTCTATTTGATTGATCAAGTGATCATTGGTTAGGGTTTTAGCACAATGGTTCACACACAAGCAATCATCATGGCAAATGCACACTAACACAAACATGAAAGTTGAGTTATATGCATAGCACTATATGGAGATAAAAAGTTTTTGTTGGTTCTCAATTTTGGTATTTTGGTATTTATTCCTTTATTGAATTTTTGGGATGTTACAGTGGCTTGGACGCCGGTGACGCACTAGCAACCAGGGAGCCGCCGGTGTTCCCCAACTGCTTCCTCTTCGGCTTGCCGGCGCCCGTAATCATGTGCGCAGCGGATCCAGCGGCTGGGGAACCGGAGCCAAATCCAGCCGCGGGACTTAGTTGTTGAGGCTGCGCGACCACACCAACAACGGGTGAAAGATCAGTGACGTCCATGGGGCTGGATCCGGTGAGCGGTGGCGCCAGAGAGCGAGTTGGGGGGAGATCGAAGGCAGCGGCAATGCGGACGCGTGAAGGAGGAAAACTGAACTGTCCCTCAGGCGCGAACGGCTAGAGCAATACAGCGCATGCTCGGTTCGGCCTTACGGACGACAAGTGTAGGGGACGGTTTCTCCGTAGTTTTTGCGTGTTTACATGTTCTACTATAGAGGTCATTTTTTGTGGAAACCAAAATTAGCGGTTATTATCCAGTTTTCACGTGTTTACATGCTTTGTTAGAGTTGCTCTAAAATTATTATTTATTGAGATCCGTTTTGATGTTTTCTTTTTTGGAAAAATATAAACATATATGATATTGTGACTAACCTGAGGTTGGTGGTTAGAAGGATGGTTGTACCCTAGCTCACCAGAGTTCAAACCCTAGGTTTGACATCTGTGTGTCTCATAAAGGCGGAATATTTATTCAGTGGGAGGCGACTTTCTCATATGATATCCCGTCGATAGCGAGGCGCCTATGGTGACCTCGTTAATTTCAAGATCCAATCCGCCGGCTCAGTTTTTTGGAGGTGCTCATAGAGATAGGGTGTGCGTGTGTACGTGTATGCTGTTTCTGAAAAAAAAAGACAAAACGAAGGAAAAAAACGGCGATGAAATACTCGTAAAAAGTGGATTTTTAGGAATAGATATCGTGTAAGTCGAAATTTACTCGTCCTCTTCCATCCTCCTTTTCTTTCGTAGAAAAGTAATTCGTGAGCAGAAGGGGTTCAGAGATTCAGATTGGCCTACCACAAGACATCAAATTCCCCAACTGCAACCCCTCGCTCGACTCAAAACCCTCGCCTCAATAAAGGGCTCTCGACCTAGCGCGGCCGCCGCAACAATGGCGTCCCTCTTCAAGGTACGGATCCCCCCGGAACCCTAGCCAAGCCTTCGATTCGCGCTGCCTCTCCGCTCATACGGCCCGCGCCTCTGCTTTTCCAGGACCCGAGCAAGCTGTCGGTGTACCGGGACCGGCGGTTCACCGGGACGCAGGAGGATTTCGAGGCGGCGCTGCTCGCGTCGCTGACGGTGTATGTGGGGAACATGTCCTTCTACAGCACGGAGGAGCAGGCCTACGAGCTATTCTCCCGCGCCGGCGAGATCAAGAAGATCATCATGGGCCTCGACAAGAACACCAAGACCCCCTGCGGCTTCTGCTTCGTACTGTGCGTGCTTCTTTCCCCTTCGTCCCTCGGGATTCATTTATTTAGCTCCTCTTATGTTGGATCCGGTGCTGTAGTATGTCAACATTCTAGACAACCGGCGTTGCCCCAATTTAGATGCTTGAAGGATGGCTGTCTAGTTCTGATTATTGAGGCCCAGATGTATTTTGATCCAGTTAGATGCTTGAAGGATGGCTGTCTAGTTCTGATTGTTCATTGACTTAAATTCGTTGGTTGTGTGATGATTGTGACTTGTGAGAGGCAACCTTTGAATTATGGGATTAGAATGCCTGATGCAATTTCGGTGCTGCTGGGAATTTGTGAGATGTGCTCGAACGGGAACGTGTGCTGTCGCAGTGTATATATGGCGTAGTTTGAGGAATTAGATGTTGATTATGTCTTCTGGAGCTCAGCTGCAGGGTTCTGTAAGGGATTAGCAGTGTAATAGCGTGTCGTTGGTTCTGTAAGGGATTAGCAGTGGAATGCTTCATGAATGTTGAACGTATTGGTCGAAACTCTGTATTATTGTCATCACAAACCGCAGTATGCCTTGTTCTGGGACAAATCGGTGCAGAAGACTTGTGTAGGGCATATGCTGATGTTCTGGTCGTACATTTTTATGATATATTGGAGTGTCTGTGAAAGGTCTTTAAAGTTTGGAAGATGGTGTGTATCTAGTTCAAGCCAATAGTACCATTGTCAGCTTGTAAAGTTTATTCCAACTCTTTCTATTTCTCCATATTCAGGTACTACTCCAGGGAGGATGCTGAAGATGCAGTCAAATATATTAGTGGCACAATGCTTGATGATCGCCCAATTCGTGTTGATTTTGATTGGGGCTTTGAAGAAGGCAGGCAATGGGGCCGTGGAAGGAGTGGTGGACAAGTATTATCACGATCTTATTATTTATCTTTAACAGATAAATAGGGCATTGTATCCAACTCATACTGATATTATTTACTCCTTTCGCAGGTTAGAGATGAGTACCGCACAGATTACGATCCTGATATCCTTTGATACTACAATTTCCTTTACTGCACAGTGATGTGGGTTTATAGTGTTAGCATACTCAGAAACCTGCTGTGTTAGCTCATATTGAAAATGCTTCCATCATTTTATCCATACACCTGTACAGTGCTGCTTGCTTTTTAGATGCTCAACTGTATTTTTCTTACTGGTGTAGTATGTCATTACATGTTTCTTTTATACCTGTAAATTACTCTTGAGTCTTCCTTAATGAATCTTACGAAGGGGTGGCTATGGCAAGATGGTTCAGAAAGAGCTAGAAGCACAAAGAGAGTTGGTTGACTATGGTGTAGGTTTTCAAACAAATGCTCCACCTCAGTGTAAGTTTTGAAGTTATTTGTATTATGCGTTTTTTACCAAGTCTTTTATGCATTTATTACTTCCACATACCTTGTAATTTCGTGTCTCCATATACCTTACTAGAAACACTTGTGCTTATTATAGCTGTCATAACATTACGAGGGTTTGCTTGTGAAAATAGCCTCGTTGGTAGATTTGCAACTCGGACCTATTTGCCAGAATCCCAGACAGAAAAATACTTCCATATTTAAATAATAAACGTAGTTAATGAAATTATAATACCATGACAGACCTGTTATACAGTTTGACTTCACAATTGAAGTAACTAGCCGCTGGCAGGGGAGCATGTTAGTGTTTCTCTGCAGTAGCACTTCAACTTGCATATAGCATGCACTACACGGTCCAGTATCATTTCTATTGCAGTGATCTGCTAGTGGGACGAAATCCTGTTTCTTTACTTTCTTTAGTCCCATCTTGTTTGTCACCCTGCTTTGCATTTCAGTAATGCTTTAGTGTTGTACAAACCATTTACATGTCGTTAGAAATGTGATTTTGCTCTATGTATTCAGTTTTTCCAGTATTTGACTCCATGCTGTCAAAGGCATGTGTGTGCCCCCTGCCTACATTGCTTTCAATCAACTGCAGCATGTTTTACAATTGTGCTATTACTGTCTAGACTCCATATGCACGTTGGCCCCTACTGTCTATTTACATAAAAACCAATGCGTTTTTCATTAAATATGCAGTTGACAGAGCTGACAGGAAGAGAGGATACAACGACCGGAATGACAGAGGTGACACAGCTTTCTTTTTGTGTATTCTTAGATCTGTGTTTTACCTTTCGGAGGTAGAAAATAACATGATCTGATGCTCTGTCAGATTACCAACGAAGACGCTCTGGGCCAGATACCTCCAGGAGAGCACCTGACTCGGACTCTAGGAGAGATGCAAATCAAGAGCCTGTAATTTCAGCATCTACCTTCCCTTACCTCCACTTCACAAACATGCTACATTTACTAAGTATTCCATGGTTTCTTGTACAGGAGAAGAATCCCAGATTTCGCGAGAAAGGTGATTCTGACGAGGAAGAAGATGATTACGATAAGAAACGCCGTCGCTGAACCCGAGAAGCAAATTGTTGCCATATGCCAATGCCCAAATGACTTCAGTTGTAGGATTATCTACTTTATCCTCTTGTATGCCGTATAACTTAAGTTTCCATTGGGAAATATTTGTGTTTCTTCTGCATTTTAGAGTCTGTTCATCAGCGTATGCATAGCCTTCACATGTGACTGATATGATATTCAGCACCCACTGAAACGTGTGCATGTGTGTTCTACTGATTAAGACTGTTTTTACATGATTAGCATAACCTGATATTTGGCTATTAGGTTTTCTTCTGTATCACCATCACTTCCAGATAATATTACATGTATGATATCGTAGAACTACTCCGACCAGACATTAAAAATATATAGGCTAGGTTACAGAACGTTGCAGACGGGACAACGTGGGCGATGACAAAGCTCCAGGTCTTTGCATTCGGACACCCTGGAGTGTGGTGCGGATTCTCTAACTTGCAACCAGCAAGTCAGACGCTGCCCAGCCTCTGCCTGATGCCGTCCGTCCAAGATCATACGGCTGCTGCTCTCCACCCCGCCTGGCCCCTGTGTTCCTCTCCTCTCTCAACACAAAGCAACGAATCTAGCTCATGTAAGACCCAGTTCGGTGATGTTCTGAGCCCAGGTCCGAGAGCAGTAGCCGTGTGATCTTGGACGGACGGCATCAGACAGAGGCTGGGCAGCGTCTGACTTGATGGTTCCGCGTCCCGTGGATTCTCTACCTTGCTTGAAGCAAGTCAGAGGAGCCCGGCCTCGTTCGGGTGCCGTTCGTTTCCCATCTAAGGGACCTGGAGTGGTATAGCTCCTTGACTGCTGGTTGCAAGTTAGAGAATCCGCCACCAGGTCCCGTGGATTCTCTACCTTCCTTGAAGCAAGTCAGAGGAGCCCAGCCTCGTTCGGGTGCCGTTCGTTTCCCATCTAAGGGACCTGCAGTGGTATAGCTTCTTGACTGGGATCATCGCCATTACGGGACCTGGAGTGGTATAGCTCCTTGACTGGGATCATCGCCATCACGGGACTGGACTGTCCTCGTACATGAAAAGGGCTCATCCTGGCATATAAGCGAGCGACACTAAGGGTCTGTTCGGTTGTCAATGGACAGTGCTGGATTTCGGTTCAGGGATAGGATGGATGGAAAGGTCCCATGGAAAGCACCAGTGCAGGGAGGTGGAATGTCTCGATCTGCGTGCTAATCCCTCTCTCTCCCCTGTGCTAACCTCTCTCTCTCCCGTGTCTCCCTCACTGCGGTGCTCTCCTCCAGGTCAACGCCGGCGGCCAGCAGGCCGGGCCAGGCACGCGGCTGCGGAGCAAGGCGGTGGCGGCCGGCCGGAGGCGAGTAGAGGTGGCCGCCGAGCGGAGCAAGGCGAGGCCGTGGCGGCCGGCCGGAGCAACGCGAGACGGAGCACGCCGCCCTCGCCGCCCCAATCTCGAGCACGGCGCGGCGGCCGGAGGCCGGCCACCTCGAGCATGGCCGGAGGCGGGCCACCTCGAGCACGGTCGGAGGCGCGACGGCCGAAGGCAGGCCATCTCGAGCACGGACGCGGCTGTCGGGCGTGATTTAGGATTTTTTAGTTTAATTTAGGCAATGATTAATTAAATTAGGCACTAATTCGATTCGATTCCATTCCACATTTTTTGGGATGAACCGAACAGGGAAATGGATTGGAATGGGATGAAGTGGAATGGAATGGAATGGTTCCATTCCATTCCACTTGATCCGAAAAACGAACAGACCCTAAGGCTGTAGGTGTACACCCAACGACAGTAGAGCTGTAGGGGTACACCTAACGGTCCAGGCACGCCACTCCACCAGTCTGATAGGGCAACACAGAGAGGCACTTCAGAATCGTAGAACCGTCTCACCTGGTTCCTTGGTCACCTAAAACCTGACCCGCACCATCTTTTCACAGTTCCAGAAACAACTTGTACGACGCCACTATGGGAAGGGTGTTCCACACAATCCACACGACGAGAATGGGAGACACCATAACTTCAAAACATGGTCAAATAGCTACTCATCACGTTTCAGCAAAAATAAACCACACCTCTTTATTAAGCAATGTTTAGCCAGTGTCAGGACACCTCCAGGAGCATACGACTGACAGACTGGGGAACAGAGATCACGAGTTATTAGCTGCACAGCAACTAAACAGTCAGGAGAGCAGCTTCGCCCGGGTGGCAGGATCCTCCTTGCTTTCCACCAGGATCATGAAAACATAGCCGAGGCACCAGAGGAGAACATACTGGTAGGGAACCCAGCACAGCACTGCCACAAGACTAAGGATGCTCCCGACATACTGGGGGTCCTTGATATAACCAAACGGAAATTCGGTCACCCACGGGATCTTCTTTCCGAACCGGACGCCGTAGTAGGTACCTGACTCACCGAGCAGCTGGTACACCCTGAAAGGGAGATCAAATATTTCAGCAGCACGTCAGCAGAATGACGATGCACTTCTCTTGCTTTTCTGACGTGTAATGAAATTAGCAACTTCAATTGATTAATGTAGAATACAGTGTTTGCCAAAACCATTGTCTACAGCTAGGGCATCCACTTATTTGATTATGTAGGATACAACATCCGTCAAACTATTGTCCACAACTAAGTTATTGTGGCACAATGCTTCAATAATGTGCTATACAAAGTGGCCTGTATGAGAATATAGATGAATATACAAATGATGGTAGTCCAAGCCAAAACATCAAAACCAGAACACCGAGAAATTTTGGACCTTGAGTGCCTCATGGCCTCACACTCTCCCAGTGACATAAAGTGTTGCCCAAATATACGAATTATATAAATGCACAGGCATTACTGCATTAGCATAGTCATAAAGGTGCAGGCATGTAGCTGCATCAAAATAACGTAATGTTTACTGAGGCAACAATGACTACAATCTCCACTTCTCCGAGGCAGTGGTTTCACACATAACAAAACCACCAACATTAATTACCACTATTGTTGTCATTATCCAAAAGATTGGGCACTGCCCTGTAACTGTATAAATATAGAACTACATTATCCATGAGCACCAAAGACCTAAATTGCTGGCATCAATTACATCAGGGAATCCCATTGCCTTATAGCTAATGTTGATTCCAACTACAATGTTCAATGATCAAAGACCCTACCATATTTTCAAGTTATTTTTCCAAAGCCTGTAAGATATTCAAGGTTTATAACAAGAAGATCATGACAATAGCACCTAACCAAAATAACTGAGAAAGAGAGAGAAGAAAGACAAGGCAAATAGATGTATTGGTGAACTGAAAGCACTGTTTTTGACCTGATACTTAAAGAAGTATGAGTTCATATTTTTCAAAATAAGATGGAATTCCAATTCACTTCTTCATAATAGCTGAAAGCACCAGATATGATTTTACTAACCGTTCAGCCGCAAGTTCTATTTTATTTTCGTGATGATAATAAGTAAAACAGAAGAAAACATTCATTAGATTCCTTGTACACCACCCAGACATTTTTGCCTCACTTCTCCCCAACTCTTTGGTTGTCCTTAATTTTCCAAACACACATGCCAGTGTTAACTTGAGTAGCGTTTCTGTAGCACTAAAGTTGAACTGTCTGTATCAAGCCTTGCATAGTTACTTGAACAGATTGCAGTAGAACATTTCCATCCAAACCGGCACTTCCAATCTAACAAAACATGATAACTTAATTCTATGAGACTGTGGACCATGGGAAATGGGACAGGGCGAGAAGTCTTCTTGATCTAGAAACTACAGACCATGGAAATGCACCCAGTTCAGTACTTTATAAACCACGAACTTCACGGTGGCATACTAAGCCCCCAGTTTAATCAAGGCAAACCAAATATATGTCCCCTCACAAAATCGAAAAACCTAGAAGCGCATTGCAGCTAATCTGAACCGGGATGAGTGGTCGAATTTGATGCTTACTTGAAGTTGAGGTACTGGCCGAAGGCGAGTAGCGCGAGCGAGCAGGTGGGCGGGGGCCAGGAGAAGGAGGCGACGGAGGCGAGGGCGAGGAGCTGGAGCGCCTTGAGGACGTGGGAGACCTGCGCCATGCGGCGGCACGGGTCGGCGCCGCGGCCGCACAGGTCCACCCACCGCTGCGGGTGGCTCCACAGCGCCCAGTAGAACGGGAACGGCAGCAGCACGCCGACGCCCGCCGCCACGCTCGCCATCTCGGGTGGGCTAAGATTTGCGGCTTCGCGTTTAGCGCTGAGACTGGGAGCACGCCAACTGTTCGACTGTTTGCCCAGGACGGAACGGAGCACAATGAGGTTTTTACATGGAAGTACTAGTGAAGTACCTTCAGGCTTCAGTCTTCCCGTCTAGTAAAATAAAGTCTTTGTATGAAGACCGGTTCTTTATCTTGTAAAAAAAAAAAAGACAGAATGTTCTTGAAGGTGATGAGCTGCAAGGTTGAGAATTTGAGTTGTACTACCGACATACTCTACTTATAATATCTCAAATGTTTGAATTTTCCATGTGTCGCCAAGTGCATTTCAGTTACCAGCTACTTCCTCCCTTCTACTAGTAATTAAATTTGATGAAATCTAGTACTCGATCGGGAGGAGTATACGAAATCATATTATTATGTACACCACAAAATTAGTTTCACCGTAAAATATTTTGTTGTAGTCGTAGGTATTAGCAATTGTATTATTCCAGAATTTGGAAAATGCGAAGATGCATACGCTGCAGGAACCCAACGGATCAAACCTAGTGACCTCATATATATAATATTGTTGTTGCTCGAATGAGCAACAAGAATTCCTAACAAATAACAATGACCATACCAGGAGAATACATCATATTTTTGCACAGTATCAACACTCCATGTTAACATTTTGGGGAGCAAAATAACTAACTCTATCCTGTAACCTGCTCGGCACACTCCAGAAAAAAAAACATCAAAACTTCTGGACCTCGTTGTTTCCAAAATTGCAAATAAGCTCAATTACTCGGCGTCGGCATCATCAAAACCATCATCTTCATCGTCGGACCTTTGAGGCGCTACACTATCTTCACCGATTATATCATCATCTCCAGACTTTTCAGGGCCAGGTCCGGCAGACACCTTGACCATCGCCGGACGTAATAATCTATCACCAAGTTTGAAACCTTTACGGAATTCCTGGATGACTACCCCATCTTCATACTCCACTGACTCTTCTCGCATAATAGCCTCATGAAGCTGAAACAGAATGTGCAAAAAGGAACCATTGTTAAATAGAGTTAAACATTTATCAAACCCCAAAACTAAATATTAATACTTTGTGAGAGATTCAGCTCATTTTAGTATAGCTCAATAGCATTTCCACGTTCCTATGATACTATCCAGAGCCATGAAACAAGGATGTTACTTAAGATCTCTCTCGTAGAAAAGCAGACTTCACATAAAGGCTATTTACTCTATCACAGTTTAGTAACAATAATCATTTGCCTCTGCTTATAACTGGATGTTTGATGATGGACGCACTTAACACCAGACCATGCAAGGCAAGAAATTCATATGTAACATGAAAGTTTAACTAAAGGTAAAAATTGCTCAATTCAAAATATGAGGTGATGCTGATTACCATAGGATCAAAAGGTTTGCCAACAGTTTCCACATCTTCAACGCCCAGTGAGTTCAAAATTTCAACTAGTTGCTTATAAATACTCTGGTAGCTGTCATTTATTTTAGCTTCGCGCTCCGTTTCCACCTTTAACTGTGTTTTCGCTCTTTCAAAGTTGTCAAGAACAGGCAACAAGCTCTCAACAACTTCCCCTTGCACATTTGTCATCAAAGAAAGCTTCTCTCTTTCTGTCCTCTTCCTGTAGTTATCAAAGTCGGCACTTATCCTCAATATACGATCTCTCTCAGTTGTCAACTCTGAATCTAAAGTAGTAATTTTGCTCATTAGGGAGTTCTTCTCGTCCTCAATAGAAAGTAAAAAGGACTCTATCTCTGCAACTTTTGCTTCATCATCATTTATCAAAGCCTCTTTGTATGATTGCAATGTCGTGATGAGAACAGAGGAAGTTTCTTCTGTGCCCACAGAACCATCGTCGGCAACAGTGTCCCCAGTAACTTCAGTCTCTGTATCCTCCTGTGACATGTGAATGTTTCAGCGTAAATATTTAACAGATTGCGCAAGACTGTAGATTCTAATGATACATAATAGGTTCCTGTAGCTTTTACAGAAGCAATGGAAGTGAAATAAGATATAGCTACGCCAATGCCATCTCACAGTGGTTAGCATCGGCAATGCAGGAACTTATATCCTCGTGCTATCAAATAATCTGCACAAAACCTCATGCTAAGAACTCAAACTATTGCACCCTCTATAATAAGAAAATTCAACTTAACTCATGTACTACAAGCTACATAAATCACACTTATCACTGTTCTAAACCTAGAATTAAGTCATTGCTCTGTAACAAATAAAACAAGCCTATGCAATACGAAATGATGTCATTGTTCTGAACCCAGAATCTAAATCTGGACTAAAGAGTCGAAAGTGGATTTCCACCAAAATACAGCAAGAATGCTCTAAATTAACTGGCTGTGTATAATTAGGGACCAGATGTAGGAAGAACTACAATAGCATCTTCCCACATGAGCACAGGCTCACATGCATGCAGTTGGCGGGCTAAAATGAATCTATGAAACTGGATTGCATAACTAAGACCTTACAAGTACAAACGGCTAAATGGTGTAACTGCAGGGTTTTCTATCATATTCATAGCTCACGATATGTATAAATAATAAATAGAAGTTCAACGCTCCCAGTTTCACATTAGGAAAATGGTTGTCTTTTACAGCATATAAGCCATACACAAATAGTTCCTTCCAATCCATACTATACATTGATCAACCTAAACAAAACCTAAATTTAGCTCGACCACTTGTGCAACTCACAAATTTGTACTGAGCATAAAGTAAGAAAATATAAGCAAGCTAATATTGAATATGAACTAGGACCCAACATAAGTCTAAAATAAGTGCTCAACTGAATCTAGGTGCTGTCAGGCTAATTAAGTTGGGTATCCCTTTTATCCTAAAATAACATGTCAGAGTTTACTGCACCCAAGAACTGAAAGTTAAGTTCAATACTTACCTACTCATCACTGTTACAAGATTTGTCTGTCAAATTTCCACCGAACATACAGTGCAGGAAGGAATGAAGATCCTTCGCACCACCCAAATAACAGAGACAATAACATGTAGACACAGCTGTTCAACTGAATTAAACAGCTGAAAGCTGAAAAACATTCGAACATTTCCTCTACAGATACTGCACTAGCTAACGGTGAAAAATTAGGCCACGGATGTTAATGCAGGTCGCCTACGGTCACCTTATCCCTTCGTATGCAAACTCCGAAATCCAATTTTCGTTAGACACGATACAACATTGCAAATCTAATCGCACTTCTACGGAACTAAACGTTCGTCCATCGAAAATCATGGAAGCGAACCAAAAAAAAAATTTAAGGAGGCTACACAATAGACACCCCAGGGGTGGGGATGGGGAGGGGACGCGAAACCTGACCTGCGTCGCCGTCTGCGCGGCCTCATCGGCGTTGGTGGCCCCCAATCTTCGCAGCCGGCTGGCAGCGTGGCCGGGAGCGCGCCCGCCCGCAAGCAGCTGCGCGCGGAGGGGCCGCGCCGGCGCCCGGCGGGAGCAGGCGAGGGACGCGGCGCATGGCCGGCGCGGGGAGTCACGGGCGGGCGAGGGCGGGGGAGCGAGGGCGGCAGCCGTGCGGAGGAGGGCAGCCATGCGGGCGGGCGGGCGGGGGAAGGGGATAGACGGAGAGAGTGCTTGCTGCGGCAGAGGAGAAGAGCACGAGATAACTCTCCTTGGGGGTGGGTGGCGATGGATCGAAAACGCCAGGCGAGTTCCTGTGTTTTCTCGAAGCGGAGGCTGGGTAGGTCTCGGCTAAACAGCGGTCGTCCGCCTATCCTTTCCGAACGGACATTTTCGACCAGTTTTTTCTCCCTATTTTTGACGAAATTTGGAGTCTCGGATGGGTTATTTATGAAGTGTGTTGCGTGAACACAACAGGGGGAAAAATGCTCACAAGAGGAAATAAAAGGACCCTGAGGTTGTTTAATAACAAACGATGGTACACAACTCTTACAACAAGACTGCCAACATAACGAAGATGTCCCTAACTTTTACGAAGAGAACACCAACAAGCTGATGGAAAAAAGCAAGCAGGTCCAAAGCATCTTCTTGCGCGGGAGAACAACCTCATCGTCGCTGGTGACGCAACTACTTGGGACAACGAAACCTCCATGGCACCACACCATAGACTCCATGTTGAAGATGCACCGCCAACCATCTGACATCTTGGCCGGGACGAAGAAAGGCTAGCATTCGTCCATCAAATTTGAAAGCGAGCTGGAGACAACCGGTAATCGACCGCAATAGTGAGCGCCATAGCCTCTCACAAGTACCCGCCGAGGTCCGAGGATGAGCACCTTCCCGGTATGGATCTCCATATCTCCTCCACCTCATCTTCACCACCTCGGCGACCTTGTAGGCAGGGTACCTACAAACCATACGAGCTTATTTGAGGAGATGCCAACGACAAGCTCCACAAGAGTAGCTAGCACCACCAGGAAGGCCATTGACTGCTCGCTTGAGGTGGCGGCACACTCCACACTGGCATACGGTCAGACAACACAAAGACAAGTGACGACACAACCTAGACCTAGAGCTTTATGTACATGGCTACGCTGAGCACCTCTCTTGCCCCTGTTCCGGTTGGCATCGCCATCGGGGAAGATTGGTGATCGGGCCAGAAGTGGGATCTCTATCTCGACTCTCAATGGGCTCTATAGAAGGGGCATCTCAACTCAGCTCTAATCAATCTCGGGAGAATCTCTTACTTTCGTTTAAGATTCTTTTGCATCAATAAAACGGTCGCGACGAGATCTTTGAATCTAGATATCATGTTGATATGTTTCAACAACTTTTTTGGGATAAAATTACAGGATGTGATACGTGATTTATCAATTGTCACCATAATAAATCACTCCCTAAAAAACATAATAAGTTATCAACCTCAAATTTTAATGTCATTTGAACTGTTTTGTCGAATTTTTAAGCTCATAAGTTATGGCCCCAGTAATGTATGAGCTACCATGTGCACAAGCTTCAAAACTTATCTAGGTTGAGTGTGTCCTTTGACCAAACTACAGCATGTGAGTTACCGGATAAAACAAAAGTAGTTTTAAATAGGTATATATCATTCATATGCGTTTGTCGACAATTATTTAGTCGCGAGTTATCACTTGAGCAATGTGTGAGTTACCATTTTGTTCATAACTATTTACTCAACACCTTGGCAACTACATCTTCTTCATGATGGAAACCTTTCACTTAAAAGATTGGCAATATCTACTATACTAAAGCTCAACTCTTCGTTTTCTCTCTCAGTTTTGATTTTCTTTTGAGGCCTTCATGTGGTGACACATGTTAATCCTTTAGTTTGGTTCATGTTCTTTTTTGTTGTGTACGCTTTTGGTGCTCCTTACTATTTTTCTGTCACTGGTCAGATTCTTCCTAGGTTAACGCATGTGGAGCTCTATGTGTTTCCTTCTTGGTGTTTTGGCGGTAGGCTACCTTGGTGTTTAGTGGCGTGAGCATAGCTCGAAAACTGATTGGGATAGTGGTGGGCCATCCAGGTGCGGGCAACAAATATTTTTCACGATCTATGAGGTGGAAGTGTCATTTATTACTTGTCAACATGTTGTTTATGGTGGATACCTTTGCTGATTCAGTCGGTCAAAGTGGTGGTGCTTCGTGCCCACTCATGTTATTCCACCGACATATGCTATTGACGTGTGTGTTGGCTACATGGCTATGCATCATGGCACACAACTCCCATCCTCCTCATGTTATCCAATAATCCAGTCTTATATCCGCACATGTCACTATTATTTCCCCACTGGTCTCCTCCACCAAACCAAGCATGTAGTGAGCTTGCCCCAACCCCACTCTACGTCGTGATGTCTTCCCTATTTGAACTCATCTTGGTTGCCAGCCACTAAGTTCCATCTGGGCGTAGCTTGTGCTCATCTCGGTTGTGTGTGCCTCGCCGTCATGGCGCCCTGCCTCTTCGCGACATGCGCCGCCTCGGCCGCTTCAACGAGGTGAGGACATGTTCGTTGTGCAGGAGTTTTCCACATGGGACCCCACCTAGGATGTAAAACCCTAGGTCAAGTTGCCTTATAAAGCTTGACCAGGAGAGATCCATTCATCCTTGTAGCCTCCACAGCCGCCGTAACTTCCATATCCATCATCTACGCCACTGACAACACTGTAAACATATACACATCAACATAATCAAACAGGGGTGACCTTTATACCTCCACCGAGATAGGCCGGACCTAGGTACATCGTGTCGTGTACCAATCTCGTCTAGGTGCCCCAATGTCGCATCCTCAACCACCTCTCCGAAGGTACCCCCGGTAGCATCTATCTCAACAATACCACGACAAAAATTAAAGAAGGCCAACAAACGAATGGCTTGTAAAAAAAACCAAGGCCTAACAAATAAAAAGGCTAAAATGTTGGGCTTAATCTTTTTAGCTGATTAGAGTTGATAGAGAAAAAACATAAACATGCCAAATTTTAGGATCGGCCTTTATAAATGATCGAAGTGGATTAGGCTGATTTCCAATCGCGATGATTTAATTTTGTTACAAAATTTCCACGTAGGGCTAACCACATAAGATCTAACGTGGTCAGGCCAAACCACTATTGACGATAATTTATACATGTCACATCACAAGTCGATTTTTTTCATGGAACAACTTTGTGAGTGCATAGCACGTGAAGATGTATGTGTAAATTTTCGTTTAAATTTTTCAAAATTTCAAAATATGTGTAACATGCATTTTAAAATAGAGGAAGCATATGCTCCCATGTGCCAAAACAACAGTCGCATGCATGCACCACTATTTTGTCACATGACTTCTATCATATCCTCCCTCCGTTCGAACGTACAAGGCGTATAAATCTAAAGAAAAGTTAAAAGTTTCAAAATTTTACCAAGTTCGTACAGAAAAATCTAAACATCCATGATACAAAATCAATGTCAAAAGATTCACCATAAATATATTTTTGTTGTATACTTATTTAGTGTGGTAGATGTTCATATCATCTTATATGTATTTGTTCGTACTTAGTAAGCCTTGACTCGTGCCTTATATTTTAGAATGGAGGGATAAACGATAATATTTAAAGAAAACTTAAATGTTAGTTTCATTAGTTGTGCCACTTATAATGGCTGCTCGTTTGAAACAGATAAGAACCGATAAATTTTATCTAAGAGAAGATCTCTACAGCGTTAAAGACAAGACAATTCTCTCCATGTTTTTTCTGAAATAATTTTAATCATTACATATGCAAGCATCAATTGAAAATCAGATAATTTATCGGGTAACTTCTTTCATCTTCTCAATTATCTTGAACACAAAAACTGTCTTATCTAGTACTATGTTCCAACCAGGGTTTGGTCCCAATAAACCCCATAGGTGCCCACAACCTCGCTTTTGTCAGAAGTCATAGCAATTTGGACATATCTGTCAAATTCCGAAACTATTCAGTGAGTGCCCTCTTGCCTAACCCATCTGGACCTTGTGGGCGCCTCACATGTGGGTCTCAACAGGGCCCAACGATCAGCAGACAGCAGCTAAAACGAGATAAGAGTTCTTTCACATCTTCGCAACCACATCTCAGGTCTTGGGTTGGTCAGTGTGCAATGGCGACAAACCTGAATTAAATCTCAAGTCTCTAGGAGTCGCCGAGCTCCCACAAGCAATTCATACCTACTTGCATGTTCTGCCAGCAGTACCCGGAATTCAACCAAGCCAACGTCCGTCGTCATCATGTAGTCCATGCCAGGCAACGATGTAGCCGCCCACGTTTGCGCTTCCAGATTAACGATTATCTGTCTGTTTCTGGCGAAAATGAAGTCTGCATTTGGTAGTAGCACAGTTTTGCACTTCTCGCTAGTTATCACTCGTCGGAGAGAAATGATTTTACCTTTTCGTAGAACGAATATGCCTACAGTTCACTTCAAAGTTCAAAATGATTTTTCTATCATCATCCGCCCCTATGAGCCGGGCTGTGAATATCACCGGTTGGTGACTGGCATTCTCCAAGAAGCCTAGAAATCTGCTGGCCGAAGAGCGGTCCACATTAAGCTCATGCTCATCCTCATCGGACTTGGATGTAGAGCGATGCTGCTCGTTGGGAGTTGTTCTCCGCGGCGATGGAAGGCGGTCTATGCCACTCCGTTAACTGTTCTAGCCGAAGGGCGGCCGTGTGTGGCAACAGTTTGGACCGGCTTCAACCTCCTAGCATACTGCCGTTTTGGAAGCACCTTGCTCAAAAGCGAAGGTCACATGCCATGGCAGCCTCGTTGCCTAAGTGGCTTTGTCCATTGCGATGGTGAGGTGGTTTCTGAGCGTTTCGAAGGACCTGATCACGTTTTGCAATATGTGTTCGAGGTCGTCCTTGCAAATGGTCAAGGACATGTTCATATTTTTGTACATGTTTTGGGTCATGTAATCCATCGTGTACTACTTTCATATTAGGGCTCCTTTAATTCATAGGATAGAAAAAATATTGGAATAGGAAAATTGGGATGTCATGTCTACTTGAATCATATGAGAAAATGAAGTGTGTTTAATTGTAGAAAAAAATTCTTCATGAGATATGGCCTAATTTTTTTCTACAGGATATGTGAATCAAATAACTTGTGCAGAATTTTTTATAGGATATAAATCCTAAATAATTTCTATACAAATCATATGAATCAAAGGAGGGCTTAATGCCGAGTCAGTCATGCTTGGACCCTTCTATGTTAGAAAAAAAGGTCTTCGAATAGAGAGTGACATTTTGTAGCTCGAGCTACATGTAGCCTGTTTTTTTAGAAATTCGAAAATAAAATTTTATAGTTTTAAAAAATTAGGAACAAAAATTCTATAGGTAGACAATGGTGTACTCTACGACTGTGAAAAAATCAATACGGAAGACTCAGTATTTTGGGATGTGCAAAATTCACAAATCCATGGATCTGAAAACGTGAACATTATAGATTTTGAAACCTCTCTAACATTTATCAGAATTTGTTATTTTTTTGTAGCCTCTAATATAATGTATTTCATCCTGAAAATTTGCACAGTGGTAGAGTACATCATTGGCTACATTCAGAATTTTTTCCAGATTTTTTTGAAACTTTAAATGTTGAATTAGAATTTCCTGAAAAAAACTAGCTAGAGATGTGTACCTCGGGCTACACTTTGAGTTTTCCTCTTCGAAAAGGCCAATCTGAAACAAGTCCGTCTATCTTATCCATGATAACCAAATAAATAGGGAGCCAAATAAATAAGAATAACTTTATTGGCATTTATAATGTCCATATTTTGCATCTATTTACTGTCCGTCGTGCAAATAGATTTTTGGAAATTTGATAAGATGCACAAAATATGTCCTGCCCAACAGTGGCAAGGAAGAAGGGGAAACGTGCAGGAACTACGTCTGGAAATCAAAGAATCATTTGCTGCATCCTAGTAAGCTGTAACCAATATCGCCTTCTGCACTTTGCTCAGGTCCTTCGTCTCTCTTTCTGCGCTACATCCCGTTGCGGCTGCGGTTGCGCAGGTGCTGCTTGTTGGTTTCAGAAGTCGAAGATCATCTTCCGGAACTTCTCCATGTGCTCGGCCTGCAGCGAGATGGCCACCGACAGGCTGCCGTCGCGGTTGGCGCTGGGGAGCACGAAGGCGAGCCCCTCGTAGGCGATGCCGCCGGGCCCCATGAACACCGGCCGGCCCCAGCCGAAGTCGGCGTCGTGGATCGGGAGGCGCACCCAGCTGGTGAGCCCGAGGTTGGGGCACCGAAACGTGTGCGCGCCGCGGACCAGCGCCGACAGGTCTGGCTGCAGCTCCAGGTAGTCCAGCGCCGAGTGGCAGTACTCGTCGTCCATCTTCTCCAGCGCCGCCTGGATGGTGGCCGCGCCGTCAGCCAGCGAGCCGGTCACCTTGCCCGCCTCGGCGAGCGGCGTGGCGGTGAAGATGACGTTGCCGAAGTAGCCCTCCGGGAGCGTCGGCGTCAGCCGCTGCCGGCCGTCCGTGGCGCAGTACAGCTTGGTGGGCTGCTCCGGGGCCAGGCCGCGCGCCAGGGACGCGCACCGCCACACGTGCGCCGCGAGCACCGCGTACGTGCTGAACCGCGGCGCGCCCTCGCCCGTGGGGAGCTGCGCGCGGAGCCGGCCGAGGTCGGAGCGGGACAGCTTGAAGATGTCCACGGCCGTGGGCGGCGCCTCCGGCTTGCCGGCGGCGAGGGCCTGCGGCTCGTCGGAGCCGAGCATGGGGGGCGCGGGCTGGTACTCGATGTGCGGGTGCGTCGGGGCCGGTGGGTCGCGGGCACGGAGGAGGGTGCGGTCGATGAACGGCATCACCGCGATCGGGACGCCGCGGCAGAGGTCTGCCCATGAGTTCATGAAGTGCAGGCCGGAGAAGCCGTCGGCCACGTGGTGCTGCATGCCTATGCCGAGGGCGACGCCTCCGCACTTGAAGTGGGTCACCTGGAGCAGAATAGCGCGCGAGTTAGGATCGAAAATGATAAATTGCCCAGAATTCACTTTTGAATATGCTCCCTTCATTCAAAAAATAAACAAAATTTAAATAAAAAATTTATGAATATTTCTTCACATTTGTATCTTCACGTTCTCCGTGCCCACATAATGTTTTGCCAAGAACTGACATTTTTTAGCCATATGTAGAAAATGTAAAATAAATGTCTTGAGAAATGGCTTAATTTAGCAGTGAATTTTGTCTATGTTATGTAGGCTGCACAAAAAGTCGATTTATGCCAAAGAAACTTTGTGAGAACGTAGTATATAGGGATATACACGAGACATTTTGTTTTAATTCTTTTGATATTTCAAATATGTTAAAAATGCATTTCAAATACCTTTTTTTTTATCATTCTACTGTTTGACCAAGGATTTCCAAGTTACTGCTGTAATTACGTACTGTACGGTCGTACGGACCTAGATCGCATCTCATTAGCACGAAGAACAAGACTCGATGGAATAAAACGGAATGCAGCGCAGAGGAGCAATACTAGGTGCGACTCTCACGCGATGAAAAAGAAAACAAGCGGGTTTGGTCGACACCTAATCCTGCTAGGCACAACTGGAGCAGGCTGCAGCGACTAATGACCTTTCATCATACCTGCCACCTCACTAACAATACTAATCACTTTCGTTTTAAGAACAATCATTCGGCATCTTGCATAGTTGCACCTTCAATCTAACGACTCACGACAAGCTATGTATGTCCCACATCATCTTACTTTATGATTACAATAACTGAACCAACCAAATGATGTACTCATACTACAGTCGACAGGTAAGGGTCGACCAAAAAACGATAGCTACATGTTGCTTCCCAGCTCAAGAAAAGTCAGTAAGCCTTCCAGTTGGTCAATCACTTTCTTGCAACCGACATGTAATGTGCGCCCGAAGCAAAGACTATGAAGCAAGCAACAACCAAACGGTGTAGTTGCGAGGCTGCACATGATTATGATCTGTCAATCCAATCAGCACGGTGGTTCGCTTTCGTGTTCGTAACACGACACTTTCAAACAGTTCTTAAATACTTCTTCCGAATTTTCTTGATTGGGGTTGGAATTGTTCGCTCTAACAACTGGTTATTCATTATTGCTAAATCCTATTCGTCTGATATTTTATTATGACCAAGTCGATAACATGGGCCATCCAATCCAATACATTCTTAGGTTGAGATTCGCACTTCCCACATGGGAGGGAGTTCATTGGTATGGGTTCCACTACCTAAATTAGTTCGTGCCTTTAATCACTGCACCAACACCATGATTGCACCATGTGAAAGCTTAAGTCATGCATTGGCGGTAGACATGACATGGGCTAGTTCCATTTTTTTTTTGTCGCATTACAACTTCTTTTACATGAGTCCAAGGTACAAAGACCTACGAAATGGAAATAATGCCTTCTACTCATGTCAACAAATAAAATGCCATCTACAAAGTAGTACTTCCTCCGCCCCGAAAAGGATGTTGCGGATCTATCTAAATTCGGATGTATTTGCGGCATCCTTTTTATGACGAAGTGAGTAACTAACTAATGCTACGTCGTCACCAAATTGGAATGATAAATCTAGACTAATTACCCATGGGGGTTGCTACAAAGTTCCGCCTATGCAATTTCAACCTTGCCTGCGCTATCATGATTGATTATACTACCGTCGTTCCATTATATAAGACGCTTTGGTGCGAAACTTCTAACCAGAGGGAGTATCTTTTAGTGGACAACATGATGCTAGTGCTATCTTTGGAGTTAGCAATATTTTGATAAGAATAGACATAACAGTTTGCAAAATTTGAATAGTAGTAGTATAATCTAGTACTCGCTCAGTTGCATTTTCGTTTTCGGTGATCTGCATACATATTTGGTATATAGATGCATCCTAATTTGCGACAAATAATGTGGGACGGAGGGTGTGGGAGCATACTTTTATGTCCAAACCTAGGACTCTATGAGTCGGATTGAATTTCCCATTTTTTAAAGTTGATAGAAGCTTCGGTTCATTTAGACTTTTTAGAGACAGCTGAAGGTCTCACGTTTCCAACTATAGGGTAGTACAAGAAGGCCACTGCTGTTGCTGACCGAGTGGTAATGGCAGAGCCGACAAGCAGACCAGCTGGATATTTGGAAGTACCGGTCAACAAACCATCGATGAAGCGAGGGTGTCATGGCCCCACACGTCATACAGAGCTCGTAGCCTAGTTTGGTCCAGCGGGGTTGCTTGTCTGGACGCGCATTGATCGGCTGCCTAAACGTGAGCGACATAGTCCACGTACCCGAGCGGCGCCGACTGCCGAGACAAGTTCCCGAGAGCCCGTTTCTGGCCCAAACTTGGGGCGCCAACGGCGGTCAGTCAATCAAACCCGCCGTGTCACGCCGTCGTGCTACTCGATCGATCGCGCGTGAGGAGAAATGTCGGGTGGGGTTACCTGTGCGACGAGTAGCGGGTATGACGATATTCCGCCGGTGAAGTCGACGGCGGGGATGAGGCGCTTGAGGTCCATGGTGGGCGCGAAGTCCCCGAAGTCGTCGACGGCGCCGTCGGGCGCGTCGGCCTCGACGAAGAGCACGCCCTCCGCGTTGCAGTCGATCTCCACGCGGCCGTCCTCGTCGCGCGCCAGCCGCCCCGCCATCGGGTAGAAGGGCACCAGCGCCTCCGCCAGCGCGCGCCGCATGCGCGCCCCGTCGAAGTAGCAGTCGGATTCGCCGGGGGTGGCGCCGCGGCGGAAGAAGTAGACGCTGGGCGTGTGGAAGCGCGGCACGACCAGGTCCGGGTTGGAGTTCCAGAGGCGCAGCCGCGGCGTGTCCTCCGCCGGCACCACCGTCGCCGACCCGCGCACCGTGATCTTCATCTTGTCTTTGCACTTGCAGATCTGGGGCTCGATCGATCGGTGGACGGAAATCGGAAACTACAACAACAACTAAAGCGGAAAGGGAAGCGGAGGAGGGCTAGCTACGTGGAACACGCGTGGTAGGGATAAAAGCGGGATGTTTGGTAGCTCTTGGTGGAGAGCTGGTGAGCGAGCGGGGGGTGCCGCGGCTTTTATAGCCGCCCCGCCGCGCCATGGGAGGGAGGCGGGGACTTGCCCTCGCTTGCTTTTTTTGGCGTTCAAAATTCTTTCTTTTTTTCTGGTTCGAGTAGCTCGATTGCTTCGTGGGAGGAGGAGGTGACGGGTGGGGAGTTGGTGGGATGGATGATGACCAGCGGCCAAATCCTGGGTGGACGCGGTTCAACCCACCGTACCATGGACGCGCTGCCGCTGCCGGTGGCGTCTACACATCACCGTGATCCGCTCCGTCTCTCACCGCTGCATCAGCACTGACAACAGCTTCAGCCTTTTCACTTTTGGAAGTTGGGGAAGTAGGGTAGAAAAGGCAGCTCAAGTGCTCAACACCCACCGCGTGGTGTGACCTGCTCATTGCCTCATTGTATCAGCAGCCGGTTAGCAGCCGTCGATCTTCTATGGACGAGTATAGCTATTTTGTTTCTCATGGAAGAAATTTTGGAGGGTTCGTCACTCCACCATCACATCAGACACAGTGTGGTGGAAGATACTAAATTGGCGTTTGCAACCCGTTTCTTCAAACTTTGAGCAAGCTAAATTAAACTCAAACACAAAAACGACTGTGATATTCCTTCGTCATTAATATTAAACGGGTATACGTAGCTCTGTACAAAACCCGCACGACCCAACTAAATTATACGGACATATAGCATACATATAGATACGGGTATGCACGTACGACGGCTCATCGACGGCGACTGTTCCGAGCAGTGACGATCGTGGCCGGCGGGCGGGAAGGACGACAATGCGGTGCTGGCCAGCTACGAGGCACAGCGAGACTGCACTGGCCAACACGACCATCAGCAATGCCTTGCATATGCGTGTCGTCGGGGTTGGCACCAACACGGAGGCCAGACGATGGCACAACGAGCGGCCGGACGGTCCGGCGAAAATTTGACCGGATAGTCCTGTGCGTTGGGAGTGCATCGCGGTGCCCGTGCCGAATTGTCTTGTGATGCCCACGATGGACTGTGTTACGGCGGCCGGTCTTGTGATGCCCGCGATGGACTGTGTTGCGGCGGCCGGACTTTCTTGTGATGCCTACACTGGACTGTGTTGCGGCGGCCGGACTTTCTTGTGATGCCTACAGTGGACTGTCTTGCGGTACCGCTATGAATTGTCTCTCGGTGGTCGGACTGTCTTGTGGTACCCGCACCGGACTGTCTTGCGATGATGGTGATGTCATGTGAGAACTAAGAAGGTAGTTCTTATAAATCCGCCACACCCATAAAACTATCTCGTAAAATTATTAATAAATCAGTGTATTATTAGTAGATCAGTCTATCAATTAAAAAGAAATTTGGGAAAAGCAAAAAAAAAATTGGTCTACTCTCTCGGTATTATTCACGCAAGAGATTTGCACCCGTGGCAACTCAAAGTTCGGCCTCCTTCTTTAGCTTTTCCAATATTGCCAATGGAGGTGCTTGTTCGGGAAGATAGGAGGTACGCATCTAAGAGAAAGAAATAAAATGTCAAAAGTGGCATGCATGATGACGCTTGGATAAGAAAAACACATGACGAAATTTTTTCCATGGCACGTGCAAACATGCTAACCAGATTGTAGACATTTGGACAAAACTAAGAGAGGTACACCTCAGTGAAGGCATAGATGATGACTTCCTTTGGAATCTATCAACGAATGGGCGATGTTCCGCAACGTTGATATACAAGGCATAATCCTTGAGGCTACGATAACATCAATGAACACCCGGTTTAGGAGGTTAGGACACATCCTAAGATCAAGTTTTTTGCTAGGCTTGCTCTACTAAACGGGCTTTGGATGGCCGATCCCTTGGCAAAGAGAAGTTGTCCCAATTGTGGATTGTACTACCTCGGTTTGGATTTAATTGACGCGAGACACCACCTACCTGCTATATTAGCTAGGCAGCCATCCGCGTCGATTATATCTGAACGGAGGGAGTACCTGCTTTGCAACACACATATCCCCTTTTCTCCAGATGCCACTTCACCATCCGGCTATGTAGGCTTGTGAGGGATCGGCTTGGCCTACACGATATTTTCTACCGAACAATGGTTCACTGTATCTTACAATAAATGGTGGCTAAAGATATCATTGATTGCCCTACTAACCGCAAAGCGGTGGCATCGCTTAGAGCAATTCCAATAGTGTAGCCGGCTGCTGGCTATAAGCCAAGTGCCATGTCATCTATAGCTATCTTAGAGCCAATATATACAATAATGAGTTATAAGAGTGTAGTACTTTTACAATATATGGCCCACCTTTTAGTCTCACATCAGTGGCCTACAGAATTTCCTACCAACAATTTCACTCTCTCTCTCCAATAAATTGGCTAAAGTTTATCCTTATCTCCTACTAACTGCACCTTATTGTACTTGCTCTTACCCTTCTTATCTCTTGGAAGGTGTGGAATAAAGAAAATGCACGGGTCTTGTGCAACAAACACGCCACGTCTTCCGTGCTCCTGTGTAACATCAAGGAGGTTTGATTTTTGGTACTAACCATGGATAGAAAATATTTAGGTGAAGTAATGTGGGAGGGAAGTCTTTTGTAATTTTGGACCCTCACGAATTCTTCGTGTAAAACCTTTTCTCAATTAATCGATTAGGAAAAAAAAATATTTTTCTCAAAAGAAAGAGACATGAAGTATCGTTCCTTCGGTCCTAAACCTTTCCAGAAATGAAGCGATGGGCTTTCGATTTAGGGTTGAGGAGCCGGTCATGTGAAGCCACCAACATCTAAGACAGTCGCGTCCCTCAAACCGTCTTCCAAAGGGATTTGGGGCGCGCCGGACAGAAAATGCGTTTCAGCCGCGTCTCCCAAAGCCCATTTTTTGTCCGGCGCCCCGAGCCCGTCCCCGTCCCGGGACGCACCGGGGACGCCGGACACAACGAAAAGCGAGGCGAACCGACGCGGGCCCGACCCGTCAGCGGCACGGAAGGCTAAACCCCGTCGCCTACCTTTGGTCAAGCGACGTTAATGGCGTCCCTGTTTTCCCAGGCGACGCAGGCACGCGTCTCGTCGTGCATGGCCGCGTGGCCGTCCGCGCCGGAGTTATTGCGTGCAACCACCCGCCGCCGCCGTTTTAAGACGCCCCCAGCTTCCGCCGATCATAATCCTCGCCGCCGCCGCTCCCCTCCGAGATCTTCTCCTCGCCGCTCAAAATGTCGAGCTCGTCCTCCCGCAAGATCGCCGCGGCGAACGGCTTCGGCGCGCCTCACCGTGGCGGAGGCGTGGGCGCTGTGCCACGCCCGGTATCCAGTCCCGCCGGACATGCGGCTGCCAAGCGCGGCGGCCGGAAGATGACCGTGAACGGCATTGGCGTTCCGCCGCCGCCGAAGCCGCGCACGGACCAATGGAGGGACGCCATCAAGGCCCGTCGGGCTCAACTCACCGCCGAGGAGCGGTTGATCCGACATGGGCGGTCAACGACAACGACGTCTGGTGGACGACGTACTTCCGCGAAGTACGACGTCAAGATGCACAACACCGACAACCTCGTCGGCGGCCCCAACATGGAACAGAAAGGCCGCGCCTTCGCGTTCCGGCGCACCCGAGAATGTCATCCGCGGCATCCGCAACGGCGCTCCAAGGCTGGAGATGCCGTCGCCGCCGCCGTCTCCTCAATGGCAGCCGAGGAGGACGACGTACTCGTCTCCTCGCACTCTTCTTCCTCGGGACCGGCGCGATCGACGTCGCCTCGTCCACCGGTCGGCGCCTACACCGTCCCCAAACGGGAGGTCAAGGAGGAGCCGGCGACGCCCGTCAACACGAGGCGTGGCGGCAGCGGTAGCCGGCGGCATCAGGGACGCGGCGCGCCCTCCTCATCCCGGCCGAAGGTGAAGGAGGAGCCGGAGGAAGGTCGGCGGCGGCGCTGGCGGAGTACGAGCGGCGCAGCGGCTCATCGCCAGCAGCGACGACCCCGAGGACTGCCCAGGGCTGCGGGCGGTTCTTGGCGTCCATGGACGACAAGGACGCCGAGGGGCGACCTGGACGCGGCGATCGCCATGTCCATCCGCGACCCCGCAGCCGCCGTGGACCTCTCCGACGACGGCGAGGCAGGACCAAGCGGCTTGGTGAAGGACGAGCCCGTCGACGAGCGCGTCAAGCAGGAGGTCGTCACCGACGACATGTACAACTTCCAGCAGTACTACGACGCCTCCGGCCACCGCAAGTGGTTCTAGATTAGGTTTAGTTTAAAGTTAGTCAAATTTTGTTCGAATCTATGTAAGTTTGGACGAATCTAATCGAATCTAGTTAAGTTTAAAAATTTGGGGGACGCGACTGGGGAGCGACGTCCCCCAAACGCGACACGAACGAAACACGTCCCACAAACGCTTAATCCGGCGCGATTTGGGGGACGGTTTGGGGACGCGAGTGGAGATGCTCTAAGCGATCGATTTGGCCTGCAGAACTAGAACTAGCAGAGGAACAAACGTATGATTACGCAACGACGCGTATCTAGTAGAGTCAGTTTCCGAGAAACTCCAACAGCGTATTAGAACAGGTGATTGCGTCAGTTAGCCTAGCGGGTCGTGCGCAAATAAACAAGAACGCAGACTGTTTCAATCTCTGGAGGCGCATTGATACACCGCTTGCCTCAAATCTACAGACCTACAGTCAATGGTGCTTTCATCTTTCGGTCAGTGTCTTGTATATATATATATGGAGACACTCTACCACATTCCTACCGTAGCTGTCTCGTTTCATCTAGAAGAAAAATACTGCCAGTAGCACACAGTAGCTGTCTCATCGAATCAGCCGTATAGCTATGTGTCCAGGAAATTTCAGGCCAATTAATTTGCCGCAAGTTGAACCCAAGCTGATCGGTCGCGACCATTTCCATGGATTAATTAAGCAGCCGTTCGGATAGGGATAGTGCAAGGATGCAGGAGGAAATTGCACAAACCACTCACTTTTGCTGTCTCTGTTGCACAAACTACTCACTATTCACGTCTTTTGCAGAAAACACCAACTTTACGTGTAGTTGGTTGCACAAAGGTTCAAATCTGAGATTAGGCTAGTTAACAGCAAATCTGACGGCTGGGTCCACAACTAGTGATGATGTGGCACCGAGTATCATAAACTAGCTTTTTCAAGAATTTTTAGAAGTTTGAAAATTTTCAAATAAACGAAACAATATAAATCGAGCACTGGAGGCGGTGATAGGAAGATGACAAGCTTGATGGCTTTAAATTATGTTAAACTTTTCGAGATTATGTATATCATATTGTTTCAAATATTATAATTTTTTCAGAACTTTTTGAAAAGTTTGAACCCAAGTTTTGGCCATATCTCACAAAAAGTGATAAATATTTTAAAGTATTTCAAACTTTCCTAGATTTTTTAGTTTATATTGTTCCATTTATTGGAATTTTTATAATTTTAAGGTTTAAAAAAGAATAGTTGATGACACGTGTATGCCACATCATCACTCATTGTGGGCCCTGGCTATCAGATTTGCGGTTAATAAATCTAATCCTTGATTTGGACCTCTGTGCAACCAACTACATGTAAAGTTGGTGTTTTCTGCAAAAGACGTAAAAAATGAGTGATTTGTGCAACATAGACAGCAATAGTGAGTGGTTTGTGCAATTTCCTCAGGATGCAGTGACGAAAACTTGCCGTTGCGACGACGCCGTCGCGGCCGTTCTGATTGCGAGAATTTCGTTTGATCAAATGGTCCATTGCGATGGGGCTTCAGAATTCAGACTCAGCGCGCGTACTTTCACGTGCGCGGCGGTTCGTAGAAGAGCAGCTGCGAGCACGACTCAGTTGAATCTCAATTTAGAGCATCTTTAACAAAAACGCAATTTTAGCGCGGCGCACAAAAAACTGCCGATACTTTCGCTGCTCCAACAGACGCGTTAAAATAACGCATGCAACAACAAAAAAATCCGCGAGCTGCATTCTGCACAATCGAGCAGACCAAATATGACACCTCCGTTTCGTCGTGCGGCAAAAGGCACAGCCGACGCGCGCACGCAAGAACCTCTGAAATTTCACGGCGTGCACCCATCTCCATTTCCGCTTTCACTCCGGCGTTGCTGACGTCCCTATTCCTCGCCGCTTGCTTGCCGTGGTAGATAAGCGCGCGTCAGTACTCCAAGTTTTTTTGGCGCGCCGGCTCTACTCAAATCGACGGGCGACCAACCGCGTCGCCGCAGTCTCTACCGCCTCCCCGAGTCGATTTCGCGCTCGGCGAGCACCTCCGCCGCGGATTTAGCGCCTGCGCGCACCTCTACCCCTCCGCCCGCGCGTCGGACCAACCGCTTCCACCGACGCGACATGAGCCGCGGGCAGGTACGTGGCGCCCCCAAATCGGTTTTCCATTGTAGAGGCTATTTGGAGGTCAACTAAAATTAGGATTTTCATTTGCAGATGACCTCCTGTATGATTCGTCTGATGAGGATATGGATTTAGAAGAGGAGGATAATATGTTGATGATTTTGGCTATGCGCGCGAAGCGGCCAAAGCATGGTGGTTCCGTCTTTGGTCGTCGAAAGTTGTGGAGGGAGCGGATTGAGGGGCACAACAAGTTGATTCACAACTATTTTGCTGAAAATCCAACTTTCCCCGAGAGCTACTTTCGTCGCCGTTTTAGGATGAGTATCGACTTGTTCGACCATATTTACAAGAAGGTGATGAAGAAGGATCGGTTTTTTAAGCAAAGGAGGAATGCTTGCGGCGAGCTTGGCCATATCACTTACCAAAAAGTGATCGCCGCCTTGCGTATGATGGCATAGGGCATTCCAACCGATCTTGTTGATGACCACTCGGCAATGGGTGAGAGTCAAGCAATTGAGTGTGTGAAACGCTTTGCAATACCCATTGTGGAAGTATTTGGGGAACACTACTTGAGAGCCCTCACTGCTGAAGATACAACTAGGCTTTTGGAGATGAATGAAGCTGGAGGGTTTCCCGGTATGCTTGGATCAATTGATTGCATGCACTGGAGTTGAAAGAATCATCCTGCGGCTTGGCATGGACAATTCAAAGGCCACAAAAAGTATTCCACCATCATCCTTGAAGCTGTGGCCGATCAAGAGACTTGGTTTTGGAATTAATTTTTTTTTATAATAATGGGTTCTGCAATGACATCAACATCCTCCAATGCTCACCACTCATGACAAAGATTGCCAAGCGTGAAGATCCACCGGTGGAGTTTGAAGCAAATGGCCACACATACAACTATGGCTACTACCTTGCTGATAGCATCTACCCAAGGTGGCAAACATTTGTGAAGCCGCTTAAATATCCAAAAGGCAAGATAAAACTCCAGTTTCATAATGCACAAGCTGCGGCTAGGAAAAATGTGGAGAGTGCATTTGGAATTTTGCAAGCCCAATTTACTATTGTTAGGCGACTGGCTAGATTTTAGGATCAAAATATCGTTTGATATATCATGATCGTTTGTGTCATCATGCATAACATGATCATCGAGAATCAGCATGGCCAAGAATTAGACTCCTCTTTTTATGACTTGATGGAAGTTCCCGTCCAAGTGAGTAGGAGAGAAGAGAGACTAGCCCAATTTATGTTCTCATACCATGGCATTCATCAAACCGAAGTGCATGATCAACTTGAACTTGATCTCGTCGAGGAGTGGTGAAAGTGGAATGGGCAATAATGAATAACCAAATTTGTTTTACCATTTATTGTATTTGTTGTATTGTTGTTAGACATCTATTTATTCATTTGAACTATTCATTGTTGATGTTATTTGTGTTGTAATAATAATTGAACAATTTATTGATGATTTTCTTTGTGTGTGTTTGATCTTCTATTTTGGAGATGATGTGAGATTTGTGTTTGTGCGGCCACGCGCTGTAAAATGCAGCGTCCGGTGGAGCGCAAAATTTGAGCGCACGCTGCAAAGACTAAAATAACGCTGTAAATGAATTTTTGTGCGTGCAAAAATAACACTTGTGTTGGAGATGTTCTTAGGGTGTGTTTGGTAGCCCGGGTCATTTGGAATTCACTATCCCACTTGAGATATCTCACCCCATACAAGTTGGCTTGAGATTATTTGGTGTGTTTGTTAGCCCGTATGTGTTGGGAGAAGCTGAACTGATTACTGTGTTTGGTAGACCGTATGGGTTGAGGCTGGCCCAAAAACTAGAAATATCATAGAGGTCCAAACTTTTACACAAGAGCCCCTACACAGAAAAATAAAAAGCAATCGGGTCCTCACAGGCACCACACTGCTGGGATCCTTCTCTTCGCCGGTGGCAGGCCGTGGGGCGGCGGCGGCGGCGGTTGAGCAACACGGCGGCGTGCTGGAGGTATCCTCATCGGCGGTGGCGTGCAGGAGGGCGCCGACGCGAGCTTGTGCCTCTGCTCGGCCGTGCGGGAGTCGTGGAGGGCCGGAGGGCCGGAGGAAGGCTGGAGCACGAATAGGACCGGCCTCAGAGCCTTCTCGTCGATGGTGGCAGGTCGTGGGGCGGCGGCGACGGCGGTTGAGCGACACAACGGCGTGAGGAGGCCTCCTCGTCGGCGGTGGCGGGCCGGCGAGCTCGTCCCTCTGCTCGGTCGTGCTGTAGATGTGGAGTTCCGGAGCGGGAAAAGGACCGGGCTGGAGCTTTCTCGTCCACGGTGGCATGCCGGAGGGCGCCGGCGCGAGCCCCTGGCGTCGCTTGCTCTACCTAGGCCGGCGGGAGAGGAGGCGGGCGGGAGGACGGCGGAAGCATGAAGAGAAGGAACGGGGGAGAATGGGGATGGAAAAGAGATGGGGGCGGGGGTCTGGGGGTGCATCGGGGTGCTGCTACAGTTGTTTGCGGGATGAGTTCAGCTCGGTCGACATGCGAAGCTCGATTCGAGCTTCCCAACCGGGCCTGGCTGAGAGCCATTTTTCGTATGAGGCCGGCAGTGTTGAGATGGACCGAGCCTATTAAGGATAGAATCTGTTACATTATTTCATTGATTCTGTATCTCTGTATTCATTAGCCAGGATCGATGTGATCCCTGTAAATCAAAGGCTGATCGCTTGTGATCATTGCCTTCCCTGTATACATGTAATCCTATGTATAAATAGAGATCCCCACGGTGGGAATTATCACGGCAAAACATTACTTTTCACTTGGTATCAGAGCAGCGTTTCCGTCTCGGACCTGCGATCTCGCGATGCAAACAGCCGCGATGCAACTCTCCACCTCCGCCGGCGCCATCACCTCCACCACCTCCCTCTCCGCGTCCCTGGCCGCCGGCGCGATCACCTCCACTCTTCCCACTTCTCTTCCCACGCAATTCACCAACACCATTACGGTGCGCCTAGATCGCTCCAACTTTCTGCTGTGGCGGACTCAGGTGATCCCCAACATTGCCGGCCAGGGGTGGCTCGGATTCCTTGATGGGTCCTGCGCGGCACCGCCAATGACGGTCACCACCCCCGCCAGCGAGGGCCAACCCGCCGCCACCGTGCCCAACCCAGCCTATGCCGTCTGGTGGCACGTCGATCAGAGGGTGCTGGGCATCCTTCTCGGGTCGATGACCGAGGAAGTCCTCGGACAGATGGTGGGGCGCACCACCTCGGCCGCCGTCTGGAGCACCGTCGTCTCCATGTTCGCCGCCCAAAACCGGGCCGGCGTCCGTCAGCTCCGTCGACAGCTGACGACGCTGCGGAAGAACGACATGTCCGCCCACGACTACTTCCACAAGATGAAGGGGTTCGCCGACGCCCTGGCCATGGTCGGCAACCCCATCTCTGATGACGAGCTGATCGACTACATCGTGGTCGGCCTCGGTTCGCAGCTCGAGGGGCTGCAGTCCTCCATCACCGTCCTCAACAACACCGGCCACGCGCTCATCGTCCCCGACTTCTACTCCATGCTCCTCTCGTGTGAGTCCATCAACGAACAAAATTCGCAGGCCGGTAGCTTTGTTTCCTCCGCTAACTCTGCAGCACGTCACGGTGACCATGGACGTGGTGGGCGTCCCTCCGACGGCGCCCCCAACAACGGCCGCTCCGGAGGCCGTCCGCATGGTGGCCAGCAGCAAGACGGTGGCTCCAACCACTATGGCAGTGGTGGAGGCAATCATCACGGTGGTAGAGGCAACCACTACGGTGGTGGTGGCCACCAAGGTAACCGTGGCAACCGCAATGGCGGCGGTGCCCATGGTTTCGGCGATGGCAACAGGGGAGGGCGCAATGGCGGCGGCGGTAGCCGCTCCCGTCCCCAATGCCAAGTCTGCGGGATCTGGGGGCACGGCGCCCTCACCTGCAGGAACCGCTTCAACCACGCGTATCAAGCTGATGCGCAGCGTTCGGGCAACTCCGCGTCCACCTCCTACCACGATGAGCGTCCGTGGATCATGGACTCTGGGGCCACCGATCACTACACCAACGACATGGATCGGATGAGCTTCCATGAACGCTACCTCGGCAAGGATCAAGTTCAGGTCGCCAATGGCACAGGTTTGTCTATTGCGCATGTTGGTCATTCTAGTTTAGCTGGTTCTTCGCGATCCCTTGCTTTGAGAAATATCTTGCATGTTCCTGACATTAGCAAAAATTTGCTTTCCGTATAACGCCTTGTATCCGATAATGATATATTCATCGAATTTCACAAATATTTCTTTTGTGTTAAGGACAAGGCCACGAGGAACGTCATCCTGCGAGGTAGAAGTCGTGGTGGACTCTACCCGATTCCATTTGATCGTGCATCCCTCCAAGGTCGCCATGCCTCCTCCAGTGTCAAGATCTCGCCATCCCAATGGCACCAACGTCTCGGTCATCCGTCTAATAAAATAGTTCAAAGTATTGTTAGATCAAACAATTTGCCTTGTTCCTCGAATTTTGAATCTTCAATTTGTGATGCTTGTCAACGTGCGAAGAGTCATCAACTCCCTTATAATAATTCATCTCGTGTGTCGCATACTCCTCTTGAGCTTATTCATACTGATGTTTGGGGGCCTGCATTGCCCTCTTCTGGAGGTTTTAAATATTATGTTAGCTTTATCGATGATTTTAGTCGCCATTGTTGGATATATCTCATCAAACACAAATCTGATGTTGAGGGCATATTTTATACTTTTCAGAACCATGTTGAGCGTCAGTTAAACACTAAGATCCGTGCAGTTCAATCCGATTGGGGCGGCGAGTATCATCGTCTTCACACCCATTTTCAGCGCACGGGGATTTCGCACCGCGTCTCTTGTCCACATACGTCTCAACAAAATGGTATTGCTGAACGCAAGCATCGACACCTTGTCGAAACTGGGTTAGCTCTTCTCGCTCACTCATCCCTTCCTCTTCGGTTTTGGGATGAGGCTTTTCTCACCGCTTGCTATCTCATCAATCGCATGCCCTCACCCACCCTCGACAACACCACCCCACTATCTCGCCTCCTTAACATAACACCTGATTATTCCTTCCTCCGCACGTTTGGTTGTGCGTGTTGGCCGAGCTTGCGCAAATACAATTCTCGTAAGCTAGAGTTTCGATCTAAAATGTGTGTCTTTCTCGGATATAGCCCCGTGCACAAAGGCTACAAGTGCCTCGACCGTACCACGGGTCGCGTATATATCTCTCGTGATGTCATCTTCGACGAGCAGATTTTTCCTTTCGCCACACCCGGAGTCACTACAGATATCTCTCTCTTGCAGCATGTTACTTTTCCCGCACATGAACCAGCTATTCAGAATACTAACATGCGTACTTATGACATTTCCCTGTTGCCAGTTGACCCTCCTGGTACTTTTCCTTCTGTGGATGTGCAGGACTCCGTGGACACGCCTCCTGGTCCGATTGGTGTCGCCCGCTCAACGACGATCGACGTGCATGCCTCGTCGCCCGCGCCTGGCGACCGTGCGGCTGACTCCCCCCGCGCTGGGCCGTCGCCCGCGCCCAGCGACCGCACGCCTGCTGCCTCCCCCCGTGCTGGGCCAGCCCAGCCCGCGTCGGCCTCCTTCCACGAGCCGCCCTCTCCCGAGCCGGCTTCGTCGCCCCCTGCCACGGGCTCCTCGCCTGCTGGGCCCTCGTTCGAATCGGGCCAACCAGCACCCGACGACCCTGCGATCGCTGGCGAGGATCGCGCTCAGCCAGGCGCCCCGACGACATCTACATCTCATCCGATGGTGACCCGCCGTCGTCACGGTATTCAGCGATCGAAGGAGTACACGGACGGCACGGTTCGCTACGATCATTATCGTCGCAGTGCTTTTCTGGTTACCCCTGCGACTTACCGTGGCGCTCTCTCCGAGCCTGCTTGGAGATCAGCTATGGAGGCTGAATTTGATGCTCTCATCAGTAACCGCACATGGACATTGGTGCCCCGACCTCCTGGTACAAATATTGTTGGCAGCAAATGGATCTTCAAAACCAAATTTCGTCCTGATGGTTCAGTGGATAAGCACAAGGCACGTCTAGTGGCTCGCGGGTTCACCCAGCAGCAGGGTATTGACTATCATGACACATTCAGTCCAGTGGTAAAGCCAGTCACAGTTCGTCTTGTGCTCTCGCTTGCCGTATCCCGAGGATGGTGCCTCCGACAGATTGATGTCAGCAACGCCTTCCTTCATGGTTTTCTTGAGGAAGATGTTTACATGCAGCAGCCTCCCGGTTTTGAGGATCCTCGGTATCCACAGCATGTTTGTAAGCTCCAGAGGGCCCTGTATGGACTTAAGCAGTCTCCGCGAGCTTGGTATGCCCGCCTGAGTGATCGCCTTCTCCAACTGGGTTTCGCTCCCAGTAGGGCCGACACTTCTCTCTTTATTTATAATCAGCGTGGGTGTCAGATCTATATGCTTGTGTATGTTGATGATATTGTTATTGCTGGCTCCTCCTCGTCTGCTGTGGATCATGTGGTTCATACCCTTTCGGCCACTTTTCCTATCAAGGACCTAGGTCGACTGGAGTACTTTCTTGGCATTGAGGCTGCCTATAAATCTCAGGGCATGATACTGACACAACACAAGTATGCGCTGGACCTTCTTCATCGCGCAAATATGGAGAACTGCCGAGCTGTCACCACGCCTATGTCTTCAACCGACAAGCTTTCTCGTGATGATGGCGATCCTCTTGGCCCTGATGATGTTTTTCGGTACCGGAGTTTAGTTGGTGGTCTCCAGTATCTCACCCTCACTCGGCCTGATTTGTCTTTTGCTGTGAACAAAGTGTGTCAATACTTGTCTCGGCCCACGACCGTGCATTATGAGGCGGTCAAGAGGATTCTGCGATATATCAAAGGCACTCTCTCTACTGGACTTCACATTCAGCCATCTTCGTCTACAGTGCTAGATATTTACACTGATGCTGATTGGGCAGGATGTCCCGATGACCGCCGCTCCACTGGTGGTTTTGCTATTTTTCTTGGCGGGAATTTGATTTCATGGAGCTCTCGTAAACAACCCACGGTTTCCCGCTCCAGTACCGAGGCTGAATACAAGGCACTGGCAAATGGCACCGCTGAAGCTACTTGGATCCAGTCCGTCCTCAGGGAACTTGGTGTTCATCAGCCACGCCCGCCAGTGTTATGGTGCGACAACCTTGGCGCCACATATTTGTCCGCCAACCCTGTCTTTCACGCTCGCACCAAACACATCGAAATTGACTTTCATTTTGTCCGTGAGAAAGTTGCCTTGGGAGCTCTTCATGTTCGTTTTATCGCCTCGGCAGATCAGATCGCCGACGTCTTCACTAAACCTGTCACGCAGGTGGTGCTCCGCAGATTTCGGTCCAATCTCAACCTTGTACACGACGGTTTAGATTGAGGGAGGGTATTAAGGATAGAATCTGTTACATTATTTCATTGATTCTGTATCTCTGTATTCATTAGCCAGGATCGATGTGATCCCTGTAAATCAAAGGCTGATCGCTTGTGATCATTGCCTTCCCTGTATACATGTAATCCTATGTATAAATAGAGATCCCCACGGTGGGAATTATCACGGCAAAACATTACTTTTCACTGAGCCGACCTACCAATCAACATATAGGTTGTTTAGCTCGGGTGAGATGAGATTTTCTGAGCTCAACCGGGCTACCAAACACACCCTTAGTACCTTTTGCACAGGATAGGATGACCATTGAGGTAGCCAGATGCAATGCATAGTTGCGACCTGCTCTTTCGATCATTCTAAGCAGCTGCAAGATTGTTTTGATTTCCTGCCTGGCGTTGTTGATTGATGGGGTTTTATATCGCTAAGACTGCCCTCAAGTTTCTGTAATTATCGGTCACTTGTTTGTTACCTCTTAAAAAAAAATTCCTCTTTCTAATTCGGAAAAAAAAAAGTTTACCATTTTATTGATTGAGACAGTGAAAGCAAACCGGACGAACACGTTCCAATCCAGAAGCGACTCCAAGGCAAACAAAAACCACGACTAAAGACGGACCCCCCCGGAATAAATTTGGTGGTACAAGGTCGAAGACAAGAAAAATCTTGGCCGAGAGGGACTCATGAAAACCACCAAGGTACAAGGTTGAACCAAAAAAAATTGAAAACCGCCTCCCACAAAATCAAATTGGCGGTATAAGGTCGAATCCAAAAAAAATCTCCAAGGCTGACAGGAACTCGTGAAAACCTCCAGGTGCCTCGCAGACAGACAAGGGAATCACACTCGCACTAGAGTAAAGCATGGAAACTTTTAAGTCCTATCAACCATAGGGCTGAAACCAACAAAAAAAAAAAAAAAACTCCAACGCTGAAAGGAACTCATGAAAATCATCTTTAAACGCAAAAAAAAACTCATAAAAACCACGGGTATAAACACTAAAGGTAGACCCCCAAAATAAAATTGACGGTACAAATTCGAATTAAAATCTGTCCCAAGGCTAACATGATCCATGAAAAGCACCGAGTGTAATAAAACCGACTACCACAAAATAAAATTAGAGGTACGAGGCCAAAGTAAAAAAAAAACAAAGCTAACAGGAACTCATGAAAACCACTTAGGGTAAATATTAACGACTGGTAAGGCGGTAATCCATGAAATAAAAGCCACAACAGACCTACTGCCGGAGGCTATCTTTCCGACATGAAAATCGACCTTCGGACTCAGAAGTCCATTGGTTGGAACCTTCGACAACTTCTGGGAGTGTTGGTCATTAGGTTTGCTTCTTAGAACTTCTGATAGTCTTTGTACTTCAAACAATGTAAAATGCCAGGGTTTCTCTTACTTAAAAGAAATCAAACTACTACTAGGCGCCCACACGAGAGCACCACGACCGCCGCATAGTGCAGACGCCAGCCACACGACCCACGCTTTAGGAAGATCATTGGATTGTATGTCACACGATGACGCGTATAAGATAGATGACATTGCCACAACCATGGGAGGTAGGCGGGCCGCGGGAAAACTGCTCAACACCCGGCAGCCGCGCACGTGCCACGTTGTGTCGCCATGGTAAAAACAGTGCTCGTTGCTCGCCTTGGTGCCAATTGCCAAATGATATCAGAATATGTAGATCGATGGCGAAACCATATACTCAGTGTAAGCCAACAGTCATAAGGTAGTGAGGTAACCGTTTGCGATTTGTTACTCCTCGAATTAGGCATTTTGCTCCGTTTTATAAATAAAACACAAACACACGAATTGATATATGGAGAGGAAACCCTCTTTACAAGTAGGTCAAAATAAAAAATGACAAATGAAAGGAAGACAAGACACCACCAAGTCCAAGTCGAGCAAGCAAGCTGGATAAGCCACACCTAACACTGTGCCACATAGACTACCAAACAAGAATGAAGTCGCGCCTCCCAAGGAAACCACCAAACACCGTTGCACCGAACCCACCAAGTTACGGCTAGAAAGGGCCGCCTACCCTCTCGCTCCAGACCACAGAGTGTCGATCTTGCTAGCAGATAACGAGTACTGAGAACGATGACACCAAGATCACGTGTAAGGGATTGGAGACCAACGACGTCACCCCATATCAGGGTCGAAGAAGCTTCACGCCAGGATCAAGGAAGCTCCCATGCTACAGAAACAGGAACCAAAGCTCTCCGACGACGCCCCAAGAGGGTAACGGCGCGTCACACCGCCGCCGTCAAGTTTGAAGATCGGACTAGGGTTTTCACCCAGTATCCTGACATAGAGAGGAACTCGCAACAACGCCCCCAAGAGGGATATGACACCCGCAGGTGTCGTCCGCGTGAAGGTTTCACTCAGCACCTCTCCATGTCACCCAAGGTTGGACAAACCAAACAAAGGATGGACTACCTCAACCAGCACAAGGCCTCCAGAAGTCCGGATCTAGACCAAGGAGCCGCCACCGCCGAAGCTACGACAACACCAGGATCATCCACCGCCTTCCGCTTGCTGCCCTCGTAGCCACTAGGGGGTGTCACCACCACCGCAACGCTGCCTGCCGCCGAGCCACCCGTGCAGCATCACTATCCGAGACTGTTGTCCCAGCTTCCATGCCCCCTCAGCAGCAACGACGAGCACCAAAGTACCAGCCACGACCTAGCGAACCTAGACAGAACAACAAGGGTGTTGTCAGATATGGGCCCGCCGCCTAGCCTAGATCTGGCCCGAACGCACACGGCTGCCCAGAACGGCCAATGCACCGCTTTGCCACCGCACCGACGCAAGCCACTCCAAGCCGTTGCAGTCCCTCCTGGCCCGCTGTAGCCCAGATCGGGCCCGTCGGACATGCCACCAAACGAGGAGATGGCTGCTCAAATTGACGAGGGTTCACCTCGGCAATGCCCATGAATCATGTACTTGGGTTTAGGGAGAAGGCGATGGCGGAGATTCCGAGAGCGAGAGTAGGCACACGGCGTACCTAGGTTCATGTCCCTACGGTAGAGGATTGCTACGTCCTGCTAGCAATCCAGTATATTATCATAGTTATGTTACGGGGAGCCGCCATAGGCAGGGTTGTATCTGACTATCTATGTTTTCATGTGTCTAAGGGGTACCCCTGCCTAACTTTATCTATGCAACCATGTTAGGGTTTACAAGAGTCCTAGTCGACTACGCACTGGAGTTGCCTTTTTGCTCCTTTTAATAGTCCTCTTTCTTGTACTGCAACTTGCTATTACATGCGGGTCTAGCTTGTCGAGTCCTTGTGCTGGTCAACCTCCATAATAGGCCAGACCGGGTATAGAAATAATGTGTACCCGAAAGGGTATGCCCATGACAGTAGCCCTCGAGACTATTCTCGAGTCGTAGACTTGGGTTGAGTCTCCAAACCTAACCTCTTCATATTTATAACATGAATCCGAATTTGCATTCGAGTAAGCATTTTACTATATTTGATCAATAGTTTTATCATGGGGATATTGGTATGACGAGTAAGGTGCGTCCAGCGGATCAGGAACTAGGTAATTGCTCCTGGGCAAAAACATCGTGAACCTACTTCAAACTCAAGTCCCCGGACTCGAATTCGGATTACTGGCATATTTCAGCTCAGGCCGCAGAGGTCTTATTGAGTTCTGAATTCCAGTTGAGGGTACCCAACACGTCTATCGGGATTTTTCATCATATCATCGTTATGGATAATATTCTAGCAGAGCACAACTTGTGCGATATCAGGCCTCATAGGACGGAACCCGTGGTCTTACCTTTATGTTGAAAAGCACGACAATCAGACATGTTATCGCGGCAAACGCGGTACGGGAACTATTTTACAGTGACATCCTTATTTGGTCGATGCAATAGCCAAAATTGTCGAGTTCTTTGTTTGCCTGATGTCGACATTTTTTCGGGTACGATCCGCCCTCCCAATGGAGTAAATGACGAGGCTATTGATGTCTACTCACGCTTCTTTTCCTGTAGACAGTGTTGGGCCTCCAAGAGCAGAGGTTTTCCCTTAAGTGGATCACCCAAGGTTTATCGAACTCAGGGAGGAAGAGGTCAAAGATATCCCTCTCAAGCAACCCTGCAATCACAAAGCAAGAAGTCTCTTGTGTCCCCAACACACCAAATACACTTGTCAGATGTATAGGTGCACTAGTTTGGCGAAGAGATAGTAAAGCACATGTGGTATAGATGGTGGTAATATTGCAGAAAGTAAAGATGCAGTAAAACAGTACAAGCGGCGCCAGAAAATAGCTTGCTGGCGTAGGAAGCAATTCTTTGTGGTGGAAACAAGGCCTAGGGATCATACTTTCGCTAGTGGACACTCTCAACATTGATCACATAATAAATAAGTTCTCTTTCCTTTGTGCTACATATACTCTTGTTTGATAATGAACACCACTAATTGTGTAGGATTACACGAACCCTCAATGCCGGAGTTAACAAGCGCCACAACATTCGATATTCATATTTAAGTAACCTTAGAGCATAATAGATCTTTGCAAAATAAACCAAGTACTAACATAGCATGCACACTGTCACCATCACACTATGAAGGAGGCATAAATCACATCAATACTATCATAGCGATAATCAACTCCATAACCTACAAGAGATTATGATCATAATCTACGACAAGAACTACACAATGCACACACATGTCACCATTACATCATGCAGGAGGAATAGACTACTTTAATAACATCACATGAGTAGCACATAGATAAATAGTGATACAAAGCACATTGCAATCATAAAGGGATATAAATAAGCACTTCACTATGCCATTCATAACGTGAATAAGTATTCGTGAAATATAGCCTAAGAGACCCACACGGTGCACACACTCGTCACCTTTACACACGTGGGACAAGGAGTCTCCGGAGATCACATAAGTAAAACCCACTTGACTATCATAATGACATCTAGATTACAAGCATCATCATATGAATCTCAATCATGTAAGGCAGCTCATGAGATTATTGTATTGAAGTACATAGGAGAGAGATGAACCACATAGCTACCGGTACAGCCCCGAGCTCGATGGAGAACTACTCCTCCTCATGAGCAGCAGCGTGATGAAGATGGCGGTGGAGATGGCAGCGGTGTCGATGGAGAAGCCTTCCGGGGCACTTCCCCGGCGTGCGGAACAGAGACTCCGTCCCAGATCTTGGCTTCGCGATGGCGGCGGCTCTGGAAGGTTTCGCGACCGTGGCTTATTCGTATCGTGTTTTAGGTCGGGGACCTTTATATAGGCGAAGAGGCGGAGTCGGAGGGCTGACGAGGCGACGACACACCTAGGGGGCGCGGGCCCAGCCCGCCGCGCCGCCACCATGTGTGCGCCCTGTGGCCCCTCTCGCGGCTCGGGTGTTCTGGAAGCTTCGTGGAAAAATAGGATGCTGGACATTGATTTCGTCCGATTCCGAGAATATTTCCTTACTAGGATTTCTGAACCAAAATAGCAGAAAACAGAACTGGCCCTTCGGCATCTCGTCAATAGGTTAGTTCCGGAAAACGCATCAAAACGATATAAAGTGTGAACAAAACATGTAGGTATTGTCATAAAACAAGCATGGAACATCAGAAATTATAGATACGTTTGAGACGTATCAGCATCCCCAAGCTTAGTTCCTACTCGTCCTCGAGTAGGTAAACGATAACAATGATAATTTCTTAAGTAACATGCCATCATAACCTTGATCATACTATTGTAAGCATATGAGATGAATGCCACGATCCAAACAATGGTAATGACATGAGTAAACAAATGAATCATAAAGCAAAGATTTTTCATGAATAGTACTTCAAGACGAGCATCAATAAGTCTTGCATAAGAGTTAGCTCATAATGCAGTAAATTCAAAGTAAAGGCATTGAAGCAACACAATGGAAGATTAAGTTTCGGTTGCTTTCAACTTGTAACATGTATATCTCATGGATAGTTGTCAATGCAAAGTAATATAATAAGTGCAATATGCAAGTATGTAGGAATCAATGCACAGTTCACACAAGTGTTTGCTTATTGAGGTGGAGAGAGATAGGTGAACTGACTCAACATAAAAGTAAAAGAAAGGTCCTTCAAAGAGGAAAGCATCGATTTCTATATTTGTGCTAGAGCTTTTTATTTTGAAAACATAAAGAGAGCATAAAAATAAAGTTTTGAGAGATGTTTGTTGTTGTCAACGATTGGTAGCGGGTACTCTAACCCCCTTGCCAGACAAACCTTCAAACATCGGCTCCCATTTTATTTTATTTTTGGGTGGCACTCCTTCCAACCTTTCTTTCACAAACCATGGCTAACCGAATTCGGGTGCCTGCCAACAATCTCATACCATGAAGGAGTGCCTTTTTATTTTAGTTTTATTATGATGACACTCCTCCCCACCTTTGCTTTCTCAAGCCATGGCTAACCGAATCCTTCGGGTGCCGTCCAACAATCACATACCATGGAGGAGTGTCTATTTTTGTTAATTAATTTGGGAATCCCATTGCCAGCTCTTTTTGCAAAATTATTGGATAAGCGGATGAAGCCACTAGTCCATTGGTGAAAGTTGCCCAACAAGATTGAAAGATAAACACCACATACTTCCTCATTAGCTATAAAACATTGACACAAATAAGAGGTAATAACTTTTGAATTGTTTAAAGGTAGCACTCAAGCAATTTACTTTGGAATGGCGGAGAAATACCATGTAGTAGGTAGGTATGGTGGACACAAATGGCATAGTGGTTGGCTCAAGGATTTTGATGCATGAGAAGTATTCCCTCTCGATACAAGGTTTAGGATAGCAAGGTTATTTGAAACAAACACAAGGATGAACCGGTGCAGCAAAACTCACATAAAAGACATATTGTAAATACTATAAGACTCTACACCGCCTTCCTTGTTGTTCAAAACTCAATACTAGAAATTATCTAGACTTTAGAGAGACCAATTATGCAAACCAAATTTTAGCAAGCTCTATGTATTTCTTCATTAATGAGTGCAAAGCATATGATGCAAGAGCTTAAACATGAGCACAACAATTGCCAAGTATCACATTATCCAAGACATTTTACCAATTACTACATGTAGCATTTTCGTTTCCAACCATATAACAATTAACGAAGCAGTTTCAACCTTCGCCATGAACATTAAAAGCTAAGAACACATGTGTTCATATGAACCAGCGGAGCGTGTCTCTCTCCCACACAAGGATGAACTTATTCAAAAAAAAAAAACAAACAGACGCTCCAAGTAAAGTACATAAGATGTGACGGAATAAAAAATATAGTTTCACTAGAAGAAACCTGATAAGTTGTCGATGAAGAAGGGGATGCCTTGGGCATCCCCAAGCTTAGATGCTTGAGTCTTCTTAAAATATGCAGGGATGAACCACCGGGCATCCCCAAGCTTAGACCTTTCACTCTTCTTGATCATAGTATATCATCCTCTTCTCTTGACCCTTGAAAACTTCCTTCACACAAACTTCAAGCAAACTCATGAGAGGGTTAGTGCTTAACCACAAATTCACATATTCAGAGGTGACACAATCATTCTTAACACTTCTGGACATTGCACAAAGCTTCTGAAAGTTAATGGAACAAAGAAACTCATTCAACATAGCAAAAGCGGCAATGCGAAATAAAAGACAGAATCTGTCAAAAACAGAACAGTCCGTAAAGATGCTTCTGGACTGGGCACTTAACTTGATCAAATGGAAAAACTCAAAACTAATGAAAGTTGCGCACATATCTGAGGATCACGCTCGAAATTTTGCAGATTTTTTCGATTTTTTTACAGAGACTTATGCCAGAATTCGTGACAGACAGCAATGCTGTTTCTGCGCAGCGATCCCAAATATAACATCAACTTTAGCATAGAAACTTTACTTGGCACAAAAACATGATAAGGAGAGGTTGCTACAGTAGTAAACAACTTCCAAGACTCAACAAAACAAAAATTTCTGTAGTAAAATAAACACATGGGTTATCTCCCAAGAAGTTCTTTCTTTATAGCCATTAAGATGGGCTCAGCAGTTTAAATGATGCTCTCATGAAAATAGACAATGAAGCAAAAGAGAACATCAAGAAGCAATTTCAAAACACATTTAAGCCTAACATGCTTCCTATGAAAAGGAATCTTGTAAATAAACAAGTTCATGAGGAGCAAAGTAACAAGCATAGGAAGATAGAACAAGTGTAGCTTCAAAAATTTCAGCACATAGAGAGGCATTTTAGTAACATGAAAATTTCTACAACCATATTTTCCTCTCTCATAATAACTTTCAGTAGCATCATGAGCAAACTCAACAATATAACTATCACAAAAAGCATTCTTATCATGAGTCTCATGCATAAAATTATTACTACTCCCAACATAAGCATAATCAGTTTTATTAGTTGTAGTGGGAGCAAATTCAACAAGGTAACTATCATTATTATTCTCATCAAGTGTAGGAGGCATAGTATAATCACAATAAAATTTACTCTCCATAGTAGGTGGCACCAAAAGACCACTATCATTATAATCATCATAAATGGGAGGCATATCATAATCAACATAAACTTTCTCCTCAATACCCGGAGGGCTAAAGAGATCATTTTCATCAAAACCGACCTCCCCAAGCTTAGAATTTTCCATAGCATTAGCAACAATGGTATTCAAAGCATTCATATTAATAACATTCCCATTAGCATGCATATAAATTTCCATGGGTTTTTTAATTCTCTCTTCAAACACATCATGTCCTAATTCAAGATAAAGTTCATAAAGATCTCTCATATTTTTGTTGTTTTCCATTATGCCTAACTAGTGTAAACAAGAAACCAAAAGATGCAATTGCAGGATCTAAAGGAAATAGCTTCGAGTACTTACAACGGCGCCGGAAAATAGCTTAGTAGCCGAGATCCGGAGTGTGAGTACCTTTTACCTTTCCTCCCCGGCAACGGCGCCCGAAAATAGCTTGATGTCTACTCACGCTTCTTTTCCTGTACAGTGTTGGGCCTCCAAGAGCAGAGGTTTGTAGAACAGCAGCAAGTTTTCCCTTAAGTGGATCACCCAAGGTTTATCGAACTCGGGAGGAAGAGGTCAAAGATATCCCTCTCAAGCAACCCCGCAATCACAAAGCAAGAAGTCTCTTGTGTCCCCAACACACCAAATACACTTGTCGATGTATAGGTGCACTAGTTCGGCGAAGAGATAGTAAAACACAGGTGGTATAGATGGTGGTAATATTGCAGAAAGTAAAGATGCAGTAAAACAAGAAACAAGCGGCGCCAAAATAGCTTGCTGGCGTAGGAAGCAATTCTTTGTGGTGGAAACAAGGCCTAGGGATCATACTTTCGCTAGTGGACACTCTCAACATTGATCACATAATAAATAAGTTCTCTTTCCTTTGTGCTACATATACTCTTGTTTGATAATGAACACCACTAATTGTGTAGGATTACACGAACCCTCAATGCCGGAGTTAACAAGCGCCACAACATTCGATATTCATATTTAAGTAACCTTAGAGCATAATAGATCTTTGCAAAATAAACCAAGTACTAACATAGCATGCACACTGTCACCATCACACTATGAAGGAGGCATAAATCACATCAATACTATCATAGCGATAATCAACTCCATAACCTACAAGAGATTATGATCATAATCTACGACAAGAACTACACAATGCACACACTGTCACCATTACATCATGCAGGAGGAATAGACTACTTTAATAACATCACATGAGTAGCACATAGATAAATAGTGATACAAAGCACATTGCAATCATAAAGGGATATAAATAAGCACTTCACTATGTCATTCATAACAGTGAATAAGTATTCTGTGAAATATAGCCTAAGAGACCCACACGGTGCACACACTGTCACCTTTACACACGTGGGACAAGGAGTCTCGGAGATCACATAAGTAAAACCCACTTGACTAGCATAATGACATCTAGATTACAAGCATCATCATATGAATCTCAATCATGTAAGGCAGCTCATGAGATTATTGTATTGAAGTACATAGGAGAGAGATGAACCACATAGCTACCCAGCCCCGAGCCTCGATGGAGAACTACTCCTCCTCATGGGAGCAGCAACGGTGATGAAGATGGCGGTGGAGATGGCAGCGGTGTCGACGGAGAAGCCTTCCGGGGCACTTCCCCGTCCGGCCGTGCCGGAACAGAGACTCCTGTCCCCCTCTTGGCCCGCGATGGCGGCGGCTCGGAAGGTTTCGCGCCGTGGCTTATTCGTATCGTGTTTTAGGTCGGGACCTTATATAGGCGAAGAGGCGGAGTCGGAGGGCGACGAGGCGACGACACACTAGGGGGCGCGGCCCATGGCCACGCCGCCACCATGTGTGGGCCCCTGTGGCCCCTCTCTCGCGGCTCGGGTGTTCTGGAAGCTTCGTGGAAAAATAGGATGCTGGGCATTGATTTCGTCCGATTCGAGAATATTTCCTTACTAGGATTTCTGGAACCAAAAACAGCAGAAAACAGGAACTGGCCCTTCGGCATCTCGTCAATAGGTTAGTTCCGGAAAACGCATCAAACGATATAAAGTGTGAACAAAACATGTAGGTATTATCATAAAACAAGCATGGAACATCAGAAATTATAGATACGTTTGAGACGTATCAGCTATGCTTGGGTGTTTACCATAGATCATAGGCTCGAATTTTCTTCTTCTTCATTTTTTTTTTCAAATTCTTTCTCAAAATTGTCTTTATATTGGGCGCACGACCTAGCTAGCCCCTTTGTCTATGTTCGGGTTCTTGCAACCGGGCATAGACTCAAGTTGTTGTTGCACTCGAGGAAGTATTCGACTCAAGATTTTTGAAGCACTTGAGGAAATACTCGACTCAAGTCATATGTCTCTTGGCGCAAATAGAAATTGTCAACTTATGTTGGAGGAATCGATGAGGAATCTTGATGTAACGAACGGATCTTGTAAGTAACTAGGAGTCAAAGTTGGATGAAGTCATCATAGCGGACAAGCTGGGATGTTCGGGTGCGCAACCAGTGCTCCCTATGAAAGTAGCCCCCGAGTCTATGTTCGAGTGCTTGTAACATTGTATGGACTCAAGTTATCATGGCGTCCGAAGAAGTACTTGAAGAAGTTGTCGACTCCTGTTGGAGGACTTGATGAAATTGTCGAATCCTGGTAATCACCAAAAAATATGAAGAGTTGTGAAATATTTTATCACTTAAAAACATTGTGTTAGCAGCTTGTAATATTGTTGGTGATGATAAGACTCATCGCGCGATCACCGTATGCTAAGTCTTTTTTGTTAGACTGACACTCGAGGTTTGTGTGCCTTGCCGACCTGTCAGTTGGGCTACAAGGTAGTCAGCTACTCGGGCTTTCGCATGTGAGGTGTCAGATGCTCAGAGTCGATGATATGTAGGGTGAGTTTGGATGAGGCAGCTCCCAAATGTCGGGTGCGATGAAAGTAAAATAATAATTCACTCTTGAAAGAGAAACACTTAGTTTTTTCGGATGCAGAGTTTTACTGGAAGCAATCGACGAGGCGGATATAACCGATGCAGTGGAATGGATCAGCACGACGAGTCCGCAATAGGTGAGCCCCGAGCGAGGTTAGTGCGTGACGTCAAGTTCGCGACGGATGAGCACCCGAGTGTGGCAGGTCCGGGATGACGAGTGCGCGTGGGCGGGTAGCACGGTGTTGAATATGCGACATCGAGTGCGCGATGGCATATCGGCGATGGACGAGATGAATATGCGACATCGAGTGCACGATCGTGAGTCGGCGACGGGCGCGACGCGCAAATAAACAAGAACGAAGACTGCTTCAATCTCTGGAGGCGCATTGATACACCGGTTTGCCTCAAATCTACAGTCAATGGTGCTTTCAGTGCCTCGTACTATAATGGAGACAACCTACCACATTCCTACCGTAGCTGTCTCGTTTCATCTAGAAGAAAAATACTACTAGTAGCACACAGTAGCTGTCTCGTCGAATCAGCTGTATAGCTATGTGTCCAGGAAATTTCAGGCTGATTAATTTGCTGCAAGTTGAACCCAAGCTGATCGGTCGCGACCGTTTCCATGGATTAGGATCTCAGACGAGCTAGCTGCCGTTCGGATAGGGATAGTGCATGAATGCAATGACGAAATCGCTCGGAACCTTGCCGTTGCGACTTGCGACAACCCCGTCGCGGCCGGTCTGATCAAATGGTCCATTGCGATGGAGCTGGATACTTTCACATGCGCGGCGGTTCGTAGAAGAGCAGCTGCGAGTACGACTTCCTTGAATCTTAGGGTCTGTTCGGTTCTGGAACCAGCTGGAATGGAACGGAAAACCGTTCTGCACTTGGGACTCATTCTAGTGTTTGGTTTTGCAGTGGAATGGAACACACTCGTTCCTCAGCAGGGAATATTCTCGCGAGATGCGGAATACACCCGTCCCTCCAATTTGGCCGGACGAGGTGGAACGGCTCCTTCTTAGCGCTAATCTCTCTCTCCCCTTGCATAACCTCTCTCTCTCCAACGTCTCCCTCCCCGACATGACCGGCCGCCCCTATCCAACGAGCTAGGAAGTCAACGTCGGCCCGGGCTCCTCCGTGCTCGCCGCCCTCAGCGGGATCCAGGCGCGGCCAAGACCGGCGACGGCGGCCATGGCCGGGCCAGGCACATCACGGCCTGCAGCGGCTGGCCAGGCGCAGCACGACCTGCAGCGGCTGCGCCATGGCCGAGGGCGGCGGCGGCCACGGCCGGGCCAGGTGCAGCACGGCGAGCAGCGGCCTCGCCAGCAGCGGCGGCGGCCATGGCCGGGCGATTTGGCCCCTTTTCTCTCTAGTTGAATTGCCAAATCCAAATTAGTTAGGGCTAATCCTCAATTTTGGGAACCATTCCATTCTATCTCTTTTTGTCCAACCGAACGCAAGAACGGGATGGAACCGTGACATTCCAGATTATTGGAATGGAATGGTTCCATTCTATTCCACTATGTTCCACAACCGAACACACCCTTAATTTAGAACCTTTTGCACAGGATAGGATGACTATTGATCTAGCCAGATGCAATGCATAGTTGTGAGCTGCTCTTTTTATCATTCTAAGCAGAGCTGCGCGATTATTTTGACTTCCTGCCTGTCGTTGATTGATGGGGTTTTTTATGCGCTAAGACGCCCTCAAGTTTCTATAATTGTCGGTCACTTGATTGTTACCTCTTAGATTTTTTTCCCTTTCGAATTTGGAAAAAGATTTACTATTTTATTGATTAAGACAGTGAAAGCAAAACGGCCGAACACGTCCCAATCCAAAAGCGACTCCAAGGCTAAGACAAACCCATCAAAACTACTGACTGTAAGCACTAAAGATGGACTCCCACAGAAAATATTTGGTGGTACATGGTCGAAGCCAAAAAAAAAAAAAAAAAAAAAACTCAAAGGCCAAGAGAAACATGGAAACCACCAAGTGTAAACACTAAAGACTTACACCCCAAGAATAAAGTTGGCGGTACATGGTGGAAGCCAAAAAAATCTTGAAACCCATCTCTCCCCTGAAATAAAATTGGAGGTAAAAGGTCGAATCCAAAAAATCTCCAAGACTGACACAAACCAAGTGTAAACACTAAAGACCGTCTCCCTTGGAATAAAATTGGTGGTACATGGCTGAAGCAAAAAAAAAAAATCTCCAAGCCGGTACCCATGAAAACGTCTCTCAAAGAAGAAACATGAAAACGAGTGTAAACACAAAAGATAGACTCCCCCAAAATAATATTCGTAGTACAAAGCTGAATTAAAAAAATTCCAAGGCAAACATAAACTCATGAAAACCACGGATTGTAAACACTAAATACCGACTCTCCCTAAATAAAATTGGCGGTACGAAGCCCCGAAGACATAAAGATCCAAGGGATGAGCTCATGACACCATGAGTGTTAGAGCATCTCCACTCGTCCCCCCGAACAGGCCCTCGGCGAGCGTTTTTTACATCCGGACGGCGTAAATCGGCCCAGTCGTGCTCGTTGTCCGGAATTGGGCCTAGTTTCATCCGGCGATCCACGCCATCCCCCGCCCCCGAGCGCTGACTGACGAAACGAAAGCGCTGAAATACCGAGGAACCTTCCCGCGTCTGGTGGCCCCAACTTGTCGGCGAGAGAAACCGATCGTCGTCCTCATCGCATCGTCTTCCGCGCGCTGTAAAGCCTGCCGTCTGCATTCGCCGTCCACGCGGCGAGTTAATGTCGTCGTCTTCCGCGCACGCATCGTCTTCCGCGCGCACTCCACGCGGTCAAAGGCTGCCGCCGGTCAGCTCGCCGCGGACGCGTCGCACCACGCCGCATTAATCCCCGTGCCAGCCGCACTATATACGCCGTCCGCTCGCCGCAGGGGTACCCCGTGATCCACTCTCCCTCCAGCCTCCCTCTAGTCTCCGTCCACTCTCCCTCACTCTCCGAAGATGGCATTCTCCGACGACGACGGCGCAGCCAACAACGGCTTCCCCGCCGCTCGCTCCACGCGTGGGGGGCCACCAGCGGGGTACCCCGCCCGCCGGACACGAGGCCGCCCGGCGGGGGTGGCGGCTGAGCCGCGGCGGCGTGCCAATCCCGCCGCCGCCTCGGGGCGACCTCCTCGACATCGAGATCGAGGAGGCGCGGATGAAAATGACGGACGAGGAACGCGCCGAGCCACGCCACCACCCCGACAACTACACGGCGTGGAACTCGTATTTCTGCGCCGGTGGGAGCGGGAGCCGCCGTACGACGGCCCGCCACCTCCGCTCTCGCGCAACAACTCGGCGGGCCGCAAACGTTGGTGGAGCGCGCCGGGCCGGAGCTCGAGGCCGTCATCGAGCACATCCAAGGCGGCAACTTCCCGGGCCGACGATGCCCGCTCCATCGAGGGCATCGGCGAGCCGGGAAACGTCCGGCAGCCACGGCGCATGGCTGCAGCTCGTCGTCTTCCGGACGGCGCCGAGGTCATCTTGGCTCCGGTGAAGAGGAGGAGGCGACGCCGCCTCGACGCCGGTGCGCGTCAAGAAGGAGCCGCGTCTCCGCCGCCGACCAGAGGCGCAGCAGCGGCGCCCGTCATCTCGCGACCAGCTCGCGCCGCAGAGCGGCCGGAAGAGGACGAAGAAAGAGGCCGCCGCACTCCAGCTCGCCGAGGAGGAGGCGAAGCGCGCGGAGGACGCCGCGATGGCGGAGGCGATCGCCAGGTCGCCGAAGGACCCTGGAGGAGGAGGCGCGAGACGACGCCGCGCCGGAATGCCAGCGCGCCGGGAGCGGCAGAGGCGGAGCAGCAGCCGGCTGCCGGACCTGCCGCCGCACACCAACGCGCCGCCGCGCCGCCGGCGCGTCGCGCGCCACAACCGCCAACGACGATGCCGCGCGCTTCCGCCGTCCCGCGACACTTCCGGCGTCGCCCCGTCTCGACTCGAGTCCTCCGACGACGACATGTACAAGCCATCCCCGGGGCGGGGAGACGCCGGCCAGGGCAGCAGCCAGGCCGCGCAGCCGAAGGACGACTCCGACGACGACGACGGCGACCACACGGTGTTCTACCGCCATTTAGGCATGTAGATCGCCGTGTTTTAGAATTAGCATTTGAATTCCCCTAGCCGAATTCGAATATAGTCGAATTCGGCCTCTATGTATGAACTCCGCCCGTTATATGATAAATATCATTAAATTTAGTCTATATTCACCCGCTTTAGCCGTAGTTTGTCAAGTTTTTTTCAAATTCGCCTCGTCGACTTCGCCCGGGCACGCGGCTGGGAAACTACTACCCCCACGCCAAATCTTCCTCCAATCCGGACGAAAAATTCGCCGGATTTGGGCGTGGGGAGCGCCAACGAGTGGGGATGCTCTTAGAGCATCTCCAGTCGCGCCCCCCAAAGCGTCCCCCAAAGGGATTTGAGGCGCGCCGGACAAAAAAGCCGCGCCCCAAAGCCCTTTTGTCCGGCGCGGCCCGATACGGTGTCCGCGCGAGCCCGTCCCGTCCCACAGGACGCTCCCGGACGCCGGACACAACGAAAGCGAGGCGGGCTCCCACATGTCGGCGACTATTTGCATAAACCGTTGGTTCGCGCCTTTTCTCGTCGCTCCTTCCTTCCTTCGCTTCCCACCCCACCGCCGCCGCCGGATTTCGCCGCTGGCTCTGTCAGGCGAGTCTCCACCGCACTCGGCTGGCTCCCTGTCGTACAACATGATCATCGAGGATGACGCAAGAATCATGTTAGGTCACATGTTGGTCCCTATGAGTGTCAAGGCCCTCTCGCGGAGGTTGATCATGAGTTGCCTGCAGATTTTGATTTTCTCGCCATGTACGCAGAGATCCGTGACAGCAATGTGCATGAGCAACTTCAAGCTGATCTCGTTGAGCATTTGTGGAGGATCAAAGGAAATACCGTGGCACCTTGATGTATCATCTAGCCCTTTTCATTATATTTGATTACTTGTTTTATTGTTTGTTGTAATTTAATTTGAAAACAATCCTCAAAAACATTTTTTTCATATGCTACATTTCATATAAATGGTTTGTGTGTTAGAAAAAATATTTTAAATGTTTGGGGGCGACGTTTGGGGGACGCGGCTGGGGAGCGACGTCCCCCAAACGCGGCACGACGAACAAACACGTCCCCCAAACGCTCAATCCGGCGCGGTTTGGGGGACGGTTTGGGGGACGCGGCTGGAGATTCTCTTAATTAACAATATTCCATTAAGTAAAGGCCACATAAGACCTACTGCTGGAGGCCGTCTTTCCATATGAAAATTGAGCTTCGAACTCAGAAGTCCATATATAGATTGGCACGTTGGGTGACTTGTGGGAGTGCTGGACGTTAGGTTTGGTTCTTAGAAACTACTACTGCGCGCCCATACGAACACCCCGACCACTTCATAGTACGCCAGCCCCACGCCCCACGCTTCGGGAGGATCATTAGATTGTACGTCACTTGATGTCGCGTACGAGACATGGGAGGTAGGTGGGCACACTGCTCAACGCCCGGCGGCTGCCATTGCCGTTGCCATCCACACCCACGGCGTGTCACCATGGCATCAACCGTGCTCGGTTCTGTGCCAAAGGACTTCCAAATCTGCAGGTCGATGGCGAACCATATACGGAGTATAAGCTAACAGACTGAAGGTAGCTAGTGAGGTAACCGTTTGTGATTTGTTACTTGTTAGCACTTAGGCCACTACAGGAAACGCTGCCGATGGCCAGAACCTGTGCCGACGGCTAAATATAGGGGCGTCGGCATAAGTATCATTCCGGCCATGATCTAATCCTGACGATTTTTTGGAAAATAATTTTAGATTTAAAATATGATATGATATATGTGTGTGTGTGTGCGCGTGTGTGTGTGCACTGGTAGAAAAAAGGCCATCAGTCGCGATGCACTTCCGTTACCATGCAACCGCGACCAATTAAGCGCGACTAAAGTCCCCCCCCTTAGTCGCGGTTCCTTACAACCGCGACTAAAGGCTCCTCCACGTGGCCGCTAGCAGTCCTTCGGGGCGGAGGACCTTTAGTCGCGGTTCTCTCGCCAACCGCGACTAAAGGTCACGCCGTGTTTAGGGTTTTACCCCCCCCCCCGCCTAACTGGTTACTTTTAATTTGTATTGTTTTATTTCTTTTATGTTTTATTTTAATTTTGAAGGAGTTTCACATATTCTACGGTATACATGCATATGAATGTACAATTTCAAACAAATTTGACATTAGAACCAAAAAGAATTTAAGAGGAATATACAATATATATTCAATATCGGATGACCACATATACAATTTTGAACAAGTTTCCATACATAATTTATAAGTGCATATAAAGTTCAACGTCCTCTACATAGTGTTCTCCTCTAGGATCGATGACTTGGTTCGCGAACCATCCAGCTAGTTCCTCTTAAAGTGGTCGGAAGCAGCTTCGACTGGCCGCCCGGAGGCCAATCCTCTTGATGTTGTTCTCGACGGCTCCCGCTCGTGGTGTATCTCCGGATCCTCTCACAAACATAGTATCCATATAGATTGGTCCCCGGTGGCTGAATATCCCCAGTCGCACTTTGCCTTTTAAATTGTAGATCTTTTTTAATTCACCGACCTTTGATCTACGAACCGTCTCCAAACCCTACGAGGCAAAGAAAATTAAATGAACAAGAGAGTTATTAATTAGTTATTGATATTAGGAAATGATGAACGAAATAGGCCGATCGATATAGAGCGCAAACAAATGAAAATAATTACTTCTGCATCATTTTTCTCATGTCGGCCCAAAGCGCCGCATCCATATTCAGAGAGTCGTGGACGAGAACTGTGGAGTTCTGAATTTGAATTACTAGCAGAATCCAGTGGAACCTGTGGACACGATACATGCACAATCATGCATAACTCATCGATTAGCCACATACCATGCATGGAGTAAACAAAAGAGAATGTGCTCAAGACAGAAACACTCACCCAAAATGGTAAGGAAATAGAATATCACTTTTGAGTTCCTGTTTTAAAAGAAACCGCCACAGGTCTTCCTCCACGTCCTTGGGGTGGTGTTTTAACACATATGAATTAACGATGTGTGGGTCAATGAACCCAACATCATGGACGAGCCTTATTCGCATTTCCCGCTTCTTCAATCTGCATAATAGCGTACACAACAAGATAGTTAGGACAATATATATATATATATAGTGTGCAATGAACGAGATGGGGTAGAAATTAATAAATCACTTACAGAACATAGCAACCGATGATAGATTTGTCGAGCTCGCGCAGATTGAACAGCTGGAACAATTCATTCCGTTGAATTGTTACATAGTAATGTTTGAAGTGATGCTCAGGTCTAACTTTCGCATAAATATATTCTTTGGCGTTTTTAAGTTTTATGTAACCCTTGTACCAAATTAGCAGACCTTTCATTTGTCGAGGTAGATCCTTTTCCTGCGCAGGCTCGACGAGAGGCCCATTCGCCACATATGTAAATACTACGTCCTTCATTGGCGCCTCATCAAGGCCTAACAGTGCACGAAGAGTGATACCTAAGTTGGCCGCTTGTTCTGTGGCACTCGCTACAGTCAATCCATGTGTTGCCGCAGCCGCTATGATTTCGGGGTCATCCGGATCGGCGGCTTGCACTATGAGCGGGCGATCGATTGTTTACTTTGTTCTCCGAGCTGGGCAACTTTTCCCCCTTTCTAATTTTTCTCGGCCTCCTCCAAGGCTTTCTTCTCCGCTTCTCCGCTAACTCTTGGTTCCTCCCGAACGTGAGTGCTTGCCTACGAAGTTCACGTTCATAGTCGTCGTGAGATTCTTCGCGGCTTGGGACGGTGTGTTCAAAAATGACTTAGCCCACTTCTTTTGCTCATCAGAAAATACTGGCTTGGGCTCGCCCTCTATTTTCTTCTTGCAGCTCGCCTTCCATTTCTCTAAATCAGCAGCCGCGCCCGCCTCGACTTCCTCGGCACTACTTTCCCAAGGCCTCCCGGGGAGAGGCTTCAGTGATGGCTCCGGTATCTTTGTGGTTCTAGGTACGTAAGGGTCCGGTTAATAACCCAGACTGCTTCGCTTCTTCGCCGAGGTGGATTGGGGGCGGCGCCCGATCACCCGCCGGACGAGGATCGTGGCGGCGTCTCGCTACTCGCCGAGGTGAATTGGGGGCGGCGGCCGGCTGACGTGGGAGGTGTAGGTGAACCACCACCACCACCACCGCCGCCGCCACCACCAACAGGGGTGGACTTGTTTGCCTTGGCGCCTCGCCTTGAAACTTGATAAACTTCTTTTCCATAGAATGAACTAGCGCTTGACACCTCCAAGTCTCTCCTTCGGGTGTAGCAATGTCAATCTCCAGCTCCTCAAACCCTTGGACTATTTCCTCCACCGTGACACGAGCATAGCCATCCGGAATGGGGTTGTTGTGGTGGAGTGCCCCAGGCTCACATGGCAAAGCACCGCCGATGGCTACCTTCATGGACATGTTCCCCATTGGATAATGCAGATGACATTCTTTCATCTCCTTTACATCGTCCACGGGGTAGCGAGGAGGCTCCGGTGCAGTAATTTCGACCGCCGTTGCATTATCAATAGCCGGCGGGTTCTCCGTGGAAGTGATGGCGTGTAACTCACACGTTCGTTGGGAACCCCAAGAGGAAGGTATGATGCGCACAGTAGCAAGTTTTCCCTCAGAAAGAAACCAAGGTTTAATCGAACCAGGAGGAGCCAAGAAGCACGTTGAAGGTTGATGGTCGCGAAATGTGATGCGGCGCAACACCAGGGATTCCGCGCCAACTAGGAACCTGCACAACACAATCCAAGTACTTTGTCCCAACGAACAGCTGAGGTTGTCAATCTCACCGCTTGCCGTAACAAAGGATTAAACGTATCGAGTGGAAGATGTTTGCAAAGAAAACAAGAAACAAGTAGATTGTATGCTATGTAAAGAATAGGACCGGGGTCCACAGTTCACTAGAGGTGTCTCTCCCATAAGATAAAAGCATGTTGGGTGAACAAATTACAGTCGGGCAATTGACAAATAGAGAAAGGCATAACAATGCATATACATGACATGGTAAATATAGTGAGATTTAATCCTGCATTACGACAAAGAACATAGACCGCCATCCAACCGCATCTATGCCTAAAAGTCCACCTTCAGTTATCGTCCGAACCCCTCCGTATTGTTGCAAAGCAACAGACAATTGCATTAAGTATGGTGCGTAATGTAATCAACAACTACATCCTTAGACATAGCATCAATGTTTTATCCCTAGTGGCAACAAGACATCACAACCTTAGAACCTTCTGTCACGATCCCAGATTCAATGAAGGCATGAACCCACTATCGAGCATAAATACCCCTCTTGGAGTTAAGAGCAAAAACTTGGCAGCCTCTACTAATAACGGAGAGCATGCAAGATCATAAACAACACATAAACAATAGATTGATAATCACCATAATCATAGTACTCTCTATCCATCGGATCCCGACAAACACAACATATAGTATTACAGATAGATGATCTTGATCATGTTAGGCAGCTCACAAGATCCAACAATGAAGCACAACAAGGAGAAGACGACCATCTAGCTACCGCTATGGACCCATGGTCCAGGGGTGAACTACTCACTCATCACTCCGAGGCATGACCATGGCGGTGTAGAGTCCTCCTGAGATGAATCCCCCCTCCGGCAGGGTGTCGGAGGCGATCTCCGAATCCCCCGAGATGGGACGCGGCGGCGCGCTCTGTAAGGTTTTCCGTATCGTGCCTTGGCTCGGGGGTTTCGCGATTAAGCTTTAAGTAGGCGGAGGGTCAACGCGAGGCCACACGAGGGGCCCAGGGGGCAGGTCGCGCGCCAAGGCCCGGGGCCGCGCCGGCCACCCCCTGGCCTCCTCGTGGCCCCACTTCGTTAGGGTCTTCGGTCTTCTGGAAGCTTCGTGCAAAAATAGGACCCCGGGCGAAAGTTTCTCCAATTCCGAGAATATTTCTTTACTAGGATTTCTGAAACCAAAACAGCAGAAAACAAGAACTCTTCGGCATCTTGTTAATAGGTTAGTTCCGTAAAATGCATAAATATGACATATAATGCATAAAACATGTAGGTATTATCAATAAAGTAGCATGGAACATAAGAAATTATCGATACGTTGAGACGTATCAGCATCCCTGTTAGTTCTGCTCTCTCCAGTAAAACGATAACAAAGATAATTTCAAGTGACATGCCATCATAATCTTGATCATACTATTTGTAAACATATGTAATGAATGCAGCGATCAAAGCAAAGGTAATGACATGAGTAAACAAGTGAATCATATAGCAAAGACTTTTCATGAATAGTACTTCAAGACAAGCATCAATAAGTCTTGCATAAGAGTTAACTCATAAAGCAATAAATCAAAGTAAAGGTGTTGAAGCAACACATAGGAAGATTAAGTTTCAGCGGTTGCTTTCAACTTGTAACATGTATATCTCATGGATATTGTCAACATAAAGTAATATAATAAGTGCAATATGCAAATATGTAGGAATCAATGCACAGCTCACACAAGTGTTTGCTTCTTAAGGTGGAAGGAGATAGGTAAACTGACTCAACAATAAAGAAAAGAATGGTCCTTCAAAGAGGAAAGCATCGATTGCTGTATTTGGGTAGAGCTTTTATTTTGAAAACATGAAACAATTTTGTCAACGGTAGTAATAAAGCATATGAGTTATGAAAATTATATCTTACAAGTTGCAAGCCTCACGCATAGTATACTAATAGTGCCCGCACCTCGTCCTACTTAACTTGGACTACCGGATCTTCGCATGCCATGTTTCAACCAAGTGTCACAAAGGGGTACCTCCATGCCGCCTGTACAAAGGTCCAAGGAGAATGCTCGCATTTCGGATTTCTCGCTTTTGATTATTCTCAACTTAGACATCCATACCGGGACAACATGGACAACAGATAATGGACTCCTCTTAAATGCATAAGCATGTAGCAAAGATTATTGTTCTCATATGAGATTGAGGATATATGTCCAAAACTGAAACTTCCACCATGGTTCATGGCTTTAGTTAGCGGCCCAATGTTCTTCTCTAACAATTTTGCATGCTCCAACCACTAAAATGATAGACCTTCAGACAAGACGGACATGCATAGCAACTCACATGATATTCAACAATAGTTGATGGCGTCCTCAGCAGCATGGTTATCGCACAACAACAACTTAATAAAATATAAAGTGCATAAGTACATATTCAATACTACGATAGTTTTTAAGGCTATTTTGTCCCATGAGCTATATATTGCAAAGGTGAATGATGGAAATTTAAAGGTAGCACTCAAGCAATTTACTTTTGAATGGCTGAGAAATACCATGTAGTAGGTAGGTATGGTGGACACAAATGGCATAGTAGTTGGCTCAAGGATTTTGGATGCATGAGAAGTATTCCCTCTCGATACAAGGTTTAGGCTAGCAAGGTTATTTGAAGCAAACTCAAGGATGAACAAGTGCAGCAAGACTCACATAAAAGACATATTGTAAACATTATAAGACTCTACACCGCCTTCCTTGTTGTTCAAAACTCAATACTAGATATTATCTAGACCTTAGAGAGACCAAATATGCAAATCAAATTTTAGCAAGCTCTATGTATTTCTTCATTAATGGGTGCAAAGTATATGATGCAAGAGCTTAAACATGAGCACAACAATTGCAAAGTATCACATTATCCAAGACATTTTTAGAATTACTACATGTAGCATTTTCCAATTCCAACCATATAACAAATTAACGAAGAAGAAACTTCGCCATGAACATTATGAGTAAAGCCTAAGGACACATGTGTCCATATGCAACAGCGGAGCGTGTCTCTCTCCCACAAAGTGAATGCTAGGATCCATCTTATTCAAACAAAACAAAACGAAACAAACCGACGCTCCAAGTAAAGAACACCAGATGTGATTGAATAAAAATATAGTTTCAGGGGAGGAACCTGATGATGTTGTCGATGAAGAAGGGAATGCCTTGGCATCCCCAAGCTTAGACGCTGAGTCTTCTTAAAATATGCAGGGGTGAACCACGGGGCATCCCCAAGCTTAGAGCTTTCACTCCTCTTGATCATAGTATATCATTCTCCTCTCTTGACCCTTGAAAACTTCCTTCACACCAAACTTCAAGCAAACTCATTAGAGGGTTAGTGCATCATTAATAATTCACACATTCAGAGGTGACACAATCATTATTTTCACTTCTGGACATTGCATAATGCTACTGGACATTAATGGATCAAAGAAATAAATCCAACATAGCAAAAGAGGCAATGCGAAATAAAAGGCAGAATCTGTCAAAAACAGAACAGTCCGTAAAGACGAATTTATAAATGGCACCAGACTTGCTCAAATGGAAAAACTCAAAACTAATGAAAGTTGCGTACATATCTGAGGATCACGTAAATTGGCAGATTTTTTCGAATTTTCTACAGAGAATTATGCCCAGATTCGTGACAGACAGCAATGCTGTTTCTGCGCAGCGATCCCAAATATAACATCAACTTTGACATAGAAACTTCACTTGGCACAAAAACATGATAAGGAGAGGTTGCTACAGTAGTAAACAACTTCCAAGACTCAATAAAACAAAAAATTGCTGTAGGTAAAAACATGGGTTGTCTCCCATAAGCGCTTTTCTTTAACGCCTTTCAGCTAGGCGCAGAAAGTGCAAATCAAGTAACATCGAGAGTAGAAGCATCAACATCATAGCTTGTTCTAATAATAGAATCAAAAGGCAACTTCATTCTCTTTCTAGGGAAGTGTTCCATACCTTTCTTGAGAGGAATTGATATTTAATATTACCTTCCCTCATATCAATAACAGCACCAACAGTTCAAGAAAAGGTCTTCCCAACACAATTGGACAAGATGCATTGCATTCGATATCCAAGACAACAAAATCAACGGGACAAGGTTATTGTTAACCGTAATATGCACATTATCAATCCTCCCCAAAGGTTTCTTTTTAACATTATCGGCAAGATTAACATCCAAATAACAATTCTTCAATGGTGGCAAGTCAAGCATATCATAAATCTTTTTAGGCATAACAAATACTTGCACCAAGATCACATAAAGCATTACATTCAAAGTCATTGAATTTCATTTTAATGATGGGCTCCCAACCATCCTCTAACTTTCTAGGAATAGAAGTTTCAAGTTTTAGTTTCTCTTTCTAGCTTTTATGAGAGCATTTGTAATATGTTTTGTAAAGGCTAAATTTATAGCACTAGCATTAGGACTTTTAGCAAGTTTTTGTAAGAACTTTATAACTTCAGAAATGTGGCAATCATCAAAATCTAAATCATTATGAGCTACAGCAATGGGATCATTGTTCCCAAGGTTGGAAAAAATTTCAGCAGTTTTATCACAAGCAGTTTCAGCAGTTTTAGCAATTTCAGGCAGTTTTGTTCGCTTTGCACTAGGAGTAGAAACATTGCCAACACCAATTATATTACCATTGATAGTAGGAGGTGCAGCAACATGTGAAGAATTAGCATTACTAGTGGTGGTAATAGTCCAAACTTTAGCTACATTATTCTCTTTAGCTAGTTTTTCATTTTCTTCTCTATCCCACCTAGCACGCAATTCAGCCATTAATCTTATATTCTCATTAATTCTAACTTGGATGGCATTTGCTGTAGTAGTAATCTTATTATCAATATCATTATTAGGCATAACTTTCAACTTTAAAAGATTTACATCAGAGGCAAGTCTATCAACTCTAGAAGCAATAGTATCAATTTTATCAAGCTTTTCCTCAACAGATTTGTTAAAAGCAGTTTGTGTACTAATAAATTCTTTAAGCATGGCTTCAAGACCAGAGGGTACACTCCTATTATTATTGTAAGAATTCCATAAGAATTACCATAACCATTACCATTAGCGTAAGGATATGGCCTATAGTTATTACCGTAGTTGTTCCTATAAGCATTGTTGTTGAAATTATTATTTTTAATGAAATTCACATCAACATTTTCTTCTTGAGCAACCAATGAAGCTAAAGGAACATTATTTGGATCTACATTAGATCTACCATTCACAAGCATAGACATAATCACATCAATCTTATCACTCAAGGAAGAGGTTTCTTCAACAGAATTTACCTTCTTACCTTGTGGAGCTCTTTCCGTGTGCCATTCAGAGTAATTTATCATCATATCATCAAGAAGTTTTGTAGCAGCCCCCAATGTGATGGACATAAAGGTACCTCCAGCAGCTGAATCCAATAAATTCGCGAAGAAAAATTTAGTCCTGCATAGAAGGTTTGGATGATCATCCAAGTAGTCAGTCCATGGGTTGGGCAATTCTTTACCAAAGTTTTCATTCTCTCCCCTGCTTGAGCAACATGTTCAGTATCTAATTGTTTAAAATTCATTATGCTACTTCTCAAAGATATAATTTTAGCTGGAGGATAATATCTACCAATAAAAGCATCCTTGCATTTAGTCCATGAATCAATACTATTCTTAGGCAAAGATAGCAACCAATCTTTAGCTCTTCCTCTTAATGAGAAAGGAAACACTTTCAATTTAATAATATCACCATCTACATCTTTATACTTTTGCATTTCACAAAGTTCAACAAAATTATTGAGATGGGCAGCAGCATCATCAGAACTAGCACCAGAAAATTGTTCTCTCATAACCAAATTCAATAAAGCAGGTTTAATTTGAAAGAATTCTGTGTAGTAGCAGGTGGAGCAATAGGTGTGCATAGGAAATCATTATTATTTGCATTTGTGAAGTCACACAATTTAGTATTTTCATGGTTGGCCATTTTAGCAACAAAACAAACTAGATAAAGTAAATGCAAGTAACTAATTTTTTTGTGTTTTCGATATGGAAAGCAAGACAGTAAATAAAGTAAAACTAGCAACTAATTTTTTTGTATTTTGATTTAGTGCAGCAAACAAAGTAGTAAATAAAATAAAATAAAGCAAGACAAAAACAAAGTAAAGAGATTGAGAAGTGGAGACTCCCCTGCAACGTGTCTTGATCTCCCGCAACGGCGCTTGAAAAAGAGCTTGATGGCGTGTAACTCACACGTTCGTTGGGAACCCCAAGAGGAAGGTATGATACGTGGCAAGTTTTCCCTCGAAAGAAACCAAGGTTTAATCGAACCAGAGGAGCCAAGAAGCACGTTGAAGGTTGATGGTCGCGAAATGTGATGCGGCGCAACACCAGGGATTCCGGCGCCAACTAGGAACCTGCACAACACAACCCAAGTACTTTGTCCCAACGAAACAAAGTGAGGTTGTCAATCTCACCGGCTTGCTGTAACAAAGGATTAAACGTATCGAGTGGAAGATGTTTGCAAAGAAAACAGTAAAACAAGTAGATTGTATGCTATGTAAAGAATAGGACCGGGGTCCACAGCTCACTAGAGGTGTCTCTCCCATAAGATAAAAGCATGTTGGGTGAACAAATTACAGTCGGGCAATTGACAAATAGAGAAAGGCATAACAATGCATATACATGACATGGTAAATATAGTGAGATTTAATCCGGCATTACGACAAAGAACATAGACCGCCATCCAACTGCATCTATGCCTAAAAGTCCACCTTCAGGTTATCATCCGAACCCCCTCCAGTATTAAGTTGCAAAGCAACAGACAATTGCATTAAGTATGGTGCGTAATGTAATCAACAACTACATGCTTAGACATAGCATCAATGTTTTATCCCTAGTGGCAACAAGACATCACAACCTTAGAACCTTCGGTCACGATCCCACATTCAATGAAGGCATGAACCCACTATCGAGCATAAATACCCCCTCTGGAGTTAAGAGCAAAAACTTGGCCAGAGCCTCTACTAATAACGGAGAGCATGCAAGATCATAAACAACACATAAACAATAGATTGATAATCACCATAATCATAGTACTCTCTATCCATCGGATCCCGACAAACACAACATATAGTATTACGTATAGATGATCTTGATCATGTTAGGCAGCTCACAAGATCCAACAATGAAGCACAACAAGGAGAAGACGACCATCTAGCTACTGCTATGGACCCATGGTCCAGGGGTGAACTACTCACTCATCACTCCGAGGCGACCATGGCGGGTGTAGAGTCCTCCGGGAGATGAATCCCCTCTCCGCAGCCGGAGGCGATCTCCGTAATCCCCGAGATGGACTGCGGCGGCGGCGTCTCCGTAAGGTTTTCCGTATCGTGGCTCTCGGCTGGGTTTCGCGACGGAAGCTTTAAGCAGGCGGAGGGTCAACGCGAGGCCACACGAGGGCCCAGGGGCCACACGGCCAAGGCCTGGGCCGCGCTGCCACCCCCCGGCCTCGTGGCTCCCCTCGCTAGGGTCTTCGCCTTCTCCGAAGCTTCGTGCAAAATAGGACCCTGGGCGAAAGTTTCGCCCAATTCCGAGAATATTTTCTACTAGGATTTCTGAAACCAAAACAGCAGAACAAGCAATCGCTCTTCGGCATCTTGTTAATAGGTTAGTTCCGTAAAATGCATAAATATGACATATAATGTGCATAAAACATGTAGGTATCATCAATAAAGTAGCATGGAACATAAGAAATTATCGATACGTTGGAGACGTATCGCAGCATCACCGCTTTCTCATCCGCGTGGAAGCTAGATCCGCCGGATGATCTTCATGCGTCCCAGCTGCCGATCTTTCTTGTACTAGTATATTCAAGGTTTTCTTCATCGTATCGACTTCCGATACCAACTTCGCCATAACATCTGCATCCCGATCCATATTTCTCTTACGACTTCGTAACCGTACGGTCATCGTTCTGGGAGAACCCTACTTTCCACGGAATGTCCCGGACATGCCTCGTACACGTCCTCCGTGTTCAGGATTCCCGAGGGCTCTTGTCAGCGCGTCGTTCTCTCTGTTGAACTTGATCTTCCTCTCTTGAGCATCCCTCATTGCCTCAATAAGCTTTTCGGTGGTTTAATTATTTTGCCCGGTAAACACACTCCCCTGTCTCCCGGTTCAGCGATCCCCCATGCCCGTACCACCAGCTTTTGGCCCTTGGGTCCCATCCCTCCGTACCCGGACGGATTCCTCGCGCCCTCAGCTCTTCCATCTTCTCCCACTTAGGCTCCCAAAAGCGATACCCTCCTGGCCCCATAATATGATTGTAATTCCTTCTTAGCCGCATTTTCCTTTTTTTTTCGATATTTCAATGAAATGCTCCGTTTCTTGCTTCACAAATTCTGGCCAATCATGTTGAAGTCTCTCATATTGTCCTTTGAATCCGGAGTCTTGTTCTGGTTGACATAGTCACGGGCTAGATTTTGCTTGAATTTCCAATGTATCGGCCATCTTACCAAGAGCGAACTGTTTGATTAGCTTCCTCCTCTTCTTGTTTTCCTCAATCTTGTTACCCTCCTCATCGAATTTGTGGTATTCCGGAGGTAGGATGAAATGTTCCATAAGCTTTTTAAAGCAATCCTTTTTAGTTCTCTTGTCGACAAAAGTGAAACCAAGACGTGCCGTCTTTGGCTCATGCCACTCCTGGAGGGTGATCGAGACGTTGTCTCTAACAACGGCTCCGCATTGGTTGATAAACTTGGTGGCGTGCTTCTGGGGCTCCAGCGGCCTGCCGGTTGCACTGTCGACAACCTCGATGGTATATGTTTCTCCTGGTTTGAGCGTCTTGGTTGCGCCACGCTTTGACGACGACGTACTCGATTTTTTCGACGATCCGGCCGAGGGCTAAAATAAGAAAGAGAGTCGCGCGTGTTACTACACACATATTTATTCAAATCAGTAAGTTTGTATCACCAGAGGCAAAATGTATATATATACCTCGGCGCCGGAGTTGGTTGCTACTTGCAATTCAAGATCGTCGTTTATCGACGTTTCTTCCCCATCATCTTGCTGACGGCCTTCATCTTGACCGTCAAGTTTCAGATAAGAAGAAATATCCTCTTCATCTTGTTCGGTCGGCACATATGGAATATCGCCGTTTATGATGCCGAACATATGGTCTTCAGCGTCCAGATCATAGTTGTCCGTAATCGGGTCAGCTCTATCGTCCGCCATGTCACTCCAAAACATGTAGTAAAAACTAAGTAATTGTGTATATGCCAGCATTAATTATCACATCTACATATAAAGAGAGAGGGTGACGAGGAGGCGAGAGGGGGGACGCGTGTATTAGATGTGTATATGCGGGCGAGAGGGGGGACCGCGTGACCGAGAGACCGGTGGTGGCGAAGGACGGTGGCGGTGCCGATCCTCTCTCGTAAAAAAACCCCGCGCGGATATGGAGGGGGAGGCGAGGCCTCGCCTCCCCCTCCGTATATACACGCGGGGTCGAAGCCGATATTCCAACAAATTCCAAACTTTGTAATTATTTTTGTACTATTTTTAAATGAAAGTTACTTAATTAGCACTATTTTAAGTTTTCAAAATTTGAAGTTTACAAAATTTTAAGTTTTCAAATTTTTAAGTTCACAAAATTCTAAGTCAATTTTAATTAACAAAATGTGAGTTCATGAAAAAACAATAAAAAAACAAAAAAACCCCGCGCGGATATGGAGGGGGAGGCGAGCCTCCCCCTCCGTATATACACGCGGGGTCGAAGCCGATATTCCAACAAATTCCAAACTTTGTAATTATTTTTGTACTATTTTAAAATGAAAGTTACTTAATTAGCACTATTTTAAGTTTTCAAAATTTGAAGTTTACAAAATTTTAAGTTTTCAAATTTTTAAGTTCACAAAATTCTAAGTCAATTTTAATTAACAAAATGTGAGTTCATGAAAAAACAATAAAAAACAAAAAGGCCGGGCGCCCTCTCTCCCTCTCCTCTCTCGTAACGGCGCGCACGCACGTACGGCGGCGGCGCGGTTAGGTGCGCGGGCGTTGCATGCGACGCGGGAGAGGCGCGGCGGACGGGCGAGGCGCCACGGGAGGCGCGATGGCGACGGCGACGGCGATGGCTTAGTCTAGTGCGCGCCGGGCGTGCCGCGGCCGAGGGGCGAGGTACGGCGCGAGCAGCGGTGGCCGCGAAGGAGGCGCGGGGACGACTCGCGACGACGGCGCGAGGGCGAGGCGACGGCGGGGGCGACGACGACGACGACGACGGCGCGAGGGCGAGGCGATCGGAGCGAAGACGAAGACGGAGCGGGCGAGGAAGAAGAAGTGAATCGCCCGCGCCGCCCGCGCGTATTTATAGGCGCGGTTGGTGTGGCCAACCGCGACTAAAGGGTACCTTTAGTCGCGGTTGGCCACACCAACCGCGACCGAAGCCCAATTTTCGCCTGTTTTTGTGTTCCGCGGAAATGAGTTAGTCGCGGTTGGCAGTGCAACCGCGACTAAAGGCCTTTTTTCGAAAGTATTTCCATTTGTAAATGTTATAAATACAAAATAATATATCAACAAATCAGAAAAATAAAACTAATTCATTTCTAAATGTGAAAATACAAATAATATATCAAAAAATTCAGAAAAATAAAACTAATGCATTTCAAAATCTTAAAAATACAAATAATATATCAAAAAATAAAGAAAAATAAAACTAATTCAATTCAAAATCTTAAAAATAGAAATAATATATCAATAAATTCAGAAAATAAAACTAATTCAATTCAAAATATGAAAAATACAAATAATATATCAAAAAATAAAGAAAAATAAATCCCCGCTGGCATCCCGATAACCAGCATACTTGGGACGCCTTCTTCATCAATCGGCGTGAGAGGGCGCTCATGAGGAGGGACGGTCTGCCTCCCGGGAACTTCCACGAGGCCGGCCGTCGCCATGGTGGTACGGCCGGACTCGCAGAGCGTCATGGACTACATCACGGCCGGCGATATCCCCCGCCTGCGCTACCCCGTTCGAGCCACGAGCGCCGCCCGACGACAACGACGACAAGAAGACGACGACGGCGGCAACTTAGAAGGCGATGACTACCAGCACAACGGCGGCGGCTATGAAGACTACGAGTATGCATATACGCCTAGGCAGGAGTATGACTAAATCACTCCAAATTTCATGTATCATCAGTGCTATCTCGAATCAATCGAATCATTCGAAAATGGACACGAAAACACATCACGGATAATATAATTCACGTGATCCATTCAATAAAGTTTGGTACAATAAATTATTACACATCATTTCTTCCCTTGTGTCCCCGCTTGCTTACGATTGGGCCGTATCCATGGAGCATCCTCATCATTTAACTTAATGCTTGGGTCGGTGTTCACTTTGAAGGGCGGAATTTCACCAAACATATTATAATCTTCTGACATGTCTGTCTTGTCCTCCACTCCCACGATGTTTCTTTTCCCTGAAAGAAAAATGTGGCGCTTTGGATCATCGCATGATGTACCGATCGTTTTCTTATCTTTCCGTTTCCTCGGTTTGCTACTCATGTCCTTGACATAGAAAACCTGAGCGACATCTTTCGCTAGGACGAATGGTTCGTCAAGGTAACCAAGATTGTTGAAATCCACCATTGTCATTCCGTATTGCTGGTCCACCTTTACCCCACCTCCTGTTAGCTTGAACCATTTGCACCGGAACAAAGGGACCTTAAAGGAGGATCCATAGTCAAGTTCCCATATCTCCTCTATGTAACCATAATATGTGACCTTTTGCCCATTCTCGGTTGCTGCATCAAAGCGGACACCACTGTTTTGGTTGGTGCTCTTTTTATCTTGGGCGATCGTGTAAAATGTATTCCCATTTATCTCGTACCCTTGGAAAGTCGTTATAGTCGAAGATGGTGTCTTGGCCAACATGTACAGCTGATCTACAACAGCATTGTCACTCATTAAATGTTTTCTCAACCAACCGCCGAAAGTCTCCATGTGGGCCTTCCTAATCCAGGATTCAGGCTTCCCGGGTTGTCCGAGCGTAAAATATTCTTGTGTTTCTCAAAGTACGGAGCCACCAAGCTGGAATTGGTCGGAACTGTGTGGTGTGTCAGAGAATGGCCGTCCATACATATCGTTGATTTCCTTCCGATCGTGCCTTTTCCACTTAGTCTCCCCTCGTGCCGCGATCGAGGAAGACCAATCGGCTTAAGGTCAGGAACAAAGTCAACACAAAACTCAATTACCTCCTCATTTCCATAGCCCTTGGCGATGCTTCCTTCTGGCCTAGCACGGTTACGAACATATTTCTTTAATACTCCCATGAACCTCTCGAAGGGGAACATATTGTGTAGAAATACAGGACCGAGAATGGAAATCTCTTCGACTAGGTGAACCAGGAGGTGCGTCATAATATTGAAGAAGGATGGCGGGAACACCAACTCGAAACTGACAAGACATTGGACCACATCGTTCTGTAACCGTGGTAGAACTTCTGGATTGATTACCTTCTGAGAGATTGCATTGAGGAATGCACATAGCTTCACAATAGCTACTCGAACATTTTCCGCAGAGCCCCCTCAAAGCAATCGGAAGCAATTGCGTCATAATCACGTGGCATCGTGAGACTTCAGGTTTTGGAACTTTTTCTCCGCCATGTTTATTATTCCCTTTATATTGGATGAGAATCCAGACGGGACCTTCATACGCTTCAGGCATTCAAAAAAGATGACCTTCTCTTCTTTGGTCGTAGCGTAGCTGCACGACCTTGAAACCGTTCCGGATGCCGGTCATCAGGGTCTTTCAAACTTTGCTGGTCCTGCCGTGCTTCCTTTGTATCATTTGACTTCCCATACACGCCCAAGAAGTTTGCACAAGTCAGATCCACACTCTGGAAACGTGAGAGTTCAAACTTCGAGGACGAAGTTTAGTTTAAGGGGTAGAGACTGTAATATCCCAGGTATTGGGGTTACAAAAATTAGAGGAAACAGATGTGTGCATTGCATTCATGCATAGAAAATCTGGGGAATTTTCGCGCTTTAAAGTAAAAAATAACTGAAGTTTCACTTGACCTTGGTGGAATTGAAGTAGCTCATCAAGTCAAGCGCTATAAACCTCAATGTGACTTTGTTAAAACCTTGTTTTGGGTAGAGATGATTTGATCTAAGGGATTAGATCAAATAGAACTAATAAACAACACAACAACACTTTACTCAATGATCAATTGATTGATCCTATAAAAGATTATAATATGGTAATACCTGTCATAACTTATGAACACCTATTCAATTACAAATCAAGCAACAATAAAATGGAGAAACCATTCTTGACTTATCTTTTCCATGTCTTAAACCAATCCATGATCCTACCATGAATATCATGGTAATCATTCCACCTCACTCTTGGATTCATGACAAGGAGATCAACTCTAGAAATATAGATTATTCTCTATTCCAAACATAATATGTGTCAAACATAGAGAAGTGAGAGTTCTATTATAATTATTAGAGAAGCATAACAACCCTTGAGGAAAACCTTGGATATAAACATCCATATGATCACAACATTATCTTCAAGAGGAACACTAGAGTATTATTCAAGCATTCCCAAATGAGAGAGACCATTTATTCTAAACCTAGCTTTACCTATTAATGAACAAAGGACAACCTTTGAACTAAAGTATTAGGATGGAAACCATTTTCTTTGGAGTGGTGAGATAACCTAATATCACATGGAATAAGATTATATCCATGAAATGATAAAGTAAGGAGGAAACCAATCCATTTAAGATAGACAAGTAGAATCTTAGCCTAGATACTAAGGAAATATCAGGAGTACACCATAAACCCTAGAATAACTATTCCTATATGAGAGAACTCAAGCTATGGTGTTACACTCAAACTAGTTGAGGCAACACTTGGATTTGAGGGAGAGAACTATCTATATACTCAGATGATTATATCATCATTGGTTAAGTAGAACCCTAACATAATACCTCAGGCATCCTCCTGGGATAAAAACTTAAGAGGCAACCATAGCAGTTCCATTCAAGGAAATAAAATAGAAGTGCTATACCTTAGTTCATCAAGACAATGCTAGATCATGGAAGAGAGAAACCCATTTCATGAGAGATAACTTAGGAAGCCAAACCTTGATCATTATAGATTGAGTGATGATCATGAACCCTAAGAACTTGAGGTAGAGATATTAAGAACAAGTTGATTATGCCTAATCCATGATCATGCTCTTGAGGTATGTGAGGATAAGTTAAACCATAATAGGATAAGTAAATATCATTCACCACATGAAATCATAGGGAGGTAACTAGTAAGCAAACCTAAGCTTATATCCCAACTTTAACTTGTGATTCACTTGGTGATCATAAGTAGAACCCTACCACATTTATATTCCAATTATTCCTCAATTAAAGAACATAAGAAAACCTTAGAGTCAAACTCTATATTTTATATGGTGAGAAACCATCCATCCATATGACCAAAGTTAACTATAAAAAGAACTATAACCATTGTAGTTACTTTAATGATTAATTGAGGATAATAATAGAAGTTAATTGGTAGAAGATAAAACCAATTCTCAAATCCTTAGTAATTAGAGAAGCACATGAAATATTAAGCAAGTAACCATCTTATCTTGGTTAGGGGAGACTAAACCCTAACAAATACAATATGGTGTCATCCCATATCTACAACCTAGAATTGTATTCCAACCTAGTTTGTGTATCACTTGGGTGATCACAATTAAAACCTAGGCCATATTTGAGAATTCAACCCTTTGCCAATAGGTAAATATGATTAGAACCTAGAATTTCTCACTAGCTACACCATATGATTAAAACTATGGTGGTGATCAACCACTTGTACTTGTAACCAAGACCAAACCATGGTGTAGGTAATATCTGACATGGGCATTCCAAGGTTATTATTAGTATACCTACTCGGCCCAATATGGAGAAGACGCAATATGGAGAAGGCCTAACAAGGCAACCCGAAGAAGTAGTCGACTAGGACTCTTGTAAAACCCTAGGCTGGTTGCATATATAAAGCTAGCAGGGCAACCCGAAATAAGAAGGCCAAGATATAGACATAGAGAGAGACAACATAGCTCCGCTTATGGCGGCACCCTGTAAACATACATATCATCATATAGTGGATTGCTAGCAGCACGTAGGGATCCTCCACCGAGGGGACCCGAAGCTGGGTACGTCGTGTGCCTAATCTCGTTCCCGGAATCTCCATCGTCGCTCTCTCCCGAAACCCAAGTCTACAATACGTAGGCATTGCCGAGGTGATCCCTCGTCAAGTGGCGCCGTCTGTGGGAAATAGCGACAACTGGATTTCGTTATCCGGGCGGGATCCGTCAAGAAAATCTTCGAGTTCGTTATCAGCTACTTCATCGGGCAGCCGGCATGATTTTTTCACGCGGATCCATCTGCCAAGTTTGTTCGCCAGGTTGAACGAATAACATGATTCAGATCTACGGAAGTTGGCAGTTTTCTCACGCGGAAGTTTTTTTCGTCATGGACGATCTGCGTCGCCCGGGGCATAGAGTACCAAGTAAAGGAAAGGATCAGCCAGGCTAAAGTTGAAAAGATAAGTGTTCTTTTATTTTGCACAAAATTGATTATCGTTTACTTTTGCCGCACCCGACGCTCGGGGGCTGCGCGACATATATTCACTTTATATATCATCGAATCCGAGCATCTGACACCGCATGCGAAAAAGAGAGTCAAAGAAAAGATAGAAAAAGTTTGTTTATTTATGCAGGAGAAAGCCGACGAAATTGTCTACAAAAGAGAACCCGACGAAATTGTCTACAGGGAGAACTCGACGAAATTGTCTTCAAAAAAGGAGGAACCCGACGAATTCAAAAGAGCACCCGACGAAATCTTCTTCAGGGAGGAACCCGACGAAATCTTGAGAGAACCCGACGAAATTTTATTCATGGAGGTCTCGACAAATTATCTCCAAGGAGGTCCCGAAGAATTGTCCTCAAAGAGAACCCGAAGAAATTTTCCTGAAGAAGGAACTCGACGAAATTTTCAACAAGGAGGAACCAAAAAAAAAAAAAAAAAAAAAGAGGTGGACAAATCTTCGGGTCCATTAACTCGTCATATTTTTCCGAGCAAGAGCATCGGTGATGAACCCGACAATATAGAAGAATCCAATATATTCGGCTGTCTCATTACACCCGAGAGAAAAATAGAAGAACCCGCAAAATGGGTCATTGCATCAGCCGAACAAGGCACTTGACAAAATATTCTCGTAGCGCCAAAGTAGCGAACAATCTCTCGAATGCCGCAAAACTCTGCGAAGGTAAGACCCCAGATCCGTTCAGGTGGCGTGGCATCGCCAAAGACTGCGTCACACTTTTTTCCGTATCAACGTATACGAAGAAAAATCCTAACGGACGCGTTAGGTACCCGATAAATATGACCGGGACTCGACAGAATGGTAAGACCTTAAGCGGCACTGTCGAAGTTTACACCAGTATCCCGAGATCATGTCCAGGGACGTGATCTTGAAGTAGGTTTTGCGGATTGCCACTAGAGCAGTTAACTAGTACCTGATCCGTCGATGAACTAGCCCCAACTACCATTATCCCTGTACAATATAGAGATCAATGTCAAATAAAAGTAGCAATGGCCTGATCTGAGAAAAGAGGCTGCGCCAAGTTCTTATCGAGTAGTACAACTTGAGCCTATGCCTAGGTGCAAGCACCGCCCATAGGCTCTGGGGCTACTCTTATCGAGAGCATTGTTCACTCTCCGACAAGATACAAGAGGAAAAATTAGGGGGTAAAAGCAAGTTGAGCCTACACCCAAGTGCAAACACTTGGCTGTAGCCTCGGGGTCTACTCCCATCGGGAGCGCTGATCGCGCACCCGATAGAAAAATAACTTCGACGCATCTACGATCAAGCTTTGTAGACTCAACTCGATTCTACAACTCGAGTGGAGCCTACTCCCATCGGGAGCCCATGGATTTCATCAAGTCCTCCAGAAATATAGTTAAGTTCTTCATCGAGTAGTACAACTTGAGTCTATGCCCAAGTGCAAACACTTGCCCATAGACTCGGGGCTACTCCCATCGGGAGCGCTGCCGCGCACCCGATAATTTCAAGAATCGCCGACATCATCTACGCTACACATGATCTACGACATGGACCTCGCCTTGTATTTCTTCGACTTGAGATGGTTATGCTTGGAGTTTCTACGCAAGTCTTCGACTTCCCTATAAACTCGGGGTACTGACATGGGCATACCCTTCGGGTACCCATTATTAGTATACCCGGCTCGGCCCAATATGGAGAAGACCCAATATGGAGAAGGCCTAACAAGGCAACCCGAAGAAGTAGTCGACTAGGACTCTTGTAAAACCCTAGGCTGGTTGCATATATAAAGCTAGCCAGGGCACCCGAAATAAGAAGGCCAAGATATAGACATAGAGAGAGACAACATAGCTCCGCTTATGGCGGCACCCTGTAAACATACATATCATCATATAGTGGATTGCTAGCAGCACGTAGGGATCCTCCACCGAGGGGACCCGAAGGTACGTCGTGTGCCTAATCTCGTTCCCGGAATCTCCATCGTCGCTCTCTCCCGAAACCCAAGTCTACAATACGTAGGCATTGCCGAGGTGATCCCTCGTCAATATCTACTCTTGATATTTCAAGGTGTATTAAGATATAATACTAGTGCTAACCTTGAAATGGGGTTATAATTAAAACCACAAATAAATAAGTGTTCACCTAAGATCACATGCATAGGACAAAATTCTCAAATGAGAGAGCAAGTCTTTAGAGATATGTTAGCACATAAAATCATGCCATTAAATCACTTCTTATTAGAAATCCATAAGCAAATATTACTTTGAAATTATTGCTTGCAAAGTAATACTAAATAAAACTTTACATATCACTAAGTAAGAACATTATCATTTTATAAGACAATTTGAATATTTCAATGATAATATTCAGATTCATGCCATAGGGAATTTAATCCAAATATCAATACTAATTAATAAACCAATGTTATAGTATTATATTAAATTTACAAATACATCACCAAAGACTTTGCAATACCCTGGACTAACCTTGGTATTAATTAAAATGATCAAGACCTGCAAAATAGGAAATAACTCAAATTTGAATTTAAAACCGAAATTCAAAACAAGAAATAAAAACAGAAATAAGAAAAGAAAGGAGAGAAATGGACTTACCTGTCCAGTAAAGCCCAGCAACGGAGCCCATGGTGCAGTCCAGCACCACGGCCTAGTACTGGCCCAAGCCCAACCCAACTTACCCCTTCGCCAGATATTCCACGAGGGAGGGGATCGTCTTCCACCTCTCGATCGAGCAAGCAGCTCGGTGGCAGCTCCTCCGCCACCGGCCGCGCCAAGATGTGCGCCGCCGCCCCCGAACGCCTTTAAATACCGACGAGCCGCCGCCGGACGAACCCTAACCCTATTTTCCCCTCTCACTGTCCGAAAATTCCCAAACCCTAGCTCACCGGCCGATTCTCGTCGCCGTCGATTGGAGCGCCTTCGAGCCGCGCCGTGAAGCTCGGGAGCTTCGCCTCGTCACCAGAAAGCCCCTCGTCAACGCGTGCTTGCCGGGAAGCCCTACACCCGACGAATCGGGACATCGTTTCCCCGCCGGTCACCATCAGACACCGACGCTCGCCGTCGATGTGGACCACCGCCAGCCTCGCCGACACGCCCGTCGGAACCGCGGTGAGCCCCTCTACCGAATGGCATGCTCGCCTCGCTTAATAGCTCGCCGTAGCGTCACCGCGTCGGGAACCCGTGCCCGCCGCCGCAGAACCACGCCGCCGGCCAAGCTCCGGTGACCGTATCGGGGCGGCGCCGCCACCCTTAGGTTCGCTAGGGCGTCGCGCATCCAACCAGAGCCTCCACGCGGGCGCGGGAGCGCCCTAGCGCCGGCGACCATCGCCCGTTCCCGCCGGTCAGGGACCTCCTCGCCACCGTGGCGATTTTGACTCGGTCAAATCCCACGTGGCGGGTGAGGTGGACAGACCCCACCAGTCATTGACTGTGGGTGTGCTCTGTCTGGGTAGGTTTAGTAGATTTCGATTTAAAATTTAAATTAAATAAATACTGAAACTTTGTAAATGTTTATAAAATCCATTTTAACTCAGAAAAATATTAATGAGATATTAAAATTTTCCTAAAAATAAACTCTACCCAATAAAAATATAAAATGAAATTTTTATTTTTAATAAAAATTTAATTATTTTATACTTATTATTTAAGCATTTTCTTTTAATTCCAAATTCAATTAAAATTCAATAAATAGTAAAACTTTTCAAATTAAATAAAAACCATTAAGTAAATAAAGAAAACATTAAAACTTATTTTCTTTATTTGTGATTTTGTTAAATCTTTATTAGAGAAAATTTAAACCCTAATTAATAATTACCCTAATTAGTAAATTATTTAAAATAATAAGAAGCCAAATTTAATATTATTTTATTTTGAAGTTATTAATAACTTCAACTTTAATAATGAAGTTGTTAACTTATAAATTAATAGTAATTATGCAACCCTAGTCCCATATGGTAGAAAACTAGGAACTCGTCATTTCATGTGTAATCCTAAAACCCTTAGGCCATTTAGAACCTAGTTCCATTATTACATGTGAACCCTAAATTGCCTCTAAACCTAAACCCTAGGTTAGAGCAGGTGATCATGGTACCTTCTTTCAAAGCATGGAACCATACTAGCAACTAAATACTTGTCTTGGCCACAGGAAATGTAGGAGACCTATCACTAATATATGGGTATCCCATGTGTTCATCTTCATCAGACCTAAATAATCAAGTAGGGTCAACCAAGTGTAAACCCTAGATCCTATTATCCAAAACCATCATTCCTATTCATTCCTATTCAGCATCACATCAATGTGATGAACCATAGGGGCAACTATGCCAAATCTTGAGCATTACCTAACTATATTCCACTAAACCCTACTAGAGTTGGATACTTATGAACCATCCTATTTAGGAACCAATCATTCTTTACTTAGGAAATTAAATAGCAAACCTAGACCACCTCAACCCTAATTAATATACTTCTTATTATTTAAGAAGTATGTTCTTCAAAAGTTATTCTTTTGAAGTAAATAAAGAATCATCATCAATCCTGCCTAACAGAACCTATAGCCAATATCCAACTATCATCAGCAAGGAAAACCAATCTTGATAGCAACCTTATATGAATAAGTGCTTAGGATACCTAGGCTTAACTCAACCTTACAAACCCTAGATGTCAACGAATCCAACCTTGTTAGGATCCATCTAATATCTACTCTAGAAACTAATTGAAACCATAGTACACTATAGAACCCCACAAACCTAATTATCATACTTGTTCTTTATTAAAGAACATGTTCTTCAAAAGTTATTCTTTTGAACTATATAATAAGTAACCATCAACCATGCAATATTAGACTTAAAATTGACAACTGCTCTTTACTTATTATACAACTACTATTCCTGGGTGTGTATGATTATTATTATGCATTGTACCACCTGCTTATGATTCTAAAACAACACAAACCTGAATAAGAACCTTGTTTGTAAATCACTCTAAAAGTGCAACACACCCTGAACTAATCATTACCACTCACTAATCCTAAACCATCGGGGTTAGGTCACGCTTAGAGCGATTGCATCTCATACTTATGCATTATTGCATACCTGCCAATCTTTTAAACATCGTCCTTACCGGACGATGATGCTATTTCAGAATTTGGAGTTATTGCATCAAGTCCTTGTCTGCATAATCTTGCAGTCAAGAAAGGCAAGTTCATCGCTTTCTCATGTCATTTGAGTATTTTTACCAAATTACTTGCAAAGTACTATGTTTATCACTATTGCATAAAAAGCAAAACCACTATTTTCATAACTATGAATATGACTATGTGGTGGGCAATGGAACCATGGATTGTGTTGATATGGTGGAGGTTCCATTGCAAGGGTTTATATCCATCTAGGATTAAACAACAAATGTCGTCCAGTGATTCTTGTGCCGTAATACCCGTGTTAACCATAAGATCTGGAATGGGACGTAGTAGTCAAAAGTGTTTCCACCTCTCGTTCATCATGGACCGTAGACACTTGTTATCTTCGGGGGCAAGGCTGGGGAAGCCTTTAGTCCCCACACTTGTGCCCTGGAACAGCCGGTGGCTGGGAAGCCTTAAGTCCTCACGGTATTGCGGTCTATGATGGGTTGCGGCCGCGAAGGAGTTTGGTTCCCAAAGTTGTCGTGGTCGGGGTCCACCCGTGAGTGGGAATAATGGGACCGACGAGGACCCAGGGTCGGGGTATGCAACAAAGGGTGGGTGTTCGAGGTAGCGGAGGACATGATTGACTAGGACCTTATACCGGGCCTCACACCAAAGGAAGTGTGAACGAGAACATGACTCGGTTGGCACCAAGGTTAAGATCTCTTATGGGTAAAGCAACACACCTCTGCAGAGTGTAACGAACTGTGACCAGTCACTCCCTGTTCCGGGATATGGAACTGCGAACGCTGCCGGAAAGGAACTCCATGAAGTTCTAGTCAACCGGTGAAGGCTGACGGACATAGCTCTTCGGAATAAAAGCAACCTTTTGAAGAAATGATTACAAAAACTTGCATGCCTATGCTGGTCTATGGCTGTAGCTAGTGCATTAAACACCTCTTCCCTAAAATGAACTTGTTGAGTACGCTCGTACTCATCCCACTCTTAAATCCCCGCTTAGGTATGGAGGCATCAAAGGAGGATCTACAGTGCAACTCGAAGGCCGAGGAGTCAACAACTACTTCAAGAGACAGACCATGTCAGGAGAGTCCGATACCACATTCAACAAGGAGAAAACCTAGATTAGCAATAGAAAGGAACTAGCTTCCTAAACCTAGATCCTATTTAGCTAGAAACTATTCTTAGCTTCTATAGCTAGTTAAATACTCTACAAATAGAGTTCGTGATAGGATTAGACTACGAGTCGTTCTTCTGGAGTTTATTTGCAGTTTTACCTCATTGTAAAGTAGGAGGCTGTGATGATCTTATGTAACAGAGTCCGTGTGTAATTCTATAGACATGCCTTGGACCCGCATATGTTTCTACCACTCTGAGCGATATAATACTAGTGGAACGGTGTTTCATTGGTGTTATATCGACTTGCATACTACACCATGCAGTGGTATGCCGGGTCACCACAGTTGGTATCAGAGCAAATGCTTTGACCTTAGGATTAAAACCCTTTAAAGGAGACCTATAGGATTGGTAGTGTCTATAGGAAGTGGTCTTAGTTAAACCAAATTTTCTTTTGACTTGAGATGGATATTCACTTGAGAATAATCCTGACACACTTGAGTCAACCTTTCTTACCTATATTTCCTAAGTAAAATTAGTTAACTAATCCCCAATATGTAGCACATCATAAAGTCCTTAAAACAATAAATGAGTAGATCACAGCTGGTATACAATACATGGTAGTCCAAAGAGAGGATACAACCATAAGGAAGATATCCTATTGGAATATGTGTACCAATACATGTTATAGTTAAGTAAGAATTATTCAGACCTGTAATAGGAACGATATCAAGTGATAAAGATAAGTATATAAGAAAAATATCCTATTAGAAGGTGTAAACTAATACAAGTAATGGGTAAGTAAATTATCCAAACTTGTAAAACAACTAATAGTAAGGGATGAATATAAGTTATATGAGGTAGTATAGACCATGATGAGTCAATCATGGGAGGTAAGGAAGAGAGATAGAAATAAAATATGTCTACTTACATGGTAGAGTTGTTAATCATATATGATTCACCTGAGAATCATTATGTGATGGATTAGAACATCATAAATAATTAGGAGGAGAACAATAAGAAACCAGTTATTCAACAATAGTGCAAGTATTGTGTTCCAAAACCATGGGAAGGGTGCCAAACACATCATGACCATAGGTTTATGGTAGAAACACTTAAAAGTATAGGAGCTACATTCCAATAGTTATGTGTTTAGTGTAGCCATATTAGAACTAGTGGTATCATACAAGATAGTCCTCAATAGCACTTATATATGGTATAATACCTTGTTAGTACTTCCAAAGAAAACCAGGTTAACTTCAACTATTCCAGGCCACTTTATTTCAAGTTTATCTCCTTGCAAATGTGCAAATAAGATAAATGTTGAGACAAATAGTAGAAATCCACCTATTCGTGCTAAGTATCACGATATAAACCTAAATTATGTGGTGTTGTATACTACACATCAGAGCCTGATGTTTCGAGATGTCTTACTCAATTATTATATTCAGGCTTATGATGATGTGTATTATATGCACAAAGCTGAATCTTCTTGGATTTTATTGGATTTTCATTGTTTGACTAGATCCATACATGAAGTTTGACTTTGATATGCAAATGCATGTTGCAATATCAAGTTCTTACTTGATGCTATAGATCTAGAGGGTAATGGTATTCGTGTGAGGAAGTGACGAATTATGAAGATTCTGAAGACAAGATGAAGGATCATCAGTAAAGGGAAGCAAAATTGTGGGAAGTAACCACAATACTCGGAAGGAAGTATCAACCAAAACTCATGCTTTGCCTCAACAGAGGAGTACTTTAGTACGGAAGGAGCATGAAGGTGAGAAATCTGGTGAGTATGGTGAAGCTGAAGCAGATCCATAATTAACATAAAAGAGGGAATGTATGGGAAATCACTTTGGATACTATATTCATAGTGGTTTTCTAGCAAAATAAACCCTGAATAAAGGAAGATGATATATGAAATCATAGCAGATATAAGAAGACCATAGTTGATATCAGAAGACCATAGTTGATATAGGATCAATACTGCGAGATAAATTAGAAGATGTCTCGTCCAGTTGATCAGAACCTATAATAAAATCCATTTTTAGATAACAAATAGCCACAATTGGTATCAAGTAGTCCACCATTGGATTATTTGTACCAAGAAGTTGTGAACAAATAAAATTTTGTTAGCCAAATAACGATGACCTATCATCACTTAGTCGAAGGATTCACATTGGATGTCCACAATTGAGTGGATACACCACATATATTCTTCGCAAGACCTTAGAAGAATACAACCCATAAGCTAGACCTAGACCAATATTCTAACCATAACTCCAATGGTTGGAAGAAAAGGAGTTGAAGACATTAGAAAACTCTAAGGGGTAGAGTAAAGATTGAGTTGGATGTACCACGACTCAATACTTTAGGCTATATAGAAGAAGAATGTCTGAACTGAGAGGAAGTTCGATCTTATTTTCATAAGATTTTTGAACACTACTTTCAGAAGAATGTCAGACCAGAAGCCGAGGTTTATACCTCGAGGAAGTAAGAAGTGGACTATAACTTGAGAAAGTGAGTAGTATTTACTCAGAAGTACGAAAGCTCAAGTAAGTTAAGCATAAAGAAGTTGGACAAAGAAGATACCATAGACCAAATACAGCTCAAGAAGGTCAAAGACCGAAGGAAATTGACCATACCAGCACCACAGACTAATAGAATGATTCCTTTCATGGAACCTAAATAACCCAAAATAGTTATAGGTATCAACTATAAACTATGATTGGATGGACTAAATGAGTCTAATCCATTCTTAAGGAAATAAACCATCACGACCATCTCCATGGTCAGTACCTTACCAAGTACCATTATTGCACTTTTGGTAGTAAGGGAAAACAAAGACCTGTTTACCAATTAGGAGTTTATTATTAAATTAGCCTTCAGTCAAGACCAGCAACACCAGAAGAATTCCCATCATTGAATCTTCAATGAGACAGGAAACAAGCTTATAGAGTTGAAAGAAATCAAATAATTAACTTAGAAGCCATGGCTCAGAGACAGGTATTATGATACCAAAAAAATCATAAATTAAGAAACCAGAACAAACAGAAGAATCTCAAGGGATATATTCAATTATATCCAGTAAGATCAATACGGAGTTCGAAAATATATAGTCCGACAACTCTGAAAGAGAGAGTTCAAACTTCGAGGACGAGTTTAGTTTAAGGGGTAGAGACTGTAATATCCCAGGTAATGGGGTTACAAAAATTAGAGGAAACAGATGTGTGCATTGCATTCATGCATAGAAAATCTGGGGAATTTTCGCGCTTTAAAACAGTCACAGTAACTGAAGTTTCACTTGACCTTGGTGGAATTGAAGTAGCTCATCAAGTCAAGCGCTATAAACCTCAATGTGACTTTGTTAAAACCTTGTTTTGGGTAGAGATGATTTGATCTAAGGGATTAGATCAAATAGAACTAATAAACAACACAACAACACTTTACTCAATGATCAATTGATTGATCCTATAAAAGATTATAATATGGTAATACCTGTCATAACTTATGAACACCTATTCAATTACAAATCAAGCAACAATAAAATGGAGAAACCATTCTTGACTTATCTTTTCCATGTCTTAAACCAATCCATGATCCTACCATGAATATCATGGTAATCATTCCACCTCACTCTTGGATTCATGACAAGGAGATCAACTCTAGAAATATAGATTATTCTCTATTCCAAACATAATATGTGTCAAACATAGAGAAGTGAGAGTTCTATTATAATTATTAGAGAAGCATAACAACCCTTGAGGAAAACCTTGGATATAAACATCCATATGATCACAACATTATCTTCAAGAGGAACACTAGAGTATTATTCAAGCATTCCCAAATGAGAGAGACCATTTATTCTAAACCTAGCTTTACCTATTAATGAACAAAGGACAGCCTTTGAACTAAAGTATTAGGATGGAAACCATTTTCTTTGGAGTGGTGAGATAACCTAATATCACATGGAATAAGATTATATCCATGAAATGATAAAGTAAGGAGGAAACCAATCCATTTAAGATAGACAAGTAGAATCTTAGCCTAGATACTAAGGAAATATCAGGAGTACACCATAAACCCTAGAATAACTATTCCTATATGAGAGAACTCAAGCTATGGTGTTACACTCAAACTAGTTGAGGCAACACTTGGATTTGAGGGAGAGAACTATCTATATACTCAGATGATTATATCATCATTGGTTAAGTAGAACCCTAACATAATACCTCAGGCATCCTCCTGGGATAAAAACTTAAGAGGCAACCATAGCAGTTCCATTCAAGGAAATAAAATAGAAGTGCTATACCTTAGTTCATCAAGACAATGCTAGATCATGGAAGAGAGAAACCCATTTCATGAGAGATAACTTAGGAAGCCAAACCTTGATCATTATAGATTGAGTGATGATCATGAACCCTAAGAACTTGAGGTAGAGATATTAAGAACAAGTTGATTATGCCTAATCCATGATCATGCTCTTGAGGTATGTGAGGATAAGTTAAACCATAATAGGATAAGTAAATATCATTCACCACATGAAATCATAGGGAGGTAACTAGTAAGCAACCCTAAGCTTATATCCCAACTTTAACTTGTGATTCACTTGGTGATCATAAGTAGAACCCTACCACATTTATATTCCAATTATTCCTCAATTAAAGAACATAAGAAAACCTTAGAGTCAAACTCTATATTTTATATGGTGAGAAACCATCCATCCATATGACCAAAGTTAACTATAAAAAGAACTATAACCATTGTAGTTACTTTAATGATTAATTGAGGATAATAATAGAAGTTAATTGGTAGAAGATAAAACCAATTCTCAAATCCTTAGTAATTAGAGAAGCACATGAAATATTAAGCAAGTAACCATCTTATCTTGGTTAGGGGAGACTAAACCCTAACAAATACAATATGGTGTCATCCCATATCTACAACCTAGAATTGTATTCCAACCTAGTTTGTGTATCACTTGGGTGATCACAATTAAAACCTAGGCCATATTTGAGAATTCAACCCTTTGCCAATAGGTAAATATGATTAGAACCTAGAATTTCTCACTAGCTACACCATATGATTAAAACTATGGTGGTGATCAACCACTTGTACTTGTAACCAAGACCAAACCATGGTGTAGGTAATATCTACTCTTGATATTTCAAGGTGTATTAAGATATAATACTAGTGCTAACCTTGAAATGGGGTTATAATTAAAACCACAAATAAATAAGTGTTCACCTAAGATCACATGCATAGGACCAAATTCTCAAATGAGAGAGCAAGTCTTTAGAGATATGTTAGCACATAAAATCATGCCATTAAATCACTTCTTATTAGAAATCCATAAGCAAATATTACTTTGAAATTATTGCTTGCAAAGTAATACTAAATAAAACTTTACATATCACTAAGTAAGAACATTATCATTTTATAAGACAATTTGAATATTTCAATGATAATATTCAGATTCATGCCATAGGGAATTTAATCCAAATATAAATACTAATTAATAAACCAATGTTATAGTATTATATTAAATTTACAAATACATCACCAAAGACTTTGCAATACCCTGGACTAACCTTGGTATTAATTAAAATGATCAAGACCTGCAAAATAGGAAATAACTCAAATTTGAATTTAAAACCGAAATTCAAAACAAGAAATAAAAACAGAAATAAGAAAAGAAAGGAGAGAAATGGACTTACCTGTCCAGTAAAGCCCAGCAACGGAGCCCATGGTGCAGTCCAGCACCACGGCCTAGTACTGGCCCAAGCCCAACCCAACTTACCCTTCGCCAGATATTCCACGAGGGAGGGGATCGTCTTCCACCTCTCGATCGAGCAAGCAGCTCGGTGGCAGCTCCTCCGCCACCGGCCGCGCCAAGATGTGCGCCGCCGCCCCCGAACGCCTTTAAATACCGACGAGCCGCCGCCGGACGAACCCTAACCCTATTTTCCCCTCTCACTGTCCGAAAATTCCCAAACCCTAGCTCACCGGCCGATTCTCGTCGCCGTCGATTGGAGCACCTTCGAGCCGCGCCGTGAAGCTCGGGAGCTTCGCCTCGTCACCAGAAAGCCCCTCGTCAACGCGTGCTTGCCGGGAAGCCCTACACCCGACGAATCGGGACATCGTTTCCCCGCCGGTCACCATCAGACACCGACGCTCGCCGTCGATGTGGACCACCGCCAGCGTCGCCGACACGCCCGTCGGAATCGCGGTGAGCCCCTCTACCGAATGGCATGCTCGCCTCGCTTAATAGCTCGCCGTAGCGTCACCGCGTCGGGAACCCGTGCCCGCCGCCGCAGAACCACGCCGCCGGCCAAGCTCCGGTGACCGTATCGGGGCGGCGCCGCCAACCTTAGGTTCGCTAGGGCGCCGCGCATCCAACCAGAGCCTCCACGCGGGCGCGGGAGCGCCCTAGCGCCGGCGACCATCGCCCGTTCCCGCCGGTCAGGGACATCCTCGCCACCGTGGCGATTTTGACTCGGTCAAATCCCACGTGGCGGGTGAGGTGGACAGACCCCACCAATCATTGACTGTGGGTGTGCTCTGTCTGGGTAGGTTTAGTAGATTTCGATTTAAAATTTAAATTAAATAAATACTGAAACTTTGTAAATGTTTATAAAATCCATTTTAACTCAGAAAAATATTAATGAGATATTAAAATTTTCCTAAAAATAAACTCTACCCAATAAAAATATAAAATGAAATTTTTATTTTTAATAAAAATTTAATTATTTTATACTTATTATTTAAGCATTTTCTTTTAATTCCAAATTCAATTAAAATTCAATAAATAGTAAAACTTTTCAAATTAAATAAAAACCATTAAGTAAATAAAGAAAACATTAAAACTTATTTTCTTTATTTGTGATTTTGTTAAATCTTTATTAGAGAAAATTTAAACCCTAATTAATAATTACCCTAATTAGTAAATTATTTAAAATAATAAGAAGCCAAATTTAATATTATTTTATTTTGAAGTTATTAATAACTTCAACTTTAATAATGAAGTTGTTAACTTATAAATTAATAGTAATTATGCAACCCTAGTCCCATATGGTAGAAAACTAGGAACTCGTCATTTCATGTGTAATCCTAAAACCCTTAGGCCATTTAGAACCTAGTTCCATTATTACATGTGAACCCTAAATTGCCTCTAAACCTAAACCCTAGGTTAGAGCAGGTGATCATGGTACCTTCTTTCAAAGCATGGAACCATACTAGCAACTAAATACTTGTCTTGGCCACATGAAATGTAGGAGACCTATCACTAATATATGGGTATCCCATGTGTTCATCTTCATCAGACCTAAATAATCAAGTAGGGTCAACCAAGTGTAAACCCTAGATCCTATTATCCAAAACCATCATTCCTATTCAGCATCACATCAATGTGATGAACCATAGGGGCAACTATGCCAAATCTTGAGCATTACCTAACTATATTCCACTAAACCCTACTAGAGTTGGATACTTATGAACCATCCTATTTAGGAACCAATCATTCTTTACTTAGGAAATTAAATAGCAAACCTAGACCACCTCAACCCTAATTAATATACTTCTTATTATTTAAGAAGTATGTTCTTCAAAAGTTATTCTTTTGAAGTAAATAAAGAATCATCATCAATCCTGCCTAAAGAACCTATAGCCAATATCCAACTATCATCAGCAAGGAAAACCAATCTTGATAGCAACCTTATATGAATAAGTGCTTAGGATACCTAGGCTTAACTCAACCTTACAAACCCTAGATGTCAACGAATCCAACCTTGTTAGGATCCATCTAATATCTACTCTAGAAACTAATTGAAACCATAGTACACTATAGAACCCCACAAACCTAATTATCATACTTGTTCTTTATTAAAGAACATGTTCTTCAAAAGTTATTCTTTTGAACTATATAATAAGTAACCATCAACCATGCAATATTAGACTTAAAATTGACAACTGCTCTTTACTTATTATACAACTACTATTCCTGGGTGTGTATGATTATTATTATGCATTGTACCACCTGCTTATGATTCTAAAACAACACAAACCTGAATAAGAACCTTGTTTGTAAATCACTCTAAAAGTGCAACACACCCTGAACTAATCATTACCACTCACTAATCCTAAACCATCGGGGTTAGGTCACGTTTAGAGCGATTGCATCTCATACTTATGCATTATTGCATACCTGCCAATCTTTTAAACATCGTCCTTACGGACGATGATGCTATTCAGAATTTGGAGTTATTGCGTACCGAAGTCCTTGTCTGCATAATCTTGCAGTCAAGAAAGGCAAGTTCATCGCTTGCTCATGTCATTTGAGTATTTTTACCAAATTACTTGCAAAGTACTATGTTTATCACTATTGCATAAAAAGCAAAACCACTATTTTCATAACTATGAATATGACTATGTGGTGGGCAATGGAACCATGGATTGTGTTGATATGGTGGAGGTTCCATTGCAAGGGTTTATATCCATCTAGGATTAAACAACAAATGTCGTCCAGTGATTCTTGTGCCGTAATACCCGTGTTAACCATAAGATCGGAATGGGACGGAGTAGTCAAAAGTGTTTCCACCTCTCGTTCATCAACGGATGCGCTTACCGTAGACACTTGTTATCCGAGGGCAGGCTGGGGAAGCCTTAAGTCCCCACGGCTTTGTCCGTATACACTTGTCGGGAAGAGCAAGCGGTGGGCTGGGAAGCCTTAAGTTCCCCACGGTATTGCGGTCTATGATGGGTTGCAGCTACCGGCGAAGGAGTTTGGTTCGATCCCAAACCGTTGTCGTGGTCGGGTCCACCCGTGAGTGGGAATAATGGGACCGACGAGGACCCAGGGTCGGGGTATGCAACAAAGGGTGGGTGTTCGAGGTAGCGGAGGACATGATTGACTAGGACCTTATACCGGGCCTCACACCAAAGGAAGTGTGAACGAGAACATGACTCGGTTGGCACCAAGGTTAAGATCTCTTATGGGTAAAGCAACACACCTCTGGAGTGTAACGAATGTGACCAGTCACTCCCTGTTCCGGGATATGGAATGCGAACGCTGCCGGAAAGGAACTCCATGAAGTTCTAGTCAACCGGTGAAGGCTGACGGACATAGCTCTTCCGAATAAAAGCAACCTTTTGAAGAAATGATTACAAAAACTTGCATGCCTATGACTTTCTGGTCTATGGCTGTAGCTAGTGCATTAAACACCTCTTCCCTAAAATGAACTTGTTGAGTACGCTCGTACTCATCCCACTCTTAAATCCCCTGCTTAGGTATGGAGGCATCAAAGGAGGATCTACAGTGCAACTCGAAGGCCGAGGAGTCAACAACTACTTCAAGAGACAGGACCATGTCAGGAGAGTCAGATACCACATTCAACAAGGAGAAAACCTAGATTAGCAATAGAAAGGAACTAGCTTCCTAAACCTAGATCCTATTTAGCTAGAAACTATTCTTAGCTTCTATAGCTAGTTAAATACTCTACAAATAGAGTTCGTGATAGGATTAGACTACGAGTCGTTCTTGGAGTTTATTTGCAGTTTTACCTCATTGTAAAGTAGGAGGCTGTGATGATCTTATGTAGTCCGTGTGTAATTCTATAGACATGCCTTGGACCCGCATATGTTTCTGTTGTACCACTCGAGCGATATAATACTAGTGGAACGGTGTTTCATTGGTGTTATATCGACTTGCATACTACACCATGCGGTGGTATGCCGGTCACCCACTCGTGAGGAGAGGCGCTGTCTGTGCCGCCGCATGCTCGGTCGCTCGGACCCCCACTCGGCCTGGGAGGAGGCCCCGTGGTCTCGTGGCCGGAGTCCCCGCGCGGTCGAGCCACAACAGTGCCTCGCCGCCCGGGGACGTCGTCGACGATGACGACGCCGCCGACTTTGCCCACAGGGGCTAGGCGGCGCACCGGCGGCCACCGCGCCGCCGACCAAACCCTAATAAAGGGTTTTTAGTTTAAATTTAAAAGCCCATATAGGGGCTTCTTTTGTCAGTTATTTGCCCAAAATAGGGCTATGTACAAATTTTGCCCAAAATAGGGCATATGTTTATCAAATATCGTTTAAAATTTCCATTTTTCTTTTGTTTTTGTATTTGTCCGATTATGCGGTGCGTCCGCGCGTTGGGCGCAGCGCGCGACCCAAACGGACACGCGGACGCGGGCCGCTGTCCGCGCGTCCACTCGGCCACGCAAACGGCCCAAAACGGACGCACTGGGCCGTCCGTTTGAGTCGCGCGGTTGGAGATGCCCTAACAACGAGCAAGCTTGATACTACCGTTTTGAGGGTTTTTACGGTACAACTTACTACAAGTAGGAGGAAGTAGTTTCGAGCAAAATCAACGGTTGATTTGCAGGCTATTTAGCAGCAACGGTGGCTAACGTGCGAAGGAGCTGCCGCGGTGGCCGGCGCACTGCTGAGTATATATGCAGGGCACGGGCCGAGCAACGGAAGAGAAATGCGTGCGAGAACGAGCGCATGCACGACGCGAGCGTAGGGAACCTGCTAATGCGCATCAGCGCCGCATGCAGCCGGAGGCGGGCATAGGAACCCGTTCATAGACAACTTTTTCCTACTCCAAAGACGAATAGGGGAATGGCCTGCCATGGCCTCCGGTGAACATAACATGGTGCTGCCGTGTGGTAGCTGTTGGGTTGCACTAGTGTATACTACCTCCGTTTCAAGGAATAAGGCGCACGCGTATTTCAAGATGAACTTTGACCATAAAAATTGAGCAACGAAATCTTGATTATATTATATGTAATTAGTATCGTTGGATTCGTATTAAAAAGCACTTTTCAATAATATTAATTTCATATAAAAAATGTTTATCTATTTAAAGTAATTCTTGGTCAAACAAAAACCACATAAAACGAGGGCGTCTTATTCCTTGAAACAGAGGTAGTATTGGAGTGATTGAGACTAGGCCAACACTTTCCAATTTTATCTGCTTTCCGATTTTATTCCTTGAGAGAGAAAATACTACTCACCTTTTCCACTAGTATTGATCCATATGAACCCTTAGATCGACTTGGATGGCCGGATAGTATTAGCTAGCTAGTCCCGACCCTAGAAGACCTCGCCTTTTTTGCAATGAAGAATGGGACGTCACCTTTTTCAATCACATTTTGCACGCTCTCTCTTTGTCCTTATCCGACTATTGCCCTGTCCTCCTTCAGATGAGAGTGGCCTGAAAAATCCAAAGTCCTTCCGCTTTAAACTTCTGGATTAAGATGCCAGGCTTTATGGATGTGGTCAATAATGCGTGGAACGATAAATATCAACCATGCGGAACCTTGCCAATGCGTCTTTTTTTTCCAAAGCCTTGGCACTTGATGAGTTTAGAGTGTATAGTTTGACGAGCAGGGTTTAGACGTGCTGCCTCTTCTCTGTGTTTCTTGCAGCTAACATGCATTGTAAAGATTTTCCATCTACTTCAGTGAATCGGTAGATCTCCTGCCTTTTAACCATAAAAAAGGTGGAGCTTCATATGGCTTTGGAAATAATTTTGCAGCTTGATGTGGCGCAGTAAAGTAGGGCTCTTAGCAATGAAGAGAAGAATCTTAGGATTAGATTGAAGAGAAGAGTCATCGGGTTGGCGGCCCTTGAGAGATCTAGGAAGAGACAAGCCTCAAGGATCATAGGTTTAAAGGAAAGGGCCACAATCACTATATTTTTCCACCTTTTTGTCAATGCTCGGAGACGAAAAAATGATATTCTCCACCTCAAGCACAATAATGTGTGTTCAAAATTTTACAATATTTTTTCACAACTTTGGTGTATCATGGAAAAATGTTGCAAACGATATTAAAATAATGTGCTCTAGGTTTTACCTTTTTTGCATTGATGCAGACGCCCTAGATTTATTCACTTAAACAGATCTAATGGTCGGGGAACCACGGGTAGCGGGGAGGATCAGCCGGTTAACGCACAACACTGGCCTATATGTTATCCCTATTTTCCACTTAGAAATTATCAGGGTTACATAGTTATTTGCCACCAATATTGACTGAACAAGAATATGAAATAACAATGTTAAAAAAGGATAGAACTTAATTATGTAAGAAAGAAAAATAAAACTGTTAAATTATATTTACCTTGATAGAAAATAATAATTTAAAATAAAGAGGCATAATCTATCGTAACTTGTATTCAAAGGAAATGCGAAAGCTGTATCAGGACAGTGTTAAACCTGAACTTTCTCTGTACCGAGGATATGTGCAAAAAACAAGCGAAAGACATGTGGCAGTATATGTGCCACTTCAGGCTCGAAAATCAACTTGATTTGCAGCAATCCAGTTCCCTCGGAATCAGCAAAACTGTGGAATATCTATCGGCTATCGCTCAAGGTTAGTTATGTGCCTGTATGTCCGTGCATGCGTGTCTTTCCGTCGTTTCCATTCTCGGTTGTCAGACTCAGACATGCAATACGTAGTCAGTATGACTTTTTTGTTCGTGGAACACTAAAGTCTAAATCTGAGCTGAGCATGCATGAACATACATCTCCTGGCCTTTTCTACAAAATTTCGCTTCATATACCCAAGCAGACAAGACAATCCTGGTTTCGGCTACGTCGATTTTGGTCATTGTTGTTTGAGAGGGGAGAGGGGCAGACCTAGGAGCAAATCAGACCGTCAGTGATTCGTCACGGAGCCTCCATGAGGAGTGTGAAACTGCGAGTCAAAAAGCTAGTAGCTCCCAGGGGTCCATCATGGAGAAATGGCGATGTACGCTTATGCCCGAGTGTCTGGAAAGGCGTCGCGTGCGTAGACCAGCGCGCTTGATGTGTGACGAAAACATGTCCACACTGTGGACACACTTTACACTTATACAAGTTAGTACATCGAGTCGCTTGTACGTACTGGGCCGGTCCAAGTGCAACACAACTTCCCGCCCGTGGCGTGCCGCAGTTCGGGACGCGTTTGTCCACGAAAACATAATACAGGTCGGCAGGAACTGATCCCTTCCGAGCTACTCCGAGGTCAAGGCAACCTGCTACATGGCGATCGTTATCCATTACTCCTCCGATTCCGATACTAAAACAGCTTGATGGGCGATTCCGGAGGCGCCCCCACACCAAACCCTAGAAGCCGCTGCCGGATCTCCTCCTCCGGTTGTTGCCGCCGCCAGGGCCGGCGGTGGCGGCCACGCCTGGCCATCGAAGACGACAGGTGCCCCCCCGCCGTGCGAGGGGGACGTCATGGGCGGCCCGGTGGGCGAGTGCGGTCGGCGGCGTAGGGCTTCGCGGGCCTCTGCGACGCACGACTGTGGATCGGGAGGGGTGGAGGCGCGGCGTGGTGGCGGAGTCCGGCGAGGCCTGCAGCGGAGAGCATGGGTGGAGTGGAGCGGAGGTGTCGTCGGGAGGCTGCCGGGCGCGACCGGGGCTGGAGGCGGTGGCGTGGAGAAGCTAAGCTAGGGAGGGCCCTCGGCGAGCAGAAGTCCGCTGCCTTGAGCTCGGCGCGGTCTGCGTCGCCCGACAGAGGAGAGCGGAGGCTGGAGTGCGGGCCCAATCTGGGCTTCCTGGGCCCGATCTGGGCCTGCTAGGCCGGGGCGAGCTGTACGTGGGTGGGCGCCTAGAGTTGGCGAGGTCCGCGCACGTGCAACGTTTGCTCTGGCTGGAGGGGAGTGTGGTGGCTGCGGTGCCTGGCCGGGCTGGTGGGGGAGTTGGAGGTTGACCAGATCCTCAGCTTTGCGGGGTGTGTGGTCTGCAGTTTTTGCGACTCCATCGACGAGCGCTGTGGCGGCAGCGGTGCGAGGCTCAAGGGCTTTCTGCCCATGCTGTGGGTTTTCGGAGATGGTCGACGACTCGGACGAAAGTCATGCCCGGCTTGGGTCGGGCCGGCGGCGACGGCGCCCGTGGGTGTCGCTTCCCTCCTTGGAGGCGTCGCCGTGGAGTGTCGGCATCTCCCTACCCTGTTGGACTTTGTTTATCTTCGGGCGAAAGCCTCGACCCGGTGCGGATTGGCACGATGGCGGCGTCGGCGACATCATGACTCTGCAGAGGTCCCTTTTGGCTTAATCCGGTGGCGCAGCGGTCCACGGCAGTTCTTCAGGGCGCTATGCACGCCACTGCTGGCATGTTCTTGAGGACAGCTTCTTGGGTCCGACCAAGTCCTGCCATTGATCTTCTTCGGATGGTGCGTCGACAAGGAAGGCCTTTTTGGAGTTGTTCCTCTACGGAGGTGCCTCGCGTCGGTCGAGATGTGGCTTGGTTCTTTGCTTAGGACATGTGCTTTGTGTTGTGGTTGTTTGGTCTGTAGCCGGTGTTGTGTGTGGTTACGCTTGTTGCTTGTAGCGAGTGGTGTCATTCTTGTACTCAAACCTCTGCCTTCTATAAAGATATGGTACCCTGCGTACTCTCGAAAAAAAAACTAAAACAACGTGCTGCTTTTCCTGTAAAAAAAAATAGCGTGCTGCACTGTTTGGCCAAATCTTAAGTTTGACAAAGTTTATACTAGACAAAACTATCGACAAATACATATCTCTATACATAATATATATGGCGATATTGATTTGGTATGCCGAAGCTTTACACTGTTTGATTTCAGATAAAAGATATACCTCTTTTTTTAACACATAGTTTTTTTGGAAAGAAGAAAGGAAAATGATTCAATTTATAAGAAAAAACGGATCGAAAAACATACAAACTTTGAGTAACTCCGAGATGCAGACTACTCCCAAAGCCTAAGACAAACAACACAACAAAATCAAGCAACCTGTCAACGACAATCTGCCACATTTTCGACAATTCCATACAAAGGTTGCATGAACTGCATTCGTCATGTAATCTCAAACGCCTTCTTCTTGGCGCCAACCTTGTTGCACTTGGTCTATTTCACCTTCTCCATATTCTTCACAAGGGAGCCCAGCAGCATCGTGATGGAGCGAGGCGGCGGGTCTTAAACTTGTCAATGAAGGCATCAAGCGCGTTGTCATCGAACCCAGTGCTCTCTTCCAGGACGCCCAAAGCACGCGCGAGCAACTCCTCAGTTGTAGCATCCTTCCGCATTTGCTTATGTTTCTCGATGCGACTACTCCGGCGAGGCGTGGTGGCCACATCCTTTGGAGCACTTGCTCGCCTAGTGGGCGACGTAGCAAGGATAGGCGGAGGCACTGACCGAAAAACCTACGACAAGAAAGCATTGAGCTTGTCGATAGTGGGATTTCCTTAATCAACTTGAATGCCCTCAACAGCCAAGGATGCAGGAACAATGACATTCACAGTAGGGATCTCCTCCAAAGGATCATGCAAGGGAGACATGGGCGCCAGCTTTTTTGAAGCCAAGTTGGCCATGAAATGGCAAAACATGGTAGAGTTGGCTACCTTAGGATCATCAACAATTGGCCCCAAGGGAGCAGGCAACACATCAACCACACCATCATGTTCAAACAGACACGCCTGAAGCCTCAAATGCACAACCGAATGAGAGATAGGAGATTCAACAAAAAGCTCAGTCAACCCAAAGCCCTCGCCATCAAAGCTTGGGTCCCGAATACACGACCAACACATCTTGATCCACTTCCTTTTATTCAAACAAAAGCTTGCTCCTCTTTTTTTCTTCAAACAAAATAAAGTGCAAACAACAAATACGAGAAACACAATAACTTGAGTTAGAAAAATCCGATTTAGGTTAAACCAAAGTTGTTGGGAGGAGGATGACAAGAGCTACCCCACAAAAAGTATGGTATATTTTACCACGAATTTAGAGGTTATTAATCTCAGCACAAAGAACCAGTAAAAACTCCAATAACAAAAACCCAACAAATATTTCATGTGAAATCTATTTTCAGTTTGTCATGAGAATAACCACAAGCTCTAACTTACCATATAAATAAGATTAAAAAAATGCCAAGCATGCAAGGGTTTGAGCTCTCTCCGAACCATATGAACAAGTTACTCACGGAAGATTCATCTTGATAGTACGGCTACTGATCTAAAACCTAGTCTCCCAACAACAACAAGAGACTGGTAAAAGAGAAAGACTATTAAGAACAAACCTTAACCTTGCACATTTCACTTGAGCTTGATGAAGACGATCTTGACCACACCAAGATGAAACACCTATTTTTATTGTGCATGCTTGGTGAAGTCTGCGGATTGCTCCAGATACTCCACCATGGGAGAGACTCTTATTTGGCATACATTCACATATCCATGATTACCATATGGATGGCAAGCTCAAGCATATGATCTCTTCGAGATGGAGCATCTTGAACTTGCAGTTTATTTCTTCTTTCTTCATCTTGTTAATATCTTAAAGATACACATGAGAGCTTCACTCGATATTCTTCTTCAATACATACTTGCCATAGGCTCAATCTTCTCTCATGACCAATCTTCGGATCACTCCTTGATTAATGCCTTGGTCATTACTTCATCTTCTTATTTCAACCTTAAAACCAACATGTGGTTTAAACATTTTCTATGGAGAAATCATACAAAGATAACTCAAGGCAAATATTTTCTATGGACATAGAAGTCGAGACAAATATTGCGAGGACAATCATCCTCGTGCCAATCATTAGAAAAGAACCAAAATCGATCCAACGAAGCATGATCTGAATGCCCACACCTACAAAATTGTAATATTCTAACACCACCATTGATATTGAAAAGAAGATCTCATCATCGAACGAAGAGCTAGAAATCACTTATTATAGACGATGTCATGTCCATTAAGATAGATGCCAAAAAAAGATAACTAGCAAAATCCCTAAAAAATTACTCCCTCTATTTCAATCTATAGTGCCTATAGATTTTCTGCATTTGTTTCATAATATAAGAGTATATATGTGTTTATTTGCAATATCTCCTCCGTTTCTGTTTTCACTTTCCTTATTTCTCTCCTACTCCGCAAAGGACTCCACAGCGGGATCGAGGGATCGGTAGATCGCGAGTATTTCTGTGATCGTGGTTCGGCTCTTTAGGGGGTTTTGTGTTAAAAATTGAATTGCGCTAATTACCGTGCAGAAAATCTATAGGCACTATAGATTGAAACGGAGGGAGTATTAGTTTTATCAAAACTTCACACATATATCGGGTTCTCCAGAACCCTCCTGATGTTGGCGAGGCTGACCGAAGAAAGAGAAACAGATCTATGGAGAAGACAGAAAGTGAGGCGGCCCTAGGTTTAGAAGCAGGCGACAACACACGATTATTCTTGTTCGTGCATAGCAGTAGCACTTCCTCCGATTTATCTTTACCTACTAACTAGTAAAAATACCCGTGCGTTGCACCGGGTGGAACAAATGTTAAAATGCTCTTGTGAATCATTTGCATTTTCATCTTCGCCACAATTGTCGATGGTAACTATGTTGCCTCATTTTCATGGTGAATCTAAAAATTTGAAGTTGCGAGTTCCTCGTTCTTGTGAGTTCCACATTTTGTGCATGCGACATATCGGCATGGACTTGTATTTTTGCTGACTTGTTATGATGCGTTGGACGGGTGAAACAAATATTTTTAAAAAATGATTGTTACTCCTTAAAAAAAATTATTGTTAAAAAAAGAAGTTCAACTACCAGGCGCTACCCTCCTCGGCGACACGGGAGAGCCCTAGCCACCACCTCCTCTAGGGAGCATCAACCACCCTCCCCTGCATCGCCACCGCCGGTGGGGCCGCCGACAAAGGCATACACCCCTATGATGGCGGCGGTGGGCCACTTCTCCCGTGCGTGGGAGCTCTCAAGACAGTGGAAGGAGGCAGCGTAGCAAGGTGCACACGCGGAGGCTCTGCGGACTCTGTCAGCCTATGTATGTGTGGGTTGCAGAGGTTTGAATGTTGGAGCGGCGGCTCCGAAAGCGGTTTGTCAATCGGTGGGGTGTCGTCTTTTACTGCTTGGGCGGAAGGGTCATCGGCTCGTGTAGTGTGCAATCTCGGGACTGACGTGTAAATATACTCTTCTATACCCCATTGTTATTTTATTTTTATTTATTTATTTAAATATTTTATATTTTGGGAGAACCACCTTGCTACCGCAATTGCATCCGTCAGAGTGCAAGGTGTGGAACTTATCCTATAAATTTACAAATAATGTAATGCTTAAATTTAAATGTGCTCGTAAAATAATTTGAGGCGGGTACGCTTCATCCAATAGTTTCAGAACTATGAAATAATCATGATACTGCGTCAAATAGAAACCTCTATTTAGAGAAGCACAAAATGGTAGTCGTTCACCAACAAAAAAAATTCGAAACTGACGGCCCATGTTCTCCATACTCCGTACCATCCACTTATCTAAGAGAGGATTCACATGCATAAAACACACTTAAATGGACCGATGGACAAGGGAGATAGATAACCGGATAAGGTTCTCTTCTCCAACCACCCTTCGTTCTCATATTTTTTTTCCCCAAATAGACATCGGACGGGAGTATAGTAGCAGGCCATGCGCCGGAGATGGACGTGAGCCCGTTCTGGCCTCCGCCAGCCACCACAGGCGGTGCGCGAGCAGCCTGACGGCTTCCTGCCGCTGGTGCCCCGGGCTTTTGATCGTCAAATAGCAAGGCTCGGTCCGGGCCGACCGTCAGGCATTTTTGTGTATCAAATGGGGCTCCTCTGGTTTCATTTTTCCGCGCTCCTTTCCTTCTTTTGTGGATCTTGAGTATATCCCCGAGGGTCCTGCTTCTTTCCTTTCAATATTTTCCTTCCTGATTGATCCAGGATCAATGGTGCTGCTCTTTGTTTCTTAGGCGGCTTGTTAATGTCAGAAAATTTGCATATATAAACGGGTCTGACTCCCTGTAACGGAGCGATGTGGGACTAATTTAGGCATCTCTTTTAGTCATGGGTTACGCCAGCTCAAATGATTATGATGGGATGAATGTTAAGCTGGCCCAGCAGCGCACCTACGATGGCCCATCGTGATGCGAGCGATAAAGCGAATACGGAAGCGTCGGCGTTTGAGCCCATGATATAGCGACCAGACGGGGGAAAACAACACAGCGATCGAATCGTTTTGTTTACTAAACGGTGGCAGAGCTCGTAATTTTTACCCAAAAGTATGGCTAATATAAAAACGGACGAAAAATTAGGGGAGAAACCTTACTTCCTTTATTAGTAGGTATAGGTATAGATAAAGGAAGTAAGGTTTCTCTCCAAATTTTCGTCCGTTTTAGCTTTAACCAGGTTTATGCTTCACAATTACAGATGTTGCCACCGCCTAAACTAAATATCCTCACCATCGCTCCTCCCGTTCCCGTCAGGCACGCTCTTGCCCAGGGGATCGCTCACACGGGTCACGCTGGACCAGTTATTGTTGTAGGGTGGGCCGTGCCGACGGCCGAAAGGCCCAATTAACCAGCAAAGAGCGATCAGGACAATTCAGGAGAACAGAAGGGAACGGATTATCGCTATGCAGATAGTGTGGATAGTCCCACCTCGCCACCGTAAAAGAAGTTTTACCGGAAAAAAAGTTCCAGTGGCCCCGTCCGTCCCGTGTGTGACGGTTTCCGTTAATCACGCTTGGGCGATTATTGAGGCGATCGTGTTTGGCGACGGCGAACCAGATCGGTTCCTCTTCCTCGCCGGCAAATTCCAGTCTCCCTCGCCGGAGTGTGTGCACTCTCACTTAGGCCAATAATACAGACCCAATCCTTCCACATAAGCCTTTTGCGTGTTTTGCTAGGTCACGTGATCGTAAAACACACACCTAGCTCGGCTGTTTTACTTGAAATAGCGTGGATGGAGAAAGTGGAGGATTTGCTCAGAAATCTGAATCTTTCCGAGGCGGAGAAGAAGGGAGTCAAGCTGGGATGGTCCGATGGAACCAAGGTGGGTATCGTGGAAGCACAAGCTGTGGGTAAACTTCTGTCAGAAAAACCAGCATACCCAGAAGGGCTGGAGGATTCCCTTGGGCGAGTCTGGTGCCCTTTGAAAGGCACAGATTGTAAGGTAATGGGAGATAATCTATTTCTTTTTACTTTTCGTCAAGAGTCGGGAAAGAGAAAGGCGTTGAAGGGAGGACCGTGGAAGGTAGGCAACGATCTAATCGTTATGGAGGATTTTGACCCGGAGAAATCGCTTGAGGAATATGAATTTGCATCAGTCCCAATCTGGGTTCGTGTTCACAAACTACCACTTGGCATGATGAACAGAAAAACAGGAGAGAAACTTGGAGACCAGTTTGGTGAATACATGGACGTGGAGGTTGGGGAGGATGACCGGGCAGAAGGAAAATACCTGAGGATTCAGGTGAGAATCAACCTGGCAAACCCAATAATGCGTGGTGTTACAGTAGAGCTGGGAGCAAGCAAGAAGGAAAAACTGTGCCCACTGGAGTATGAATATTTGCCGGAGTTCTGTTACACATGTGGAATTATAGGCCATGATTATAAAGCTTGTAAGATTCAGTTGGAGAAGGGTGAGAAACAGCAATATGGAGGATGGCTAAAAGCCTTTGTGCCAAAACGTAGAACTGAAGCTGAGAAGGGGAGATGGGGTAAAACCAGTGGGGCTGGAGGATGGAGGAGCTCTAACTTTGGGGGCAGTCCGTTCCCGTCGCGAAGTGATAGTCTACCTTGGAGAAAGAATGTTGGACAGAATATATTTCAGAGTATAGAATCGGGTGTGGCCATTTGTCAAGCAACAACGACACATGAGGGTATTAAACAAATTGCTGATGCACCAAATGATATTCCTAAATGGCATGAGCTTGGCAAGGATGTCCAAGAAACACTGCCGTTAAAAGGTGGAAATATGGGAGAGAAAGAAAAAGAGGAAAATGAAAAAGGCCAGAAGATGGACTTGGGGAATGTTGCAGCCAAAGACCATGAAGCTATCGTACTGCATCCCAATGTGCATGAGCCTAAGATGCATGGCAAGGAAGTGGACGTCGATCTGAAGCACGTTGTTAGGGAGAACCAGGCTGTTGGTGTCTCGGACGCTGTTGCTAGTGGAGGCAACAAACCGGGGAAGCAAGGGAGAACCTATAAGAGATTGCAGAATGGCCGTAACAGGGAGGGTAAAGAGGATGGGGACAGAACCGAAGTAACCAAAATGTAAAAAAGCGGCAGATGGTTGGGGAGATCTCGGGAGGAAATGAACAAATTAAAAAACAAAAAATGGATGTGCTGATGGAGGAGGGGGCATGCACAGTTGTTAAAGACACTGACATGATGATCGCGGGGCTGCAGGATCAGCTCCGCGGAGCCCAATGAAGGTTAGTGCACAAAACTGCCGGGGTTTGGGGAATGGCCCGGCAGAGAGAGGACTTCTGAAGCTTCAGAAGGAGGAGGACCCCGACATTCTGTTCTTGTCAGAGACTAAACTTGATGAGGAACGAATGAAAAAGTTCAGAATAAAATTAGGAATGCCTCACATGATTTCTAAAAAGTGTGAGGGGAGGAGTGGTGGTTTAGCTTTGTTTTGGAAGCGAGGGATTGATGTGAGTTTGCGATGGATGGGTCGGATGCATATTGATGTGGATGTCAAGGAGGAAGATGGTTTCAAGTGGAGACTCACGGGTATTTATGGACAACCAAGAACTGAACTAAGAGAAGAGACATGGAGCCTTCTTCGAACTCTTCACCACCAATCTGATCTCCCGTGGATGTGTGTAGGAGACTTCAATGAAATTTTGTTTAGTTTTGAGAAGCAAGGTGGTGTACCTAAGCCTCAAAGTCAAATGGATAAATTCAGGGCAGCGCTTGACTTTTGTAATTTACAAGACCTGGGGTTTGAGGGTGATTGTTTCACTTGGAGAAATAACAACTTCCGTGTTGAAGGTTACATACGCGAGAGGTTGGATCGTGCGGTGGCGTCGCCCTCTTGGAGGGCTAGGTTCCCTAATTATAAGGTGGTGAATGGTGACCCTTACCACTCAGATCACAGGTCGATTCATGTCCATATGAAACCGAGATACAGACCAAAGTGGACAGGCGATGGTGGGTTGAACAAAAGGTTTGAGGCAAATTGGCTTTTGGAGGAAGACTGTGATAGTGTGGTACAGAAGTCGTGGGAGGAAGCTGGTAGAAGAGGGGAGCCGAACCTTGCAGCAAAATTAAAGGTGGTATCCAATGATCTACATATATGGAATAAGGATGTCTTAGGAGACCTACAGAAGAGGATCAAAAAAATGAAGAAGGAGTTGGAGGAGTGTAGGCGGGGGGGGTGTGACCTCCCAAAGCGTAAGAAAGGAACAAGTCACATGTTATAAATTGGATAGGTTGGAGGACCAGTTGGAAATGTTTTGGAAACAAAGGGCGCATGCTCATTGGTTGAAAGATGGAGATCGAAACACCACTTATTTTCATTCTATGGCTTCAGAGAGAAAAAAGAAAAATACGATAAAAAAATTAAAAGGAGATGATGGAGGAGTGGTGGAGGGGGAGGAGGGCTTGCAGGCCCTCGTAGCTAACTATTTCCTTGACTTGTTTACCCCAGTGGCACGTACAAACATGGAGAATGTCCTAGATTTTATTCAGCCAAAAGTTTCTGAGCAAATGAACCAAATGCTCTCGGCTGAGTACACAAGGGAGGAAATAAAAGAAGCCCTTGATAGCATCGGTGACCGGATGGCATGCCGGCGGTGTTCTATAAGAAGTAATGGGGACGGTTGGTGACACTGTAGTTCAGGAGGTGTTAAGCATGTTGCAAGGCGGCAGTATACCGGAGGGATGGAATGAAACTGTTGTTGTACTCATCCCAAAGGTGCAGAACCCAGAAAGTATGAAGGATCTACGCCCTATTAGCCTTTGCAATGTGGTGTACAAGCTCATTTCTAAAGTGCTTGCTAATCGCCTAAAAGTCACTTTGGATGATCTTATTTCACCAAACCAAAGTGCCTTTGTACCCGGTCGGCTTATAACAGACAACACAATTCTGGCTTATGAGATGACACATTTTATGAAGAGGAAGAGAAGAGGCAAAGATTGTTACATGGCAGTGAAACTTGATATGAGCAAGGCCTATGATCGTGTGGAGTGGGCGTTTCTTGAAGGTGTGATGAGGAAATTGGGTTTTTGTGAAGCTTTTGTGAGTAGGATCATGTTGTGTGTTAGAACTGTGACATACCGTTTTAAAGTCAATGGGAATATCACAGATAAAGTGGTTCCTGGAAGAGGCTTAAGGCAAGGGGACCCTATTTCCCCGTACCTCTTCTTGTTGTGTGCGGAGGGTTTCTCTAAACTCATACAAGAAGCTGAGGCATGCAATCAGATAAAAGGTATCAAGTTGGCTCCCAATGCACCACGGGTTAATCATCTTCTGTTCGCTGATGACTCGTTACTCCTGATGGAAGCGACAATACATAGTGCCGGAGTTATTAACTATATACTCCAAACCTATGAGACAGCATCCGGACAAGTCATAAATTGGGACAAATCTTCTGTTTTGTTTAGTACAAATACACCTCGAAACACTAAGATCTCAATTATGGCTGCTTTAGGTCTAGGTGTTGAATCTCAAGGGGGAAAGTATCTCGGCCTACCGACCTACATAGGAAGGGACAGAGTTAAAGCCTTCGAGTATATAAAGGAAAAAATCTGGAAAAGAATAATTGGATGGAAGGAGAAATTTTTGTCAAAGGCCGGTAAAGAAATTTTGATAAAGGCGATAGCCCAAGCAATTCCCACGTATGCAATGGCATGTTTTGATCTAACAAAAAGTTTATGTGATGAGATCACCAAAATGATTTGCAATTATTGGTGGTCACAGAATGAAGAGGAACATAGGGCGCACTGGATCAACTGGCAACAAATGATGAAACCGAAAGAGGATGGAGGGCTGGGGTTTAGGGATTTACACTCTTTTAATATTGCCATGTTAGCGAGACAGAGCTGGCGTTTGTTACAAGCCCCAGACTCTTTGTGCAGCCAAGTGCTGAGAGCCAAGTACTTCAGTCACGGAGACTTGCTCACAGCTAAACCTATCCCAGGTATGAGCTATGTATGGAGGAGTATCCTCAAAGGCTTAGATGTTTTAAAACAGGGCCTCATATGGAGGGTAGGAGACGGACAACATATTAACATTTGGTCCGATAAGTGGATTCCCAATGGCGATACAAGAAAACCTCGCACGCTGCAAGGGTTAAACTTGGTAACAAAGGTGTCTGAACTGTTAGATCCAATAACACAATCCTGGGATGAAAACCTTGTGAAGCAAATCTTCCATGTTGAGGATGCAAAGGCCATCCTAACAATTCCCATTTGCGAGCATGAGGAGGACCATATTGCATGGCATTATGATAAGAGAGGAATTTTTTCTGTGAAATCGGCATACAAAATCCATGTCAGTATGACTAAACCTGAAAGAGCAAGTGGAGGTTCAGATGGGCATATTGGGAGCAGCTGGCAACAGACAGTTTGGAGGAGCCTGTGGAGGTTGGAGTGCCCTGCTAAGGTCCATCACTTCTTGTGGCGTCTTGGACATAATAGCCTCCCCATGAGAATGAACATTGAGAGAAGACATGTGGTGCTTGACACTAGGTGTGCAGTCTGTTCATCGTTTTTTGAAGACGGAGGCCATCTCTTTACACGTTGCAAGGCTGTGAAGCGAGTGTGGCGAGCCACACAAATGGATGAGATTAGAGAAAGACTAGAGCAGTGCACCTCGTCTATGCATCTCCTTGAGACTCTCCTAACGTTACATGGTGATACCAAACTCAAAGTTGTTGCTCTTCTTTGGTGCTGGTGGTCCGAACGAAATAAAGCAAACAGAGGTGTACGTCGGCTGACAGTTGATGAATTCCAGTTCCAGATTGGTTCTCTCAGTAATGAATGGAAGAATTTTTGTGCACATAAGCGAGACCCAATTCAGAACCGTGCTTGTCATTGGCAACCACCAGCAGCAGATTGGATTATGGTAAACATCGATGGCTCTTTTGATCGTGACTCACGCAGTGGGGGCTGGGGAGTGATTGGCAGGGACCATGATGGGGAGTGCGTGTTTGCAGCTGCTGGTGCAATTCAGGTAGCCAGTGAACCACTACACACGGAGGCGTTGTCGCTCATTCAGGCCATCAAGATTTCAGAGAGTATGGGAATTGGCAAACCAATATTTGTCTCTGATTGTGTTGGTCTTGTTCAGGCTGTGAAGAATGATAGGTACGATTTGTCTCCGCTGGGTGCACTTTTTAGAGAAGCAAAGACCCAATTGGCATTAGCCTTCATTGAGTTTCAAATTCTATATAAGCCTCGTGACTGTAATAAACCAGCACATGTATTGGCGGGTTTAGGCGCTTCAGGTAGTCTTGGTTTATTCCATGTTTGGGTGGATGACATCCCAGAACTTGTAAACTCTGCCATGTACGGCGATTCTGCCGAATCTAGTTAATGGAATATCAGTGTTCCATGTCAAAAAAAAAAGAAGTTTTACCGGTTTATATGCCTAAGTTTTGTGGGTTTTAACAAGCCACAACAAGCAGCAACATCATTGTATGGTCTAAGATTTAATGTGGGAGCGGGAATGAAAGAAGAATGTGCGCTGATCTTGCATGAAGAAGGAAAATGAATTAAAGAGGGAGAAATAAAAGAAAGGGAAAGCGAATTAAAAGTGGCAATTGCAGCAAAAATTTACGCTGACGGTGGCGAGGAAGAAAAGGTAGGAGCGATAAATGGGGGGCAACTCACCCAATCTTCAGATCGGAGTTGTGAATTTAACCATGCTGGCGGCTTTCCATCGGTGGAGAAGATGGGGCCATGCGGGCGGGCACAGATACAGAAATAGAGATGGTATTCGATTTCTACTAGGCTACTGAATCGGGTTTTGCTACTTCGCTGCCCCTCTCATACTGAAGTAGAAGAGCTGCTGCTACGGGGCTTTCCATCTTCTATTGTTCATTTACTAAATTGTAAATTTTAGAGAAAAAGAGAGAACTTAGCTGCTTACGTCACTACATTTTGTTGCTGTTTTTACTAAAATTTGCCTGAATTGATTTTACTGGTATTTGACATGTTGTTTATTTCTCATATAAGTGGGCAACTCTTGGTTCGGATGGTGAGTAGGTTAAACAGGACTGCAAAACATACAACTTTATGTGTTCATGATTTTTTCACCTAAGATTCCTTACGAACCATATATTTTAACAATTCTGCCAAGGTTTCAAAACTAAAGGTTTAGCAATCAAATATAAAATAAACGTCGATGAAATAGAAAACATTCAAGATTCAGATAGACTACAGTGGTAATGTTGGATTGTTGGTTTCAATATGACACGTGGTGCGGTGGTAATGTTGGATTGTTGGTTTCAAGATGACACGTGGTGCAATACCGTTGGTTTTCTAAGCCAAGATGAAGCGTTGTGCATGCCGACGGGACCTCGAGCTAGGCAACATGAGGTGTAGGCCGACGGGTCATCCAGTAAGACGACACGCGGAGGAATTCGAGGAAGGGGTGGGTAGGGTGGCACAACATCGTCCGTGAGCAGGAAAAGGGGTGGAGCCATACCGGTGACACCACGTATCTCAGAAAGGTCTCGTGGCACGCGTGCCTAAAAAAGCGGACGGAAAATCCATAGCAACGCACGGGTATTTTTCCTAGTATTACTTATTGCTAAAATAAATATATCTATAATTAAAATATATATAGATATGTCTATATTAATGTCAAGTAACATGAATCGAAGGGAGTGGTTTTTTGTTCAGGGAACGGCCGTGTCCAGATTCCAGATGAGAACATGTTTAAGGTACAAACAGACACGAACACGAACCTACACTACACGGTCGGCCGGACCAGTCCAAAGCGAACGCCGCCACGGCGCCACCCTTAACCCTAGAACCTCTTCCAGACGGCGTCGCCTCCCTCTGTTCTGCTCTGCTCGCCCTCTCGCTCTCTCGGCGAACCAGCGACGGCGACCACTCTGCACGGCTGACCCCATCCTCCTCGCGAGCGTCGGCAGATCTACAAGCGCCGCAACCCTCTTCGTCGGCGGCCCACCCAACCCAGCGGTCCTTCCTAGCCATGGTGAGTTCCTTGTCCTCTTTTTCGTCTTGGTCCTCTCCTTCTCTGCACGCCATGGCCGCCGAATTTGGGCGGCCACTCGGGTAAAGCGAAGTCCCCTTCGAACTCTATATTTTTTCTCTTCTAGTTTGGAGTGGTTTTAGGTCGGAGAAGTTGGGGGATTCTAGCCTATGTCTCCGTTTGAGCCCTTGATTTTTCGCTATCGCACTGCTTGGTGCCGGCGATCCTGTTTCGGACTGTACATCTTCCATATGCTTCCATCTTGAAGGATTTCGGTTTGGCATAACCTAATAAAAAAGTAGGTTATCTGTTACTTAGCATTTATATGTACCTGTGCCTGCTGCGTTGCCATTTGTTATGGAAAATGATAGTCCCCGTCACACTTGTGTCTGTGCTCTTACAAGATATGGAGTATGTTAGAAATATAGCTTCTTATGAGAGAAATTTAATTTTCTGATTATACACAACAAGAGACTGAAACAGAGTATTCTGGCCGCTCTTCGAAGAACAGAAAATCTCATGTCGGACACATGTCCATGTTGCTGTGTCGGTGTAGCATAGCTTAGATAATAGTAATACTAGAACATTTAACTTAAATATAAAACAGGCAAAAGTTCCCATTACTCGGGGATACATAGTATAAAGGAATTTTGGTAGTATCTTCATGACCTAAACAGGACACAAGGTGCCCTTGCTTACCTGTGCTCGTCGTTCTTGTGGGCGCCATTCAATTTTTTTCACGCTGTCGCCACTCCATTATTTCCAAGGATAGACAATTTATGTTGGTGTGTATTTCTTTTTTAAGTGAACGACTTGTGATATAGAAATGAATATACAGCAAGAGCATCAACATCCAAGCCTTTTTCCCAAGCAAGTTGGGGTAGGCTAGATATGAAACCCAACAGAAACATAAGGAAACCAGAAGGAGGAGAGGAAAAATAAACAAAGAACGAGTAAAATAAGATTCTGGCACATGGATTGGCTTTAGAAACGAATATATTCTATGTTTTTCCTTCGTGCACGTGTTTCCCCCCTGTGTTAGTTTCACCTATGTTGTCACTTAGGTAATCAGGGGATATTATTTAGCCAGTTAGTTTCAGCAAGTAACAGCTGATCATTAGGCCCACTATTAGAGACTTACTGATTCTTGTTATCCATCTTGGCATCATATAAGTTATGGTTTAACACTTCCTGCGGATATGCATACCGAGCAATTTAGAATGAGAATCTGTTTTTTCAAGCACAAGAAACAATGTGCCATCATCATGTAATGCATAGTCAATCTTACTTATATTAAGAAACAGTGTGTTGACAGAAAATTGTAAAATACCTTACATTTACAAGCACTGTGCATCGTGCAAGTGTTAACATGTGCTGTTTAGGTGTGTGTGTAGGTGGGTGGGGGCAGTGTAGGAGCCCTGGGGTTGTACGCAGCCGGCGACAAATCAACCTTCTCAAGTGAGGAATCGGTGCGGAGGAAGGAGAGGAGGCACCATGGGGAAGAAGGGACGAGGGAGAAGCCATCGTGTTCTGATACCTGCTAGCGCTGCTTCTGCTTGTCTGCTCGTGTAGTGAGTTAGGGCCAGGGGAAGGGGGTGGAGGCGTTTGCATGGATGGGAATCTTCCAGAAACCCTAACCTCATAACATTTGCGTGCACATGTGTTGTTCTGGTGCTTCAGTGGGCTCGGTCAGCCCATGCTGACTCATCTTTTATTATTTTCCCTTTCTATTTTTCTTTCACAAATATGTGCTTTTTTGAACGTTATGCGTTCTTAGACTGTCTCCTAACCTACGCTTAAGCAGGCTAGGCGCTAAGCAGCCATCATGCAGTTTCCTGGAGGGTCTAGCATTTCTTTTTGGACCTTGATATACCTTTTCTTATATAGAACCAAAGCTATTTGGTTTGATTGCGAGATTAAGTATGTTATCAATACTATTGCTTGTTGCAATGTGTTGGGTTGAGTTTGCTTTACTCTAGGGCAGTGGAGGAGCCCTCGGGCTGTATGCAGCCGTCGACAAATCAACCTTCTCAAGTGAGGAATCAGTGGGGAGGAAGGAGAGAAGGAGGCACCATGGGGAAGAAGGGACGAGGGAGAAACCATCGTGTTGTGATACCCGCTAGAGTTGCTTCTGCTTGTCTGCTCGTGTAATGAGTTAGGGCCAGGGGAGGGGGTGGAGGCGTTTGCATGAATGAGAATCTTGCGGAAACCCTAACCTTATAATGTTTTGTGCATATGTGTCGTTCTGGTGCTTCAGTGGGCTCGGTCAGCCCATGCTCCTCATCTTTTATTATTTTCTCTTTCAATTTTCTTTCAAAAATATGTGCTTTTTTCAACGTTATGCGTTCTTAGACCGCCTCCTAACCTACACATAAGCAGGCTAGGCGCTAGGCAGCCATCATGCAGTTTCCTAGTGGGTCTAGCATTTCCTTTTGGACCTTGATATAATATACTTTTTCTTATATAGAACCAAAGCTATTTGGTTTGATTGCAAGACTAAGTATGTTATCAATACTATTGCTTGTTGCAATGTCTTGGGTTAAGTTTGCTTTACTCTAGGAGTACTATTGCCTGATAAGAAGCTTTCTGAATACCATAATTGCATCACATTTCGTAACTTAAGGAACTTCATGGTATCAATATCACATATACTGTTTAAACAAAGGAAGTGTATCTCACATGCAATCAATGGGCAGTATAGACAATGTACCTATTCAACTCAGTAGATGTGGACATGCTTGTATTCTATGTATCTCATTTATTTAGCATTCATTAATGTACATTATTTTTCACTGAAGTATCTTGATATGTTTTTTCACATCTTGTAGGCTGGGAGGCACACCATTATTCTGATGCAACCATCTCAAAATAGGGGCACTAGGACATTTATGGATTACAATTCAGTTAACCATGCATTGGATGGTAAGTGTAGTTTTTCAAGGAACTTGTGCTGCAATGTTCAAATAATTAACTTAGTTAATATTATTAACATTATCCTAGTGATTACCATGCCATGTAACGCTGCTTTCATGTTTTGCACTTGCCACTTCAATTCATTTTTTCTCTCATTAATAACAAGTAAAATGGCCAGCTTGAAATTGCAATAACAATCAGCTTGTGGCTTTCCTACCCTGTTTTTACTTGGCACTATTATTTAAAGCTCTAATCTGTCCATGTATTTATCTTGTGCTCGAGTTTCAGCAAAAGAACTGGGTGGCTCCTCAATGGCAGTGTAACGAATTAGAATTATTCTGAGAAGTACCAATATTTGATGTTCTCTACTCTATGCTCAACTGCCCACTGCCATTTTTCATCTTGTAAAATCGTTAATTATTTGCCACTCCTCTCTACTGAAATGACAGGAATTTGTGGTCTCTATGAAAGGAAACTCAGGGATATCAACCCAATGATTCCGAACATAACCTATGATATCACCGACCTGTACAACTTTATCGATGGCCTAGCTGACATCAGTGCGCTAGTGTGAGTACAGTATAACTTTGAAGATCATTGAGCATTATTAGGTCTGGATGAGGCAAAGTTTAAATATCTCTACTTTTTCTATTTGCAGCTATGATCACTCCATCCAGGCATTTCTGCCATACGACCGGCAATGGATAAAGCAAAAGTTGTTTCAGCACCTTAAGAAGCTGGCTCAAAGGTAGTGAGTGCTGGTTTGATATGCTGTCACTGGTGGGCAATCATGCTTCTGATAATTGTTGTCTGATTTGTGTACCAGAAAGGTGTTTCTTGTAAAATGCTGAGAATTTTACATGGCATGCTTATATTCTGGAGTCGAACTCATATCTCGGTGGTGGTTTGGCTCTGGTACCCTATATATATTATATCAGATAAACGATATTTGTTGCTTTGTTTCTGCACAAATGAAGGCTTCAGCCAGCAATATATCTTTGCAGCGTATCTGGGGCAAAATCCCATAGTATTATTCTGCAAGGTGCAACCTCCTCAGCCACAATAGGCTGGCTGTTGCCCAAGTCAAGGATGTCACCCTGTTGCTCCCCTTCCATACCAATCCAGAAAGAGGAGGGTGGAGTTTCGAATTTTGCTACCACTTGACTCGGAAGGTTTTTTTTTTGAAACATAGTACATACCTAGGTGCTCATAAATACGTATATAATTTTATGTACTTCCTTTGTTCCACCAAAAGTGTCAACTTTGTTAAAATTTAGATGTTTCTAGATAATCTAAATTTTGATAAAATTGAGACACTTTTGATGGGACAGAGGGAATGTATGAATGTACATATACGGACACAAAGGGTTGATAAGACGTTTTTGCACCAAAAAATGTGGCGCATGCATAGCAAAGTCTTTTGCAAAAAACGATGTTTTTTGTGCCATGTGTAAAACAAAATTCAGTGTTAGAAAAAGCTCTTCACTGTCATTTTTTAAAATCTTTTCTACACGTGACACAAGAAATGTCCGTTTTCCTTGAAACTTGCATGCGCACAAAGAATGTTGAGATGCACATGCAATATTTTGTTTGCATTTTTTTAAAATTTTAAATACGGAGTACTTACTTTTGTGGCAGGAGTATATGCACCCGAGATCAAAACTGAATGTCGAGGAGCATATGCATGGCAATCTGGAAGATTCAATTCTACATTTGCATTTGAAAGATAGTCTGTTCTTTCGAACAATCTGGAAGATTCAATTCTACTTCCTTCAACAGATACACGTGCAAGTCCTGATTTATTAGGGCAAAAACATCCAAGGCACTATAAACACCAGGGTACACGCGCTCATGGACTTTGATCTGAGCTATGGACTACAGACATAGTAACAACAAAATTCACCTGATAATTGGAACCTTCATAATATCCTTCGTCTAAATTGACTGGTGCTGCCGTTGGTGCTTCTTAAGATTTTCACACCAGAATCAGTGCAGCCATGGGCAGCTGACTACAAGGCTGCAAGCCTCAACCTCGATGCCTGTCAATCGGCCGAACGGCGCCTGACCTTGGCGGTAATCTCGCCCTCGAGTTGTTCTGATGGAGCAAAGCCACGAGATTTCATCATTTTGAAATATTTGTTTGCATCTTCCAAGAAACCCCCTTTGACAAGGTCTCCTGTAATCCTCTCAAAGTGAGCAGCCTTCAATAGTTTCTTCTTCTCTTCCAAGACCTTGAGGGATCTGCGGGCTTTCTCTTCCTGGTGTGACTTCGCATACATACCGGCAAGGCAAACATGCATCTCTATGGGCTCTTCTCCTGCCTTCTTTATCTTCTGTACAAGCTGTTCAGCCTCTTGCACCAACTGCAACATGGAGAGCCAATCCAGCAAGACAAGATTAGTCTTAGCACCAGGTTTAATCCCCTCCTTCTCTAAACTCAGCAGAAGCTGCAAAGCCTGGTCCAGTTGGTTATTCTTCATGTGTGCAGTCAACATACCAGCCAGGCAACGGTCGTCTGGTTCATGCCCATTCATCTTCAACTGTTCAAACATTCCCATTGCCTTATCAGATTGACCAGTCTGTCCATATACTTCTATAAGCAATGTGAAGCACTCCAACGTGGGCGGAAGTCCAGCATATGTCATTGCGTTTTTCATCTTACCAACCCCATCCGCCAAGCCACGCTCAGCATAGGCCCGCATCACATCCATGTATATTTCTCTGCTGGGTTTGATGGAAAGGCTGTCCATTTTTTTTACCAAATCCTCTGCTTCTTTTAGCTGTCCAGTATTGATACAGGCACTAATCATCGAAGTGAAGAGTTTATTATCTGGTTGGAGACCCTCCTTTTGGATACATTCAAACGCTTGCTTGGCTTGTTCAAGATTGCCAGCCTTGCTATACATGTGGACTAAAGTCATGTTTGTGAGGATATCACTTGCAATACCCTTCTCTCTCATTTTACCAAGTAGCTTCTCTGCATCTTCCACATGATTTGCTTTAGAGTGAAGATCAATTAACTTGGAGTAATCCCGGATGGTTGCATCAAAGGATTCTTCAGCCAAAAGAATTTCAGCAACCTATAAATTGAAACAAAGCGCACATGTGAAATTATGAATAGGTACAGGCTTTTGAAAAAAATGGAAACTGGCAAGCTATGCAAGATATATTCCACTGCAACTATTGCATATTAGAGGAATGCCATAACAATTTTCATCTTTCGGAATATGCCACTGCAATTCTCAAGATTTTTCGAAAAACGCCTTCCAAAAATGCAACTGCAGTGGCATATTTCAAAAGATGAAAACTGTAGTTGCATTTCTCAAATACACAATAATTGCAGTGGCATACATCTAATTAACCCAAATAACTAACATAACTCTGGCCCTTTGACGTAATCATGTATTTAAAAGCGCAACCTTTCAAGTAATTATATGTTAAAAAAAAGTACTCCTAATAAAAGAGGGCCAAATCACATCAAGAGGTCAAACCCGGATTAATCCTGACTGAACTCAACTAGTCATGTACAATGTCCATCACAAACTGAAGTTCCATTTCCATGTAAACTCAGTCAGTTTTGACTCGGTTACAAAAGGACAAAATAGTGACAGGCTACTAGACCAAAATCAATCCAGAAATACCTTCTAATCATGAGACACATGTGATAGCATTCAAATGGATTACGAAAGCAACCGAGGCTGAATTCCATCTTAAAAACATAACAATGGGCTGAATCTGCGATAATGGGTCGTTAAAAACCAGGGATCATCTTTTCTGGAGCTGTAGTGTCAGCAGACAATGCTGGCAATCTATCAATATCACGCTTGATGACAGCCTTGAACTTCCAGAGATGCTTACTGCTGCAAGACACAATTTGGGAAGACCCTTTTTCTTCGAAGCGTTTGCCACAGCATGCTGGAATATTTGGAAGGATAGGAACACTATCGTGTTTGATAATATGGCACCTTCCGCTAGAAATTGGTCATTTTCTTTTAAAAGAGACCTCTTCCTTCTTTCTTACAGAATGAAGGATGATCTGAAATCTTCTCTTATTGCCTGGCTACACACTCTGTAGTTTATTTGGGCTACACCCTGGGCTAAGCCCCCTTTTGTACATTCCCTTCTTCACTCTTGTACATATTGTTCTCTTTTGATAAAATTTACTGTCGGGGCCTCCCCTACAGTTTTCAGCTAAACAAAAAGTCCATCTAAATATGAATGGAACATTAATGCAATATTTGGAGAGCACGCTTTCAATCCTTTCTGATATCCAGTATGCATATATGTAAAAGTTGGCCACATAAATATTATCATGGCCTCATGGCAGACTAGTAGCCACTAGTCAATAAAAAAAACATAACAGTAAGCATGTAACGATATGTTATGATAGAAATTGGCGCTCAAAGTTGCACAATGGAGACTGCAAAAGTTAACTGTGAGATAAATTTGGGAACAGAAAGAGTAGTCGTCGTATTACTGGACTCTTTTACTGTTGAATACCGAAGTATTACTTTCCAGATCTTCATGAAGACACAAACACAGAGCTAAACTGCTACATTGAAGTCTGAAGATTCTGAATAGAGCCAATAAAGGGTAGCATGAGAGAATCAGACTTCCAAAGTTTACCATGAATGATGCAAACAACGATTACCGTGATATGAACACCAAGGGGCCTCTACGGATCACAGAAATTAGGAAACATATGAATAGGAAAACACAGGAATGAGATGTCATGTAAATGTTGATTCCTACAGGATTTCAAGACACACAATTTGGCAACTGGTGCCTTTGGATGATGTAAAAGCAAGAGGAGTAAAGAGAGATAGAGACGAAGTGCATTGACAACTGGAAGGAAAATACCTTGAGGTATGAGCTCATATCGAGATCCTAAGGAATTGGTGGCTGGAAGGAGTATTCCATGCGATTTAGGCAAGCCCAATCCTTTGATCCAAGTGACACTTAAGGGAAAAACTTGCAAAGGATTCATATCCTCCAAAGTTCGCATGAAAATCCGACAATCCAAAGAGGCCTACTGTGTAAAATCATAGTGATTCCAAACAGTACATTTTATCCTGACTTTTACTAGTGTACACAAAACCCTCAACATGGGTATCCAGCAATGCCAGATTAACCTAATTATGCCCTTTCCTGTCTCGGTAGAGACGACTGACAACAGAAAATCATTTCTATACTCTGGAAATTTCCGAGGAATGTAGGTCCCCAGTCCACATACAAACTAGCCGCCCAAACCCAAATGTCAGGGGCATAGAAGCACCATATGAACTAAGGAGTACGGACCAGAACTCTTTGTCTCCAAAGCACAAAGGCCTGGCCAGATGAGACGGACACAAGATTAACACTATTTGGATTCCATTATCTGCTAGGAAGGCAGATTAGGCATGAAAACCTCATCACCCAAGAACGAACAAACAGAGCATGAAGATGTTGCAATGCCATTTTGGCACAACATATAGCCACTATAGCTATGAATGAACTACAAGAACAAAGTACTGTTACAACCCTAAGCAAAACTACTGGACTAGCAATAGAGAAATAAATCACACTAGATTTCATGGAAGTAGGAAATCTGACCTTGAGGTACAACTCAACGTTGCGGGCCTTAACCCGGTCAAGCAGTGCCATCCAGTCGACGCGCTTTGGCAGGTGCTCCTCCTTCCACTCCTCCATGGCAGGAAGCGGGTCTCCTTTCCTCGGCTCAACCGCCAGCAGCTTCTCCTCGGCCTTCTTGGCCTTCCCCTCTACAGGCTTGGCCTCCTGAGGCACAAAGTGCGCCTCGGCCTCAGCCGCCCGCTCCGCCACCTCAGCCCACTTGGGGTCCGACAAGTCCAGCCCGTACATGCTGAACTTGACCTCCCCCTTCCTCTGCGGCAACGCCGACAGCCTCGCCGGCGGCGGCGGGAGCGCGGCGGGGGCAGCAGCCGCGTCGGCTTGGGCGCGCATGACGTCGAGGCCGCGGTAGAACTCGACCTCCTCGAGCTTCTCGCGCGCCCACTTGAAGCGCAGCTCGCGGAGCATGGAGCCGCGGATGCCCGCGTCGACGGCGAAGCGCGTCATCTCCTTGACGTCGTCGGAGTGGAGGTAGTCGCGGAGGTCGGCGCGGACCTGGTCGCGGCGCATGGCGTCGCGCACGGAGGCGCTGACCTCCCACACGGTGGCCCAGAGGTCGTCGCTGAGGTCGACGGTGCCGGGCGCCGGGTCGGCCCCGGGCAGGCGGTTGAGGACGGCCTCCGCGATGAGGCGGAGCATTTCGTCGAGCACGGGGCGGGCGTGGGTGGGGAAGGCGGCGGCGAGGGTGGGGCGGAGCGCGGTGACCAGGCGGGTGAGGAACTCGTCGAGGACCGGGTCGGGTTCCGGCTGGGCATGTTCCGAATCGGCGCTCGGGATCGGGGTCTCTTCGGATTCGATGATGCGGGAGACGAAGGGCGGCGGCGCTTGGAAAGGAGGTGTGGGGTCGGAGTGGAGGTGGCGGAGGAGGAGGGGCGGCACGGTCCTGGTGGCGGGCAGTGAGGTGGGGAGGCGGCGGGCGAGCTTGGAGAGGGAGAGGAGGGCTCTCATGGCGGCCGCCGTCGCGATGGCTGGGGAAGAAGGCCTCGCGGAGAATGGGGACGAGACAAAAACCCTACCAAGTGTTTGAGAGATGTGTGCGGTAAGATCTACACAACCGATCCGCGCCGTTGAGTTCTCCGATCTGAGGGCTATGCATGCATGCTGCCTTGTGCTCTGTTTTGCTCTTCGGTCGAATTGTCACGACCATTTTCCCAAGCGCTCTGCCCTATTCTGTTCTTCATCCATGATCACGAGCTTTTTGATTTTTTTTTTCGACAAAGACGAGCTTTTAGATACGTCTGTATTTAGTTTGAAGTAAAAATGTGTGGACCTTTGGAGCTCGAGCTCCATGTAGCTCCTTAAAAAAAATGAAAACCATGTTTTGAAGTTCTAAAAAAATCTGGATGTAGCGAGAGATGTGATCTACAAATGTGCAAAACCTTGATACCAGATACCTTATACTTAGGCCTACACAAAAATGGCAAAAGTGTAAATCTTAGTATAGTGAATATTACACATTTTCAAACTCTTCAAATTTGTCCGAACTTGACATTTTTGTGTAGCCCAAAGTAAAATGTATTTAGCATTGAGATTTTACAAAATTAAAGAATACATCCTTATGTACATTCAGAAATTTTAAACGTGTAAACATCGGTTTTGCTTTTCTTAAAAGAAAAAAAAAGTACTTAGAGCTTGCTAGCGGTGCAATTTGGCACTGTATAGGCGCACTTTGGCGTCTAGCTAGCAAAAGTATAGAAAGAACTGTGTTCAGCCTCAATGTTGTTAATAGAATTAACTTTTGTCTTGCAAACTTTTCTTATAGTATTACAAAGGTTACAAAGTTGTGCATGATTTCTGAACCGCAAAACCTAGATATACTTGGGAGCTAGGAAGTGACCCGTCGAGCTTCTAGGGCCGAGATGGCTCCCACATTGCTTTTATTTCTGTCGTGGCCTTCTGGTCATTTTGTGTGTGCCTTGTCTTGATCTTCACTAATTTGATAGCGACCCGATCTCATATGGAAATCAATCCGAACTAAGGAGATAGTCCTTAACCGGTTTAAAATTCTCATTCGGCGGGATCGTTTTCGTAATCTATACAATAGGAGTGCTCAAGAGGATTCCCTTGCATTCATAACATTGTCAGGTGTATGCCGGACATGCACACCATTTTTTTATTGAATGCGCAGATATTCACCAACAAGTCCACATCAATACGTGAAATAACGTTGCGACAAGGGGAGTGGACAATGGCGAGTCCTCTTTTTTCAACTTGACGTTGATAGATATCGGGCCTTGCCATTTGACTTAGCCAGTATCTACGACCTAGCGGTATACCTAGTTGAGAGAGAACACCCTATTGTTGGTATCATGAGATGTTCGATCCGGAGATACCCACATTGTAACAAACCCTATTCCCACTTGTTTACTGTGTGCATATTGCCCGTTCTTTTGGAGTTATACACGACCGTTGCAGAAATTAGACACAAAATGGTACATCTTAACGAGGTCCAATTATCAATCTCCATATTCAGGTAGTTTTACTCATAGTTTTAAAAACCGGATCGGACCGGCGGTCTGACCGGAAAAAACCTGAACCGACGCCCTGTCCGGTTTTTTAAGTGCCACTGGTCTAATTAGCAAAAAACCAGAAAAAATGTATACAAATATATTGTTTTTGGCAGGATTCGAACCTATGACCTGTCACAATGCTCAAAACTGCTCACCTGCGACCCAATAACACCTCTGCTAGGCTTGATTTGTGATATACTACAGAAGTAAATACAATATATAGGATTACATGCTAATATTTCCCAAGATTAGCATAATAATTTATTAAATTTAGCGGTTTTTGTCGCAACTGAACCGGCTGAGCCAGCGGTTGAACCGATGAACCAGTGAGCCAGTCACTTCTCCGGTTCACTCACCGGTTCGGTTTTTAAAACTATGGTTTTACTAGGGACACTCTTCTCATGTATGAAACACGCGACGTCACAGATGTTCTCCTTCAAGACTCAAATCAGACACTCACTTCACTTGTTAAGTTGAACATGCTGTATGGACGTTCCTCTTAACTTGAGGAGCAAATGAAAATAGACCGGTTGGGCTAGGCCACAAATGGGCAGCGAGTGTCCCTTGTAGGTCAATCTGTTTTTTTTTGGGGGGGGGGCACAAACAGCAATGCTACATCTACGGACGGCACCTACAAAAAATTCTTACGGACAACCACCTCCAGGCACACCAGATCAGTACGTGCTCCACAATTTAAGGGATGAGAAAAACCAGAACCAAACATCAGCCACCACGTCAGCCTGTAAGCCCATTCCGTAGGATAGTTTCCGTAGGTCTAGGATTATTGGGGGCACAAATGGGCATTGTTGTCTTGTAATTCTTTTTTGCAACTTGTGTGTCATTGTTAATGAGCAGCAATGTCAGTTGCATAAGCTTGTGATGGTTTCTGAACTTATATTTACTTTAGGAAACTGTTTCACATAACCTTGTGACCACTGATCTAATTCAGACAGTTACATTATCCGATGTCGATGATTGCCCTGTTTGGCTCACCCATATGGGTCTTACACTGTTAGCTCTCCCTGTAGAATTGTGAATAATGGTGATATTGTTCCTTTTCATACGAACGCCGGTTTCAAAGTTGCATGTTCCACCCTGGATATACATTTTCAATACCCCTCTAGTTCTATATATAAGCCACATAGTTTCCGGCATTGAGGAAAAAATACACCATGTTTGGTCAGGTCAACTCTAGACAATTGATGTGAGCTAAGAGAAGACTTTGCATAAGATTGAAAACATAAGCCATATAGTTTATGGCATTGAGGAAAAAATACACCATGTTTGGTCAGATCAACTCCAGGCAATTGATGTGAGCTAAGAGAAGACTTCGCATAATATAGGAAAACATAATCAAACCCGTAAAAACACTTCCCATATAAGTGGTGCAACGCAATACACCTTATATTTTAAAAAATTCTTAAAAAATATATGGATTTATATCTAGAAATGGAGGGAGTAAGAAATTTTAAACTAGGGATAATCTTAGTAAAAGAGGACATGTGGATGATTCTTCCTGTTTATTTTGCAATGAACATGCTTTATTTGATTGTGTAGTGGTTACATTTGCGTGGGAGGTTATCTCTACTAGAGTCTTCGATAAGAGACTTGGTGATAATTTTGTATCTGTTGCTTGGTGGTGGCCAAGTGAAAACAATAATTATGCGCTGAATATTTTGTCTTCGTCTGTCTGCTTGATGGACTTTGTGGTTTACTCAAAATGAAACGCGCTTCCAGGGGCAGAGATGACTCGGTATGAAGGAAATTTTGCGAAAAACAATTGCATTGATCAGAAGTTGGCGTTTGTTGTGGCTGGACATGACGGCAGTGCTGATTGTGCATTTGTGCCCGTCATGTTGAACACTAGCCAGCCAGGCATCAAAACAAGATGCCAGTCAGTAGTGGAATACTCCACATCGAAAAGCAAAAGGCACATTCAGCAATTTTACCAGCGTAAGTTACACAGCAATGATTTCAAGAAACAACGAGAAAAAAGAACAGTTGATTACTTAGATTTATTTATAATCATATAAACCATACTGCATTTCAAATACAGGTATGTCCTTACATTCGCTCAAAGTGGCAGACAACCGCAGACCACCGAGAGGCTTTATATTTCACAGTACCCATAAACTATAACAGCATCCGAACAGGAAAAGAGGTTTCTAACAACAAATGAACATGCCACATGCTCATTTGGCAAGCATATCACCATCAGGCGCTCCTCATCTTCTTCCCGTCCCTCTCGTCGATCTCCTGCGCAGCATCCTCTTCCCAGCAGAGGAAAGCATTCATCTTGGTGTCCTTGGGGCCATTCTCCAAACTGTCATCAACAAAACAGTTCAGGACAGACCTTGGAGACCCGGTGGAGATTTCGCCCATGGCAGTGAAGCTCTGGTAGATCAGCAGGCCTCCTGACGGCAGCTCTTGCTCGACCATGTTGGTGCTATCATAGGCCCCAACAGCCAGGTTCTCACCCCAGGTCCCAGCATGGCTGCGACCACCGAAGATAGTCACAGCAACGGAGAATTCTGACGGGCCAAAGGATCTCAGCACCCTCTTGACCAGCTCACCATAAGACATGGAGGCAGGGTCCAAACCCATGACCTCATAGCTCGCATAGCTGAAGCCATCCTCAGGGGTCACATGAATGGTGGAGAAAGCAGAGCCATGGATGGCATTCATGGAGTAGCCACATGGCTCGAAATCAAAGTCGCAGATCTCCATCTCCGGGACTATGTCAGAGATACCAGAGAGCTTGGTCATCTCCGTAGCACAAGATGTGTGGCCATCAGCAGAGGTCTTGAAGAAGACAGAAGCTTTCTTCTTGTCCAGGCCAGTCATGCACATCTCAAGGTTAACCACAGGCTGCTCAGGCTGCTGGGTGGCATAGTAGACGTGCCACTTCTGGCCTGGCTTCGCAGGATCACCAATCACATAGGCATTGCCACCAGATTTGAGGCCACCAAAGTAGCCGTTGAGGAAGGCAACCTCGTCAGAGAAGTTCTTGTGTGGAGAGGGCTGTGCCTCGGGGAATATGAAGGTACCACGGGAGTACTTCACAGCAGCAAGTGGCAGGGATAATTCCTCAGCAAGCTCAAGGATTCTTGGAATGGCCAGCAGGAGCTTGGTAGTGCCGCAGGTCTTGATCACCGCCTTGTACGGGTACACGAAGAGGCTTGACTCAGAGAGGACATAGGAGTCGAAGTCCTTGTTGGAGAGCTCAGATACAATGGTGCACTTGGCAAGATCGAGAACAGAGTCAATCTGGGCACGCGAGAGAGCGCGCAATCCCCTGCCCTTGGGGTCAGCAAAGACTGGCGCCTCAGAGAAAGTAATCTCCAGGCGCTTCTCATACCCCTCGAACCCGATCGCAGAGACCGGGGGGAGGTCAGCAACCGACAGTACGGCCATTGTTTCGGAACGTTGGTGGAAAGAAAAAAGAGGATTTGCCAGTCACTAAAAAGCAGCTGGCCAGAGAAATTTAAGAAAGCTGAGAACGAAGGTGGAAAGGAATTCTAAGCAATTGGGATGGGGCACACGAGAGGGATATCAAGATGGCTTCCTGGAGCACTGCAAAAGAGAAGCAATTGACAGTGTTAGCAGCTAATCATTAACAAGAACTGCAACAGCAACAAGATAGAAGCTCGATTGGTTGGATACATACGTTGGAGTAAGCAGCGGAGCGGAACTTCTCGATGCCGCCGGCGGGGCGGAGGTCCTCGATGCTGTAGCCGAGGGGAGCTTCGTACATGAGTGATGAGCGACTACTGCTAGACTTCTTACCAGCCTTGGACTCCATAGAACATCAAATTCTGCAGTGCAGAGAACAAGAGTATTGTGAGAAACGATGAAATATGATACCAGCTAGAGAAGTGCACAGTTAGCATTATCTTTTCAGGATTCATGTTTCATCATCCACATAACCTAGAGGATTATATCTCCAATTCCACTGAATTTATTAGTTTGGTTGAACCTGGATGGAGCACTAAGATCAACCGGACACCTTCAGGAAACTGATTTCTATACTACGGAAGGTCTGAAATACAAATCAATCTACCTCTTATATTTATGAATGGACAAAAATAATTGAACATCGCTAAGGCAGAGTACTGATAGAAACGATGGAATGTAAACCCATATAGCAAGGGGCACAGCAAGTACTATCTTTTCAGGATTCATGTTTCATTAGCCACATAAGCTAGAGGAATAAAAATATCACTAATTACAGTAAAATTATATTTCAATTGATTTAGGAATTGGATCAAGACTAGCCAATCTGGATCATAACAAACGAGGGGAACTAATAAGGAAGCACAAATCAATTTAGCATGAAGCACTAAGATCCAACAGTGCACCTTCACAATTGATTTGCATGCTACAGAAGGTCTGGAAATACAAGTTAGTCTACCGTGAATTGATTATCGGGCCAAAACAATTAGACATCACTAAGGCAGATAACCAAGAACTTCCTTACTACCTTGCAGATGACAGAAGTTGGAGAAAATTAAGAACTTGCTGACTACGTTGCACATGACAGAAGATCGGGAAAATTACAGATAATTCTAGACGGCGTTTCTGTTCACCAAATACGATCCATACTATTTTACCGCAACGGAGAGGAATTTTGGGTACAGGAGACAAATTCCTACGGCGGATCGAAGATCAGGCGAAAGGAACGATATCAAACAGAAGATGAACTAATTGAGAGAAATCTTACAATTCCGCGAACAACACCGAAGGCCCCTCGATGGATCCGCTTCTCCTTCTTCTCACAGATCTCGGAAAATCGAAAGCAGAAAGCTCAGAAGAATTCTAGGTCTTGCTCCGACGAGATGGGGAACGAAGTTGGTAAATAAACAAATGATGACGAGCGTCTGAGGATGGGAAAGTCACCGAGTCCCTGGCGCTGTATTTATAGCGGACCCGGAGCAAACCTAGAAAAGAACGCGGTCCACTGCACCGATCTGATAAGGGTGCAGGGGCGCGGGTGCCGAGTCACGGTGGACCGCGTGCACGGCGCTTTTCCCTGAGGGGCGGGTGACAGGTGGGCCACGCGATCGGAACGCTTGGCTGGGCGCGCTCCTCGCGTTTGCGTGGCCCGGAAGGCTCTTCTGGCCCGGAATATTTGGGAACGCGTCGGGCTGTCCAGGTGCGCTGCCTGCTCGACACGTGCCGCGCACGCGTGTACAGTGTACTGTACGTGTGCCGTCGCCTAGCTATCCGTGTGTATCGTTTCCAAAAGGGGTTTGGGGTTTAGTCAAAGGAGTGGCTCTGTTTTCTTTGGATGGCGATGGAATCGCTTGCTGTAGCTAGACTCTTCGGGGTAGATGAGATGCCGCTGCGAGGCGGCTGAGGTTTGGCCCGATCTTGGGTGGTGGCGGACGGAATCGGGAACTTTGATTCGGAGGCATAACTGCTTTGATGAAGTTTTTCTTTTCTAGAAGAATACTTTGATTATTTATTTCTTTGTTTTGAGGATAAGAGACGATTTGCTAGAGTCAAGCGAAAGTGACACCGGACCGGGACCCGTGGCCCGTGGCCGCCACAAGCAGAAGATTTTTTTAAAAAAAATGAAACACTATTATTCCATTAAGTAAGACATGGCATGATCACCAGTCACCAAACGGGTTATAACAGTAGAAAAGTTCGTCGTCCATATGACAGGGTGTTCATGAACTTCGCCACAAGCTCGTGAGCCGGTCTATTACAAACTCTCGGAGTGTAAAGCACACTAGCCTCTATATAGTTTATTTGAAGTCGGAACTTCATGTCGCTAGTTAAATTTCCAATCGGAGAGAAGGAGTAATCAGACGATGTCAATGCGAGCTTCAGGTTTAAACAATCGGTGTCGAATACCACTTTACCCATTACCATGTGCTCAACAAACTGCATAGCATTAGAAAGGGCAGTGGCTTTCGCGTGCATTGGATTAGACGTCATCTGAAGTGGAACTGCAGGATCCACGCAAATTTCATGCATGCAATCTCCGCCAATAACACCCCAAACTCCAGTACATGTTTCTTTATAGAATGCATCATCAATATTTAATTCGATAAACTTGGTTGGCGGAGCTTCCCATTTGTGTAATTGTTTTCTTTCTTTTTTGAACAGATGTGTAATTGTGTATCCTTTCCATTCTTCTTCTTGGTCAGAGACGTGGCCCATTTATTCACATGTCTGTGGACATTGAATTGAAAATTGTCCACACTTTGATGATTTTCGTCGTGGTTTCCTCTATTCCGTTCTTGCCACCAATCCCAAAGCATCGATATGGGCAGAAGTTTTTCTTTCTTCGAAAGTTTCAGAACCTCCTCCAACATCTCTATTGCTGACTGACAAGGCAACAGCTTCAGCCGTACATCCTCAAGAGGCAGAGCTCTCCATCTCTGTTTTGCAAATTTGTATTTTAGGAACAGATGATCTCCGTATTCAAACAACCTGTGACACACTGCACATCTTGTATGCAACTCCACACCATGCCTTGCAACGTTCATATATAGAGGATGATTGTTATGAGCAAGGGGCCAAACAAAGTGATGAACCTTAGGGGTGGGGGACTGCACCTTCCAGATTTTTTGAAGACCTTTTTTTTTAATTGATGAGACTTCAGATCCTTGCCCAACTTGAGAATATTGTTCACGTTTGAGCATATCCGCATGTAGTTTGTATGCCGATTTCACAAACAAAACTCCCTTATAAAGTGACAAGCAACAAAATCCTCGGATTGCTCACATAGAGGAATACTGAGAATTATTGGGACATCAACCGGGTGAAAATTTTGCTTGATAAGGTCTCGTTTCCATGTGCACGTTGATGCATCAATTAATTATGAAACCATCTGTAGTTCACAGTCACCTTTATGTGTTGAGGGCTGCCGTGTGACACTTCTTGGTAACCAAGGATCTTCCCATATGTTCACTCTAAAACTTTCACCAATACGACAAATGATTCCTTTTTTAAAACGTGCAGGCCTTTGAATATGCTCCTCCACACATAGCTCATGCCAATCACAAGTTTAGTAGAGAGAAGATCACCACTAGGAAAATACTTAGCTCTAAGCACTTGAGCGCACAACGACTCAGGTGCTTGGATCAGGCGCCAACACTGTCTTAATAGCATTGCGAGATTAAAAGAATGCAAGTCCCAAAACCCAAACCTCCCTCTTCCTTGGATAATTTCATTTTTTCCAATCCCACAAAATGCATTTTCTTCTCACCATCATTTTGTGACCACCAAGCAGTGACAGACCATCTGGCTAATATCATCACACAAAGATTTCGAGAGATCAAAACATGCCATTGTATAAGTGGGAATAGCTTGCGCTGCCGCTTTTATTAATATGTCCTTTGCAGCCATGGACATCAAACGTTCCTTCCAACATTGAAGTTTCTTCCATATATTATCCTTGAAATATGCAAAGCATTTAGCCCGTGAACGGCCAATATATGTCGGCAAACCACGGTATTTTCCTTCAGTGGATTCAACTCCCAAACCCAAAGCTTGTAATAGAAGATTTTTTGTACTTTAGCTTGCATTCTAATTAAACATCATAGAAGATTTTCCTCTGTTGATCATTTTTCCAGACCCCTCCCCATATACTTGCAGGATGGAACTGATAGTCGCCACTCCATGTATATTTGCCTCAAGTAACAACAATGGTGATTATTCACCTGAGGTGCACTAGGGGCTAGCTTGAAACCACAAATTAAACCATCATCCTCGGCCTTTGTTAGGAGATTAGAAAAACCTTCAGCGCATAGAAGGAAAAGGTAGGGGGAGATTGGATCCCCTGCCGTACCCGGTAGCCCCCTCCCCGGTTGTACCACATCAGTGAGATCACCATTTATACGTAACCGATATGAAATCGTGGAGACACACTTCATGATCAGCTCTAAAAAATTTATTAAAACCCATGCGCTTCATCATACCTTTCGAAAAAAGTCACTGACCCGGGATAACCCTAATTAGATTTGTTTGTTAGTATCATCATGCATCATATCATCCATGTTTTACAAAATAGAATTATTTTATAAGCCCTAGCTATTTTTTCCCTCTCATATGGTTTATATATTAAACCTCCTCTTGTCTTTTCATTAATAAAACCCTAACTTCAAAACTATCAAGTAAAATAAAAATTGTTTCAATTTTCAAAATAAAGTTGGTGTTGTTTTCGTTTGATTTCAAATGGCTTTTTCAAATATGTTTTAAAACAAAGAAGGAAAACAAAAGAATTTAGAAATAAAAAAACTCAATCTAACCCTGGCATGCCGCCTTCCCGGCCAGCCCATCCTCGCGGCCCACCTCTCTTCTCCCTTCTTTATTATGCCTGCGGCCCAAGCCCACCTTCCATCTGGCATGTACCCCTTCGGCCTCCTTCTTTCTCTTCTCTGTCCACGTCACGATAGGCAGCGACCGGAGCACGCACATGGCATGGGTGATGTGGTCCGCCACCACCACAACCACCATGGTCCCTCCTTTTAATCCCCACCACGAGGTCTTGCAAACCCTAGCTCGCCTTCCCCTCCTCGCGCCGCCATCTCTCCCTTCCTCTCTGCCTTTCTTCTCCTTCACCGACCTCCAACCCTCGCATACCACCATGGCTCCAACGAACCAAGCCTCCCATCGCCGTTTTGAGGGCACCGGTGGGTGCGCCCCGTCGCCCTCTACCACCTCGTGCGAGGAATTGCCCCATGACCCCTTCAATCATCGTCGCGGTCGTCGTTCCTCCGTCGTTGCTGTTGAACTTCGGCATCGATTCCAGCGTCTCTGGTTCCTCTCTGTCCTCCTCGCAATACTAGGAAAAGGCCTAGCCGTAAGATGGGTGTCAGTGGCGCACTACAAAAGCAGTGCGCCACTACTACTTAGAAGTGGCACACCAAAAAATGGTGCTCCACTGGTAAAAATATAGCAGTGGCGCACTGCTTAAGGGGTGTGCCATCCCTAAATGGCGATCAGAGCCCACCTCCCTCCCCCAACTTAGTAGTGGCGCACGGCATGGTGGTGCGCCATTGCTATCTTGCCTAGCTATGGCGCACTGCTAAATGGTGCGCCACTGCTAATAGGTGGGCCAGGGGCTTCTACAGGTAAGAACCTTAGCAATGGCCCACTGGGTTTGGGTGCGTCACAGCTAGCTATGGCACACCACTTAGAGGTGCGCCACTGCTATGTTTGGGGAGGTGGTGGGACCATGGAGGGTGTTGGTGCCAGGTTAGCAGTGGCGCACCACCTAGTAGTGCACCATTGCTATGTCACCCTAGCAATGGCGCACTGCGAAGTGGTGCACCACTGCTAACCTGGGACCATTTCCCGCCTTTTCCCCTCCTCCCACATATGCCACCCACTTTCCCCAACACTCTTCCACCACCACCTCCCACCAAATCTGGATCTGGTCGTGTTGCTCCTCCACCCCACCTCATTTCCACCCCTTCATTCACCCAAATTAAGTTGTTAAACTTAATTTTCTTGATAGGTAAGTAAGGTGAAGCTTTCTAGCTCAATCCCACACTCAATATCAGCTTTTTTCCTCATCCAACACTCTCGGTCTCGCTGTATCGGTAACTTTGTTGGATATGCTTTGTGTGTGACCGGTTCCCGATTGTCTTGCACACGTGTGTGTGTGTGTGTGTGTGTGTGTGTGTGTGTGTGTGCATATATGTTATGCGAAGCCTCCACATGTGTTGTGCATGTGCGAAGCCTCACGTGCATGCATGCATGTGTGTTGTATGCGAAGCCTCCACATGTGTATGCGAAGGCTCTACATGTGTTGTATATGTGAAGCCTACATGTGTTGCATGTTTTGTTTGGAGGGATTTAAAATGCAAGTTGCCAATATTTTGCCAAAACGTTGATTCATTTCCGTTTCGGTGAAAAATGGGCATACTACGCATATACATATGTCCTATTTTTAGGGAAGGTCATGCCAAATTTTTCTTTTGGTACTAAAATATCCATTTTCTCTATACCCCACATGCAACCATGGTCCGCATGATGAGTGAAGACATTGTGGCTAGGTTTTTGAAATCCGCAACGGCCGATATGATTAAAATAACCAAACAGAGATAAGATGTCCGTGTCGAAGATGCAAGCTGACGAGCCTTATGGACCCTAAAGCCGATAGGTGCGGGACCACCTTCTCATGCGTGGTTTCATGGATGGCTATCAGTGGCAAGGTGATGAAGATGATTATGAATTTGTCCATGGGATTTCAAGAAATAAGGAAGGAGGTGATCACAACGTAGAAGATCTCGGACATCACAATGTAGAAGATCTCGGAGATGATCATGATCACAATGTAGGAGATCCTGGACCTAATGAGGAAGATCTAGATGGAGGTCATCATGACGATCATGAAGATGAAGACGATGGACCATCATCGATGGACATGACCCTTATCTTCAAGAGTTGCTTTTCAAGCAGACGAGTAACGCAAGAGTCACGCCCAGAGAAAGCCAAGCTGGATCAACTGGAGATATACGCAGTTACTCCATTGTATGAAGGATGCACGCTGGAGGATACCCGCCTGAAAGTAATGCTCATGGCTCTAGAGATGAAGGTAAAGCACAAAACGACTGACACATCTTCAACGAGAACATGTCATTCTGGCACGAACGTCTTCCCAAAGGGAACACGTGTCCGACTAGTACCGAGGAGGCCAAGAAATCGTGTGTCCTCTGGATTTACCGCACGTGAAATACCATGTGTGCTTGAACGATTGCATCATTTATCGGGACGAGCACGCGGAGTCTACCATATGTCCGAAGTGCGGCGTCAATCGATACAAGAAGAGGAAGAAAGCTCCTCGGAAGATGGTGTGGTACTTTCCGATCACTCCTTGTCTGCAGCGGTATTTCGTGGACCCTAAGCAAGCAAAGCTAATGCGCTGGCACGCGGAGATGAGGAAGCGAGAAGATGACGCAAATGATCCGGAGATAAAGAAAAAGGACAGGATGTTGGACACCCTTTAGATGCTAGCCAGTGGAATGCGTTGAACCTCGAGAACCCGGAATTTGGGGACAATATTAGGAAGATAAGGTTGGGCGCGAGCACCGATGGAGTCAATTCGTTTGGCAGGCAGAGCAGCACACATAGCACCTGGCCCGTGTTTGTGTGGATGTACAACCTCCCCCCTGGTTGTGCATGAAGAGGAAGTACATTCAAATGAGTATGTTAATTGAAGGGCCGAAACAACCAGGGAACGACATCAATCTGTATATGGGGCTTCTGAAAGAGGAGCTAGCCACGCTATGGGACACGCCTGCCAATACGTGGGACACCGCCGCGGAAGAATATTTCCCTATGAGAGTCGCACTGCTCACTGATACGTCTCCAACGTATCGATAATTTCTTATGTTCCATGCTACTTTATTGATGATACTACATGTTTTATGCACATTATATGTCATATTTATGCATTTTCCGGGAACTAACCTATTAACAAGATGCCGAAGAGCCCACTTTTTTTCGTTGTTTTTGGTTTCAGAAATCCTAGTAAGGAAATATTCCTCGGAATTGGACGAAACTTTCGCCCAGGGTCCTATTTTTGCACGAAGCTTCCGAAGACCGAAGAGATAAGGTTGGGCCACGAGGCAGTCAGCAGCACAGGCGGCGGGCTGGCCCTTTGGCCGGCCCAGTGCCCTGCCCCTCGTGTGGCTCCGTTGACAAGACCTCACTTAAAGTCTCGTGAAACCCCGCATCGAGAGCCACGATACGGAAACCTTCCCAGACGCCGCCGCGAATCCCATCTCTGGGATTCAGAGATCGCTCCACACCTGTCGGAGGGGATTCATCTCCGAGGACTTTCATCGCCATGATCGCTCCGGATGATGTGAGTTCCCCCCGGACCATGGGTCCATAGCAACAGCTAGATGGTCGTCTTCTCCTTGTTGTGCTTCATTGTTGGATCTTGTGAGTGCCTAACATGATCAAGATCATCTATCCGTAATACTATATGTTGTGTTCTGGGGGATGGAGGAGAATACTATGTTATGGTGATTATCAATCTATTGTTTATGTTGTTTATGATCTTCTATGCTCTCCGTTATAGTAGAGGCTCGGCCTAGCTTTGCTCTTAACTCCAAGAGGAGTATTTATGCTCGATAGTGGGTTCATGCCTCCATTTCTGGGATCGTGACAGAAGGTTCTAAGGTTGTGATGTGCTGTTGCCACTAGGGATAAAACATTGATTCTATGTCTAAGGATGTAGTTGTTGATTACATTACGCATACTTAATGCAATTGTCTCTGCTGTTTAGCAACTAATCGAATGGGGTTCTATGATAACTCGAAGGTGGACTTTTTAGGCATAGATGCGGTTGGATGAAGGCCATGTACTTTGTCGTAATGCTGGATTAAATCTCACTATATTTATCATATCATGTATATGCATTGTTATGCCTTTCTCTATTTGTCAATTGCCCGATGTAATTTGTTCACCCAACATGCTTTATCTTATGGGAGAGACACCTCTAGTGAACTGTGGACCCCGGTCCTATTCTTTACATAGCATACAACTTACTGCAATTGTGTTTACTGTTTTGAAACATCTTCCACTCATTTAATCCTTTGTTACAGCAAGCCGGTGAGATTGACAACCTCACTGGTTCAAAGTACTTGGGTTGTGGCAGCAGGTTCTCGTTGGCGCCGATCCTGGTGTTGCGCATCACATTTCACCACCAACCTTCAATGTGCTTCTTGGCTCCTCCCGGTTCGATTAAACCTTGGTTTCTCTTCGAGGGGAAACTTGCTCATGCGCATCATACCTTCTCTTGGGGTTCCCAACTGACGTGTACATTTACGCATCAAGCTCCAAGCTCGGCGCCGCTGCGGGAGATCAAGCACACGCCGCAAGGGAGTCCACTTCTCAATCTCTTTACTTTGTTTTTGTCTTGCTTTATTTTATTTACTACTTTGTTTGCTGCACCTAAACAAAACACAAAAAAATTAGTTGCTAGTTTTATTTATTGTCTTGCTCTCTATATCAAAAACACAAAAAAATTAGTTACTTGCATTTACCTTATCTAGTTTGCTTTATTTACGTTGCTAAAATGAATACCCCGAAAATACTAAGTTGTGTGACTTCACAAATGAAAATAATAATGATTTCTATGCACACCTATTGCTCCACTGCTACTACAGCAGAATTCTTTGAAATTAAACCTGCTTTACTAAATCTTGTCATGAGAGATCAATTTTCTGTTGGATTCTGATGATGCGCTGCCCATCTCAATAATTTTGTTGAACTTTGTGAAATGCAAATGTATAAAGATGTAGATGGTGATATTATTAAATTGAAAGTGTTTCCTTTCTCATTAAGAGGAAGAGCTAAAGATTGTTGCTATCTTTGCCTAAGAATAGTATTGATTCATGGACTAAATGCAAGGATGCTTTTGTTGGTAGATATTATCCTCCCGCTAAAATTATATCTTTGAGAAGTATATAATGAATTTTAGACAATTAGATACTGAACATGTTGCTCAAGCATGGGAGAGAATGAAAACTTTGGTTAAAAATTGCCCAACCCATGGGACTACTTGGATGATCATCCAAACCTTCTATGGACTAAATTTTCTTGGAATTTATTGGATTCAGCTGCTGGAGGTACCTTTATGTCCATCACTTTGGTGCTACAAAACTTCTTGATGATATGATGATAAATTACTCAATGGCACACGGAAAGAGCTCCACAAGGTAAGAAGGTAAATTCAGTGAAGAAACCTCTTCCTTGAGTGATAAAATTGATGTGATTATGTCTATGCATGAATGGTAGATCTAATGTTGATCCAAATAATGTTCCTTTAGCTTCATTGGTTGCTCAAGAAGAAAATGTTGATGTGAATTTCATTAAAAATAATAATTTCAACAACAATGCTTATAGGAACAACTCGGTAATAACTATAGGCCATATCCTTCCGCTAATGGTAATGGTTATGGTAATTCTTATGGGAATTCTTACAACAATAATAGGAATGTACCTCTGGTCTTGAATCTATGCTTAAAGAATTTATCAGTACACAAACTGCTTTTAACAAATCTGTTGAGGAAAAGCTTGATAAAATTGATACTATTGCTTCTAGAGTTGATAGACTTGCCTCTGATGTTAATCTTTTAAAATTGAAAGTTATGCCTAATAATGATATTGATAATAAGATTACTACACAGCAAATGCCATCCAAGTTAGAATTAATGAGAATATAAGATTAATGGCTGAATTGCGTGCTAGGTGGGATAGAGAAGAAAATGAAAAACTAGCTAAAGAGAATAATATAGCTAAAGTTTGGACTATTACCACCACTAGTAATGCTAATTCTCCACATGTTGCTGCACCTCCTACTATCAATGGTAATATAATTGGTGTTGGCAATGTTTCTACTCCTAGTGCAAGCGAACAAAACTGCCTGAAATTGCTAAAACTGCTGAAACTGCTTGTGATAAAACCGCTGAAATTTTTCCAACCTTGGGAACAATGATCCCATTGTCGTAGCTCATAATGATTTAGATTTTGATGATTGCCACATCTCTCAAGTTATAAAGTTCTTACAAAAACTTGCTAAAAGTCCTAATGCTAGTGTTATAAATTTAGCCTTTACAAAACATATTACAAATGCTCTCATAAAAAGAGAAGAGAAACTTAAACTTGAAACTTCTATTCCTAGAAAGTTAGAAGATGGTTGGGAGCCCATCATTAAAATGAAATTCAATGACTTTGAATGTAATGCTTTATGTGATCTTGGTGCAAGTATTTCGTTATGCCTAAAAAGATTTATGATATGCTTGACTTGCCACCATTGAAGAATTGTTATTTGGATGTTAATCTTGCCGATAATGTTAAAAAGAAACCTTTGGGAGGATTGATAATGTGCACATTATGGTTAACAATAACCTTGTCCCCGTTGATTTTGTTGTCTTGGATATCGAATGCAATGCATCTTGTCCTATTGTGTTAGGAAGACCTTTTCTTCGAACCGTTGGTGTTGTTATTGATATGAGGGAAGGTAATATTAAATATCAATTTCCTCTCAAGAAAGGTATGGAACACTCCCTAGAAAGAGAATGAAGTTGCCTTGATTCTATTATTAGAACAAGCTATGATGTTGATGCTTCTACTCTTGATGTTACTTGATTTGTACTTTTCGCGCCTAGCTGAAAGGCGCAAAAGAAAAGCGCTTATGGGAGACAAACCCATGTTTTTACCTACAGAAATTTTTTATTTTGTTGAGTCTTGGAAGTTGTTTACCATCGTAGCAACCTCTCCTTATCATGTTTTTGTGCCAAGTAAAAGTTTCTATGTCAAAGTTGATGTTATATTTGGGATCATTTGTAAAACAGCATTGCTGTCTGTCACGAATCTGGGAACAGTTCTCTGTAGAAAATTCAAAATCTGCCAATTTACGAGCTGATGATCCTCGATATGTACGCAACTTTCATTAGTTTTGAGTTTTTCCATTTGAGCAAGTCCGGTGCCAGCTTTAAATTCGTCTTTACGGACTGTTCTGTTTTTGACAGATTCTGCCTTTATTTCGCATTGCCTCTTTTGCTATGTTGGATTTATTTCTTTGATCCATTAATGTCCAATATTATGCAATGTCTAGAAGTGAAAATAATGATTGTGTCACCTCTGAATGAGTGAATTATTAATTGTGC